>JARJLE010000065.1:0-651884 GCA_029289555.1 Mycena latifolia | reverse complement strand
CATCTGTGTTATCCCCTCAGCATGCTAATTTAATGAAACCTATTTCAACCGGGACTGGACAGGGTACATCGACTTCCTCCATTGTTCGGACCTCCATGCCACTTAACCAGGCATGAACATTCAGATCCTCTTTCAGCTCGCATGTATCACTACCACCCCCGCGCCTCCCAGTCCGCCACCGTATCTCTGACCGTTTCCTCTAATGCACGATACGCTGTCCCGGTCATCCCGAGCACACGCGCCGCCTTGCTCGCGTCGTAGCGGATCGGCTGCACCGCATCCTTCGTCGCACCGGGGTCGCCCTTCTGGTACTGGATGAATCCGGCGCGGCATCCACTGGCAGATATGCTCCCGTTACTCATGCGGGGAGAGTGCCTAAAAATGGACGACACGCACAGCAGTCCTGCCAGAAAAACGGGCCTGCGCTGACGATGATGCGTTCACCGCCGGCGGCCGCCTCGAGGAGCGCAAGGACGTGGGCGCGGCCGAGATCGCGCACGTCGAGCCAGAACGCGCCACTCCTGAGCACCTCGGGCGTCGAGGGTTGTGTAAATGCGGCGTAGAATCGGCGACTAGAGCTCGTGAGCGCGTCCGGTGTGATCGCTTCGTTGATGTGCGGCTGCAGGAAGCGAATATCAGAACCATCCGAATAATCAGCGAAGCGTATGAGGCTAGGATATATATATTCGTACCCCGAACACGAACGGCGGGATGACCGTAGCCAAATCCCAACCGATTTCGCTCTTATGGTCCGCAACAAAATCCCACGCGGCTGGTGCAAACATCCGTTCCGTCATCCGTGCAGCAGCAAACCCTCAGGCACGCACCGCGTTCGGCGAGTGTCTTGGCTGCACGATACTTCGATATAGAGGGCGCCGCGCTTCCCAGCTCAGCGACCTCCTTCGGCGACTGCTCGTTCCAGTCGCGCTCATCGAACATCCGCGGCTCGTCCTCTACCTGCATGACTGCTGCGGCGGAGGATGTCACGACAACGCGCTGGACAGATGCCCTGTTACTCGACGATATTTTAATTGCCGCTAAGATGATACGCGGGGAAGGCCTACCCGTCCTTCAGAGTGCTCTGCAAAAGCCCCACAGTTCCCTTTACGGCCGGGGCGATGAATTCTAGCGCAGCCGAAGTGTCAGCGCCCCGTCCATGGACAAAGATCTTGAAAACTTACCGTCAGGTTCCTTCAAATTCATTGGCGACGCCGTATGTACGATGGCATCCACGGCCTTGACCGCCTCGTCGAATGCGCCTTCCTTTGGAAGGGCATCTTCAGTAGGCAATAAGAAATGATGGAACAAGGACACTTACCTGAGTCATATCGGGTACAACCACCACCTCGAACCTGTCCCCGGCCGACGCGAACATGTCCCGCAAGTGGCCACACTTGCTGGCCGTTCGCACAGTCCCACGTACAGCGAACCCGCCCTCGAGCAGCGAGCGGATGATCCACTGTTGGCAGTCAGTGTGGGTATCATACATGTCGGTCTCGGATAGTCGAACGGCATACAGCACCGATGAATCCATTCGCACCGGTGACGAGCACCCTCCCTGATGAGATTGCGGGCATTCCTAGTTGAGGATGCAGAGCAAGGGGCGTAGACAAGATGGCGACTGGTGGGAGGAACTTGCTAAAATTAAGGTGGGCTGACAACGATGTGAGTCATTTTGCTATCTGCGCTCTAATCCCAACGAGAGAGCGAGGCAGGTTTCTGGGATTAGCCGCAAATATCTGGGCAAGTGTGAGCCATGAATTATAATCAACCTAAGGGTGCCACATCGGGAGCCAATGCTTTCCCATTGGCATTCCATGCGCCGGGAAATGCCGATCAGTACCGACAAGCGGACTTGTCGCGCCGCGTGCATAATGCGTGATGCCGGAACTCAGTGATCCGGCATCGGTGCCGAAATCCCACAGTTCAAGTTCCGGCGTTGCGCCTCTCCCTACGCAACACAGTCGACGACTTTGCGAAGCTCGACGACGGTTGCTCGAGCCTGCGTGCGTGCGTGCGTCGCCTTTCCCGTGTATTATCCGTGCTAATAGCCAGCAGCTCCCTCCGTTTCGAAGCTGCGCTCCTTCTCGCTGTGGCGCACGAAAATGTGCTTCACCGACCACTGACACACCCGCGCGCACCCCGCGTCGGGGATATCCTCGTGGCTCGTCTTTGGCGCGCGGTTGCTGTGAGCAGCGCGTCTGGGTGCGGACGACCTGACACCACGTGCGTGTGTACCCGCCCTTCCTCCGAGTCCGATAGGTGTTATCCGTAATGATAACAGTGAAATCTCAGATCCTCGCGCAGGATGCCTCATACTCAATGCTCTCCCCGTAATGCACCCACGCCCAAACTGTATCGTGCGCATCTCAGGCGGATGGTCCGCCGCGCAGCGTCTCGGGCGCTGACACCATAGCCTCCCCGTTCCGGGCGTCCCGCCGCAGCGGCTTGCGAGCGGGCACAGGGTGGGCCGCTGCTCGCTCGTATCCGCATTGCGGCTGAACACTAGGCTCGTACTTAACTACTTCCTTGCGCGGCCAAACTAAGTATGAAATAGATGCCTTGTTCCTGAATCCTGATGCCTGTGGCAACCAACGTTCCTGCGCTGCCGCCACCCGCCTCAACGCTCCGGCCATCCGATGCATACCTCGCTCGCACCGTGTCTCCGTGCGCCTTACGCTCGTAATCTCTCGTCTCACTTTCCTGCAGGACAGCTTCCTCCACGCCCGCTGAATTCCGGTCCGTATTCAAGTTTTCAATTAATTAGTAGCCCTTTGCCTCAGGCTTCTACGTCAATATCTTATGTTATAGTCTTATCATTTATCGAGCCCCCCCGCTGGCGTGCGTCCGTCTGGCATTTCCATTCCCCGAAATACCGGTGCGCCGCGTTGACTCGGAGGAAAGTCTGTTTGCTGATTGTTCTAATCTCTTCCCCGGGTTAACATGTTCGTGGAAGGGCGTGAGAGGTACACCGTGCTACGTAAGGGATTACTCCGAAACTTCGGTGCAAACCGCACAAGTTCCCCGCTGTGGATCGCCAGGCCCTCGGACACGACATGCGCAATATCGCACCTCCCACGGACGCTTTCTCGCTCTGATTGCACCTTTCTTTCGCCCCCGAAATAACGAAATACTTGGCCCCGCGCGATTTCCTTTAATTCCTAGTGAGTCTGATACATACATACCTGCCCTCTGTCGGACGCGACTAATCTCTGACCGCAACTGCAGGTCGAGATCATTTATTCAGGCTCGATTCTTTCTTCGCCGCGCAGCGCCGATTGAATCTAATCCAACTCTCCGGTTCTCACCGCGAACTTATTGCCAGCTATTAGCAGTTATCTTATTCTGCATCCTTATTCACTGTCGAGCGCCGCCCCATCCCCAGTTCGGGTCTGATCTATACTAATTCTTTGTCTTGCATGTGTTATCCTCTTGGGCCGGGATTCAACAGTCCTGCACTATTTCTCATCAAACAGAATTCCCTGTCTTCAAGCCAACCCCTGAAAAAATCCGCGTGAAATTATGGCGTACCTTTGGCAGATTCCATTAGTTCAAACGAGAAATTGGCGCGATTCGGATTCCAGACTTTCGCGGCATGAACACATCCCCGGTCCAGACTTTCACGGGGCGCCCAATATTTGCAGCCGCCCATGGTGTTGACGGGATGTCGTAACGCCGCCCGGTCCTCGTGCCGTATTTTCATAGTGCGCCCTCGTGCGCTCGCCGCTAACTCCTCTCCTGCTTCCGCACTCTGCTCGTCGGAGTCTATTGACAATCAGAGTAAATTCCCGTCCTACCTCCGGTCCTCCGCCGTGTGGGACCTTCTGTGTATTCCCAGATGCTGCCGCTGAATTGGTATAAGTTGCCATTTGTAACGGTATGCTTACTCTACGCTTACTATATCCTGACTACTTTCCTTTATCTTCCCTTCCTTCCTTTCATTCCATTCACATTCCATCCCTACGACATATCTACGCTCGTTTCTACCCTTGGCACCGCCGTGCCTTACACCGATCACTCCTCTATTTTGGTCCACGTTTCAATCTAACTCCTAATTACTCCTCTTATAAATACTTGTTGTACGTAGTCAGTTCCCTTGGTCAATTCACTACCTATGCCACTTATTCCGTTGGACTGACTGCCCAACAACTTTCGAACCCTGCGATCCTTGTGCTGGAAATAGCCGTCGACTATCTAATCTAGCCGACAGCTCTCCGTCGCACCATTGCGGACCTCATCAGTGCCCGTGGCGTGAGTATCAGGCAGGCACTGCCTGCCCATCGTTGGATTCTTGTCAGTCAGGCTAAATTTGGCCTACTTCCCTCTTATCGCTCCCACCACCGTGACCGACCACCCTAGATCTTCACCCTCTCAGTACTCGGAATGTCAGTCGGGGCTGCACAGCCCTCCACACCTACAGGAATCCTCGACAGCGCCGTTCTGCCGGCGCTTAGGCTCGCCAAAGCTGGCGCTACTGGCATTGGAGTCCCCGGGGTCGAGGGGGCACTGAATGGTGTACTTCAGCTGGCGGAAATGCTGTCGGTGCGAGATCCCGTATCCTGGATATATTGTACGCTGCTAAATTGAGTCGGGCAGACGATGAAGGCCAATAAGGAAGATGTTTCCAAGCTCCAGAAGATGCTTGAATCATTGACAGCCAGTATTGATGCCTCGGGCGCTGTTGACGATCTAAAGGAGCGGCTCACTACTCTATCTTCGTGCGTCGCCACGGGGAAATCCTGCCCTGTCATTGACTAATTTTATCTCGGGCTTCAGTGAGCTCAAGGTGATAGCCCGCGAGTGTGAATCGTTTGTGCAAAGGAAGACAATCAAGAAATTCTTCACTGCCAAGGATGACAAAGAGAAAATCCAGGGAATTGAGAATTCAATAGCATCGCAAATCCGCCAGTTCACTGTGCGCATCATCGCTTTCTCAGCAGGCTCTTGTTCTGATCTGTTGCAGTTCCATGGCAACATTTCCATCGAAAAAAAATTACAAGACATGGCCTCCAGGGAAATACTCAGCAGGCTCAAATGTGTTGCAGCACGCTACAATGCGGCCAACACTCCCGAGAAATGCATGGATGGCACACGGGTCGATATAATCAAGGACATTCTTACCTGGTTGACCAACCCTCCCGATTCTTCTCAGCGTGTGGTCATGCTCAGTGGACCGGTGGGTTCAGGAAAATCCACCATTGCAAAGACAGTTGCATCTACTTTGGCAGAGCAGGAAGGCATTCTGGCAGCCTCCTTCTTTTTTTCACGGGACTACGCAGAGCGTAAGGAGATAAAGCACCTTGCCAGCACACTAGCTGCCCAGCTTGCGGATTATAGTGCTGTGTTCCGGACTCATCTTGTCGATTTGTTGGAGAATGACCACACTGGCCTTCTTGAAGCAGAGCCACAGCTGCAGTTCCAGAAACTGGTTGTACAAATCCTAGGAAAAATGCCACCAAGTCCGAAATCTTGGGTTATCTGCCTAGATGCTCTCGATGAATGTGGGAAGGATCGTGGTCAGATCTTTCTACGGTGGCTGTCAGATAGTATTGCTCAGATCCCAGCCCACATTCACTTCTTTCTGACTGGACGCCCGGATGTTCCTTCCTACCTCAAGTTTGATAGTCTGCTTTCTTTGTTGCATGGGATCAGGCTTGAAAAAATTGACACTACCATTGTGAAGCAGGACATTCATCTGTATATCAAGCAATCACTGGATGGTGCTGGATGGACTCCACGGAAACCTTGGAAGATTCAGTCTCAGGATGTGGAGGAAATAACCAATCGTGCAACTGGTCTTTTTGTGTTTGCAGCAACTGCTGTTCGCTATGTTCTCGGAGGACTACCACATGTGCCACCACAAGAATCTGTTGACTACCTCCTAGGTGGTGAGCCTCTCACAGATCTACACAGTCTCTACCTCCGGATTGTGGATGAAGCCATTCCATTGCCTCCCCCCGGAGATCGCCGTGCTCAAGGCTCACATGATCGAGCCATGAGGATTATCAGCACTATTTTACACCTCCTGGAACCTCTGGATTCTGAGAATCTTGCAGCCTTGCTTGACCTAGATACAGCTGTTGTTCAAGGAATACTACTCCCACTGAGTGCTGTAATCCAAGTTTCTGATACTCCTGGGGCAGCAATCAGAATTATACACCTCTCGTTCAGAGAGTTTATGATTTCCCAGGTTCAAATGAGCCGTCCTGACGTTCTCTGTGGCACAGAGCATCAGCAGCAGTCCCTGATATCTGCACTTATGAAAGTGATGCACACGGAGCTCAGATTCAATATCTGTGACCTGCCCACCTCCTATTTGCGTAATGTTGACATGCCAGATTTTGAATGGCGGGTTAACACATATATCCCTTTACATCTCCGATATGCATGTCAATTCTGGGTGGAGCATCTGACTGCAACATCATATAACTCTGACACTGCCAAGGAAGCAGAAACAGCCCTCTTTGTTAAATTTCTTTTTGGATTGAGGTATTGAGCTTGCTTGGAAGAGTGGACCATGGGTCATGGATGCTGTCTAAAATGATATTATGGGCAAATGAGGTGTGTGTATTCAGTGGCAATGACCTGTGACACAAATAACATACACACTAGGATTCTGGACTGGTCAAATTTGCAACAGATGGCAAAAGATTTATTTCATTCTTTCATGATGCAATTGCGGAGAGTGCTCCCCATATTTACATATCAGCTCTGGCTTTGGCACCAGCAGAGGCTGAGATCAGGAGAAGGTTCTTGCATCAGTTCCCTCATATATTCTCAATTTTGAGAGGACAGATGATGAAATGGCCAGAGCTAATTGCTGTGCTGGAAGGACACACTAATGGGGTCGTCTCTGTTGTGCTCTCACCAGATGGCAAGCAAATTGTTTCTGGATCTCATGATAAGACTGTGCGCATTTGGGATGCAGACACCGGAGCCGCAGTTGGGGAGCCTCTGGAAGGGCACACTGATTGGGTCACCTCAGTCGCATTCTCACCTGATAGCAAACAATTTGTTTCTGGCTCTCATGATATGACTGTGCGCATTTGGGATGCAGAGACCGGAGCTGCAGTTGGGGAGCCTCTGGAAGGGCACACTAATTTTGTCACCTCAGTTGCATTCTCACCTGATGGCAAGCAAATTATTTCTGGGTCCCATGATACCACTGTGCGCATTTGGGATACCGAGACCGGAGCTGCAGTTGGGCAGCCTCTGGAAGGGCACACTTATTTGGTCACCTCAGTTGCATTCTCACCTGATGGCAAGCGAATTGTGTCTGGGTCTGAGGATGACACTGTGCGCATTTGGGATGCAGAAACTGGAGCTGCAGTTGGGGAGCCTCTGGAAGGGCACACTAATCAGGTCACCTCAGTTGCCTTCTCACCCAATGGCAAGCAAATTGTTTCTGGGTCCGATGATTCCACTGTGCGTATTTGGGATGCAGAGACCGGAGCTGCAGTTGGGGAGCCTCTGGAAGGGCACACTAGTCTGGTCACCTCAGTTGCATTCTCACCTGATGGCAAGCAAATTGTTTCCGGGGCATATGATTACACTGTGCGCATTTGGGATGCAGAGACCAGAGCTGCAGTTGGGGAGCCTCTGGAAGGGCACACTAATTTTGTCACCTCAGTTGCATTCTCACCCCATGGCAAGCAAATTGTTTCTGGCTCTCATGATATGACTGTGCACATTTGGGATGTAGAGACCAGAGCTACAGTTGAGCAGCCTCTGGAAGGGCACACTAAGCAGGTCACCTCAGTTGCATTCTCACCCAATGGCAAGCAAATTGTTTCTGGGTCTCATGATTACACTGTGCATATTTGGGATGCAGAGACTGGAGCTGCAGTTGGGGAGCCTCTGGAAGGGCACACTCATCGGGTCACCTCAGTCACATTCTCACCTGATGGCAAGCGAATTGTTTCTGGCTCTCGTGATAAGACTGTGCACATTTGGGATGCAGAGACTGGAGCCACAGTTGGGGAGCCTCTGGGAGGGCACACCAATTCAATCACCTCAGTTGCATTCTCACCCAATGGCAAGCAAATTGTTTCTGGGTCCCATGATTACACTGTACGCATTTGGGATACAGAGACCGGAACTGCAGTTGGGAAGCCTCTGGAAGGGCACAGCAATTGTGTTACTTCAGTTGCATTCTCACCTCATGGCAAGCAAATTGTTTCAGGGTCCATTGATAAGACTTTACGCATTTGGGATGCAGAGACTGAAGCTGCAGTTAGGGAGACTCTGGAAGGGCACACTGATTGGGTCACCTCAGTCACATTCTCACCTGATGGCAAGCAAATTGTTTCTGGCTCTCATGATATGACTGTGCGCATTTGGGATGCAGAGACCGGAGCTGCAGTTGGGGAGCCTCTGGAAGGGCACACTAACTGCATCACCTCAGTTGCATTCTCACCTGATGGCAAGCAAATTGTTTCTGGGTCCCATGATACCAGTGTGCGCATTTGGGATGCAGAGACCAGAGCTGCAGTTGGGGAGCCTCTGGAGGGGCACACTGATGGGGTCACCTCAGTTGCATTCTCACCCGATGGCAAGCAAATTGTGTCTGGTTCTGCTGACAAGATGATTCGTGTATGGCATGTGGATGGAGTTGTCTATGCTCCACATCCGCTCCAAAGGTCAACAACTGCAACTGGATGGCATTTACTCAATGTAGGCTCTTTTTCTATGCACTGCTTTTGTCTCATTCTCTATCTAGTCTCTTCACATGAAGTCCCCTTCCACCCCCCTGAATTGGCAAATTAGTGGTGGTTGGGTTTCTTGTATCCCCTCAGAGCCCCTCTTTTGGCTCCCAACCTCCATGAGGAATTTCCTATGGTCTCCATACAACACCCAAGTCATCGGTCGACGACAACACACCAAAATCACGTATGAACGATTTGTTCATGGTACAGACTGGACAAAGTGTTATTCCCCATCCCAGAGCACCCAATCAATTTTGCGATGCCCATTGTAACAGCTGTATTCCCTAGCTAGCATTTTGTCCCTTGAAGGTACTAGTAGATGTATGTCGATATATTATTTCGTTTCCTTGTAATTAGCTGCAGGTCTTTGCTAAATACCAACAAACTTGGATATATTTATTTTATATTAGCCCCATCTCTGTGCCTTATGACTATGGTCAGATATAATTCATGGCTGAAGCATGTCTGCTTCACACTGCTCACACCATTAAGGATCAAGGATACTATACTTGTGACTTGTCTGTTTGCTAAGTGGTGATCAAATCATCTTTACAAGGTTTCAATGCCCAAGAGTAGAACAACTAGGACACACCTGGGTGCAGTAATATGCAATTATAAATTTGCAGAAAGAGTGCCTGCACAACTCAGAGAACCAACCACATTGTCAACCTAAAGATGCACAAAAAGTCTGTCCTCAATGCCCTGTTGGGCAAGGAATTATGACTGATATCAATACCAACATGCATGGACACAGACTACCTGAGTTTGACACCTTCGATGGGCTCCAAGTATCAGGCTCCAAGGATCAGAGAAAGGCAATGTCAAAGGTAGAGTGGACTGAAAAGAATACAATGCAACAGGGAGGTGCCTGGGGGATGCCGCGTTCACATGCCAAGGTGTGGTAAAGGGATGTTGTTTTGTGATTTGCAAGAATGTAGCGGAAGGAATTGATATGATGCCCCATTTTGCTTCAGCCCATTCACGACAGAGCTGCTTCAATTGTGAGAGAGGGACCCGATGATAAGACTGCGCTCGTCGTGTGGTGCAATAAATGTACTAGCTGTGAACAGTAAGTTGAAGGTATAAACCACCAACTAACAACCCACAAACTACCACCTAACCACTACTACACAACTCCCAACAAGTGTCCTTTGTTTGTTTGGGGGTGATGAGTCAAGTATTAGACTCTCAGAACGAGATTTGGTTGTGTTCAGACGAGTTATAGGATGTATCGACAAGGCTCAACGGAGTTTCAACAATCATAAACAGATCGACTTGATTGTTGACAACAAGTACAATGGTGTATATGGGCCGGAGCAAATGCAAGGGGGCGGTATTAAACCGTGTATATGGTTGATTTTGGGCTTGTAAACCCTTCAGAATGCACTGGTGAACACATGCAGTGAACTTAAACACAATTGGACAAGTATAACTCATCGGAACTTCCAGGCAAGATAACTTCCAGGCCAAGGGGTATAAACTTCCAGGCCTATGTATAACTTCCAGGCCAATAGGTTTATATCAATTCAAGGGTATATTCACACACAATAAAGCAGACTCTACTGAGCTATTGCCTCAAGGCGAACAGAGCACACAATCTAACCAACCAACTAGTTGGGACTTTACAGTCTTCAACCAGCTGCAGGTGCGATTCACTACCGTTCCCTCGAGCGCAGGCACCCTTATATACTGTTTCTATATATGATTACAAACATTGATTACACTACTCGCTGATAAATAGAATTTGAAAAGAGCACACAATCTGAAATATCTCATTCCCATAACCTCTATGATTGGTTAAGGGCCCTCCCACGTTTGTGGATGACTCCTCCTTGCTGATTCACAGTATGACTCGTACCTCCGAACCATCAGGATTGAGGCACGAACTGTAAGGTCCCGTATGTACACCCAAAGGGCCACCCACCGTTCAACCAGGGGTTGTATATTTTTCCGTATATGTTTGATATATGAATAGTCGTTCTTATCTTATCTCCTCTAAGCGCGCGCTTGTCTGTACATCATATGTAGTAACACGTGAATACACTTTTACTACTTTCATTTGTACTTCGTCTACGCCGCTGTCAGTCTCTCTTAACAGCCTGACCCCGACTAGGCTTTTACATCTGGAGGTAAGTATTAGTCCTTGATATATACTAACTCTTTTGTGGGCACAGATATTCACGCTCCCTGCTGATATTCACGGGAGTACGGGAATTTGCAGCACTAGATATTATGTTGCATAGCAAATTCCCGGCGTGACCACACCATTTAGACTCTCGCAACTAGTCCGTTCACTTGCTAGGCAGCTCCCTCAGCAGTACCTCCCAACTATAAATATTTGAAGGTATCTCTATTCCGTGAGTCCTACACGAACAGTCATACTCCAGGGTATATAGTGTTCAGGACACCTTCAAGGTGTCTTATATTATTTTAGGTTTCCTTCCCAAGTCTCGTATGTGCTTTATACAGACTTTAGGTGCTAGTTTACAGTATTCGAACATCGTCCCAGAGTCTTCTGATCGGTATTTGATTCTGTCAACAGAGTCATCCATGTCCGTTCGGATCTGATTGAGCTGGCTACTTGTGTTCCCGGAGCCTGGACCCTTCATGTGAGGTGTCGCGGCGCAAGGATCAGTGTCAATATGGTTAAACATCCTGTCCTTTGAATATATATATGCCGTCCTTAGCATGTATACAGGGCTCAGAACCCTTCCCCTTGATTGCGAACTGACACTAAGTGACTTAGAACCCATGGATAATTGGGCTGCACTGTTTCCGACGGGGTGTTGTACCTCAGTGCAAGTTGTATATAGGCCCCAGTGTGGAGTATCACTATACAAACCTGCTTCGAAGCTCCCCTAAGGTGTCTGATGTTCAATGACTAACTGTTCGGGCTCACAATAGTCCTTATACAGATGTCCTCAGCATATATGGATATGAAGTATGCATAAAATGCGATTTTCATGGCCAGAATTGTACACTGCTTATCACCGAATCCGAAGTAAAAACAAGGCATATTGGTGGAGCTCAGGATGGAGAGGGATGCACGGGTTTATTTCCATTTCCAGTTGTTCCAGGCAATCGGCAGAGTGGGAAAAATCTCCAACAATCTTGTCGATGGTCAGGATCATTGAGTCTGCGAATGGAATTCAGCATTTGTGTGGGGAAATATCGGATCTTTTACCATCTTTGCGGCCGTTGTGTGTGGTGGTAAGTTTGAGCCAAAAGGGGCATCCAACGTTTTCCATGGCATTTGTCGTTGTATCCCAGCGTGGTGGCCGGAAGTATTATCTGTACCACCAATGCATTGATATACTCTCCTCCAGCGCTCGAATTTGGGCTTGGATTTGTTGGCCTTCTGGGTTGTAGGGTCGAACCAATTGATGGTGTTGTGATCGCTAGTCCGGATTACAAGTTTGGAATGCGCGTCGCGTACAATTTCAGCAGGTATATGCATGCCAAGCGAGACCAGGAACTCGAGTGCGGGGGGGGGGGTTATATTATACTCGCGTGGTCCACAGCCTGAACTACGAGTTTACCGAAAACAAACATGAAGGTATGTACGGGTGGTTATCCATACATGGATCTACAAGATGTTAATGGAGCACACACCATTCCAGGGGGTCGATCACACAAGACACTGACAATCTGAGACTGGCCGGCCCTTAAAGGCTGGACCTCCGGATAAAACCTCGTGGGACCTGACCACCAGCCGAATGTACTGGTGTGCGGAAGGAGTTCTCTCCTTCCAGGTGTAAATCCCCGGAGTCCACCAGTCACAAAAAAGTTGTCGCATGTCTGTCCCTTTGCAGCATGCATGCACAGATCCAACAACAAAGTATTTCACCTGAAGGCTGGCAAACTAGTTGCCAAAGATTTCGGAGGTATGAGGCCATTAAATGGCTTCCACCGGTGGCTCCACCAAAAGCATGGGTGTGCCATCATAAATTTTGAGGACATTGAATGCCAATTTTGCAAGCACTGGTGTAATTTCCTTCCGTGCAAGTACAGCTCGGAAGAAGCTCATCACATCTGTGAACTGGTGTTTGAACTCGGGGATTTCCGTGTAGAGCGCCTTCAGGAAAGGCTCGCGAACTTGCATCAGCTCTTGGTGATCACAGAGGAACATTGCATGTGCGGGGTCCTCAACAGCTTCACAACAGAATCTGCAGAGTCGCCACTCGCGCGGGACAATCTTCTTGCCTCGTTCGGTCCATCGCCACCGCTCCACTGCTAGACTATGGCTTGAGAGAACCATCCGCGTCAATGCACGGCGATGGTCCGGAGTCTTGACTCTCAGGTAATGCCTAAAGTCTAGAGATTTCTTGACGAGTTTGCCTGTCTCGCTGTCCTTCTCAAGGCGACCTGTGAGCAACTCCTTGGTCCTCGATGACGACTCAATCTCATTATCAATCCAAGCTTCCATGGATTTCTTAACAGCCTTCATGGCCGCCTCCACAGTGCGCGATCTGATGTTCTGTTAGCATCGCTGCACGTCACATACATGGAAAAATAGGATACCTTGATCGTCAAGCCGGCTACTGAAGCGTCGGCAATCAGGCCCGACTGCATCAAGATGTTCCTTCATCGCAGCTTTAGTATCGTCGGAGGCTCTTAGGGCATGGAAAATTGAATCTGTTTTGAAAGCAAATTGCGCAGAAAGAGGGGGGACATGAGGGCTGAGAGAATACCAGGCTGTGGCAGTTTCTGGTTGAGGAGGGGCGGGAACAGGGGAAGAGGGATGGTCAATAGGACTACCCATATGTAGGGCTCTCACCCGTTCCCGTAGCCCACGGGTTCACGGGCCGTTTTACGGGTCCGGGTCCCGGCCGTAGAGCCATAGATTGGATTTCTCTACGGGATGGCTACGTGACGGACCCGTAAACAGGTCACCCATAACCGGCCGTCACCGGGTTGTACGGGTTAACCTATAAATGAACGAAATTAGGTAGAGGGAGCGGTGCGTACCAGTCTAAAGTGGAGTCCACGCCATTTTCGTCACTTCATTACTTCGCTTAAGTTCGCGGATCTTCGTGACATTGATGGGAACCCGTGAATGTTCGTCACATTGGCATGTTTTTGGGAAAGTTCGTGAGTTGTTTGTTACACGGCAACTCCTCAGCGCATCAGGAAGTGATGGGTATCAGCAGTGTGCCGAGTGTGGCCGGTTAGGTGGTTAGGTGGTTAGGGTGGTTAGAGGTTATGGTTAGCAGTTAGCGTTAGGGTAAGGTATCTATATGAAAAAACCCGCCCGGCCTTGTGCCAAAGGAACAACGATGGCCGATGCTTCCCGGTTCTTGAACGTGCTGAGTTAAAATGACGAACTTTCACAGAAAATCATCGGAAGTAACGAACTTTCCCTAAATGCGATCAAAGTGACGAGGTTTCATGAAAATAAGCGAAGTAATGAAGTGACGAAGATGGCTACAACCCCTAAAGTGAGCCCAAATGCGCTTTCATGACCTCCAATAATTCATCGGGCTTCACAGTTCTCATTGATGGTGTGTCGACGTTTGCTAATGGCTGGTGTTAACGTCGCGATGCAAATTCAAATAGTCCTCAATAATCAGGGTAGCCCGCTATCCATCCTTTTCCTTTCCGTCCTTACAATGCACCTCCGAAATCAGAATGAATGCCACGTGAGTACTGCCGCATTTTCCACGTCCCGAGGGCGGCATACTGCCGCACACATAGCAATAACTTCTCACATTGAGATACAACAGAAGTACATGACCTTGGTGCTATTACATATTCTGCTTTTCGATACAGGCCGAAAATGAAGCGTCCGACGACGGGGAGGCAGCCCCCGAAGCCGGAACGCGACCTGTGTGGGTGGATAATAGCATCTATGGAGCCGTTAACAATATATTGATCTACACCGACGGAGACTCACCAGGAGATAAAGGGGGATTTGACAGCAACAATGGGAGGATCTACGTACTTGCGGACTTGTTTCGATGGTGCAGAGGATTTATTATATCGACCTGTAACTGCAGTGAGAATCGAACCTCCAAGTTCAAGGGCCAAACTCACCTCCAGAACGTTACGCAGTACCGACATTGATTGGTGTCGGTAGGATGACCCAGGCAAGACAGCCATCGGGGTTAAATTCGAGGCGGAGAGTACGTGGTGCCGCAAGACACGTAGGAAGCAAGTAGAGGCTACGGCAGGTGGCCTGGTAGAGAGCAGGGAGCTCGTGCACGAGGTCGAGTGCGAAGCATCCGGGGCAGGGTTGGGGCGGGCGTGGGGTGGTGTGGAGTGCGAGGGGCGGCATTCTGTAGGGCAGTTGAGCATGAGCGTAGTTCGATTCGGGTAGCTCCAATGCGAGAAAAGGGCGAGGACAGTGTGGTGGGCGAAGTGTTGGGGGCGGGACTAGTGCACATGTGTCAGAAGTCTTTCGTGTAGAGTCTGCGCGAGGTAGCAATGAGCAGCACTCAAGTGGACACCTGAAATAGTTCAGCCAGCTAGTCAGAATTAAACTAGAGGAGCACAGACCTCACAAATGCAGCGGTTGGAATGGGAGCCATCGAGACATAGGAAAAATCCGGATTGGGCCAGCCGAGAGCGAAAGTGTACCCGCACGGGGGTTGAGCGAATGCACTTTTAACTACTATTGTTTTCCATCGCCATGTACTTTTACCTACCAGTGTTTCTATAGCTGTCACGCGATTTCTGGACCAGCATGAGTGCACAAAGAGACTTGGGTGAGGTAAAGTGCGCACAGGAAGAAAAGAAAGCCCAAGAATTGAAAGTCAAGCCGAGCCGCTGACCAGAATAAATGAGACTTTCTCGGAAGTAAGTTGCCCAGTCGTGGCCGAGGACAACATCAGAGCAGAACGCCGCAGATTGGGTGCAATCAACACTGAAGGAGGAAGGTCCATACGGTCCGGCAGACACAGTGAAGAGGTGGGCAGAATTCCGAGGGGAAGGAAGGCGAGAGGCGAGACTTGGGGATATCAAAGTACGAGAAATGTTCGCAAAACTGAAGGGGTATACAGGGATGCCATCGACGTGGAGAGACATGGTGGCCAGGAGCGAGGAATGCAAGAGTAATTAGGGAGGCGGGACGGATAGGAGCGGATCAAGGGATGATGGGACACAAAGGAGAGCGGCAAGGACGGCAAATGAAGACTAGAAAGGCAAGTATTGCAAATCGAAGGCCCGAAAAGGACGAAAATGTCAATATGTACAACCAGCTGCAAACATTTCACCTTCCTAAAAGAGGTGTCTGAAACTGCGCCAATTTTTTTCTCAAAACGACTTTCATAAACACCACAAAAACCCGCTACTAAAGATAGCGGGAATCAGTGGTTTTCAAGAGCCAGATGTTGGTTTTTATATGCATTGAGCAAGATTTTGGGGTTTTCATAGTTTAAACCATCGAACTTCGCAGCGAATGACGAGCTTGATACTCTCCGTGGTCCCCATCAAAATTCAAGAGTCGTTGCTCCCCGAGTCCCCGAGAAGATTTCGCTAGTCAGATGTTTAAAACATCTATGGGAGCATTCTAACTTTCATTTGGGAGTGCCTGGCACACGCACAGCAGTCCCAAGATGCGACCGAAATCCCCCAAAATGAAATGTGCGACCAGACCCGTCGCTACGGCCGTAACCCGTCGTACGGCCGGGACCCGGCCGTAGGGGTCCCCGAGGACTTTCTCTACGGGTCGGGTACGGTACGGGCCAGGCCACAAACGGCCGTAAATAGCCGACCCGTCGTACAGGTCGGACGGGTTAGAGCCCTACCCTACCGGTGAACATGATCCACAACAAATGGTTGCACACAATCAACCAATGTCTTCCCTTCGACTGCATCCTTACTAACCACGCCAAGTATGGCAAACAAAACTCCATCAAGACATCTCTCGTGCTCCAAATCTGGAGCTCCACACTGATGAACAAGGAAGATCTACCCGAAAATTGGGTCAAAGAGCCCAGGATTTTAGTGGGTACCGAGCCCCAGTCTTCGCACCCCGCTCCCCCGCCTTTGGGCAGGAGAGGTCAGGGTCGATAGTCTCGGAGCCCCACACTGTCGCCTTCCGCATCATGCAAATGCATCACCCTGGGCGGTGGCCCCTTAACACCTTTTCTCGGAGGGCTCAGGCCCTCTGTTCCTTACTGAGCTCGGGAGGTTAACCAATTGTTAATTGTCCCTTGCTGACATTGTACCACCAAAAAAAAAAAAACAATGCTGCCGTCCCTCGTGCTCCGCACATGGAGCCAAGTTCTTCAAGCAGAGAATACCTTGCTAAAAGATTGGCTCGGAGAACCCAAGATTTTTGTGGGTATCACACCAAAAAAACCCCAATAGACAGGATGTGCACGAGCCGCATGCGGCTTTTGACACTTGTGCAAAGCCGCAGCGGCTTTCCTGTTTATTTTGAGTCAAGCACCTCCGAGCTTCTATTCGATGCCTGACACACTTAAATCTTCAATAGTGTGGAAAAACTTCTGCCAACAGAGCTCGCGAAACCCGTTTTTTTAATGGCATCGTTCAAGCCGCTGAATTGTAGGCTGCTCTAACACACCGTTGGTGCTCAGCGCTCAGCCCGGACAGTCTCAGGATATAACCATCTACTATACACTTGTTTTACATGTATTCTACTGAGATGTATGTTGTTGAGGCCCCAAATACTCTGTTCTCCCTGCGGCTTTGTGCAATAGTGTTGTTCAAAGTTGGTCCTACTCGGGCTCCTACTCGTTCTCCTACTCGGCTCCTACTCGTCGTTTTACCGCCAAAACTGTAAGTAGGGAACAAGTAGGAAAGTAAGTAGGAGAGCAAGTAGGAGCAACTTTGAAACCCCCCCCCTTGCAGTTTACGAGTAGGAGGGCATGTAGGAGAGTTTTCCTTCGCCCAACATCCTTCGGCACTTCTCGGCAGTCCGTGCATCGTTTGAAACTCCGCTGGCATGGCGTGCCTCACCATCACCAAAGCCATCGGCGAGACCTACCCGAATTGTCGTCGTCATCATGCAACGCGTCATCTTTTTTCGGGGCTTTGACTTTGCGCTTGGAAGGGTCTCTGGCTTTTACTGGGGATCCATCCAAGTCGTCCGCGTCACGTTTGGTTTTGCGGCTGCCTTTGCTTTTTTTTTTAGGGCTGTATGGGCCAGTCGGGGCTTCTTAGGGGACTTTCCCATGAGATCTATCAACGGTATTCGACGAACAAGCACGAGGAAGTAGTAACGACAAAGGAATCTGAGAGAACAAAGGAAAGTGAAAAATGATTTGATGCCGAGTGACCGAGTCGGAGTTTGAAATCTGTGCATGAGTAGGAGTGCGAGTAGGGAACACAAGTAGGAGAGTTTTTGCAAAAACTCTCCTACTTTGCACTTCCTACTCATCTTCCTACTCCGAGTAGGAGCGCGAGTAGGAAACCGAGTAGGAGAGCAAGTAGGAGCAAAGTAGGGGAACTTTGAACGACACTAATGACCAAAAGCCACATGAAGCCGCATGCGGCCCATGCGGCTTTTGCACATCCTGTCTAATGGCCCATGCGCTTGAGGGTCCTAGCGGAGCGAATCAGCAGGATTTTCGCGAGGGGTTGGGCAGAGAATGTTTATCCATGCTGCGAGAAATTCCTGGTGTACATGTATATCGGAGCAGAGCAGAGCTCCAGGAAGTCGAGCTGCGTGAATCAGGAACAGCCTCCAAGCATTCTAACGCCGCAGCGAACGAATGACACAAGCACAAGGGCACTCGTGGTGGACTGGCATCGTGGTGATGTTGGCCCCGGGAGCGACCGAGATGGACCTGGAAGTTTGGAGAACGAACTGGCCGCAGGGTCTGGGTTCGTGCGCGAGCACGGTGGGAATTTTAGCGGAGGCGGAGTCGTCGCTCGTGGGGAGGACATCTGACTGCGAGAGGAATCCTCGCCTCTTCTACTGACCGAAAGAGAGGTCGCACGCTCAGCCGAGGTGTGATTCCGAGTCGGAGGCTCGGAGAACGGAGTGAGCGAAACGATGAATGTGAGTTGATCGGAGGTTGAGTGCGGAGCAGGAATACTCTGTGCGTAATTGGTGATGTGAGAGATGAGTTTGATTTGAGGGAGTATTAATAGTATTTAACACTGCGGCGGTATGCTTAGAGTTTGTTCTCCGCTGGGGAGTCCGAGTCCCAGTGCCACGAGGGCTAAATTTGTGATAGATTTGCTTCAGTGTAAGCTTTGTTGGAGATCCGCGGATGGAGCAGCAGAGAATGGCAATCTGAAATAACGATTAAATCATTTCAGAGAAGGGGCGACAGGCTGTTAAAAGCGACTTGGAGGACTCTTCAAGTTGAGGATATACAAGATGGAGCGCATCGCCACACCATTTCTCCAGATGCCGCACATTGTGCAACAGGCCAGACAGAGGCCGCACATTGCCGAGACGCGGCAGGGATGGGAAAATCACTCTTTCCCTTTTATCTCCACCGTCCCCGCGACCCTCCCGACGCGTTTCCACCGCATCCAACGACGCCTGTGCCTACCGCGTCGCATCCCCTTCCTCCCGTATTGCCCATGGCATCGAGATTCGACGACCGCCGAAGATGTTGCGGCGGCGGTGGCGGAAGTGTTAGCGCTACAGTGAAGCCCGGTGCGCAGCGTGTACGCACTCACCTTGAGGCTGACAGCCATCGGAAGCCATACGGTACGTCAGATTACCTCGCGCAAGTAACATTAAGCCTCGCCCGCCGCGCAGATGACGCCCCACCGCTGCGCGTATTACGAGGAGTAACGGGAGAGTGGAAAGAAGGAGACGCCACGCACCGGACCATCTCGCCGGCCCACCTCTGGGGCGGGTACAGCGGCTTGCCGCTGCGGTCGAAGAATGGCGTGAGCTTGTAGCACGAGAGGATGTACGACGCCTGGTGGAAGAGTTGTGCGAAGGCCATGTCTGCGCCGGGGCAGCGACTGTGAATATTACATTCAACAATGAGAGATTTTTGGAATTACGAGAAGAGGAAGGAGAGAGACGCACCGATGCCCGTAGCCAAACACATAGTACGGCACGCGCTTCTTGCCGTCCGTGTACCGGTCCGGGTCGAACGCCTCCGGGTCCGCGTGGAACTCGAGGTCGTGCGTGATCGAGTAGAGCGAGGCGACCATCGTCGTGTCCCTCGGCAGGATGTACCCGTCGAACTCGTCCTGCACGCGGTTGCGGTGGGGGAGGGCTATTATACAAACAAAAACAATCAGCGGTCTATTTTTTACTCTGCACTTCTCTCCGAGGAATGTCAATTAAAGAAATGAGACGTACTGACGGGGACAGGCGGTGCCCAGCGGAACACCTCCCACACGATCTGCGTGAGGTACGGCATGTCCGCGCGGTCGCTCATGCGCGGGAGGCGTCCGCGCCTGTCAATGATCACGCGGTCGATCTCCTCATGCGCTTTTTCTTGGACCTGGGGGAGAAGCGCTAAAGGAAGCGCGCCCGCGGGAGTTCAACATAAACGGCCAGGCAGCAGAGGCGGTGGTGTCGGACGCGCCGCCGTACATGGCGGTGGCGGTCGCCGTGATGAGCGTCTCGGTGTGCTTGGACGCGCCGTTGTTGTACTTGTGCATGTTGATCGCGCAGAAGGAGTCCGGGTTCGTCTGGCCGGTGATCTGCGAATTAATCGTCAGCACTTCACTCGAATACGACGCCTCGTTGTCTTCGAAGCTCCGCGTAAAGCGAGCGAAGCCGGCGTTCCGGTCGGCTCCGTGCGCAGAGACAACGAAGTAGGTAGAGAGAGAAGAGAGGAGACGAACGCACCTGCTTCTCCCTAAACTCCGAGTCCTCCCACGGCTTGGTGATCATCTCCGTGATCTTGGCGCGGTAGTAGTCCGCGCGCTTCTGGAAGCCGGCGCCCGGGAACCAGCGCGGGAGGTGTTTCACTTTGAGAAAAAAAAAAATTAGCACCACCGATCTCTTCAAATTCAACACAAGCAAAGGGAGGGATGGTAAGGTGGGGAGAAGAGGACAAGAGGACAAGAGGAGAGGAAGAGTGGGGGAGAGAGAGGAAGACACGCACGAGACGGGAAGAAGCCACCCGCCGATGACGGCGAATTCCGCGAGCTGCATCATCTCTTCCGCGAGGAGGACGTGCGGGTCGTCGACCTCGCGCGCGTCGAAGCCGTCGACCATCCGGAGGGAGAGGGAGGACGAAAAGCTATACATCCCCAATAAAAAGGGAGAGAAGATAAATTGGTTTCAAGCGTGGAGCCCACCGGGGGTGAGCTGATTTATATTTGGGACGCACCGGCGCAGGCTGCGATCAGACTCCCTTCGGAGAGGCGGCGCCCCTCCTCGTCGAGCAGCGCCTCGTGCTTGAAACATCGGTGGCCAGCACCTCCTTTATGAACTTGCGCTGGTCCATGAAGTCGTCGCCGAACTGAGTCGGTGGGTGCAGGACGTGCATGCCGCAGCTGTTCCACAATAGATAAGTAAGGAGAAAAACGAGAAGAGGGGAAGAGAAGGGAGGAAGAGGGGAGGGGAGCAAGGGAGGAAGAGGGAAAGGCAAGCACAGCTCCTCCGAGAAGATAAGTTTGGGCCGGTCAGAGAAGGTAGAAGCGCGCTTGGCGAAGAGTTCTTAGATGGTGCACGCGGAGGTGAGGAAGAGGACGTCTTTTCCGAGGATGGAGAGCTGCGTGATGAGCCCGTAAGTAGAGCTTCTGCCAGACCTGCATCGTCTCGGCCTGGTAGTCGGACGGCCAGTTCAAGAGGTTGCCAATTATCGGGTAGCCCTGCGGGTTGAAAAATTAGAGCTAGAATTGGGAAGGATAAAGGTGAAGAGAAAGAGAGAGAGCGCATGCCTTCGGGCAAGGCAGGCGCTTCGCCTTGGGGCGCAGCGCGGAGCCGATGACGATGAGGCCCGCGAGGTCCACCGGTCGCAGGGTGGACAGGGTGTCGAGGGAAAGGGGGAATGAGGAGGGGAGGGTCGACATATTGCTCGAGGTAACTTGAAGCTAACGTGGAGTTGAGCTTCGAGGTAAGAACGCGGGTAGCCTCGGGAGGGCGAATTATATGTGCGTCGGCACGCCGCGCGGGACTGGGTCCGCATGGACGCAATCAATTTATCTGGCGCAGTGCGCGCTTGCGCAAGAATCAAGAATCAAGATAGGTCGTAGTACGAATCATTGGAAGAAGAATATCGGATGTATATTAACGCCCGCCTAGCTCAATCGGATAGAGCCAAGGGGGTCCAAAGATAAGAAAAAATGATATCACCTACAATTTTTTTTGGCCAGCCCGTTGGGCGGTCAACCTACCAACCTACCGTGGGAAACCTTCCTTTTTGGGAACGGGTATCTCCGGAAGGCACCCCAAGTAAGCCTTCGAGTTCATGCGGTACAACCACCAGCGGCAACAAATTTCTGGCATCTTAGTAGTTGACCTATCCATAAGCTTCCACCTCTTGATGGTGCTTATTCACTCCGGGAACCTTTGCTGGTGCAAAGCACACCTCAATGTTAGCTGGACGGTATAAACCTGTGCTACGTACATCAGTAAAAGTGCACGTTCGTCTTTGGCATATTAGATCTTTGGGATGTGTCTTGAGCCATCTTGGTCTTGGGCCGGCCATCTTATATCTTTGAGGTTAGATCTTTGATGGTCTTTGTCTTTGGTGCGCGTCCCTCATCTTTGGTTTCCATGTGTGAAATTTCGGCGTAACCAAAGACGCCCAAGATGCCAAATTACCCAAGATGGTGAGAGTTCCACAAGATGTCCTTAAAATAAAGCAATCTGTTTAATTCACTTGGTACAGGCGGGGTAGTATTTAGAAGGCTATCTCGTGTGCATGATGGTCGGCGTACTTATTTACATAAAATGTGTTAAATCTATCTAATGTATCTGAGTGCTTGATGAGCAGGAGCAGGAGGATGAGGAGGAGGGCGATGTTGATGTCCTCTCGGATACTGGTGAGTGATAGCTCGACGATTTCGTGCTCTTGCTCACTGCTCGCGATGGAAGATTCTCCCATGGACCCTGTCACCGATGACGGCGACGCTGCCGCTGCTACTGCTACCACCGAGGACACCGCAGACGCCCCTGATATCACCAAGGACACCACCCCTGCCCCTGCCGCCGAGAACGCAGGTGACATTGCCCCTCCCAAGACTTTTGCTCTCGACACTCCGAGCGGTATGGCCGCCTACGCCGCCTATGTGCTCGAGCCGCATGCAAAGAGCGGGACCATGCCCTTTCATTGGGGAACCTGGGGTGATGGAAAAAAGAAATCGGTACGCTATTCACTAACTTCTGCACTAACTTCTGCCGCGTTGTCTAATACTTTTTTCCAGGGCTTCCTCCAGTCCGACCTCATCCTCTACACGTTCGCGTATCACTTGACTACCTTGGCGACGATTCCCGGCGGTTTCCCGCGCCTGTCTGCTCGCCCGATTGGCGCGCTACTCCTCTCAGCGCAAGCGGTGAGTGATAGGTCTTGCACCTCGTTCGATTACAGTCTAATTGTGGGATAGGTTCAGCGTGCGCTACAGTTGTGGCAGACCGGCGTGTATGTAAACTCACACAAGACCGCGAACCACTTCTCCTCCGACAACTGGGGCGACATGGTCCAGACCACCGGCCCGAAGAAGGGAAAGCTCTTCCGCCGAGCCACCAAGTTCGTGGCGTCCGTCAAGGAGTGGGAGGAGTCTGTCTGGGACGACCTGATCGCCGCTGCATCCCCGTTCGCGGAGGTCCCGCGTAAGTCTCGCAGCGGTACCGCTAGTCGCAGCGGCTCCGAGGCCGGGGATGACACGGTCATTTCCGACGATGATGAGTTCATTGTACTGTCTGATTAGCCCTCGTATACGTAGAATCTGTCGAATTTGCTCGCAATCAATGGCCGTTTTTGGTACTGCTGCCTGATTTTAGCCCGATTGAGCCGCGCTTATGGAAATGGATATGTCTTGGAGGGCATCTTGAGCACTGTCTTTCGAGGAATCGACACTATCTTTCCAAAGATCTCGCGCATCTTATTGATCTTGCCCAAGATGCTCCGTCTTTCCAAGATTTTTGAATGTGCTTGGCACAAGATGGCTGTCTTTGGGATCGAAGCATCTTTGGCATCTTTGGCGTCTTGCCCAAGACGCCAAAGACGCCAAAGACAAACGTGCACTTTTACTGATGTACGGCCAAATGTAGCTTCGTTCAACTTCCGTGGTAGGATTAGCTGATATTCCAGTCATTCAGCACGAAACTTACCTCCTTCTTGCCGTTTTGGAGCTCCACTACCGCCGTGAAATTTCCGACCGTAGTCCTGACCTTCCCAAATGAATTCTAGACGCGGTCAAATGTGGTCTGGATGATTCGGGCCCCATAGTGACCTCAGTCTGATACCCCGAATGAAAAATTGCCGCACTTGCATGTGTTTAGTCCCCACATTTGTCCCAAGCTACGACGAACATTGCTCTCAGGCTGATCTAGCCCCTAGGATGTCGTGTAAACATCTGTGGAAGTCTTAGCAACGTCGAAATAGTGATGTTCTGGCTTTGGCCTCGGGCCAAAAAGCCACGGCTTTCTGGCTTGGCCTTGGCTTTGGCCGGCCTATAACTGAGTTGGCTTTGGCCTGGCCCGGGATTTTGTCAGGCCAAAGCCAGAAGTTGTCATGAAACCCCGCCAAAAGCCATGGCTTTCTGGCTTTCAGGCCAAAGCTAGCTAAAGCCAAGCCAAAGCCATGTGGCCTGGCCTCGGATTTTGGAAAGCCAAAGCCATGGCTTTCAGGCCAAGCCAAAGCCAGAACATCACTACGTCGAAAGACTAGCCGCAGGCCCGAAGGACGACCAGGGCTTCAACTTGGGCCGAAATAAAACTGCATACAATTTTTTTTTCTGGTGGTCGGGGACCAACCTACCTACCCTACTCCATATGGGCAATGCTTATCTTTGGACCCCCTTGGATAGAGCGTCAGACTTTTTGATGCCACGCGTATTTGCCTGGATTTGCCCTCGACGCCCCAGCCAAACACTGCCCATCTCTCTCTTTCGGCGGTCATTTATGTCCGCTGCATTCGCTCTCACTGGGCCCGTCGTCGTCTGCTGGGGCGATCCCGACCCCAGCCGAGTCGAGCCGTCCGACAAGTGCATCGCTGCCCCGTTCAAAGCTCGTCGCGGCCAGTTTTTTTTTCGAACGCAGTCCGACGCACCGCGTAGCATCGACTTTTCTGAGGTGCAGCTCACTTGACGAGCTCGTGAGTTTACTTCGCCCAGAGACGGCCATCTTCCTGTAGGCTAACATTCTGCAGAAGCCGTGTCTCTTTCTGACCTCCATGGCCGCGTCAACCCCCAGCCTAGCGCAAGGCTTACCTGCAGCGGCTCCCTTCGGCCTCGAGCGGGAATGCGACCATAGGACGTAGCTGGATGTAGTTCGATGCCAGCGCCGAGAATGCGTGCGTCTCCAACTCTGCGTTGTCTGCTCTGCGTACTAACGGGCAGATAGCCCCCCGGCGCCAGGAAATCCACTTCTGGCGCTGACTTGGACGAAGCTATCTTCCTGCTGCGATGATCTCCTCGCGCAAGTAACATGCAACCCACCGCAACACCGATAAGGTGCCCCCGTGCCGTGCAGTCTGCATCACTGGCGTGGGGCTGTCCCCGATTCCTCGTGCGACGCGTCTTGGATGCGTAGCCCCTCGATCGCCACCTCCGCACTGCCCCTCCACATTATAGTACATGCATGCGTGCCCGCTCTTCGTCTCCGCAATTGTACTGAGATGCGGACAGCTCCGCTCGCACCTGCGCGATACCAAGCCTACACTTCGCGCTTGCGCGGTACCTCGCGTGCGCGCGGTTCGCACTTTTCAGCGCGGAGGACTCCGTGCGCTGCATCTGCGCCAACCGTGGAGCACGCTGACGCGGCGCGGATGTGCGAGTGCGACGGTCAGGGTTGCGCAGATGGCGTGCAGCGGCGCATTCTGCGCTGCCAACGGTCCCGAAGCTCACCCCGGAGCGAACGATGGAGCGCTGCGCCTCCCCCTGCGCGATGCATCTCGGCCCCTTATCAACGCGCCCGGGGGCGCTGCGAAGCTGGCGGACACCGACTGCATACTACTAGTACGGGCGCCCGCCCTCTCTCCATCTACCATGGTGATGAACAGACAGCTTCTCGACGCGGAGCCTGCCCGTGATCTCGCTTCCCACCGCTGGCTCGCGCGACTCTTCCGCGCTCAATGCGGGATTTGCGCCGACACCGCGTGCATCCTCGCGAGTGCGAGCCTCTCGCCGCGCAGATGGCGTGTGCCGTGCAGTCTCCCCCGGCCACGCGCCCTGCTGCGAGCCTCCCGCCGCGCAGACTGCGTGTCCCGAGTGGGGGCTTCCGCCGCGGGTAATGTCGCTGTCCCCCTGCCGCGCGAGTAGCGTCCAGAGTGTCCAGGGCACGTCTATGGTCAGGGCGCGCCGCCTGCGTGCTAGGGGGCATCGCGTGTCCTCTGATTCGCGACAGGCGAACGGTGCCCGCCGACCGTGAGCAGCGCGCCCGCACGCCGCATAGTCGACGTCGGGGGTTCTCTCTGTGCACAGGGTCGTCGCGGGCCTTGCGTGCAGCAGCGTGCTTGGGGGCGATGCTTGTTCCGCCGGCCCGCGGGAGGCGATGCGAGAGCGCGACGAGCGACGCCCGGCTACTAGGCCGCGTGTCTGTGGGATACTGGTCGACGACCGTAACTACTTCTTTCTTGTGCCGCCAGATTTTGGCCAGATTAGGAAATGGGTATTTGTTCCAGATGCCTTTGGCAAACAAGCTGCAGTCAGCTCTCAGCTCGCGTCGTCGTCCACACTAGGCTAGGCCGAGGAAGCGCAATCCGGCTCTGCGCTTGTCTTTATGTACCTTATCACGCACCGGAATCCATCCTCTGGCATCCCTGATCGCTCCCTCCCCGCCCGCTAAATTCCACTTCTTTCCGATTTCAGGTACGTTCTACTTTACTTCCATTACCTTCTTTTTGGCTTCATTAACTTCTTTTTGACTTCTTTACCCGCTAACGAAGATTGTTGTGCCAGTTTTTTTCCCCCCCGAGTTCATTTGAATCATTTCTCAGGTGAAGCCCACGAGACATGGGGCGCTAAGAGGATTGCATTTGAAATCCAGCGCAAATTCCGTTGCGGATCCTCGCAGTCTTCCGACAACATGAGTAATGTAATGACTTTGCGCAGCTCTTCCGTGCCCAATCCCGGGCTCAGCTTCCACCCTTTTGCCGACTAAAATCGTAAATGGCTTCGGGGGCCTCGGTCCTGGTACGCTGGTACGTCTGGGATCTATATGCGCTGTCCGACTCGATTAATTTCCGGTAACTACAGGTCGCGATTATTTCTTCCGCGGCGCGAAGTCAAGGCTCCCTGTGAAAGCTACGCAGCTGATATCTACCTTCAATCTTCACAGTTTGCAGCGTCAATTTGAATCTACGACGTCCCCGTTTCGAGTTTCTGCTTGTACTGCTCCTTCTCATGCTCACTTTGGTCTTGGACTCGTATTCCCCTCTCATTTCGCTACGGGTAGGTCTTACAAGAGGTGTGTAACACGACTGCGACGTGCGCTGTCTCTGGGTCCAATTGACTCTATTTCTTCAAGGACACTTCGGAGAGCTGGAACGTATGCAATGCCACTATGCGGTAAGTGGCAAGATCACACCGGAGTGCTTTACATCCCGCATTTTCCTGATCCGCGTGGCCAGCAGACAGAGCATGGATACCTACGCGCCTTCTCTCAGGTGTCAAGTATCTGCGCACTTGCTTGGTGGGTTTTATTTTTTTTGCGACCCATACTTCAATTCGCCCGCATCTCCTCTCCTCGGTATTCACTAAACGGCACCCATGACTATTTTTCTCCGCGGGGTATCAAGCAAGAAGTGGACCGAGTTGGTCGAGAACATCGTCGAGCTATTGGAAGATTTGCCTGCTGCCCTTGTGCCTGCTTCTGTCTCGGTAACTATTTCGTTCTGCCGGTGCAGCCCAGCGTCTCCCACAGCCTTTGCCATGTATACCGTTCGTCCGGGCATCATTCACTCCATGCTCTTGGAATACACCTTTTCCGAGGCGGAGGCTGGTCGGTGTGCCTGCTTAGCCTTAATGCTCCGTGGGTCTGCGATTGTCCGACGATTACGAACATTCTATGGTTCACGAAAGTTTGAGGCGTCGATAAACTGTCCGTAGGCGACTCGTCCAATATTAATGACTCACGTCCCGTAATGGTTATCTGCTGAACAACAGCATCTCCGGCTCAACAGCACACCTGTAGTTGCTGTGCGTGAGACTTTGATATTAACAGCAGTTATGGCTGTCACGACTAATTTTGGCTTTGCTTCGGCTCTTCGACGCTTCCACCACCACGTTGTCTCCACGTACATCCCCCAGTCTCAATGGCCACCTCTGCATCCTTGACCGGCTCTCCACAAGCCTCTTCAGCTGCAGGAATCCTCGACAGCACCGTTCTACCGGTCCTTAGGCGTGCCAAGGCGATCGTTACAGGTATTGGGATTGTCCCAGTAGAGCCTGTGATAAATGGAGTGCTGGAGCTGACAATGATGCTCTCGGTGTGCCAATTCATGTCCGGAACATGTTATATGCTACTGAATTGCCTCTGGCAGACAATGAAGACGAACAAGGAAGACCTTTCCAAGCTCGAAAAGGCGCTAAATACATTGATCGCTATCGATTCTTCGGGCGCTGGCGGTGATCTGAAGCAGCGGCTCACAAAACTGTCTTTGTATGTTGAGATCCAATTATATCCAATGCTTCATTCATGGGGACACTGTCAGGGAGCTCAAAGTGACTGCTCTTGAGTGCAAATCTCTCACAGAGAAACACCGATTGAAGCGGTTCTTCAAGAGTAGTGAGTACAAGCAGAGTATTCAGGACATCAAGAACTCCGTAGCATCTCAAATCCAACAATTCACGGTAAGTTGTACTTTTAATAATAGCCAGTTCTTTATTCAATCTGCTGCAGTTCTATGGCAACATTTCCATCGAAAAAATTGTTCAAGACATTGCATCAGATGGTACGAGCATCATTGGTCCAAGTCATGAAACATGCATTCAGCTATATCAGTGCGATTGATTGGCAGAAAAATTGACAGTGTCAACACCAGAGTCCAAGGGATTGAGACCAAAACTGGTTGTGTCGACGCAATAGTTCAAGGGATTGGGACAAAAATTGACAGCGGCAATACCAGAGACATCCTTGCAACCCTTAAATGTGTGGCAGCCCGTTATAATGCTGCCAATACCCCAGAGCCTTGCATGGATGGCACAAGAGTTGACATAATCAAGGACCTTGTTTTGCAGCTGACGAGCAGTTCAGATCCAACCCGTGTGGTGATGCTCAGCGGGGTCGCGGGATCTGGAAAATCCACAATTGCGAAGAGTGTTGCAAGTATTCTGGCAGAAGAGGGAATTCTGGCTGCATCCTTCTTCTTCTCACGGGACTATGTGGAGCGCAAGGAGATCAAACATCTCCCAACCACAGTGGCTATGCAACTTGCAGATTATAGTACTGTCTTTAGGACACATCTCATCCAATTGCTGGAGACTGATCGGACTGGGATTCTTGATGCAGAACCACACCTGCAGTTCCGGAAGCTGGTTATTGACATCCTTGGGAAGCTGCCCCCAAGTTCAGAATCCTGGGTTATCTGTCTTGATGCTCTTGATGAATGCGGGAAGGACCGTGGGCAGATCTTTCTGCGATGGCTGTCGGACAGCATTGCTCAGATCCCCACTCACATCCGATTCTTTCTCACTGGACGGCCGGATGTTCCTTCCTACCTCAAATTTGACACTCTGCTTTCGCTGATGCATGAGATTATCCTTGACAACATTGACACTACAATGGTTGGGCTGGACATTCATCTGTATGTGGAGCAGTCACTCAATGGTGCCAATTGGACTACACGGCATCCTTGGAAGATCCAGGCTCGTGATGTGGAAGAGATAACAACTCATGCCAATGGACTGTTTGTGTTTGCAGCTACAGCAGTTCGCTATGTTCTCGCAGGACTCCCACAGGTGCCACCCCAGAAATCAGTAGACTTCCTCTTGAGTGGGGAACCTCTCACTGATCTACATGCACTTTACTCCCGGATTGTGGAGGAGGCCATTCCAGCCCCTCCACCAGGAGACCGCCGTGCACAATTCTCTTATGATCAAGCCCTGGAGGTGGTCAGCACTATTTTGGCCCTTTATGAACCTCTGGATTCTGAGAGTCTTGCAGCCTTGCTTGACCTCGATACATCTGTTGTTCAAGGAATACTGCTCCCACTGAGCGCTGTAATCCAAGTTTCTGATACTCCTGGGGCAGCAATCAGAATTATACACCTCTCGTTCAGAGGGTTTATGATTTCCCAGGTTCAAATAAGCCGTCCTGATCTTCTCTGTGGCATGGAGCATCAGCAGCGGTCCCTGGTATCTGCACTTATGAAAGTGATGCACAAGGAGCTCAGATTCAATATCTGTGACCTGCCGACCTCCTATTTGCGTAATGTTGACATGCCAGATTTGAATGGCAGGTTGACACATATATCCCTTTACATCTCCGACATGCATGTCAATTCTGGGTGGAGCATCTGACTGCAACATCATATAACTCTGACACTGCCAAGGCAGCAGAAACAGTCCTCTTTGTTAAATTTCTTTTTTGGATTGAGGTATTGAGCTTGCTTGGAAGAGTGGACCATGGGTCATGGATGCTGTCTAAAATGATATTATGGGCAAATGAGGTGTGTGTATTCAGTGGCAATTACCTGTGACAGAAATAACATACACTAGGATTCTGGACTGGTCAAATTTGCAACAGATGGCAAAAGATTTATTTCCTTCTTTCATGATGCAATTGCTGAGAGTGCTCCCCATATTTACATATCAGCTCTGGCTTTGGCACCGGCAGAGGCTGAGATCAGGAGAAGGTTCTTGCATCAGTTCCCCCAGATATTCTCAATTTCAAGAGGACAGATGATGAAATGGCCGGGGCTAATTGCTGTGCTGGAAGGACACATGGGTAAAGTCACCTCAGTTGCAATCTCACCTGAGGGCAAGCAAATTGTTTCTGGGTCATATGATGCCACTGTGCGTATTTGGGATGCAGAGACTGGAGCTGCAGTTGGGGAGCCTCTGGAAGGGCACACTGGGCAGGTCACCTCAGTCACATTCTCACCCAATGGCAAGCAAATTGTTTCTGGGTCCTATGATCACACAGTGTGCATTTGGGATGTAGAGACCGGAGCTGCAGTTGGGGTGCCTCTGGAAGGGCACACTGATTCAATCACCTCAGTCACATTCTCACCTGATGGCAAACAAATTGTTTCTGGCTCTCGTGATAAGACTGTGCACATTTGGGATGCAGAGACTGGAGCTGCAGTTGGGGAGCCTCTGGACAGGCACACTAATTCAGTCACCTCAGTTGCATTCTCACCCAATGGCAAACAAATTGTTTCTGGGGCCCATGATGCCAATGTGCACATTTGGGATGCACAGACTGGAGCTGCAGTTGGGGAGCCATTGCAACTCCACACCCATCAGGTCATGTCAGTCGCATTCTCACCTGATGGCTTGCAAATTGTTTCTGGGTCCTATGATCACACTGTGTGCATTTGGGATGCAGAGACCGGAGCTGGAGTAGGGGAGCCTCTGGAAGGGCACACTAATTTGGTCACCTCAGTTGCATTCTCACCCGATGGCAAGCAAATTGTTTCTGGGTCCTATGACAACACTCTCCGCATTTGGGATGCAGAGACTGGAGCTGCACTTGGGGAGCCTCTGGAAGGGCACACTAATTCAGTCACCTCAGTTGCATTCTCACCCGATGGCAAACGAATTGTGTCTGGGTCTGATGATGAGACTGTGCGCATTTGGGATGCAGAGGCTGGAGCCACAGCTGGGGAACCTCTGGAAGGGCACACTAATTGGGTCAATTCAGTCGCATTCTCACCTGATGGCAAGCACATTGCTTCTGGGTCCGAGGATCATACTGTGGGCATCTGGGATGCAGAGACCGGAGCTGCAGTTGGGGAGCCTCTGGAAGGGCACACTGATTTGGTCACCTCAGTCGCATTCTCACCTGATGGCAAGCAAATTGTTTCTGGGTCATATGATCACACTGTGCACATTTGGGATACAGAGACCAGAGCTGCAGTTGGGGAGCCTCTGGAAGGACACACGCGTGGGGTCACCTTTATTCAATTCTCACCTGACAGCAAGCAAATTGTTTCTGGGTCTTATGACAACACTCTCCGCATTTGGGATGCAGAGACCGGAGCTGCAGTTGGGGAGCCTCTGGAAGGGCACACTCATTGGGTCACCTCAGTCACATTCTCACCCAATGGGAAGCAAATTGTTTCTGGGTCCTATGATAAGACTGTGCGCATTTGGGATGCAGAGACCAGAGCCACAGTTGGCGAGCCTCTGGAAGGGCACACTGGTCCAGTTGCCTCTGTTGAATTCTCACCCAATGGCAAGCAAATCGTTTCTGGGTCCTATGATCACACTGTGCGCATTTGGGATGCAGAGACTGGAGCTGCAGTTGGGGAGCCACTGCAAGGCCACACTGGTCCAGTTGACTCAGTCACATTCTCACCCGACGGCAAGCGAATTGTGTCTGGGTCTGATGATAAGATGATTTGTATATGGCATGTGGATAGTGTTGTCTATGGTCCACATGTGCTACATAGGTCCACAACTGCAAGTGGATGGCATATACTCAATGTGGGTTCTTTTTCTATCCAGTGCTTTTGTCTCATTCTCTCTCTAGTCTCTTCACATGAAGTCCCCTTCCACTCCCCTGAATTGGCAAATTAACGGGGGTTGGGTCTCTTGTATCCCATCAGAGCTCCTCTTTTGGGTCCCAGCCTCCCTAAGGAATGGCCTATGGTCACCATACAACACCCAAGTCATCGGTCAACAACAGACCAAACTCACATATGAACGATTTGTCCATGGTACAGACTGGGCAAAGTGTTATGCCCCGTCCCAGGACCTTTCATGAATTCCGGGATCTGTATGATGTAACCCGAGGTAACAGCCACTTCCCCTAGCTAGCATTTTGTCCTTTGAAGGTACTAGTAGATGTATGTTGATCTATTCTTTTGTTGTTCTTGTAATTAGCTACAGGTCTTTGCAAAATACCGACCAACTTGGATATATTTATTCTATATTAGCCTCATCTCCGTGCCTTGTGACTATGTTCAGATATAATCCGTGGTTCAAGTGTGTCCGCTTCACCCTGCTCGCACCGTTAAGGATTGAGGATACTATACTTGCCACTTGTCTGTTTGCCGAGTGGTGATCAGGTTTTAATGCCCACAAGTAGACCAACTTTTGCGATGGAAGAGGCATTGTCATTTTTAACTGCAGACATTGTTGGTCCAAGACATCGTGTGGTCAGAACAACACCCATTGTTCCCCTTTTGGGCAATCGAAGGTGGCCCGTGGCCACCCATTGTGCAGCGGCTTGACAGAGGGTATAAAGGTAAGCTTTCACACTGGATAAAGCAAAATCTTGACATATGTCAAGAGGCTAGCTGAAAGTAGATAAATCGAGAGACAAACAAAAAATTGTAGAAATTTAATATATTCATTTAATACAAGACTACAATGGAAGTAGCGGCAATCAGCGGTTGTTTTGAAACCGATAGATTTATGGACTGTAGCTAGCTTGAAACAAAGACTCTTGTAAATTTACAAAAGAAGCTCTCTCTTGTCACTGGACAGGGACTGCTGAAAGTTCATCTTTCAGCAGTCCTTTCATAGCTAGCTACAATCCATAAATCTATCGGTTTCAAAACAGCCGCTGATTGCTGCTACTTCCATTGTAGTCTTGTATTAAATGAATATATCAAATTTCTACAATGTTTTGTTTGTCTCTCGATTTATCTCCTTTCAGCTAGCCTCTTGACATATGTCAAGATTCCGCTGTATCCGGTGTGTTTCTCTGCCTCTTAACCTCCACCCACATCACCCGCCCGCACAGATATAACCCTACGCGTCTATCCAAACTCAAGTATGCCTTCCAACGCCCCCAGGTCGCTTAAATGCCTCCTGCGTCTCCCTCCATGCCCGTTCGATCACAAAATCCGCAGGGGCGGTCGCAATGGGGTGCATGCATGTTGCGAAATCAGCGGCCACATCATTACGGCAGCTGCACAAGGCGTACACTTACCAGTGTGTTCCTTTTCTATTACACTTGGCGTAGACTGATACTTATCGCTTGCGTAGCATGTTGCCGTGTCCTGCCTAACTGACGGGGAGGCCATTGTTGTTTGAAGGTACGTTGGTATTTTAAACTTTGGGAATTGCGGTTAAATATTCTTTACAGTTGCTTAAATCTGGAGCTATGCACTATGATACTAGCCACGGATTAAGATTGTGATTTGATTGGATATTTATATGCTAGACTTACTTATGCGATGTATTTTTTGTTTTCCTCAATGAACCTTCCTTTTTGGGACGATATGGGTTGTTATGTCGTGTGTGTTCTCTCGGCATCTCGGCATGCCGCACAAAGGAAAACTACAAGATCTGAAGCTACACACTATACTACTAGCTACTGGATGATTAGCATTTGTAGATACTTACATTTACTTATGCCACCTGGGACGATATGGGTTGTTGTGGCATGTATGTACTCTCGGCATCTCAGCATCCCGCACAAAGGAGAACTACAAGATCTAAAGCTACACACTATAATACTAGACTGACTCGGATTAGCATTGGTTGGATACTTACATTTACTTATGTGACCTATTCATTTTTTTTTTTTGACAACACTTTCCCTTTTGGGACAATATGGGTTGTTGTGGCATGTATGTGCTCTCGGCATCTCGGCATCCCGCACAAGACAAAACGACAAGTTGAAAAAGAAAAATAAGTAAGAATCAGTGAATTATGAAGTGTAAAAAAAATTAGAACAACTGAAGGGCAGGACTCAGGAAATTAAGGAATGGGACATCCCACACTGCCAAAAAAAAAAAAGGTGGGACATCCCACCACAGGAGGGACCTCCCTCCCATCAACCACATCAAGAGTGGGATGCCCCATGCCATCCATATTTGATGGGGGGGGCGTCCCTTGGTTGATGGGTTGATGAGGGACGTCCCTCAGGTGATGGCTGGCAAGGAGGGACGTCCCACAAGCATGTGACGCAGGAGGAACATCCCACGGAAAATAATGTGGGACATCCCACACAAAGGGATGGGAGGCCCCACAGGAGCTGGGACATCCCACGCAGACAAAGTGGGATGTCCCAACCATGTCCCTCAGCTCTGGGATGCCTCCTTTGTTTACGTGGCTCCAGGCGGTGGTCCTGGAGGTACACGATCATGTTGAAGCACTTAATGAACACTAATTTTGTTAACAACTTAACTGTACATGTATATACCGGCCCGCTGCAGCCACCGCCAGCATTTTTTTGACAACTGAACTAGTAGGCGTGCATACGCGCCCGCTGCAGCCACCATCAGCATTTTTTTGACAACTGAACTAGTAGGCATGCATATGCGCCCGCAGCAGCCACCGCCAGCATTTTTTTTGACAACCGAACTAGTAGGCGTGCATACACGCCCGCTGCAGCCACTGCCAGCAGGTAGTTGTACATTGAAGCAATGCTGGGGAGCTGCAAAACATTTTTTCAAAGAGCAGTGGGACGTCCCACAGGGCTCAACGGAGGTAACTTTTAGGGCCCAAACAGGCAATTTTTCCGTTTGGCCTGCGGCCGAATGGAACATCCCAACCCCAGGAACACCTACCAGAATAGGCAATTTTTTGTGCACCGCAAGAGCATGCCGTGGGACGTCCCACAGGCCATGGGACATACCCTCAGAAAAGGTACCCCTTGGGCTAACTATTCTTCAGTAATAATTCACCCCTAAGGGTAGGTCAGGGGGGTGGCCTGAAGTGATTGACAAAGGATTCCACCTTGAGGTTGAAATTGGAGTGTTAATCTAGGAAGCGGTGCACTGACAGCTGCTTGCAGACGAAATGTGGGTCTAATCCAAGAGGTTTGACTGGCGAGGCTGGCTGGCAGGTATCCGGGCACGTGCGATCACGCCCGCGGTGAGCGACATCGGGACGAGGGTGTGAGGACGTTCGTCCAGGACGAGCACGAGATGTTCGGAGCGCGGCAGTGTGCACTGCGGTGCTGCCGGATCGAGGAAGCGTTGAGTGATCGAGGGAGAGCAAGCATGGTCGAAGGGTACTGCCTCATACGGAGGAATTTGGTTCCGTGAGCTGTGCTAAAGGAGCCTCAACTGCGTCTCTGCATCCTAAGCAAGTAGGGATTATGCGAGGGTGGTGCCGCACATCGTGTCAGGGCGGTGAAACGGTGCACCAACGTATAGGCTGCAAAATGTAGCTAGATATAGATAGAAAACTCCGAGGAGAAATCACACTAAAACCAACCAACACACACAACACACTACACACAACCAATACGATGTGCTAATACTTGAGTTCGGGTCACCCTGAAGTATACAGGTAAGATTGATCCTTCTCTCGTGTAGTTTGAGCAATATCAACTCTAAGAAAGCCTTGTTAGGACTTCCGCGGAGCGCAGTAGTTATAAATAACCACTAATAGTCGACCACTCTGATACCGCGGAGGGCATTTTCGGGGTGTATGGAAATATGAAAGTGTCCTCGGACTACCAACTTATGGGTCCTCGGGATCTCTGCACAATTGTACGACCGTCCTACTAAGGCGGGGAGCGATTCCAATACAAAGGCAAACTGCGACCGTCCTGCTCAACGGGGACGATTCCAACAGTCACTCGGATACGACCGCCCTGCTATACGGGAACGATTCCAATACCCTGGCTACGACCGTCCTACTAAAGCGGGGAGCGATTCCAATAGCCGACCTTGGCACTTAACAAGGTTCTTTTAACGGTTTCTCAACTCCGCGGAGCGAAGCGAGGTGTAGAAGGCTTAAGATGAACTTAAAGCTTTTTAGAGCCAACAAATATCAAAGCTTCAATTTAATGAATCTACACAAAGAGATGTTTTATATCACAAATCTCCGCACTGATACAGAGGACACCGAGGCCGGTTAATGGCAGGTGCCGTTCGACTACTGTCTGGGCACCTCCGCGGGCAAGGATGAACTGCTGTACTGCGGGTTTTCCATGGGCTTTTATACTACTTACTAAATAAATTACAAATGACAGATGTGTAACAGGAAATAAGAGAGACTGAGTAATACGGAGCGGAATAGGAAGAAACGCGCGGCCAAGGCCTCTCTAGTTTGGTGGGTCGGCAGTCAAGAGTCATGTTGAATGACTCCGCGGACCCGTTTTGGGTATATTTGAAATTCCCGCAGAGGAGCTGAACACATTCGTGTCCATGGCCGCCCCGCGGAAGGGTACGTCCTGTGCCGGCATGGTTGATAATCCCAGCCATTGTGTCATCTCCCAGCGAGTAAGCTGGTATGGTATTTGTCCTACTGTGCCATGTGTATAGCTCAGCTTCGGCCAACGGTGCCTGTCCGATCCCTTGGATCAGCGATCGCTGAAATGCTCTTGTTTGGTTGCCCGCGGGCGCATCGCGTCCGTCACATGGGTCTATTTCCAGAGTACTGAGTCCGCGGAAACTCTCCGCGGGCTCTCACTCGTCAACTTTGGCAGTCCGCGGGGCCTTCGCCCCTTGGTTTGTCAGGTATCTAGTCAGAGTCCGCTTCCGCGGACTCGACAATATCACTCCGCGGACTGGTCAGTCCAGTGCTTTCGGACACTACTAGTCCACAACTGTTCGTCTAGGCTTTTAATGTTTAATCTCCTTGGTATGGCATCTAGCCAACAGGGCAAGCCATATCCCGGAAATACAGGAATAACTCTGTCTGTGCACGTATACGCTCCGCGGAGCGCTATGCTGACCCTCAATGGTAAAAGGACCGAGCCTTAGCGCGCCCACGACTGGATACATGCTCTGGCATCGTTAATACACAGCTAGCAGCTCGGAGCTCACTCTAACTCTAATTGTATATCACCGGGCAGGGGCCCCGCGGAGTCGTAATACACCGCTAAAAGACTGAATTTACGGCTGGTTATATCCAGGCCGTATCAGCGGGAGGCACTGCACATGCGAGAAAGGGTCGCATACAACATACCCAGGGAGATGAGATAGTGTGAATGAGACTCAGGTTGACAGCAGGAGAGGACATACGGGATTGTGTCATCCACTTCAGATTTGGTGAGATGGATCCGCCATGCAGCAGAGAAAGCAAATATTGAGGCTCCAAACATACCACCATCCTGCGAGCTGGAGGGGATGCGAGTGCAAGGTGGAGCTAGTGATCCACGCCGTAAGTTGGAACCTCTGATTGCGCCCGGGTATAGGACGAGTGGTGCTCCACGAGGATGGTAGCACCATGACTATATGGATGAGGCCGGAAGGCCGCAAAGAGGTTTGACGCTGGCTGCGTCACTTGGCGAGGTGATCTAGTAGGGGCGGGTCTGGTCTTTCGCTACGTCGGACGGGTTAACGAATGTCAAGGAGTTACGGGTCGGAATTTGAGAGGAGGACAAGTCGGCAAGAAGTCCGTCGGACCGTCTTTAGACAAGACTCAAGCCAAGTGGGTGGTGAATTAGACATCCGATCCTCAATTTGCTTCATGAACGAGACGGAAAGAGGCTGCGAGGAAGGCAAGCGTGAAGGGCGGAAGCAATAGGTGCTGATGGGGTGATTGGCGGTGGCATGGCCACCAAACACGACCATCATTGGCCCCCCGACTCGACTTGGGCCAGTAGCAGTACTTACCTGGAACCACACTTCAGTATTCAATATTACCGGATATTCACTTAGGATGAGTGAATTGGCGCAAGTGAAATCCATAAAATCGGACTGAGTGTATCGATCACTCACCTTCGGCACGCTCGGGCCGAGGGACAAAATCAGGGGCTGATTGATTTGTCAATCAGGCTGAGTGAGCATTCTTCCCACAGTGCAACCGTCGCCCGATTCCAGCCGAGTAATCGCACCATAGCCTGGTCCATAGGCGCATCGCTGCCGCGCTCAAAATCCGTCGCGGCCGGTTTTCTTTTCGAACGCAGCACACACCGCCGCCACACCGCGTAGCGTCGACTTTTCTGAAATGCAGCTCCAAGAGGGTGTGAATACCCGAAATATGTACAGTGGGTCGGAATTTTTTTTTCAGGGGGTCGGGCCTACTCCCCCCCTCCTACGTAAGGATTTGTAAGCAATTTGTAAGCTGCACGTGAGCTTCGCGTAGCTTTTGCCTCAGCAAAACAATGCCCCGGAGTACAGACCCTGAGCACACATGCCCTTAAGAGGTTCTAGGTCATCCCTATGAGTGTCAAACCCAGTAATAAATGTTTCCATGAAATTGTTGTTTCGGCAATATTTCGGCAGCTTCCAAGCGATCAGTTCACGTGAGGATTCCTGTCGTTTGATTGGCTGTCGCTTAGCCCCCCCTCCAAATACGGCAATAATCTTTTGGCCTCTACCTCAACACCCACTGCACCGTTCACCTTGGGACATTTATTTTCGGAATCCTCGTCGAAAACTGGATCAAATTGGGACTATATTTAGAATTTCTTATTTTTGGACCCTCTTGTGCAGCTCACTTGCCGAGCTCGTGAGTTTGCTTCGCCCGGAGACGGCCATCTTCCTGTTGGCTAACATTCCGCAGAAGCCGTGTCTCTTTCTCGCCTCCATGGCCGCGTCAGTCCTCAGCCTAGCGCAAGGCTTACTTGCAGCCTCCGCACCTGTAGCGGCTCCCTTACGCTGCGACGGTAGGACATAGCTCGATGCCAGCGCCAAGAATGTGTGTGTCCAACTCTGCTTTGTCTGCTCTCCGTACTCACGATCAGATAGCCGGGAAACCCACGTCTGGTGTTACCTTCTGGCTGCGACGATCACCTCGCGCAGCCCACTGCTGCGCATAAAGGGCGCCTCCCGTGCAGTCTGCATCGCCAGTGTCGGGCTGTACTCGACTCCTCGTGTGCAGCCCGCGATCGCCACCTCCGCTCTGCTGCTCCACATTCAATACATGCGTGCGTGCCCGCCTTCTACTGTCGCTGCTATCCGTGCGTACGGACATATTCGAAGCCGTGCGCCACCCGCATCTCGCCTTGATGCGCGCGGAGGCTCTCGTGCTCGGAGCGCCGTGCCCGCCGAGCACCTCGCGAGTACGTGACGTGCACAGCGCTGCGGCCCTTCCCACCGCGCAAAGAATGTGCCTGCGCCGAAGTCGCGGGATATGTGTTACGCGCCCGAGGGCACCAGCGGACGACCTCGCGAGGCCAGCCGATCATTCCCTCCACGGCAGCGCTCAAGACCCCGTACGTGCGCGCCTCTCCGTTGCGTGGTATCCCAGCTAATCGCCGACCAGCTTCCCGCCATTTCGCGGCTCGTGCTGAGGAATGGGGATCACAGGCTGTGCGAGCCTTGAGGACGCATTCCGGCGACACTCGCGCAGGCTTCATGCGTAGATGATGCGCCCCCGCACTCTCGGCATCACGAACGCGGTCGGGGGTGCCCCCGCGCGGCGCGTCTTGGCCGCGCAGTCGTCTGCGCAGCGTGTTCGGGGCGCAAGCCGCGGCACCATCGCCAGCAGCGGACCTCGTGAAGCTACTATCAGAAACCCCTGCGTGCGTGCCCGCCCTCCTTCTCTGCAATTGCACTGAGATGCGGACAGCTCCGCTCGCACCTGCGCGACATCAAGCCGTACACTTCGGGCCTGCGCGCGGCTCGCACTTTTCCGCGCGGAGGACCCCGTGCGCGCTGCATCTGCGCGCACCGCGGCGCGGATGTGCGCGTGCGATGGTCAGGGCTGCGCAGATGGCGTGCAGCGGCACCTTCTGCGCCGCCGACGGTCCCGAAGCTCGCCCCAGAGCGAACGAGTCTGGAGCGCTGCGCCTCCCTCCCCCTGCGTCTGCGCGATGCATCCTGGCCCCTCGTCAACGCGCGCGGGGGCGCCAGCGGACGGTGTTGCGAAGCTGGAGGACACCGACGGCATACTACCAGTACCCGCCCTCCCTCCTCCATCTACCGCGCTGATGAACAGACGGCTCCTTGACTCGGAGCCTGCCCGTCATCGCACTTCCCACCACTGGCCTACGCGATTGCGCCCGCCGCGCTCAATGCGGGGCCCGCGCTGACGCCGTGTACGTCCTCGCGAGTGCGGGCCTCTCGCCGCACAGATAGCGTGTGCCGTGCAGTCTCCCCCAGCCACGGGCCCTCCTGCGAGCCTCCCGCCGCGCAGACTGCGTGTCCCGAGTGGGGGCTTCCGCCGCGGGTAGTGTCGCTGTCCCCCTGCCGCGCGAGTAGCGTCCAGAGTGTCCACGGCACGTCTATGGTCAGGGCGCGCCGCCTGCGTGCTAGGGGGCATCGCGTGTCCTCCGATTCGTGACAGGCGAACGGTGCCCGCCGACCGTAAGCAGCGCGCCCGCGCGCCGCATAGGCATAGTCGACGTCGGGGGCTCTCTCTGTGCACAGGGTCGTCGCGACTCGGAGCCTTGCGTGCATAGTCGTCGCAAGCAGCGTGTAGTGATGCCCGTGGCCTGGCCTGAGGCCTTCAGGCCCGACAAGCCAGGCCCGCTCAGGCCAGGCCAGGCCAAACGTCGGGCTTGACCGGGCCCAGGGCTTGGGCTTGAAGATTCTCAAGCCCGAGCCAGGCCCGCAAGCCCTGGCTTGGACAATCGCCCATACCGGTGCGAGCCAGCCGAGATTCAACTAAACTCAACTTGCTCAAACTTCTGAGTTCATTTCTTCCCTCCGGATTTACAACATTTTGAACCATTTTTGACATCGTGCGAAGAAATTTTCGCTTGCGCGGAGTTCTATGGGACTCTAAATTAGCTACCAAGGCTCGAAGATGGATGTGGATTGTAGTACTTATCACCTTTGTTCAACATTTTATAACACTTATGTCTCTTTCATGCAGGTCTACATGGTCAAATCAAGTGGTGGCGGGCGTACCTACGGAGGCCCTGGCTCAGGCCCGAGCCAGGCCAGGCCAAGCCCTACTCGCGGGCTTGGGCTTTGGCCTGAAGAATCGCAAGCCTAGGCCCGCTCAGGCCAGGCCAAAGCCCTGGCTTTCAGGCCAAGCCAGGCCACGGGCATCACTAGCAGTGTGCTTGGGCTTGTTTCGGCCAGCGAGCGGGAGGCGATGCGAGAGCGCGACGAGCAGCGCCCGGTTACTAGGCCGCGTGTCTGCGGGATACTGGTCGAAGACCGTAACTACCTCTTTCTTGTGCCGCCAGATTTTGGCCAGATTAGGAAATGGATGTTTGTTCCAGATGCCTTTGGCAAACAAGCTGCAGTCAGCTCGCGTCGTCGTCCACACTAGGCTAGGCCGAGGAGGCGCAATCCGGCTCTGTGCTTGTCTTTATGTGCCTTATCACACACCGGAATCCAACCGGAATCCATCCTGTCGCATTCCTGGCTACTTCCGCGCGCAAACTCCGATCATTTTTATTCAGTCAAGGTTAGCAAGCCTTCGAGTTATTTCCTTTTCTCTTTTTGTGAGCCCTTATCTGAGTCCGGTGATGTCTGCCTTTCCTCCCCGCGAACCGATGATACACTGGCAACTGACCCAGCAGTGTGGGAAGTGAGCAGGAATAGTGCAATGCAGGAGTGCTGAAGGTCGAGACCAACAACTAACTACCACAAAACCACCAACCTAACACTAAACCACTGCAAGACAGAAGTCATTGTGTTGTTTGTTCGGGGATAAGACCAAGTATTAGGTCTATCAGACGAGATTTACGGTGATAGTCTTTCCAAGAATCACTTGTGTAAATGGCCCTTGTCCGAGCGATCCCAAGGATGTTTGTCTGCAATCGACTAGATTGTATACACAACACACAGTAGGTCGGCGCTTTTAGGGCCTTCCGAGATACAATGGGGTGCGATTTGATCGCGATATTGGGTTTTATTCGGGCTCAAAGGCCCTTCAGCAATGGTATCGACTGGGCTCAACAGGCTTTCAACAATTATAAACGGATCGACTTGATTGTCGACTACGAGTACAATGGTGTATATGGCCTGGAGCAGATGCAAGAACAGTGTTTTAAATCGTGTATATGGTTGATTTCCGTAAAGGAGCACACAACCTACCAACAACTAATCGTGACTATATTCTAGCCGCCAACTAGTCGCCGATGCGATTGGCTTGTAAACCCCCCAGAACACACTGGTGAACTGTATAAACGCGATTGAACAAGTATAAACTTGTAAGAACTTCCAGGCCAGGTAAACTTCCAGGCCAATAAAACTTCCAGGCTCAATGTATTGTGACTTCCAGGCTCAAATGTTTAACTTCCAGGCCAATGTACTTCCAGGCTCAAATGTTATAACTTCCAGGCTCAGGTGTTTATATCAATCCAAAGGTATATTCACACACTATAAAGCAGACTCTACTGAGCAATGCCTTAAGGCGAACAGAGCACACAATCTAACCAAGCAGCTGGTTGTGACTATTCCTAGCCTCCAACCAGCCACTGGCGCGATTCGCTGCCGTTCCCTCTCGTGCAGGCGCCCTTATATACTGTTTCTATATACGATTACAAACGATGATTACACTACTAGCTGATAAATAATATATGAAATGAGCACGCGTTCTGGAATATATCGATCCCGAAACCTCTATGATTGGTCGAGGGCCCTCCCACGTTCGTGGATGACTCCTCCTTGCTGATTCACAGCGGCGCCGTATGACTCGTACCTCCGATCGGTCGGAATATAGGTGCGAACAGTCATACTCCAGGGTATATCGTGTTCAGAACACCTTCGAGGTGTCTTATATTGTATTAAGGTTTCCTTCCCAAGCCTGGTATATATCATATACAGACTTTAGGTGCTAGTTTACGGTAGTCGAACATCGTTCCAGAGTCTTCCGATCGATATTTGATTCCGTCAACGGAGTCATCCATGTCCGTTCGGATCCGATCGGACCGGTTACTCGTGTTCCCGGAGCCTAGACCCTTCACGTGAGGTGTCGCAGCGTGAGGATCAGTGTCAACATGGTTAAACATCCTGTCGTTCGACCGTATATGCCGTTCTTAGCATGTATACAGGGCTCAGAACCCTTCCCCTTGGATAACTGGGTTGCAAATAATCTCTATTCCTTCCTGACTCGGTCTGACTCATATGGCTGTCAGGTGATGTCCGATGTCCCGGACGGCTTCAACCATGACCCAGGGCCTAGAACGGTCCAGAATCAATGCTGTAGAGGCCAGGCTGGGTGCCTTTGTTGGTCCTACTGAGTGTATATGCTGCTCCGGTCATGGATACAGCCTTCAAGTGCATGTATATGGCAACTGAACACACACACACATATGGTCCTAGATGTGGCTTCCTATCTTCCCAGCAACCATACATACTCTTGGTTCGAGTGTATATGCTTGAGGGTTTTGTGTGTAGGCTCTACTGTGTACTCTCCAAGTGTCACAAGTTCAATCATCCGAATAGACTTGGATGGGTTTACAGCCATCCAGTCCTATCAGCACCAGAACAACCCCATTCAGATCATCATATACGCCGACTGATCATTGTATACACAATTCGACCATCGTATATGCCACTTTATAGTGCAGCTATTGGATGTTGACACTATATCATCTGATACAGTCCTGTCTCCGTCTCGTGTATTTATTGCTTATATGGCCTAGGGATGCAATATATCCCATCTCCTTGATATGGACTGGCACTAAGTGACTTGTTTACCCTTGGATAGAGGGTTTGCACTGTTCGACCTTAAGGTATTATATCCTAGGTCAAGTCGTATATAGGCCTCAATATGGAGTACCTGCTATAAGATCATGTCCCAAGAGTCCTCTGGGTGCCATATATCCTCGACTAGGGTTTGCACTGTTCGACCTTAAGGTATTATATCCTAGGTCAAGTCGTATATAGGCCTCAATATGGAGTACCTGCTATAAGATCATGTCCCAAGAGTCCTCTGGGTGCCATATATCCTCGACTATCTGCGCGGAGATCACAATAGTCCTCTATCGAGAATGCTAGTACTTTGTAGATATGAAGCATGCACAAAATGCAATTTTCACAGCCAGCTCAGTTCACTGCTTATCACCGACACCGCGTGGACTCTTCTCGGGGACATATTTAAGGAAGGTGTGTTACGCTGGTTGGTTTTTGATTGACCCCGATTTTTTGGAAAGGACACGAGACGTGCAGCGTGCAGAGAAGATTACTTCGAAAATTGCCGGCTGTGACTTGCTACGGCCTCTTCACACGAGGTATTCGACATCCCCGCGTCCTGCAACCCCTCCTTGTCCACTCCCGCACTCCAACTGCACCCTTTTGCCCTCTAAAATATGGCCTCGCGGGCCTTGTCCCTGGGACATCTGTGATATATATATCTGCGCCATGTCTGCGCTATGTCGAACGGACCATGCCTAATAACTGCAGGTCGCGCGACGATTTACCCAGACTTAATCCTTCCTTCGCTGTGCGGCGCATACTCTGCGGACCTGCCTGCTAGCTTTATTACCAGCTAGATTATTCCGCATTTTTCTTCACTGCCGGCGGCATCCTCGCGTGAGTCTCCGCCTACCTTGCTCCTCTTCGTGCTCACTTGGATCTTAGGGCAGCCTTCTTCTTCTTTCGCTGCGCGAGTGTCGGAGTTTTCAAAAGCTTCAAGTACCGATGCTGCACCATCTCTCGTTCAAAACGACTTCTGTGTCTTCAAGACTTTTTTGACTCCTTTGGCGAGGTAAGCACGCTTGAAATTCTATGGGTTCGAACGAGAAACTGACGCGATTCAGATTTCAGGGTGTCAAGGCGCAAGCTAGAGCGATAGACACGAACTCATTATGTATCTCCCCGCGGATGGAACCCTTCTAACGAACTCTAGCTGCCACGATGGTCATTCCATTCCCGCCCCGGCACGCCGGTCAGTGCGGTGTGCGCGCACTAGATGCGTGAAGTAGATAGTGCGGAACAGCCTGCCTTGCATTCAAAATCCGGAACAACGGATGCTTGATGCACTTACACTGAGAGTTTGGGACGGACACACCAGATTCAGTGACTTCAACGCGATGCAACTGAGCCGCTGGCAGGTCGCCATATCGATTCGTCCGTGTCCGCAGACTTTCGTGGCGCGAACACATCCCCGGTCCGGATTCCATGGCATGGATAGGAATGTCGTAACCCCGCCCAGTCCTCATGGTTTCCGGCGGGAAGCAAGTTTAGCGGCAACGTTAGGGGAGGGAGGCTCACGCTGCATCTTCGTCGGGACGGAGCCGCGCTTCCCGTGTGAGTATGCTGTACGTGCACCTTTTTCACAGTACGCCCTCCTTCGTTGACTGCTCTCCTGCTTCTGCTACATGAGGCTGTGGCGTGAGTATCAGGCTGGCTGTCCATCGTTTGATTCTTGTCAGCCTAGCTAAATTTTGCCTACTTCCCTCTTATCACTCCCACCACCGTGACCATCCCAGATCTTCACCCTCTCAGCACTGAGAATGTCAGGCCCTCCATCCTCAACGGTCAGGGCTGCACAGCCCTCCACACCTACAGGAATCCTCGACAGCGCCGTTCTGCCGGCGCTTAGGCTCGCTAAAGCTGGCGCTACCGGCATTGGAGTTCCTGGGGTCGAGGGGGCACTGAATGGTGTACTTGAGCTAGCAGAAATGCTGTCGGTACGAGATCCCGCATCCTCGACATGTTGTATGTAACTCGACTCGGGCAGACGATGAAGGCGAATAAGGAGGATGTTTCCAAACTCCGACAGATGCTTCAATCATTGACAGCCAGGATTGATGCCTCGGGCGCTGTTGGCGATCTAAAGCAGCGGCTTGCTGCTCTATCTTCGTGCGTCGCCACGGGGAAATCCTGCCTTGTCATCGACTAATTTTATCTCGGGTGTCAGTGAGCTCAAGGTGATAGCCCGCGAGTGTGAATTGTTCGCGCAAAGGAAGACAATCAAGAAATTCTTCACCGCCAAGGATGACAAGGAGAAAATCCAGGGAATTGAGAATTCAATAGCATCTCAAATCCGCCAATTCACTGTGTGCATCTTCGCTTTCTCAGCAGTCTTTTGTTCTGATCTGTTGTAGTTCCATGGCAACATTTCCATTGAAAAAAAATTACAAGACATGGCCTCTAGAGAACTACTCAGCAGGCTCAAATGTGTTGCAGCACGCTACAATGCGGCCAACACTCCCGAGAAATGCATGGAGGGCACACGGGTTGATGTAATCAAGGACATTCTTACCCGGCTGACCAACCCTCCCGATTCTTCTCAACGTGTGGTCATGCTCAGTGGACCTGCAGGCTCGGGCAAATCCACCATTGCAAAGACAGTTGCATCTACTTTGACAGAGCAGGAAGGGATTCTGGCAGCCTCCTTCTTCTTTTCACGGGACTATGCAGAGCGTAAGGAGATAAAGCACCTTGCCACCACATTAGCTGCCCAGCTTGCAGATTATAGTGCTGTCTTCCGGGCTCATCTTGTCAACTTGTTGGAGAATGACCACACTGGCCTTCTTGAAGCAGAGCCACAGCTGCAGTTCCAGAAACTGGTTGTACAAATCCTAGAAAAAATGCCACCAAGTCCGAAATCTTGGGTTATCTGCCTAGATGCTCTAGATGAATGTGGCAAGGATCGTGGCCAGATCTTTCTACGATGGCTGTCGGATAGTATTGCTCAGATCCCAGCCCACATTCAATTTTTTCTGACCGGACGCCCGGATGTCCCTTCCTACCTCAAGTTTGATAGTCTGCTTTCTTTGTTGCATGGGATCAGGCTCGATAAAATTGACACTACCGTTGTGAAGCAGGACATTCATCTGTATCTCAAGCAATCACTAGATGGTGCTGGATGGACTCCACGGAAACCTTGGAAAATTCAGTCTCAGGATGTGGAGGAAATAACCAATCGTGCAAGTGGTCTTTTTGTGTTTGCAGCAACTGCTGTTCGTTATGTTCTCGGAGGACTACCACATGTGCCACCACAGGAATCTGTTGACTACCTTCTAGGTGGTGAGCCTCTCACTGATCTACACAGTCTCTACCTCCGGATTGTGGATGAAGCCATTCCAATACCTCGCCCAGGAGATCTCCGTGCTCAAGGCTCATATAATCGAGTCATGAAGATTATCAGCACTATTTTACACTTGATGGAACCTCTTGATTCTCATAGTCTTGCAGCTTTGCTTGAACTAGATGCAGCTGTTGTTCAAGGAATACTGCTCCCACTGAGTGCTGTAATCCAAGGTTCTGATACTCCTGAGGCAGCAATCAGAATTATACACCTCTCATTCAGAGAGTTTATGATTTCGCAGGTTCAAATAACCCGTCCTGAGCTTCTCTGTGGCACGGAACATCAGCAGCGGTCCCTGGCATCTGCACTCATGAAAGTGATGCACAAGGAACTCAGATTTAATATCTGTGACCTGCAGACCTCCTATTTGCGGAATGTTGATATGCCAGATTTTGAATGGCGGGTTAACACATATATCCCTTTACATCTCCAATATGCATGTCAATTCTGGGTGGAGCATCTGACTGCAACATCATATACCTCAGACACTGCCAAGGCAGCTGGAACAGTCCTCTTTGTTAAATTTCTATTTTGGCTTGAGGTATTGAGCTTGCTTGGGAGAGTGGACCATGGGTCATGGATGCTGTCTAAAATGATATTATGGGCAAATGAGGTGTGTGTATTCAGTGGCAATGACCTGTAACACAATTAACAAGCACTAGGATTCTGGACTGGTCAAATTTGCAACAGATGCCAAAAGATTTATTTCGTTCTTTCATGAGGCAATTGCTGGGAGTGCTCCCCATATTTACATATCAGCTCTGGCTTTGGCACCGGCAGAGGCTGAGATCGGGAGAAAGTTCTCGCATCAATTCCCCCAGGTGTTATCTGTTTCGAGAGGACAAATGATGAAATGGCCCGAGCTAATTGCTGTGCTGGAAGGGCACACTAATGGGGTCACCTCAGTCACATTCTCACCCGATGGCAAACAAATTGTTTCTGGGTCCTCTGATCACACTGTGCGCACTTGGGATGCAGAGACCGGAGCAGCAGTTGGGGAGCCTCTGGAAGGGCACACTAATGGGGTCACCTCAGTTGCATTCTCACCTGATGGCAAGAAAATTGTTTCTGGGTCCAAAGATGAAACGGTGCGCATTTGGGATGCAGAGACCGGAGCCACAGTTGGTGACCCTCTGGAAGGGCACACATATTGGGTCACCTCAGTTGCATTCTCACCTGATGGCAAGCAAATTGTTTCTGGGTCTTTGGATGAGACTGTGTGCATTTGGGATGCAGAGACCGGAGCCACAGTTGGGGAGCCTCTAGAAGGGCACACTAATGGGGCCACCTCAGTCGCATTCTCACCTGATGGCAAGCAAATTGTTTCTGGGTCAGATGATTACACTGTGCGCATTTGGGATGCAGAGACCAGAGCTGCAGTTGGGGAGCGTCTGGAAGGGCACACTCTTTGGGTCACCTCAGTTGCATTCTCACCTGATGGCAAGCAAATTGTTTCTGGGTCCTATGATGAGACTGTGCGCATTTGGGATGCAGAGACCGGAACTGCAGTTGGGGAGCCTCTGGAAGGGCACACTGAGTGGGTCACCTCAGTCGCATTCTCACCCGATGGTAAGCAAATTGTTTCTGGGTCTGGTGATATGGCTGTGCGCATTTGGGACGCAGAGATCGCAGCTGCAGTTGGGGAGCCTCTGAAAGGGCACACCAAAGGGGTCACCTCAGTCGCATTCTCACCTGATGGCAAGAAAATTGTTTCTGGGTCCAAAGATAAAACTGTGCGCATTTGGGATGCAGAGACCAGAGCTGCAGTTGGGGAGCCTCTGGAAGGGCATGCTGAGTGGGTCACCTCAGTTGCATTCTCACCCGATGGAGCTGCAGTTGGGGAGCCTCTGGAAGGACACACTACTGGGGTCACCTCAGTTGCATTCTCACCTGATGGCAAGCACATTGTTTCTGGGTCCCATGATGAGACTGTGCGTATTTGGGATGCAGAGACCGGAGCTGCAGTTGGGGGGCCTCTGGAACGGCACACTCATCCAGTCACCTCAGTTGCAGTCTCACCCGATGGCAAGCAAATTGTTTCTGGGTCCTCTGATCACACTGTGCGCATTTGGGATGCAGAGACCAGAGTCGCAGTTGGGGAGCCTCTGGAAGGGCACACTGATGAGGTCACCTCCGTCGCATTCTCACCTGATGGCAAGCAAATTGTTTCTGGGTGCTATGATGAGACTGTGCGCATTTGGGATGCAGCGACTGGAGCTGCAGTTGGGGAGCCTCTGGAAGGGCTCACTAATGGGGTCACCTCAGTCGCATTTTCCCCTGATGGCAAGCAAATTGTTTCTGGGTACCATGATCACACTGTGCGCATTTGGGATGCAGAGACCAGAGTCGCAGTTGGGGAGCCCCTGGAACGGCACACTGACTTGGTCACCTCTGTCGCATTCTCCCCTGATGGCAAGCAAATTGTTTCTGGGTCTGGTGATATGACTGTGTGCATTTGGGATGCAGAGACCAGAGTCGCAGTTGGGGAGCCTCTGGAAGGGCACACTGATGAGGTCACCTCTGTCGCATTCTCACCTGATGGCAAGCAAATTGTTTCTGGGTCCTATGATGAGACTGTGCGCATTTGGGATGCAGAGACTGGAGCTGCCGTTGGGGAGCCTCTGGAAGGGCACAATAATTGGGTCACCTCGGTTGCATTCTCACCCAATGGCAAGCAAATTGTTTCTGGGTCCTCTGATCACACTGTGCGCATTTGGGATGCCGAGACCAGAGTCGCAGTTGGGGAGGATCTGGAAGGGCACACTGATGAGGTCACCTCTGTCGCATTCTCCCCTGGCAAGCAAATTGTCTCTGGTTTCAATAACAAGATGATTTGTGTATGGCATGAGGATAGTTTTGTTTATCGTCCACATCCATTGCAAAGGTCCACAACTGCAAGCAGATGGCATTTACTCAATGTGGGTTCTTTTTCTATGCAGTGCTTATGGCTCATTCTCTATCTAGTCTCTTCACATGAAGTCCCCTTCCACTCCCCTGAATTGGCAAATTAGCGGTGGTTGGGTTTCTTGTATCCCCTCAGAGCCCCTCTTTTGGGTCCCAGCCTCCCTTAGGAATGGCTTATGGTCTCCATACAACACCCAAGTCATTGGTCGACAACAGACAAAACTCATGTATGAACGATTTGTCCATGGTACAGATTGGACAAAGTGTTATGCCCCATCCCACAGCATTTGCTGAATTTCAGGATGCCCATTGTAAAATGAGGTAACAGTCACATTCCCTACCTACCATTTTCTTGAAGGTATAAGTAGATGTATGTCGATACAGTCAGCTGGCTCATAATGCATAGGGTCTGTTCCCTCGAAATCCACCAAAATCTGATGCATTATGAGAATTACGCATTATGAAAACACTTCTACAGTGTGGATAGGTAGTTTGGTGGATCCCAGATCCAATGCATTATGAGCATTATGCATTACCACCTTATGTATTATGAGCCAGTTGACTGTATGACTGATTTGAATACCAACATGCATGGACACAGACCACCTGAGTTCGATGCCTTCGATAGGCTCCAAGTATCAGAGAAGGGAAGTGTCAAAGGTAGAGCAGACTGGAAAGAATGCACTGCAATGGGGAGTATTTATCTCCTGAGGTGAGGGCGGTTGTGGCGGGCGCCCGGGTTCGTTGAGGCCGGGAGGGGCGGCGGATGATACCGAGTGGTATAGAGCTTCAAATTTGAGTCTGAGTTTCTGCAGGTTCACAGAAAATCTTAGAAATTTTCATCTGCTTAATGTCTGATGCACCAATGAATAGAAAGAGAGTCCAGCCTCTATTGTTGATTCTCCCTCTGAAAATCCAAGACGCAGGACTGCACAGCTGCAGCACACGAGTGGTATTCGAGGCGCATTGAACTCAGGCGCATCAGCACCTTTATACTAATAGATGGTTCACTGGCTGATATGTACTTACTTACCCTATTGCACGCGGCTGACATGGAGTGTGTTCAGCTTCTCGTGTCTTCGCTCCGGGTTCGGTGGTGAGCCTGGCAACATTCGTCGTATGACCGGTAGATAGCGCGGACACACAGGACATGGCCCATGTGCATTGAGGGCCCTAGCGGAATGAACCAGTAGGATTTTCGCGAGGGATTGGGCAGAGGATGTTTATCCATGCTGCAAGAAATTCCTGGCGTGTACATATCAGCTCCAGGAAGTCGAACTGCCTGAATCAGGAACAGCCCCCCAGCCTTCTAATGAACGAACGAATGACACAAGAGCACCCGTCGTGGACTGGCACGCGGTGATGTTGGCCCGGGGGTGACAGAAGTGGACCTGGGAGTTTGGAGGACGAGTAAGTACCCGAACTGGCCGCAGGGGTTCGGGTTCGTGTGCGGGCATATTTAGCGGAGGCCGAGTCGTTGCTCGTGGGGAGGACATCTGACAGTGCGTTCCAGCGTCGTGGTTTCGGATGCAGATACACTGACACTCCGAGAGGAATCCTCGCTTCATCTCCTGATGAGTGAATGAGAGGTTACACGCTCGGCCGGGAGAAGCGGCCGAGGTGCGATTCCGAGTCGGAGGCCCGGAGAACGGAGTGAACGAGATGATGAATGGAGAATGTGAGTTGATTGGAGGTTGAATGCTGAGCAGGAATACTCTGTGCGTGCATTGTCGATGGGAGAGATGAGTTTGATTTGAGGGAGTTGAGAGTGTTGATTTGGGGAATGAATAGCTGCGGCGGGATGTTAGAGTTCGCTCTCCGTTGGGGAGTCTGAGTCCCAGTGCCGCGAGGGTTAAATTTGGAATAGGTTTGCTTCAGCGTAGGCTTTGTTGGAGAGCAGCGGATGGAGCAGTAGAGAATGACAATCTGAAACAACGATTAAATCATTTCAGAGAGGGGGCGACAGGCTGTTAAAAGCGACTCGGAGGACTCTTCAAGTTGAGGATATACAAGATGGAGTGCACATCTTATTTTAATGTCACACCATTTCTCCAGATGTGCAAGAAGCTACACCTTTTCCACAGAGGCCGTACATTCCTTTTTCGGCTTGTCCGAGCGTCGGATCATCGGGGCCGAGACGTGGCAGGGATGGGAAAATCACTCTTTCCCTTTTACCACCACCGTCCCCGCGGCCCTCCCGACGCGTTTCCACCGCATGCAACCACGCCTGCGCCTGCCGCGTCGCATCTCCTTCTTCCCGCATTGCCCATGGCATCGAGATTCGACGACCACCGAGGGATGTTGCGGCGGCGGTGGCGGCGGCGCAAGTGGTCGCGCTACAGTGAGGCCCGGTGCGCAGCGTGTACGCTCTCACCTGCATGCTGGCCGTCATACGGTGCGTCAGATCACCTCGCCCAAGTAACATTTAGCCCGCGCGTATGATACACGCTCTGCGTCGGACTGTACGCAACTCCTCTGCGACGCATCTTGGATGCCCAGCCCGCAATCGCTACCTCCGCACTGACGCTCCACATTACTTGCATGCGTGCCCGCCCCTCTACTCTCGCTCTGTTTTCCGTGCTTATGGACGTATAGCTCCCATTCGAAGCTGTGCGGCACCCGCGTCTCGCCTGGATGCGCGCGGAGGCTCTCGTGCACCGTGCCTGCTGAACACCTCGCGAGTACGTGATACGCACGACGCGAAGCGCGGCGGCCGTACCCTCCGCGGTGCCGCTCAAGACTACGCCCGTGCGCTCCGCTCCACTGTGTGTTATCCGTGCCGACTTTGCGACGGGTGCTCTGGAGATGAATTGATTTTCACTGGAACGTGCAAATCGCCGCAAGAGTAATTGAATCGGCTGAAATGTAATCAGCCAACACATGTCACATTGGCGGGACTTTCGAGAAAGGGCAACTTGAACGAATGTGGTTAAACTTGGTTCGGACTGACGCTTGGAAAAATTAGCCTCCTTCCGGGAAGAACCATGGCCGCATGTCTGTCCTCCGAGTCAGTAGTAGTATGTAGCAGTAGTAATTTTATACACAGCATGGTCCAAAACACTGAACACATCAGTAAGGCACTCGTGGGATCCGACACGGCCACAGGATCAAGTCCACAATACGGCCAAAGCGACTCCGAGTCTTTCCCATTTCGCTCACTGGACATTGCAACAGATTCTCTTTACCGTCTCCCTATTTGTTTGCTTCCGCAAGTGCCAGCGTAGACTCGATTTATCGCCTTGTTCATCACTGCCCAGCTGCGGCCTGATAGGCGCCCAATCTCTATATAAGCCGTCGAAACTGCGGGCTGTGCCTCTTGCTCACCCACCAAGATGCTCGACGACATTTTTGTGATCCTGCCAGTGCTTGAGCTCGTTGGAGCGGTGTTCATAATGTTCTTGTGAGTCCAGTCGACAGGGCTACAACCGCGTTTCTAACTCGAGGCAGTACACTGGGCCTGCTTTTCGGGATCACGATGCCCTTTGTGGGCACCCTGATCCGTTACAGAGCAAACTACACCCCCAAGGCAGGAGCGGTTCGTCTGGATGGCGAAGACGGGCTTGGTGGAACTCCCAGCTCAGAGAAGGCCCCCTCGTATTTCGGGATGATGAAGCGAGTATACCGCATTGAAGGATGGGCCGGGCTTTACAAAGGGCTCAGTGCGTCTTTGTTTATTTCACACGAATCCGCACTGAGTCGATTGGTAGTGCCATCAATCATCGCGACCCTAATCCTCACTGTTGCACTCGTACCCTTCAGCGTCCTCCTTTCAGCAGGATACAAGGTGCATCCCCACGGCCGCGTCTCGCTCCCCGCCCAGTCAGGCGTCGCCATGTGGTGTACGATGCTTCCGCGCCCTCTCAGTGCACCACAAGCTGACCAGAGATCCACAGTATTGAGCTTCGCGCTCTCCACTATCCCCGTCCTCATCCTCGTTCCCATGCTAATCATCATCAACCGGTACGTCCCACGCTCAGTCGAAATCTCTTTACTCAATTTCCGCACAGCGCCATCACCACTCCGCACAAGCTCGCCGCCTTCGACGCGCGCGCCGCACTGCGCGTCGTGCTCTCCCCTGCCGAGCGCGCGCAGCCGCTGCGCCTCTACCTTGCCCCGGGTGTGGCACTGGCCTTCGTCCTCGAGGCGTTGGTCGGTCCCACCGTCAGCCTCCTGCGCTACCTCGCCGCACCGCGCCTCCCTCTCGGCGCCGCGCTCGGCGCCGCGGTGCCCGTGCTTCTCCTCACCACAGCCCTCGTGACGCCGCTGCAGGTCATGCAGGCGCGCCTCACGCTGCAGCGCCGCGGGCCCGAGGCGCCCGACGCCGACATCCCCCTCGCGTCCGGCGAGGCGGTGATGGACTTCCGCACGCAGGAGGAGCCGTACACGGGCCTCATCGACTGCGCGCGCAAGATGGTGCACGAGGAAGGCTGGGGCGTGTTGACCCGCGCGTGGTGGCTCACGGCGCTGACGATGCTCCTCCCACTGCTCACAGCACCAAAAGCGGGGGAATCTGTTATTCCTTTGTGGCTTGGCATCAAGCTGGTGGGGGTTTACATTTTTGATGGATATAATCTTCCACCAAGCTGGTACGGTGTTTACAAACTGCTATAATGATTATAGTGAGATTGTAAAGGTACATATTCCCGGTAGTCCCGGAGCAGGATTTTAAAAGATAGGGCCAGGCTTGCATAGTATAGTCGAGCGTTGGCCTTGAATCATGTCGCGATACCCATGAATTCAAGGCGATTTTCTTAGGTGCGCATTCTCAAAAAGTCAAAATGGTGCTGCGCCCAACGAAGGATGCGCCCGCGCTCAGGTGCGTTGCAGCATGGGTCAGTTCAAGTTCCCACATTATTTAATTTCGACCAGGTAACTCTGTATACAGAGGCAGATATTGTAAAAATGACAATAACCTGTGTCCGATAATTAGTGGCGAGGTTTGGAGGTCGACGTTGCACATGTCGCAACCCGCCGGTGAGAAGTGGGGATCAAAAGGTCCGTGCGCATTGTTTGGGCTTGCATCCCAATCACGTGCAAGTTGATCGCGTCATGTTGCATCTTTCTTCCTCCCTCTTCCCCAAGGGGGAATCCGCATTAAAATTTTGGCTATGGGGAGGGGGGGGGGGGGCTGAAAAAAACTTTTTACTATACATTTCTACAGAAGTCTTGGGACACCTAAAACACTATCTGAGGCATTGGGGAGGTGCAGGAGCCATAGAAGGAGTGTCAGGAGGCTCCCCGAGGCCCGACAGTCTCTGGTATGGGAGTTTGGGTCGTACAAAATGAGTCAATAACCCATAGAAGAACTATAACATTGTTATAATTGCAGCCAATGTATATTGTAGGCACTCTGGAGTGTCCCAGGGGTTGAGTGAGGGAGACAGTTATGTCGTCGGCTGGATTGGGAAGCTGCCCATCAGGTGGTCGTGAGGTGGCGGTGAGCCAGCACATGACTCGGAGACGCGGCCCGCCGCTAGGGGTGGGAAACTCCTGCCCTATATAGGGGGGGAGGGGGAGGGGGGGTCTCCAGGGAGGCTGAAAAAAACTTTTCGACCCGATAGCCGAAATTCGACAGCCGATTCCCCCTTGTCTTCCCCTGCCCATCTTCGCCACTCCCTCCCTTGACTCTATTGCTTCTCAAGACCCCCAAAGCTGCTGCAATGCAAGGCTGAACACTTTGATCCCTCCACCTGCCCCAATGGCCGCAAGAGGACTTCAAATGGACCTCCTCAAGACGCGCGTCCCCAAGCCTCACACCTCAAACACCTTGAACTGCGAACACCTGGATTTGGCAACCCTCAAACCGTGCAAGATACTTATATTCCTTCCAAGACCTGCCCTCAAGTACGACCCCTCAACCTTGTGACGCGGCACGGCGTACCAAGTGAGCACGACTCCAATCCGTCGCATCTCGGGCCTCCTCTGGACCTATGCAAGACTCGCTGTGAAGGCTTACAAGGCTTAGAACCTTACCTGCTCACCCAAAGTCCTCAAAACAAGTCCTCCCCTGCTCCCCGCTACACCTCTCCTCCACCCATCGACCTCGTGCCTATTTGCCTGACCGCCAAGAGTCCCCGCAGCTATACAACTTGATTCTCAACTGTTCCCGGACCACAACTGCCCCGCATTTTCTCCCACATTGACGGCGCCGCTGTGCACAACCTACCCTGCGTCCCGACAAGCCGCAATAGCCATGTATCTGGGACCGTACGGCGGCAAGTCGTGCTTCCCTCTTGATCGTAGTACTACTAGTAGCATGCAATATCATTCATCTTTACATTATACGGCCTCTTTTGAGAGATAATTCAAAGGAATACAAGCGAGCTAAATCAGTGGACCACTACAAAGCGGTAAAGAGCCTTATAAACCCCACCATCTAGGCGAGCTTTGCAAAAAAGGGAGGTCTGGTATAAACCAGGGTGAAGGACTACAATGATGATGGAGGTTTATCATGATTTGTGAGGATTGTGAAGTTTATAAATCGCTCACAATCTTCTCCCGCTTTGGTGATGCACGCCGGCTATGGTACCGGGCAATCTCTGATGCCCCCGACGCGTTTCTCGCGAATTTCAACTCATCCCTACTCTTTAAAAACTCGGAAGGAATATACTCACTCTCGTCGTGTAATCGTGTACTGTACATTTGCACTTATATATTTTGTCGTTTGGCAATCTTAGCGCGCCGAAAAATGCGAAGCGTTGCTGGACCTGAAAAAAGACGTCTAAATTCGAGTCGGCGATCGATGGGATTAGATAGATGTAGGGACGCGTGATTAAAGTTGCTGAAGGACTCGGCCCTGCAGAACGAGCCGGGACATGAACAACTCCGGCGCCCCTATCATAACCAAGTGGAATATGGAAGTGTGTGAATGTACATAAGAGGAGCTATCCCTTCTAACGCCCGCTCTATAGACGCCATGTATCCTCGCCGGAAACTCCTTCCTTCCTTCCTTCCTGTACAGGAGAATTAGTCGTCGCTTGATTGTAGGGAGGACCGCTTAGCACCAGTAATTGACAAAAGAAAGATAAAATCAGTATTTTTGCCGCTTTGAATTTGTGCATGCGCTCAAGCGCGCGCCCCATCGGCGCTCCACACGCTCCCGCGAAACTCGCGCGTCCAGAGGCGCTCCCCGATGGAGACGATCTCCAAGTACGGATTCCACTTCGTCCACACCGCAAGGTACTCCCTGGTAGCGTCCTCACTCGGCGGCGGCGGTACTGCGCGCAGCCCCGCCGCACCTTCCGCGTCCCACTTCTTCTGTCTCTCAAAGTACGTGTCGTTGAACTCGCTGAGGAAATAGCCGCTGACTTTGGGCGCCTGCTCTACGGCGTCGCGGGGGCGTGCGTGGATGAGGAGCGTATTGAGCATGGGCATCCGCGCGAGGTGATGCGCGCCCAGGTGGAACAGGACGCTCTGGGGAGATCGCGGTTGTAAGTAATAGAAACACGCGAGGTGGGGCGGGACATACGTCGGACGGGCCCCAATAGCGGTGCACGTAACGGATGCGCTTGCACGCTGTAAAGCGGTGCGCGATCTCGTACAGCACCTCGGCGTCCCAGTGCGTCAGCGTCAGCTCGACGTCGCGCACCGCGTGCGGGTGCAGCCCTGCGATGATCTCCAGCGCCTGGGGCGCAGTCATCTCGTCCGTCAGCGCGATCTCCGCAATTTGTGCCGCAGAGCGCATGAGCGCTGCGGTGAGGCATCGTGGGCCACGGAATGCCGTCAGAAGCGGCAGGACGAGCGCCTGGGCGGGCTGAGGATCCGCGCGCGACGGCGGGCCCAGCACGTTGAGGCGCATGATCTGTTGCGCATCGGGCAGGAGGATTTGCGCCTGGTGGACGACAAGCGCAGCGGACTTGTCGGAGGAAATGCAGAGGGCCGCCAGGCCTTGGAGCAACGCGAGCGGGAGAAGCGCGAGGTTTTGCGCCAAGAGGTGTGCGCTCTCAAGGCCGAAGAGCACTTCCCCGTCGCTATCGGCAATGCGCGCCTCGTGCAGGAGGAGGTCCCTTACCGCGAGCGGCGGCACGGCGGGCGTTACGTCCCTCTGCACGGTGTATAACGAGCACCACTGCAGTCTCAGCCGCCGCAATCTGGTGAGCTGCGCGAGCGCCGCGTGCACGTCGGGCGTGATGCGCCCGTTCCGGATCGTCAGCGTGCCCAGGTTGGGGAACATCTGCAGCGCCAGGATGGTGTTCCGCGCGACGTGGTGGGGGAACTCCACGAGGCGGATGTTAAGGTCTTTGATGCGGTTCTGACGGGGATTCGTGAGCCAGTGAACGAGATTCGACTCTACGTCTTGGGTGGTCCGCCAGTACATGTACCGCACCAGCTCCTCCCGTGCGAGTGCATGGAATTGCCGTGACGTCAAGGCGAGGTCCTTGAAGGTCTCTTTGTCCTTGACGAAGGAGAGGATGCGCATCCATACTTCCGGAGGGAAATTTGGCATCGTGAGAGGCGAGAAGCTGATTGAGGAGCAAGGGGATTTGCAGCCGAGCTGGATAGACAGATCGGTGTCGATAGGAGGCCAGGTCTTAGACAAGAGATCGGAGGAGGTGAAAGCAGGTACTGGAACGAAGCACTGAACCGCAAGCGTGAATCTGCAATTCCAATCCACCGTAGATTTTCCAGGCTTGTGGTGAGTCACTGGTGGCGGTGTAGGTCAATACTGCCAAACAACCGCTTTCGTCCATAAAAGGAAAGAACGGAGAAAAGAGAGAGAAAACGACCAACTCACGCCCGCAGTACCTGTATATAATTTTGACGAAAAATAAGGAATTTTCCCTATTAAATTTCGCAGACTTCAAACCATGATACTCGAGAGCTGCGCAACAATCCCTCGCCGGGGGAATTTAATCCGATGTAGGGATATGTAGTGTGGAGGGTATAGTGCACAACGTTCAAAGAGCTAATATACATGAGAACAGCTCACGTAAAAGGTTAATACAGTAATGAAAGCAACGTTATATCGGCATGATGTCTGTTATTGAACCCGCCCCTCTAATGCCTGATTAGACGAGAAGCGATGTGGGAAGGGGATCAAGGGTGGAATAGACCAATCTATGGGTTCAATGGTCGCTTATGTGTCTGGAGAATGATTTCGCGTGACTGGCACATGGTAACGAGGGTTTGAAGCGGAAAATAAGGAGCGGAGAATGATGGATGGGGGGCTAGAATAAATTGCTTTTTTCACTCGAGCTGCAGCACTCGATGTGTATTGACGGCAGCGATTATAGCGTCGACAGGGAGTTTCCCGTGATGTCCATGCGTGTGATATGACATGCAGTGTTTGGAGGTGCGGAGGAATGCTCGCAAGAAAGTCAGGGGTTGAGAGGTATGCTCCAGGTCGCAAATGGTGCAAGTTCGGAAGGTGTTTGACCCCCCCCTCCAGGGATAGAATCGCGTCGCATTCGGACCGTTCGAGAGAGAGATGGGTGAGCTGCGGCAGCCTGCAAAGCACCTCCGTCAAGGCAGGGTAATTTTCAATGGACACTATTTCCAGGTCTACTCATCCAAATTTTATTTCCACGATGATCAATAAATTCGGATTGCGTCGTTCGACTAGCGGCCGCATGCCTAGACAAGCCCGTGGAACGCCGCAAACGGGTCGTCCTTCTTGGTGACCTCAGGGATTTCCATGGTACCACGAATGAAGCGCGCGACCTTTGCACCCTCGAGATGTTCCACAAACGCGAGGGCCATGTCGGACCCTCAACATTGACGTTAGCCAACCATGAAGTTGTCCAAGAAGGATCCGCATACCTGCTGGTCCACACGTTCCCGTCGACGACCCAGCGCGCCTCGGGCACCCACTGGATGTCTTTGGGTGTCGCAGCCGATTATCATGAACGAAGCAGAGTCACCACATGTGCCAGAATATTAATTTTGAGGGGCAACACACCACTATTTCGCGATAGAACGCCTTGTTGGTCGTCGCGCGCCTCCCCGTGAGGATGCCGGCGAACGCGAGCTGGACGGCGCCGCCGCACACGGACATCACGTACTTCGCCTGCGGCGCCTGCTGCGCGATGAACGCGATCTCCTCCTTAGGGATGCGCTCCGGGAAAGGAACTACGTGGTCATTGGTCAGTACAATGATACAATGATGGACGACAGGATCTCGTGGAGCCGCGCACGTACCTGCGGGGACCCAAATGATGTCGAATTGTTTCCCGGAGGCGAGGGCATCCGCGTAGGTCAGCGTCGGGTTAAAGGTTGGCGCGTTGCGGCCCTTGCCGGACACCACAGGGTCCATCGTGGGCGCGAGATAGTCGAGAGCTTGTTGGACTGGGGTGGCACGCACTGGTTAAATAGCTCGCCAGTGACGTGGTTGTTACTTTGAGAACCTCCTCGCCGACGAGACGCGTCAGATGTATGATAGCGTGCCGGGGCGACGGTGCATCACCCTTCAAAATTGCACCGTGCTGCGGTGGCTCGTGGCAGATGTCCGTCCGCAATCAATTGCACGAGCGCGCCGAGACAATACGTACGCCGCACGGCGAAAGCGCAGTTGCATCTGCTACGAGTATGGCCTGTTTTCCGCCGGTGATCGAAGCAGGTACTGCGCAAGTCGCACGAGCGCTGACAGCCATCGGAGTAAAATCCGGCTCAGATAATCGGCGACGTTACGAGCCACTTCCAGTGGAGTGGTTCACTTGGGTAGAACAGGCCCACTACAAAAGACAATCAAACCGAACGAGGGCGTAGAGTCTGTTAACACTACCCTGGGATTTCTTCAGATGAGCGGTGGGAGAGCTTGGCGGTGGCAGTGCTAGAGTTGAACCCAGGTTCCATGACGGGCCTAGGGTTCATCTAAACGAAAATATCAAAACAGATCGGAACTCATGACACAAAATAGGCTTTAGGTTAGATAGGTAAATCGGCGCAGCGCCTTCCCCACACCCCGTGACGCCGCTCGATATCCGCAGCGTCGCCGCTCTGTGGGCAAATAATAGCCGCTCACCGAAAGAAAGACGAGTGACATGTCACGGACCGTCGCAGGGATCTGTCTTGGCTCCGCCCGAATATCTCCCGACGGCCGCCGTGCAAAGGATATTTCCGGAATTGACTGGGCGCTGTCCGCCATGGCACTGCGCGCGACGGGCTTCCTCCGTGCGAAGCTTCGACTTTCTTCGACCTCGAAGGAGGATGGATCCATGAGGCGCGTGATAGCACGGTTGTTGGGGATGGTGAGGAGCATGTTGGCGTAGCTACCGGAATGACGGGGTGAGCGCCAGACAGAAATGAAGGGGACGATGATAAGGCGTGCATCTTTGCGCACCTGAAATCTTTGTTTTCGTACAAGTACAAGCGGATGGCTAGTACTTGTGACTCCAGTAAGACTAGAGGGCACTGGTTCAATCCCGGAACTGAGTGTTAAGCCGTTAGATGCATTGCAAACTAGCATAACCAACAAAGGAAGACTGGGTTGCCGTCTGAGGTACTCTTCACGGGGGCTTAGGATACTGGCCTGGCTTCAAAACACACTAGCTAGCCATAGGACTCACCCGGCGCGGAGTATTAAACCAATGCTACAAGTTCGGTGTCAATATGGATGTTAGGCAATCAAGGGACTTTGGAAGGAAACAGGAGAGACTAGCTATTGGTGCGAGGCTTTGAACTGAGGCCAAGGAGATTATGAAGGGTTTCCCAAAATAGAAGCCAGTCGGCGCCAGGAAATCGACAATGAAGTGAGCGCGCGCCAGTATAAATTGGAGCGTACTCAAACGGGTCAGCACCAGGCTACATGCTGAGAGCTGGCGCCAACCCTTGAAGTAAACTAAGGAGCGAGGGTAATGCATACCTTGGCGCGAGGATCTCATAAGGAAGAAAGAATCCGAAAGAGGAAATTTGCACAAGTCGGCGCCAGGAAGTCTATAAATAGTTGGCGCCGACTTCCCTCAAATTCCCTCGACGAACTCAAGGATGTCCTGAGTAATGAAGGCTTACCAGGAGGCTTGGCACTCGCTTAGAGAGGCTATTAGCCGATGGTATTAGTAGGAGACAATTATGAAGTAGAGGACTTTAGCGAAGCTAGCCGACGAAGGGCAGCCCTTTTTGGGTTGAATTCGCTAAGAGCTGGCCTCTCATTGGTCCAAGGAAGTGCTGCGGCTTTCTAAGGCTCGCTAAGGAGAAAGGTGCACCACGGATGGAGCCAAAGAGCTCGCTTATACCTTATTATTACTCATTCAACGTTTGTACATCTCGCTTAGTTCAGTAGTATAAAGCCGCATGTAAACCAGTAGTTAGGCAGTGAAAACTCCCCCGTTATTGGCACATAGCTCTTTTGAGCTCAGAGCTCAGCTCAGTCACTGGACAACTCGCCTAAGAGCCTGCACTATACTCATCTGCCGTCCCAGTCACTGAACCCTTGCAAGTTCACACTCGGCGCCAGCCCAGTCACTAGTCGGTGCCAGCTTCCTACCACACACTCATCCCGCGCCAAGTCCCTGAATTATTGCAAGAGTTCAAACTCGCGCCGGCCCAGTCACTGTGCTAGAGCCTTAGAGCCAACCTTCCACACTCAGCTCCTCTACCCCTCTTCGGTGTCCGCCCAGTCACTGGCCTAGGTGTCTAGTCGGCTTTGTCTATCACACTCGGTTGCCTGCTCAGTCACTGAACTTACGTTCAAACTCGGCGCCAGCTCAGTCACTGTGACATCGCTCAGCCCGCTCTCTGCATACTCGGTTCGCGCCAGTCACTGAACCTTGCAAGTTCACACTCGCGCCAGCTCAGTCACTGTGTTAGCTTTCTACACCCTTCCCCACACTCATCGGCCCGTCTTCTATTTATAAGTCCAATCTCTGGCGCGAGCCACTTCACTCGTAGACTTAAAACATCTACACCCTCGTCGATAAGACATCTGGAGACACTGTTATATAAAGGAGGATCTTCCACCCACTAAAGTACCTGTGGTCTTTCTACTGAAATTGAAGGGTCGATACGAGTACCCGTCTCCCCGAGCTAAATAATGATAAGACTGTTGGAGTGATTGGTTGTTGAAGTTTAGTGTGATTAGAGTTAAGACTTATTGTCTTACTCTTTTGATATTAGATTTCACGGCTGCACGCCTCTGCACCGTTTCAACGACTGGGTCGTACACGCCGGACAGGGTCATCGTTGCGAGGGCGAAGAACGTGGTGCCCTCCGGGGAAAGATGAGTTTGGAGTCGGGACGAGGGCGGAATGTATGCGGCGCACGGGACGGCCTATCAAGAGCGAGATCCCGACAATTGGGATCATCGCTGAAGGGTGTTTGTTTCCATGACCAGGCGCACGATATTCTTGACGAGGTCCCGGGTGGTCGACTGAGCGTTAAGAGCGAAGAGCTATACCAGGTAGCGTGACTCAAGGAAGTGTTGGGGAGTGCGCCTCGTATGAGATAGGTCATGGTCACTGCGACGAGTATGTCCGCGAGGGTGTCGCCGGCGAGCCACACGTACAAGGCGACGATACTGGCGATCGTCCCAGCCGTGTACCGGAAGCACCCGTATGCTCTCTGGCTTTACTCCCAACGTACGCCAATATCCCACGGCTGCACACTGGGTGATCGACACCTGCAGGCAGAGGTGAATTCAGCTGGGGGAAGTGAGGCAGAGAATAGGACTGTTGACCACGGCAATAAGGAAAGGGATGGGCCAGGCGGCACGCTTGATCACCACCATTCAGTAGCAACGGAAGAGTTGCACGGTCATAGCGATGACCGAGCCCATTATCGCCCCATAGAGCGGTGCGTTGCCCGATTCTATCGCGCGCGAGACATTACCAAAGTTCATGGCATACCAGTACTCTACATCTCGGGCGTTGAGGCAGGCGCATACCGTCATTGCCAGGGAAACCTATATGGTAGATGTATGCAGGAGGGTGAGAAGTGAACATTTGAGCTCGAGGTGGAAATACGTACAGACTTGCACCAATAGCGCCCAGAAAAAGAGAAATTGAAGAGCGATCCGCGTACGTGCGTCTTCCTTCGCGTGTATTATCCATGCTAATAATAGTGTGAGAATCCTGGACGCCACGCGCCCTCTCGCTGCGGCACGCGCAAAGCGTGCTTTTGAGTGCAGGACTCCGTGTCGCCTGCGTCTGCGCCCCCGGGGCACTCTGGCGCGCTGCGCCGACCACTGTGCACTCCGCGTCGGGGGTATCCTCGCTGCTGGTCTTGGGCCGGGCGGGCGGTTGCTGTGCGCAGCGCGTCTGGGCGCGGACGACCTCGCCGCAGGTGTATACCCTTCCTCCGATAGGTACTATCCTCTGTAATGATGGACAGCGAGATCTCAGCTCCTCGCGCAGGCGCCGCGCCCTTGCGGTTCGCGCCGACGAGCGCAGGATGCCTCAGACTCAATGCCCGCCCTCCCGCCGTGCAGATAATGTTAATGCCCCTACGCCCAATCTGTGTCGCGCACGGTCCTGCGCAGCATCTCGGTCGCGGTACCACGACCTCCCCGTTCCGGGCGTTTCGTCGCAGCGGCTTGCGAGCGGGCACGGGGTGGCTCTGCTCTCGCATCCGAGTCCGCGTGGCTGCGCGAGACTAACGCTAGGCTCGTAATACAACCAACTACTTCCTTGTGCGGCCAGATTAAGTAGGAAATAGAGGTGACATCAAAAGTAACTTATGTAAATTAACTTGCCCTGCTAAAATTAACTTTACGGTACTTATGGCGGGGCAAGTTAATTTCACACGTTAAGTTAAGCGAAAGTTACTTATAAGTTACTTTCATCCCCTTTATCTGAGTTAACTTGCAGCGAACTTGGAGGATGCAGGCTCATTTCCTCGAAGTTGTTCGACCATTTAATGGTTCATATATCATCTATGGGTGTCTGCAGCACCTGCTGAGTAGAAAGGCAGGTGGTCACGACAGTGTAAGCGGGCTTTCTTGAAATGGACCAACTACTTCGTGACTTTCCCAGACCCTGCAGAAGGCATTGTTCTCTATGGCGGGATTGTCCTCCACTACATTATTTGAATTGATTTCCTGTTGATCAGCTTGTTTTGGTATAATATCAAATGGAGAATGTTGTCTGTTAAATACTCAGAGCTTGGTTCAGAACTAGACAACAAGGTCCCAATACGGGCTCCTGGGATGGACATTGAAAATATCTAGGTGGTTTATGCATCCCCCCGAGCAGGATGTATGCTCAGAGAACACTGGCAGCATGTGAGCTTGGAGTCATAACCCAATTCCTGTTTGTGACAGTGTTTGTACCTTGGAGAGTCCGGAAAAGGGTCCCAGGTCATCTGAATGCAGGTAGTCTCCTTTGAATGAAAAATTAAGTGCATAATCAACTCCCGGGAGGTCTACCTGCCGCGTTTGATACCATCTGATGGGATAAGTTACTTGTCGCAGAGGATCGATGCCATCTGATGGCATAAGTTACTTGTTTTGATCTAACTTGGCGGGCCAAGTGAACTTAAGTAGCTTACCGCTAAGTTAAGTAAAGTGAAGGGAGGTTGTGAACTTACCATAGCTTGCAGTTAACACCTTTTCTCCAGCAGTTTGATTGCAAGCATGCCTCGAACTTGAACTTCATTTCACTGTGATGTCCAGGGATGTTCGATCCGATTCCATAGGCCCCAAACCTTTCGTAGATCAACACAGAATTAGAATATGAGAGGAAGAACGAGCACACCAATATTTAGTGCAGCAAGATGCATATAGTTTGGGGAGAAGCCCGAGCGTTGGAGTCCGGATGGCTGCCGAAGCCTGCAGTGCACTCGAATTGCCCGGGATAATCCCGCCCAGAGTTTTCTGCACATCCTTGGAATAATGGGACACTACGAGTCTGGGGTGAGTTATCTTGCTCTATAAAACGACCAGGACTCAAATGCTTCACCGGTCGATGCCCACCACGGTTATAAAACGGGATCAAGTGCGATGAGCTCACGTGAAGGCTAGCGAACATAATTTGATGAGCTCAGCGATACTTTTGGTACATATACATGCTCAAGAAGCTCTCCAAATAGTTTGAGATCCCTCTGGCGACTCCTGGCCATTATAAAGCCGAGTAATCACGGTGAAGTCGATTTTTCTGAGAGTCAGGCACGTAAATATATTCGGATATGCCTTACAACCTAGCACATATTTGGAATAGTTAGATGGCTTAGTAATTACTTCTGCCACACTGAAATGTGATGGTCTAGGAGGCGGACGGGATTCCTAGTGTAGCCGCCATAGTCGTGCGGGCGGAGTTTGAAATAAGTTAGATTCGCCGCGCGTGGGAAAACTTAAGTTAACGTACGGCACGCGTGCCGAAAGGGGCACGTAAAGTTAAAGTTAGTTCACATAAGTTACGCACTCGGAAATAGATAGATGCTTTGTTCCTGATGCATGTGGCAACCAACCTCCCTGCGCTGCCTCACCGCTCCCGCAATCCAATCCGACGCCTACCTGTCTTCGTGCGCCTTACACTCGAAATCTCTCGTCTCACCTTCCTCACAGCTTCCTCCCCGCCCGCTGAATTCCGGTCCCTATTTTCAACTAGTGCGGTGCGTCTTTTTAATTAGTAACCCTTCGCCAAGTTCTACTTCAATATCTTGTTCTTGTCGTTTATCGAGTCTGCTGATCGACGATGTTTGGGCCAGCCTTAAAAGTGTAGATGCCGGAACGGAGTCCCTCCTAGCCCTGAATGCCGTAAGTTCCAAATACCTTCGACGTGCTCTTGGACCGTGCTTGACAGTTTTTTTTTTGTACTTTTTTAAATAATTTTATTGTCTGAAGTTGAAGTGAGTCCCTCCATTGCAATATACCCAACGTCAATCGATAAAAATTCCCCAAATGATCATCTGGCTCAACTGCGTGCTCAGTCGCCTCCCTTCATTAGAATTAGGCAAAATCCTCTACGCTCGTATTATACATGTGAGTAAGTAGTAACTATATACATATGTGTCAATATCCATGGCTCCATCCACAAACGCCGAACATATCGCCGGCAGCGCGGGGAGTCCCCCGGATGCATCGTGCGGCGTGCCTTCCCGCAAGAAATAACCACCCATGTCTGCGCGCTCAACCAAACTCACGCCTCCCGCTTGTCAACTGTTCGCGCGGGTCTGCTGACGTTTTCGAGGTCGCACTCTTCGCTTACGGTCGGAATATTCGCGGCGAACATCGAGGCGTTGCTCGTCATCGCCACGCCGCTAGCAGTGGCGGCGGGGGATGCCTTGAGCGTGTGCGACCATCCGAGCCCGACCCGCAAGTGAATAAGCATGTTCACGAGGCCGATGATCGGCCCCGAGAGGTCCGTCGCGAGGGCCGACACGCTGGAGCCGGTCTGGTACGTGACAGCTAAGAAGATGGCCCAGGCGCTGCGATGCATGTTAGCTGTATGAGAGGGAAGTGCGCGGGAGCCGTACGTCCATATGGCTGCGCTCTCCACTAGTATGACGAGCATGGACTGCGTGAAAGGGTGTTAAATAGGAAAAAGTGCGAGATAGTGCTGCAGGCGCACCAGCAAGAGGCCACCGTCAATATTTCCCATCTCCCGGCTCGATGTCCAGATCCGCCACGCCATCATGCCTATCAAACTCAGTTATAAAGTCAGTGGGTTCGATCAGAGCAACTGACCTGTGCAGTAGACAGTTGTACTGCCACGCGGTGAGGACTACGCAGCATCTTAGGACGAGGAGACTCACAACACGCTTAGTACCCAGTTTGCCGTGAGCCATTCGCCAGCGGATGTCAGGAATTTGTTGTTCCGTACTGATTCCGAAAATGCATAAACGACGAAGATTCCACAGACTATCCGGTCGCGGTCAGATGTCATATTCCCGTATAACAAAAATGGCTTGCCGAGGACTCCTAGCCATGTCAAAACTGGTAGGGCGACGACACGGAACTCTCGATTCCATATCAGCCATAAACGATGAATCTACTTCCGCATCAGCAAACTCGCGGGTACCAAGAGCTCAACGCTTACAATTAGAGCATCACCAATGAGGAGAGTGACAAGGGTTAGATATATCCGGGCGACATGAATTGGGCGCCCGATATCCAGATAGAATAGCAGCGTGACAGTAGGATCGGTCGCGTTGAGGAACGCCTGAAAGAAGGCTTGAATTGTGAGGATCCAGTGCTAGTTTTATAAGTCCAAGTATCCGACACCAGTGCATATCCCGTACTGCGGTGCATGTGGCGAATATTGCTAAGGTGGAGATGACGATGGGATTCCACCACAGCGCCCCGCGGGCGACGAATTGTCGTGGTCTTGCGTAACGTGTCGTGCGGATGTAGAGATTTGTAGCAAACAGCACCAGGAAAATGCCGTAGAGAAACCCTTCCAACACCACGGCGGCGATGTTGACGGCGACCAGGGAAGGGCCCATGGCGGCGCGACGCTAAGAGATGCTTGCTGGGATTTGTTTCCGTTTTGTGTGATTCCTCCGTTGATTATCTTTTCACGGGCTGTCGGTCCGATAAATGCAGCAACGGCGAAGGTTGCACTCGAGCGATATAGAGGGTGGCGAGGAACTTAGGCGATGACTAAGAGCGAGGAGTATGCTGTTCCGTTTGGGGATTTAATCCCCCATCTATCGAAAGGGCTTTAGGCCGCACTAAATCTTGAAAGTTACATATATATCGAAATGTCGAGCACCAAATATCTAAATTGAAAGTCAGTAGATATATCTCGAATGACTTGTAGTATATATCGCGAACCTTCAATATCAATATCGCGAGTTTCCAGGGTAACATCGTAATCTTATCGCGATTTTGACGGACTAATATATCGAAGTCTGTTGCTCAATATCTAAATTCAACTGAGGACCTGTTAGACGTTGTCTATCACAGCGACGAGAGGTGTGTGCTCACCGTCCATGGCAGCGAGCGGGTAAATAGCGGCCACGGCGGTGTTGCGTCGGTTGTGCGTCGGGCCTTGTTGGCGGTTCGGATCACCGCACCGATGTTTGGCTATGTGTGGCGTCGCCCATTTCCGGAAGCTTCGTCCCTTGGTCTCTTCGTTGTCTTCCGCTGATCCCTCTCGCCGCCGCTGGGAGCCACTTAGCCCGCCTCAGGGGTTTAATCTGGGACCCCTTTCCTTTCCAAAGGATGAAGACCACCAACATTCGAAAGTCTTTCAAGGCAAGCCCCGATTTCTTGCTATCATAAAGCAATCTGTTCCTCTCCCTCACAAATGCTCTCAAGATGAGGTCTATTTACTAGGCCATGATCCTTGTATATCCAATTTTAGTCCACATGCACCACTGCTTGGTGTGCGTTTGGCCTACGCTGTCTACGCTCAGCCGCATAACGTGGACCGTGCGGCGTGCGCGGCTGTGCGTAGGATTAGCGGCAGGATGGCTCACGGAGGCCATGTTTGACCCGCCGAGAGCACCGAGCACGGAGCGCATCTGCAGCCGCGGCGATGCTAGGTGGTGAAGCACATTCGCAGCGCGTACCCTTGCGCACAGTGAGTCTCTGTGTTATGCGGCGTGCCGGGGTGCCGCAGTGCGAGAGCATGCTCTGCACCGCTCTGGAAGTAGCACACATATGGCTGCAATGTGTGTTCCTTGCTCGCGCTGAGCGCACAATGGCGGGCAGCAAAAGGGCCGCTTCTCACTGGCGCGCTGCCCCCCGCGCCTGCCGAACGACACATTTTTGTCCCCGTGAATTCCTCTGGGAGCAGCATCTCGTCGCCGACGGGCCTCCATGGACGCAAGACAGCGCAGCCAGCGAGCAAGGCACCAGCACGTGAACAATGTCCTGTTACAAAAGCTGGCGGTCAGTGATTGAATCGAGAGTTTCGTTACTAGCCGGTCTCACAGTGCTTTCAGACCTACTGTTGGCGCGACTTTGCTATATTGCCGCCGGAGATTTTATTCATAGTGCTCCGCAATGCCGAGCCTGTCCTAGGCCATGCATGCTCAGTTCCATCAGATACCCTCGTCGATGCCAACAGCACGAAGAAGCGCAATTTCATCGAGAAGAAGCGTAACTTCATCGAGAAGAAGCGCAGCTTCATCGAGACCATTTGCCTCAACAGTCAAGCACCCATGACATCCCGGCGACTGGCAGCTGGGGTTGACAATTTTGTACCCAGACAGGTACATAAATACCCAACGCTGAAGTGAGGGCCCTCGATCTGTGTCTGCAGATGGCCACGACACATGGACGATGTGGATACTAGTCGCCAGGATCCGTGGCGGGTATCCTAATTCCTCTGTTTCCGTGTGGCACGCGGGGGGGACCTGTAGATGCTTGAGTAGATAGACAAACTGGGCGTTAATATTCTTGAGCCTCACACACACCACTACTGGTGAATGCGCAGATGCTTGTTCACACCGTGGTACACGAAAATGCAGTATATTCATAATTAAAGATGTATGTGCCTACTCTACGTGCAGTACCAAGAAACCAAGAAATTGTCCAAGATGTGTGTCGTCTATAGGTAAGTACGGTATACGTCCAAGAAAGGGTGCCCGATAGGCGGAATTTATGGATCAAGGTGTTGGGGAGCAAGAATTTGGAGAGGGAAATATACGGATGGTGGCCGAGAAATCATTGTGTAGCGCCTGAGACTCGAACGCGTGTACTCTAGAAATAAAATGTTGTGTTCCTGTCGTATGGATTTCCCAATGTGGGATCGTTGAACGGCTCGAATTTTTCGGGTGAAGGCAGTGCCTTCACGGCGGTCGACGGTGGATGCCGGAATTCCGGGGTAAGTTTCCGAGTATCGTCTGTGGTCAAGTTGATGAAGGTGGAGGCTGTTAATCGAGAATTAGACTCAAGGCCCACGGCATATACGACAAATCTTGTACTTACTCTTGGGGCTCGAGTCGCGAAGCCATTTTCGTCCCTGGCCAGAAGAGGCTACACAAATTGAACTGAGCTGAGTGTTTATCTCATACAGTGATGAGCCAGACCTTTGTTCTGCTTCTTCTTATGTGGCTCTACAGCTTCGTCTTCATCGCTCGAGGAGCGGGAAAAGAGGCGCCGCTTGTTTATGGCGGGGATACGTTCAGGACTTGGGACCTCATCTTCGTTCCCGGATTCTGCCTCAGAAGCAGACTTGTCTACTGGGAAAAACATGAGCCCGATGTAATGCAGAGCGGACCGGCTCCTTACCATCACTTCCAATAGGTTTTCTGAACGAAGAGGTGTTCTGCCCAGCCCATTCACGGAGGACATCTGCAGGAATCACACTACGAGCAACTAGTGAAAAGGGCAGTTAGGATAGATGTCAGGCATTAATGAGAACATTGTCGTTACCTATGAAAATGCGATTGTTGCGGAAACTGGTTGTGGCGTTACCCTTATTAAAATCGAAGATGGCTCCGTCTGGATGAGAGGAGGGTACAATCACAAGCCGATTGCGGACGGGTGTGGCTAAGCACCAGGCGGGCTCGTCATCATCTTCTGCCTCTTGCTGCACACGGGCGAAGTATGTGAACGGGAGAGGGAGAAGGTCGGCAAGTACTTCGACAATACCCTCGTGACTTGCAGTCCGATCAAACTGAATCCCTTCAGCGTTCACGACCGCAAGACCGTTGAGAACCGCGGTTTGTGTCTGAACTCTGTCAGGGACTTTGTCTGCTCCTTCTACAATTTCTAGGACCCTTTCGCCGTTGCGTTTCTATGAATCCCAGCGATCAACGCCCTCGCACAACTTTGGCCGCATGCAAGAGGGTACTTACGACAAACTCCGTACCACCCGCAATGACGACGACAGAAAGAACTTTGAAAATGTCTCCGCCGCTGCTGTCGCGCTTTTTTTCCTGTTATCGTTGGCCTTTTCAATGCGCGAAATGTCCGGGGACATTCAATGACTCACCTTTCCTTTTTTGATGACTTTGCTTCCACCTTCGCTCGAAGACCGCATACCCCGATTGGACTCGCGATTAGCAGCGCTAAGACTGATCGGCCCCTTTTTACTGGAAGATGCGAATGCAGCCAGGGACGAGGACGGCTTCGACCTTGAGGAGCTGGGCTTGGCCGAGTTGTCTTGTCCAAGGATGCCCGCGAGGAGGGAGGTGACGCTGACTGTTTTCTGCGAAGCTCCAGGCTTGGAATTGAGGTGAAAATGCTCGCGGTGATAACAATTCCCGCAATATTCGGCAATTTCATCGGATTCAATATAGTGAGTGCAGTCGCACTCCTCTTTTGAAAACTTGTCGTGTGCTGAGCATTCCCCAGTACGAGACGAGGAAGCCATAGGAGTGGGGGGTGGGGGTGAGCAACTTGTTCGCGGCTCTTGCCATTTGAGGTGAAAATCATTCAGCACCCGGTAGTACATGCGTCAAAGAGCCTCGCCGTTGCAAGGCCTGCACGTTGGTAACTAACTCATGTTTCATTCATGTAGCTAAGCTGGTCTAAAATAGCCAATCCCCGCCCCCACATCTCTGCCCGTAGACGCCAAATGGAATCCGGGAGAGCGACTCGGAGCCGCTTCATACCCCGACGGCCGGATTTGATAATCTCGTATGTCGGATAAACCCCGTCCTCCCACTCGTCGGGAAGGAGCCCATATCCCGGAGGAATGAGATCAATTTCGTGAGCAGCGGCAAGCGCATCGTGAAATACACGCATTGTTTCGTTGTCTGAAAAGGGATTGGCATGTTTCGGAACAGGAACGGGATCATGGTGAAAGTTGCTCGCATGAGTCTCTTCAATTTGTTGGTACAATTCATTGTCATTGTCGTCGCTTTCGTTATCCGAGTCGTCGTCGTGGATGAGCGGCATTGGAACATCCTCATCGTCCAACTGGCCAGCACCGGTCTGGCCAGATGTCCTCTGCACCACCGGTCCATCGACGCCATAGTACCGCTCAAGAACATTCGGGTGCACGTCTTCGTAGTCATTGATATAGACGCCGTTCTGGACTTGGCCGATGAAACACATGTCCTGTTTGAATATGTGAGCGAAGGCAAAGATGGAGAAAGTACAAATAAGCATACCTCTGGGCTCTGATCGTGGCCTTCGCCGGAGAGGGGATGGCAGTTCCATTCAGCACGGAAATCGTCGCAGTCGGCGTTGATGAGATCCAAAAAGAGGAGGTGGAGAAGCCATAGATGGTGAGGATTGTTTCGATCGAGGCCATGGAGCCTCTCGAGCCTGTAAAAGAAGGCTCTCCATCTACGTGCAAACTGAGATCCCACTTCGACCCAGAGCCGTTCGATGCGCGTATTATGTGTCGATCTGTAACCAGCAGTTAAAAGCCACTCTAGAAGAGGCCAAGAGACAGCTTACGAGCCCCACATAAATGATGCACGCCCGAGCCCCCGAGTCAAAATCATGTACACCGACACTTTTTTGTTTTCACCCCCACAATCACCACGCACTCGAGAGGGTAGGCCGTACTCCCCGACAGCTTCCAAAAACACTTCGAGAACAGTTGTTGCTTTATTATTTGTGCTTGCTCGCAGAGCAGTAACCTAGCCGAATTTCCCATCAACACCAGGTCCGACACAAAAGGTAACACTTACTGTGCGAGAAAACCCGTCTATGAATCCATGGATGACAATTCCCCACAGAATCAGCTTATGGTGTCCGTCAACGTGCCAAAGTGCATGTGGCCGTAACACCTTGTAATCCTGCCGTTTGATGATGTGCCGTTGGCGCAGTGTCCTCCCGAGCCCATCCACGCGACGAACAGACGAATACACGCGTCGTTTTTGAACACGAAGTCCGTGGCGACGTAAGAATCCGATCAAATAGCGAAGGCCTGAGTCTGGCTTTGCAGTACGGAAGCTTTTGACGAGTGCGTCAAGCTCAGCTTTGGACAAGTCGGTGAATCTGTACATGACACCATTGGCTTTGAGATGTTTCGCAAGTGTCTTTCGATCGATTCCCATGATTTCTGCGAGTTTTGTAAGTGTAATCTTCCGGTGCGACGCTAAAGCCTCCGCAATGAGCTGAGGGTTGAGTTGTTTGCGAGGACGGCCACGCTTGCCCGTTCTGACCACAGTCACGAGCTCAACAAATGCTACATGAGCTTCCTCCCTAGGTTGCTGTCAGTTTCATACTGGAGGCAAACAGATAATCACGCACCTGGCTACAGCAATTTCCTGGGCATGGCACAAATCCACAATTAGGCTGCCTACAACCTCAGTGCAGGAGAATATCCATTCAAGAGGAATGTTCTCTTCAACGGCGTGCGTTTCGAGTGCTTGTAAAATGGGGACAAGTTCTTGAGTCGCCAACTCGGCGTGAAATCGAAGCCGATTTGCATCAGCGTCCTGCGACAGGACCTTGGATGCATGTCGGAATGTTTCAGTCATGTACGTGTAAGCTTGCTGAACATTTGGCGACCACTGCAGATTGTCTGTGGGCAGCGGGAGTGGAGGAAGACCGCGCGGCATTGTGGTTCGTGTCCAAGTCCTAAATTGGACAGATGCCCGGTTTGTCCGCCTTCAGTCCGCCCCTGATAACTGTCGCACTTGTCTCGGGAGCGGTCGTGTTTTTCTTCACTGCTTTCAATTCCATCTCACAATGAGCGACATCGAAATCAGCGACCAAGGACAGACCAAGCCTGTTGAAGAAAACATTGGACAGTGGTCGAAAAATCTCTCATATTGGTTCAGCGATGGTTCCATAGTTCTCCGGGTATGCACAGTGCTTTCATGATCTCGACGGGAAAATCTGAAATGTATAGGTTGAGGACATCTTGTACAAGATCCACGTAAGTATGCTCGTCAAGTTGTCCCCAGACATGGGCAGCATTCTCGCTATCCCGGATGGCAGAAAGACTGGAGATCTAATAGAGGGGACAGAGAAGTGGCCCTTGCATCTGCCGGGCCTGACAGTCCAAGAGTTCGAGGACTTCTTGACGTGGGTGTACCGTGTGTGCGTAACATTGAACCTCTGCATGCAAGCTCTTCAGGCTGACCAGAAGACAGCGAGTGGACTCCGATGCCCGACTACGAAGAGCGCGAACGTATCTATACCAACCTCTTGAAAGTTTCAGACCTTTGGCAGATCGAAGTGGGGAAGACCTACGCGGTTGAGATGCTTACCAGCATGTACCTCCCGCCGACTCGCCGTCTTGAGCTGGCAGCGAAATTTTCCATTCACGATTGGGTGGAACCAGCAGTTACCAAGATATTCGACGGGAGGATCAGTGACCTCTCGCTCATTGACATCGGGCGCATCGGGACGAAGGTCTATTCAGTCCTCGTGAATGGCATGGAGCGGATGGAGATGGAGATTCGTCGCACCGCCAATGTCGAGCCTCCGCTGACTGCCGATCCGGATTGGCAATGCCAGAAGCATGCTATGTGCGCTGCAGCCTGGAAGCAGCTGTGGTGGGACAAACTAGGACGCAAATTGCTTCACCCCGATCATCCCATCAAGACCGACGCGATCCTGGCCGAGGCGAAGAAGATGGTGCATAAGGACTTGAATGAGCGATGCCGCCAGGACGTATTGCAACAGATGGAACGCAACATTGTGTTTGTTGACAAGAGAGTCATCGCCGCAGTCGCTGCCGCCATCGTTGATTACCACAAAACCCTCTAGATTGTTACCTATCTTGAAATACTGTACATTCCACAGTCGAAAGAGCCCCCGCAGTATACCAATGAATCTCTTCCTTGATTAAGATCGAGCCTGACCTGCAAATCATCTTCTCATTCACCAGTTCCACACCCATCGACGCCGAGTCGATCACCTCCTGCCTAGAGCGACGACGTGCATGGTGAGCGGGAGCACCGGGGAAAATACAACTCGACAGTCAATGACTGTGCTTCGCCACGAATTTTGAGAGCACCATTGGATGGGGAGTGCGCCAGGGGAGAGAGGACGATGGCGATGGCCGGAGGATGCTGCACCATGTCGTTGCGCCCTCCCGCCGTCATCTCTACATCACGCGCTGCATCCCCCGTGAACCAGCCCGTTCCCAACATTCGCAGAAGACTCAGAACGTGAAAACCCTGGCCACGGTGGTGCGCCTAACCCCCGCCATATCGACCCTCACTTCAAATCAGCTAAAGTAGACCCAAGCAAAACAAGACTCACGCAGACGCACCGGTGCCACACTCCCGCCTCGTGCCGAGCCGCCGACATTCGTGGAATCCATGCCGGCTGGGCACGCGTGCAGCGGACGCAGAACCCACTTCTCGAGCTTCGAAACCCTTCCTGCACATCCACACCCTCCGGGCCACAATTTATTTCACTGCTGAGTGTCCGGCACATCATGCGATGCTTGTACTCTGCCGAGGGCATATGTATCTGGCATGCGGACCTGGAGATGCTTGAGGAGACGAAAACACAAGTGAATTAAGCCCCGACTCACGGCATCTGACAGCGTGCGTCTCCCCGCAGGATCGTGCACCCGCCACATTCAAGACATTGCATTGGCTCCCTGCCGACTCGGATACATGCTTGAGCACGCAACACCGTAGGTGTCTCACGAGGTTTGGGTGGTATCTAACCAGCTGGGAGTCCACCAGCCATTCACTATAACCCAAATCAGTCAGAAAATCAGTCAGAAACCGGCAATGCGAGATAGGTATTAGGGAAACACTGACCAGAGGGAAGCGACTCGGAGAGAGAGGATCCATGGCCAACAGCTAGGAACTCGAGATCGGATTCAAATGTCATTGCCTAAGAAATCAGGTTGGCTAGTAAACGAGGCAGGTCGGGGAAATGCGCACCGCTCGCACGCCAGAGAGGCCGTAGGGACAGAGCCATTGAGGAGTGAGACCGGTTGTGAGGAAGAGATTCGAGCAGGTGTGTTCGTTCTAGCAGAGAAAGGGAAGAGTGCGGTGACGGAGCAACCATAGGGTCTGTGGTAAAACCCAGCGTAGAGCTCTGTCGCCGAAAAGGTCCAGCTTCCGAAAATGGGCGAACACCACATAGAGCCAAACACCGGTACGGTGATCCGAACCACCAACGAAATGCCCGACACGACGCCGCCGTGGCCGCCATGTGCCCGCTTGCTGTCGCAGACAGCGAGCGCACACCTCTCGTCGCTGTCCTAGATGACATCTGACAGGTACTCACTTGAATTTAGATATTGGATCAAGTCATTAGATATACTCGCCCGTCAAAATCGCGATAAGATTACGATGTTACCCTGGAAACTCGCGATATTGATATTGAAGGTTCGCGATATATATACTACAAGTTATTCGAGATATATCTACTGACTTTCAATTTAGATATTTGGTGCTCGACATTTCGATATATATGTAACTTTCAAGATTTAGTGCGGCCTAAAGCCCTTTCGATAGATGGGGGATTAAATCCCCAAACGGAACAGCATAGAGGAGAGCGACGAAGGACACGAGAGCGAAGGCGAGCGAACTTAATACAAACTCGAGGGGGGGAAATTCACTATTTTTGCATGCAGAACTAATAATAAGCAAATTAAACTACTTCGAGGCATCGCCGGGACCTGGTTCCTTGAACCTGAAGATGGTTGTGAGTGCAGAGGATATATAAGTAAATAACAAAGCCGAAGGGGATTGGAAGGAGAAATTAAGGATAGGGTCGGGCGAGTGTGGTTGTGTTGAATCGGACGGAGATGGAGTAGAAGTTCAAATTAGTTCACTGCCAATTTGCCGTCTCGCGCCGCCGCCTGCCTTGGGCTCTGTCTAATTCGGATCAAATACGCAACATCGATGAGACCCTCAACCGCATCAGCCACAGTATTCAGCACATAGTAGTAGAATATCGAAAGAATGTAGAGCTCCGACTATGCTGTTCAGTTTGGGGATTTAATCCCCCATATATAGATTGGGCCGAGTATATATATAAGTTTGCGAAGCGGGCATATATATCGAACCTGCAAGCAAATATATATACTGAGAGTCTAGTAGTTATATCGCAAATATCTGTCAGTCCCCATTGCAAATCTGAGTGCTGATATTATAAGTCTCAAGGTAATATCACAGTTTTGCTGGTCAAATATATCTAATGTGCCGCGGATGAGTTCTATCTAAAAGTTGGACTGACATATATATATTTGGTTTCGTACAATCAAAATTCTAGTTGGCATCTCTCGGATCGTCTCGGATGGTGGCAAACCATGCCCGCCCATCATGCACGGTGGTCGGCGAGTATGGGGCGGCCACGGCGGCGTCGCGTCGGACGCGGTTCGCGCTTCGGATCACGGATCGCGATGTCGCGTGCGGCCACGTGATCATCAACGCAACGTGGTTGTATAATTTAAAGCGCGGCTCGGTGTTTGGCGATTCACTGGCGAGCTTGATGGCTAACCACCACCATCTCGCCCTCTACTGGCTCAGCGGTTCGCCTGCAGCTGTGGCCCGCCATATGCTCCAGTCAGGCTATCATAGCCTGGACATTGATAAGACCGGTGTCTGCCTAAGCGGCGCGAGCAATGTACTAGCTGCGAATAGCAAGCCGAAGGTATAAACCAACAACTAACAACCCACCAACTACCACCTAACCACTACTGCACTACTCTCAGACACGTGTCCCTTGTTTGTTCGGGGGTGACGAGTCAAGTATTAGACTCTCAGAACGAGATTTAATTGTGTTCGAACGATTTATAGGGTGTTTCGACAAGGCTCGACGGAGTTTTAACAATCGTAAACGGATCGACTTGATTGTCGACAATGAGTACAACGATGTATATGGGCCGGAGCAGACGACAAGTACGGTATTTAACCGTGTATATGGTAGATTTGGGGCTTGTAAACCCTTCAGGACGCAATGGGAACAGACCCAACGAACTGTATAAACGCGATTGAACAAGTCAAACTTGTAGGAACTTCCAGGCCAGATAACTTCCAGGCCAATAAAACTTCCAGGCTCAGTGTATTGTGACTTCCAGGCTCAAATGTTAAACTTCCAGGCCAATGTACTTCCAGGCTCAAATGTTATAACTTCCAGGCTCAGGTGTTTATATCAATCCAAAGGTATATTCACACACTATAAAGCAGTCTCTACTGAGCTGTGCCTTAAGGCGAACAGAGCACACAACCTACCAAGCAACTAATTGTGACTATCTTCTAGCCTCCAACCAGCTGTCGGTGCGATTCGCTGCCGTTCCCTCTCGTGCAGGCGCCCTTATATACTGTTTCTATATACGATTACAAACGATGATTACACTACTAGCTGATAAATAATATATGAAATGAGCACGCGTTCCGGAATATATCGATCCCGAAACCTCTATGATTGGTTGAGGGCCCTCCCACGTTCGTGGATGACTCCTCCTTGCTGATTCACAGCGGCGCCGTATGACTCGTCCCCCCGATCAGTCGGGATATAGGTGCGAACAGTCATACTCCAGGGTATATCGTGTTCAGAACACCTTCGAGGTGTCTTATATTGTATTAAGGTTTCCTTCCCAAGCCTGGTATATATCATATACAGACTTTAGGTGCTAGTCTACGGTAGTCGAACATCGTTCCGGAGTCTTCCGATCGATATTTGATTCCGTCAATGGAGTCATCCGTGTCCGTTCGGATCCGATCGAACCGGCTACTCGTGTTCCCGGAGCCTAGACCCTTCACGTGAGGTGTCGCGGCGCGAGGATCAGTGTCAACATGTTCAAAACATCCTGTCATTCGACCATATATGCCGTTCTTAGCATGTATACAGGGCTCGGAACCCTTCCCCTTGGTTGGGAACCGACACTAAGTGACTGATAACCCCTGGATACTGGGCTGCACTGTTTTCTACGGAGTGTTATACCTCAGTGCAAGCTGTATATAGGCCTCAGTATGGAGTACCGCTATACGAACATGCTTCGAAGCTCCCCTAAGGTGTCTGACGTTCGATGACTAACTGTTCGGGCTCACAATAGTCCTTTTTATACAGATGTCCTTAGTGTATATGGTCATGATATATGCATAAAATGCGATTTTCACGGCCAGAATTGTACACTGCTTATCAACGTTGCGAGCTGGTAGATGTCCAGTCCCTCGGCACTCGGAGGTCCTTCGTCGACGTGCCGCCCCGCTCCTCGTGGACTCCTTGTTGCTGAAGCGTGACCACCCCCGCGCACGCCGGTCCCCACCAACGCCCAGTGGCGGTGACTACGACGTGTATGGCGCCCTCCTCTCGGCGCTGTCCTCGCCATTGCTCTCGGTCCTTCCCTCACCCGTGCCATTCACCTCCTCTTCCTCTGCCTCGCGTACGTCTCATCCTCCCCACCACATTTCTTCCCGGGATCTTTTAGCCTCGCCCTCGATTAGCAGCAGCCCCAGCACGCGCCTCGCAGTGCTGCTCTCCCCCACACTGCATAGCACGCCCAAGGTGCCCTCCGATGTCTCCGACTATGGGAAGAGTGGGATGAGACATACGACAACGCGCCGTTCTCGCCGCTCGTCGCGCCTGCGCCGTGCTCTTCCTCGCCGCCTCCTTCGCCCATCGAGGCGCTGTCGCTGATCACGTACGCTGCCCCGGAGGAGCCGGCAGGGCTCGCGCACTTCCCGCCCACGCCCACCGCCCCCGCAGCCCATGCCCGCGAACAAAAAGACGTCCCGCCCAGGCCGGTGCCCTGCTCGCGCTGGTCCACCTCCACGCTCGCCTCCGTGTACTCCGCACACGTGCTCCGGGCCCCCGCATTGCCCCGCCCCGCACGCCCGCATTCGCCTTCGCGCGGCGGTACTTCCCCCGCGTGTCCCACGCCCACGCCGCCTCGAGCACCCGCGTCGCGGCCAAGACAAAGGTGCTGGGCGTCAACAAGAAGGGCAAGGCCAGTGGCTGACACCCGCGGACGGCGCGTCGTCGGCGTCGGGCTCGGGGGCGCGTCCTCGTCCGCCTCGCCAATGCCGATGCCACCGACACACTTCCTGGCTAAGAGCACGTCCGGCTTCTCTGGCCAGTGCGCGGCCAAGCTGGTGATCCACAAGAGTATCGAGTCAGGCATTGGTGCGAGACAAGCTTCTGTATGGAGCATCGTGAGTGAGGAGGCGCATGAGAAGGAGGTACACAAGGAGGTTCACGAGGAGGAGATCCACGAGGAGGTTCACGAGGAAGAGGTTCATGAGGACCTCAGGACGTCCTGGACTTGTGTCTTGATGCACTCAAATGCACTGCCAGTGGTACTTGTTTGTGGGCGGGCATTACAGAGCCATGAGACATTGATGCGGGCTGCCGAAGGGGGCACAGAGGAATCGTAGGCTCTGTGTAAGACCCAGTGTCGAGCGGCGGAAGTCCAAGTCGAGCTTCCAGAAATGGATGACAGCCATACAGCACCAAATATCGGCCCGTGATCCGAAGCCCGAACTGTGTCCGACGCGACGCCGCCGCGGCCGCTGCATACCCGCTCACTGCCCTAGACGGTGAGCGGGCACCTTTGTTCGCCATCCGAGACGATGGCGGCGGATTCTGACTATATTTTATGTTGTGAAACTGATTTAGATATATACCTGTCCGGCAAATTAGATATACTCACCGATTCAAAATATATGATGTACATGTTCACGTTTGCGATAACGACCGGCAGACAGTCGCGATATAACACTTGACTTACTTTCTCGATATATGGACCCCATTTTCGATATTTTCCTTAGTTTAGATATCTGCTCGCAATATATATGCCGGTTTCCTAAGCTTATATATATACTCGGCCCAATCTATATATGGGGGATTAAATCCCCAAACTGAACAGCATATCCGACACCAGAAAAATGCCCATCATGATGTAAGAGCCACCATCAAGATTTATCTCTTCAGAAGCTGAGTGAGATTCATATCAGAGAGTTTGCGCTGCAGCCATTCGAGCCATCAGATGGCATTTTTGCAATGCGCAACCTGATGGCTCTTCCTTTGAATGGCACACCGTCGAAAGTAAAATCCTGACCTAGGTCAAGATGTCACCTGAAAATGTATAAATCAGTAGCCGATTCAAAATATATAGATTTATTCATTGTCAGTGACGAGAGAATCAGAGGTCGTGCACTCAGCCGGGAGAAGCGGCCGAGGTGCGATTCCGAGTTGGAGGCCCGGAGAACGGAGTGAACGAGACGATGAAGAGTGAGCAAGAACATTTTGTGCCTACATTGTCGATGCGAGAGACGAGTTTGATTTGAGGGAGTTGAGAGTGTTAATTTGGGGCATTAATATTGCGAAGGTGGGTGTAGAGTTCATTCTCCGCTGGGGAGTACGAGTCCCAGTGCCGCGAGGGATAAATTCGGAATATATCTGCTTCACCGTAGGCTTTTTTGGAGAGCAGCGGATGGAGCAGCAGAGAATGACAATCTGAAACAATGATTAACTTAGGGCCTGATCGGGTGCACAAGAATTTTTCCCAAGAATTTTACTAGACTCTCAATCCTGCCATTATCCCTCTCTCTGTGTACTCTAGGACCAACTAAATCTATAATCTATGGATTCTTATTGCGGAGAGAGATGTGTGAAGCAAATCAGGTGAAGTTGTTGACATTCTAGGCTTTTCTAACACAATTCTGGAAGAATCCTAGAATCTTTAGTACTTCAAGTTGGCTAATATGCTCACCACTCTCCTCAGCTTGATTTTATTGAAATACAGCTTAAATATGTGGAAAGCACATGAGGGGACGAGCAAGAGGCAGAATAGGAATTCTAGAGAAATTCTAGAGAACTTCTAGAGTGCCCGATCAGGCCCTAAATCATTTCAGAGAGGCCAGGGGAGAGAGGCTGTTAAAAGCGACTCGGAGGACTCTTCAAGTTTTAGGATATGCACGATGGAGCGCACACCACACCATTTCTCCAGATGTCGCACATTCCCTTTTCGGCTTGTGCGAGGCTCCGAGCGTCGGATCATCGGTGCCGAGACCTGGCAGGGATGGGAAAATCACTCTTTCCCTTTTACCACCACCGTCCCCGCAAGCCTCCCGACGCGTTTCCACCGCGTCCAACGACGCCTTTGCCTACCGCGTCGCATCTCCTTCTTCCAGCATTGTCCATGGCATTGAGATTCGACGAGCGGCAGAAGTGTTAGCGCTACAGTGAAGCCTTAGAGCGTGTACGCACTCACCTGGAGGTCGGAAGCCATACGGTGCGTCAGATCACCTAGCGCTAACATTTAGCCCCGCCAATAATGCACACTCTGCGTCGGACTGTACGCGACTCCTCGTGCGACGCGTCTTGGATGCGCAGCCCCTCCACACTGATGCCCCACATTACATGCGTGCGTGCCCGCACTTCTGCTGTCGCTCTGTTATCCGTGCTTACGGACATATGGCTCTCGCTCGAAGCTGTGCACCACCCGCGTCTCGCCTTGATGCGCGCGGAGGCTCTCGTGCGCAGTGCACCGTGCACCGTGCCCGCCGAACACCTCGCGAGTGCGTGATACGCACGCCGCTGCGCCCCACCCTCCGCGCAGCGTGTTTGCGGACGACGCGAAGCGCGGCTGCCGTACCCTCCGCGGTGCCGCTCAAGACCACCTAGGTGCGCGGCGCTCCGCTATGTTATCCGTACCGACGGACGGACAGCTCTTGGAGCCTACACAACCTCGGATCGCATCGCTGGCTTGCGCTGCGGCGCGCGCGCACACTGTACTCTTGAGCGCAGGACCCCGCGCCCGCCGCGGCCGTCTGCGACCTCCGTGATGCGCTCTAAATCTGTGCGCCTGGGCGCGTACGGACCCGGCATCTTGCTGTGCTGTTCCCGCCGCATAGATAACACCCCCCCGTGCACTCTACGGTCTACGGCGCGAGCGGTCCCCGACACACGAACGAGTCAGGGACGGTGCGCCACTCCCCGCGCGACACAACCCTAGCGCCCGGCCAGTGCTCTCTGGAGATACCAGCGGACGACTCTGCGAAGCTTGACGACGCTACGTGCGTGCGTGGGTCTCCCTTCCCGTGTATTATCCGTGCTAATAATAGTGTGAGCGGCCTCCGTCTGGACGCCGCGCGCCCTCTCACTGCGGCGCGCGCAAAGCGCACTGTTGAGCGCAGGACTCCGTGCCTGCATCTGCGCCCCCCGGAAAAACTCAGGCGCAGCGCGGCGCGCGGCACCCGCTGCACCAACCGCTGTGCCGCCCCCGCGCGCACCCCGCTTCGGGGATACCCTCGTGGCTCGGCTCGGGCGCGTGGATGCTGAGCAGCGCGTCGGGGCGCGGACGGCCCCCAGAGGACACCCCGTGCGTGTGCCCGCCCTTCCTCCAGTGGTTGCTATCCTCTATGATGACGGACAACGAGCTCTCAGCTCCTCGCGAAGTGCAGCGCCCTTGCGGTCCGTGCCGACGAGCGCAGGACGCCTCATACACAATGCGCGCGCTCCCCGCCGTGCAGATACATGTGATGCACCCACGTCCAATCTGTGTCGCGCGTGTCTCAAGCGTGCAGCGTCTCAGTCGCTGGCCCCACGCCCTCCCCGTTCCGGGCGCCTCGTCGCAGCGGCGTGCGAGCGCGCGCGGGGGGCGGAACCGCTCGCATCCGCGTGGCTGCGCGGCACGAACACTCGGCTCGTACATAACTACTTTCTTGTGCGGCCAGATTAAGTAGGAATAGATCAACAACGTTTCCGAGCGCTGCCGCCAACCGCCTCACCGCTCCGGCAATCTGACGCGTACCTTGCTCGCACCGTGTCTTCGTGCGCCGTAAGTTCGGAATTTTTTCTCTCACCTTGCTGACAGCTTCCTCCCCGCCCGCTGAATTCCGGTCCGCAAAAATTCAACTAGTAAGTCACCCTTCGCCAAATTCTACGTCAATACCTTATGTCTCATTATTTATCGAGCCTGGGACTCCCCCCGCTGACGTGCGTCCGTCCAGCGTTTCCTCCGCCGATTTCCTTTAATTTCCTCGTGAGTCTGTGATACATACAGTATCTGCTCTACGTCGGACTCGACTAATTTCAGACCGCAACTGCGGGTCGAGATCGTTTACATGTACCCAAGCTCGATTCTCCCTGCAGTACGCAGTGCAGCGCTGATTGAATTCACCGGTGCTCACCACGCCACGAACTTATTGGCAGCTATTGGCAGTTACCTTATGTATTTTTGATCCTTATTCACTGGCCCGCCCCATCCTGCATTTCGGTCTGCTCTATACTGATTCTTTTCATACATTTGTATTATTATCCCTGGGCCGGGATTCAACAGTGCGCTATTTTTCATTGCATGTAAACCTAATTCCCTGTCTTCAAGCCAACCTCCGAAAAATTTGAGTCCTCTGGCGATGTAAGCGCGCGTAAAATGATATCATACCTTTGGTAGATTCATTATGTCAAACGAGAAACTGGCGCGATTCGGATTCCAGAGTTCCGTCATCCCCGGTCCGGATTCCATGACGTGGACGGGAATGTCATAACGCCGCCCAGTCCTCATGTTTTCCCGCAGGAAGCGAGTTTAGCCGCAACGTTCCAGGACGGGGCTTACGCTGCATCTGCTTCGGGACAGAGTCGCGCTTCCCGTGGGGCGAGAGCGGAGGTGAATATGCTCTCCGTGCACTTTTTCGCAGTACGCCCTCCTTCGTTGCCGGCTCTCCTGGTCTCACTCTCTTCATCGGAGTCTACTGGCAATCAAAGTAATATTCCGCCCTGCCTTCGCCGTGTCATCTCCTTCTGTGCATTCCCACATGCTCTCATTCATTTGACAATGACAGGCTGCCATCGCAGACCACATGAGGCCCTGATGCGGGTATCAGGGAGGCAGCTACCTGCCCATCGCTTGATTCTTGTCAGCCAGGCTAAATTTGGCCTGCTTCCCTCTTATCGCTCCCATCACCGTGACCAGCCCGGATTTTCACTTTGCAGCACTCGGAATGTCAGGGCCTCCATCCTCAACAGTTGGGGCTGGGCAGCCCTCCACACCTACAGGAATCCTTGACAGCACCGTTCTGCCGGCACTTAGGCTCGCTAAAGTTGGCGCTATCGGCATTGGAGTTCCCGGGGTCGAGGGGGCACTGAATGGTGTACTTGAGCTAGCGGAAATGCTGTCGGTGCGAGATCCCGCATGCTGGACATGTTGTATGCGGCTAAACTGAGTCGGGGCAGACGATGAAGGCAAATAAGGAGGATGTTTCCAAGCTCCAGAAGATGCTTCAATCATTGACAGCCAGGATTGATGCTTCGGGCGCTGTTGGCGATCTAAAGCAGCGGCTCACTACTCTATCTTCGTGCGTTGCCACGGGGAAATCCTGCCCTATCATCGACTAATTTTATCTCGGGCATCAGTGAGCTCAAGGTGATAGCCCGCGAGTGTGAATCGTTCGCACAAAGGAAGACAATCAAGAAATTCTTCACTGCCAAGGATGACAAGAGAAAATCCAGGGAATTGAGAATTCAATAGCATCTCAAATTCGCCAGTTCACTGTGCGCATCATCATCGCTTTCTCAGCAGTCCTTTGTTCTGATCTGTTGTAGTTCCATGGCAACATTTCCATTGAAAAAAATTACAAGACATGGCCTCTAGAGAACTACTCAGCAGGCTCAAATGTGTTGCAGCACGCTACAATGCGGCCAACACTCCCGAGAAATGCATGGATGGCACACGGGTTGATGTAATCAAGGACATTCTTACCCGGTTGACCAACCCTCCTGATCCTTCTCAACGTGTGGTCATGCTCAGTGGACCTGCAGGTTCAGGGAAATCCACCATTGCGAAGACAGTTGCATCTACTTTGGCAGAGCAGGAAGGCATTCTGGCAGCCTCCTTCTTCTTTTCACGGGACTACGCAGAGCGCAAAGAGATAAAGCACCTTGCCACCACATTGGCTGCCAGCTTGCAGATTATAGTGCTGTCTTCCGGGCTCATCTTGTCGACTTGTTGGAGAATGACCACACCGGCCTTCTTGAAGCAGAGCCACAGCTGCAGTTCCAGAAACTGGTTGTACAAATCCTAGGAAAAATGCCACCAAGTCCGAAATCTGGGTCATCTGCCTAGATGCTCTAGATGAATGTGGCAAGGATCGTGGCCAGATCTTTCTACGATGGCTGTCGGATAGTATTGCTCAGATCCCAGCCCACATTCAATTTTTTCTGACCGGGCGCCCGGATGTTCCTTCCTACCTCAAGTTTGATAGTCTGCTTTCTTTGTTGCATGGGATCAGGCTCGATAAAATTGACACTACCGTTGTGAAGCAAGACATTCATCTGTATCTCAAGCAATCACTAGATGGTGCTGGATGGACTCCACGGAAACCTTGGAAGATTCAGTCTCAGGATGTGGAGGAAATAACCAATCGTGCAAGTGGTCTATTTGTGTTTGCAGCAACTGCTGTTCGCTATGTTCTCGGAGGACTACCACATGTACTACCCCAGGAATCTGTTGACTACCTCCTAGGTGGTGAGCCTCTCACAGATCTACACAGTCTCTACCTCCGGATTGTGAATGAGGCCATTCCATTGCCTCCCCCTGGAGATCGCCGTGCTCAAGGCTCACATGACCGAGTCATGAAGATTATCAGCACTATTTTACACCTCCTGGAACCTCTGGATTTGAGAGTCTTGCAGCCTTGCTTGACCTAGATACAGCTGTTGTTCAAGAAATACTGCTCCCACTGAGCGCTGTAATCCAAGTTTCTGATACTCCTGGGGCAGCAATCAGAATTATACACCTCTCATTCAGAGAGTTTATGATTTCGCAGGTTCAAATAAGCCGTCCTGATCTTCTCTGTGGCACGGAGCATCAGCAGCAGTCTCTGGTATCTGCACTTATGAAAGTGATGCACAAGGAGCTCAGATTCAATATCTGTGACCTGCCAACCTCCTATTTGTGTAATGTTGACATGCCAGATTTTGACTGGCGGGTTAACACATATATCCCTTTACATCTCCGATATGCATGTCAATGCTGGGTGGAGCATCTGACTGCAACTTCATATAATTCTGACACTGCCAAGGCAGCAGAAACAGTCCTCTTTGCTAAATTTCTTTTTTGGATTGAGGTGTTGAGCTTGCTTGGAAGAGTGGACCATGGGTCATGGATGCTGTCTAAAATGATATTATGGGCAAATGAGGTGTGTGTATTCAGTGGCAATTACCTGTGACAGAAGTAACATACACTAGGATTCTGGACTGGTCAAATTTGCAACAGATGGCAAAAGATTTATTTCCTTCTTTCGTGATGCAATTACTAAGAGTGCTCCCCATATTTACATATCAGCGCTGGCTTTGGCACCAGCAGAGGCTGAGATCAGGAGAAAGTTTTTGCATCAGTTCCCCCAAATATTCTCAATTTTGAGAGGACAGATGATGAAATGGCCAGAGCTAATTGCTGTGCTGGAAGGACACACCTAATTGGGTCACGTCTCTTGTGCTCTCACCAGATGGCAAGCAAATCGTTTCTGGCTCTCATGATAAGACTGTGCGCATTTGGGATGCAGAGACCGGAGCCACAGTTGGTGAGCCTCTGGAAGGGCCACACTAATTGGGTCACCACAGTTGCATTCTCACCCGATGGCAAGCAAATTGTTTCTGGGTCCTATGATAAGACTGTGCGCATTTGGGATGCAGAGGCTGGAGCTGCAGGTGGGGAGCCTCTGGAAGGGCACACTAATGTGGTCACCTCTGTGGCATTCTCACCTGATGGAAAACAAATTGTTTCTGGCTCTTGGGATAAGACTGTGCGCATTTGGGATGCAGAGACTAGAGCCATAGTTGGGGAGCCTCTGGAAGGACACACTCATTGGGTCACCTCAGTCGCATTCTCACCCAATGGGAAGCAAATTGTCTCTGGCTCCGATGATTATACTGTGCGCATTTGGGATGCAGAGACCGGGGCTGCAGTTGGAGCGCCTCTAGAAGGGCACACTTCTTTGGTCACCTCAGTTGCATTCTCACCTGATGGGAAGCAAATGGTGTCTGGGTCCGATGACAACACTCTACGCATTTGGGATGCAGAGACCGGAGCCAAAGTTGGGGAACCTCTGGAAGGGCACACTAATCGGGTCACCGCAGTCACATTCTCACCTGATGGCAAGCAAATTGTTTCTGGCTCTCGTGATAAGACTGTGCGCATTTGGGATGCAGAGACCAGAGCTGTAGTTAGGGAGTCTCTGGAAGGGCACACTACTTTGGTCACCTCAGTTGCATTCTCACCCAATGGGAAGCGAATTGTCTCTGGGTCCGATGATTACACTGTGTGCATTTGGGATGCAGAGACTGCAGCCACAGTTGGGGAGCCTCTGGAAGGGCACACTCATTGGGTCACCTCAGTCACATTCTCACCTGATGGGAAGCAAATTGTCTCTGGGTCTGATGATTATGCTGTGTGCATTTGGGATGAAGAGACCGGAGCCATAGTTGGGGAACCTCCGGAAGGGCACACTAATTATGTCACATCAGTCGCATTCTCACCTGACGGCATGCAAATTGTTTCTGGGTCCTATGATGAGACTGTGCGCATTTGGGATGCAAAGACCGGAGCTACAGTTGGAGAGCCTCTGGAAGGGCACACTAATTCGGTCACCTCAGTCGCATTCTCACCCGATGGGAAGCAAATTGTCTCTGGGTCCGATGATTATACTGTGCACGTTTGGGATGCAGAGACCGGGGCCACAGTTGGGGAGCCTCTGGAAGGGCACACTAATCGGGTCACCTCAGTTGCATTCTCACCTGATGGCAAGCAAATTATTTCTGGGTCTCATGATGAGACTGTGCGCATTTGGGATGCAGAGACTGGAGCCATAGTTGGGAAGCCTCTGGAAGGGCACACTAATTGGGTCACCTCAGTCGCATTCTCACCTGATGGGAAGCAAATTGTTTCTGGGTCTCATGATGAGACTTTGTACATTTGGGATGCAGAGACCGGAGCTGCAGTTGGTGAGCCTCTGGAAGGGCACACTAATAGGGTACCTCAGTTGCATTCTCACCTGATGGCAAGCAAATTGTTTCTGGCTCTTGGGATAAGACTGTGCGCATTTGGGATGCAGAGACCAGAGCTGCAGTTGGCGAGCCTCTGGAAGGGCACACTGATGGGGTCACCTCAGTTGCATTCTCACCCGATGGCAAACAAATTGTGTCTGGTTCTGCTGACAAGATGATTCGTGTCTGGCATGTGGATGGAGTTGTCTATGGTCCACATCTGCTCCAAAGGTCCACAACTGCAAGTGGATGGCATTTACTCAATGTGGGCTCTTTTTCTATGCACTGCCTTTGTCTCATTCTCTATCTAGTCTCTTCACATGAAGTCCCCTTCCACTCGCCTGAATTGGCAAATTAGCGGCGGTTGGGTTTCTTGTATCCCCTCAGAGCCCCTCTTTTGGGTCCCAGCCTCCCTGAGGAATGGTCTATGGTCCCCATACAGCACCCAAGTCATTGGTCGACACCAGGCCACCAAACTCACCTATGAACACTTTGTCTATGGTACAGACTGGGCAAAGTGTTACGTCCCGCCCCAGAGCATTTAATCGATTTCGGGATGCCCATTATAAAATGAGGTGAGAGCCACATTCCCTAGCTAGGAGTTCATCCCTTGAAGGTATGAGTAGACGTATGTTGATATATTGTTTCGTTGTTCTTGTAATTAGGTGCAGGTCCTTGCCAAATACCAAAGAACTTAGATATATTTATTCTATATTAGCCCCATCTCCGTGCCCTGTGACTATTGTCGGATATAATCTGCGTCTGAAGTGTGTCCACCTCACACTGCTCATGCCGTTGAGGATCAAGATTCAAGCATACTATACTTGTGACTTGTCTGTTTGCCGAGTGGTGATCAAGTTTCAATGCCCACGAGTAGAACAACTAGGCCACATCTGGGTGCAGTAATATGCAATCACAAATTTGCAGAAAGAGAGCCCGAACAGCTGAGAGAACCAACTGCATGGTCGACCTAAAGATGCACAAAGAATGTGTCCTCAAGGCCCTGTTGGGCCAAGAACTATGAGTGATTTGAATACCACCATGCATGGACACAGACCGCCTGAGTTCGACACCTTCGACAGGCTCCAAGGATCAGAGAAGGGAAGTATCAAAGGTAGACACTGCGGGGATCGAAAAATTTTACCCCAGGAAATTGGGCCCAGAACTATGATGTTCCCTTTCCTGGATAAAATTTTACCTACAGAAATTTGATGGTATGATCTAGCCTGTTTCCTGTGAGATTTCGACAAGAAACATGCAAAGTATTTCTCACAACAAAGCTGCCAGAAACAGCCCAACTTTTGCCGCAGTTTTCCCAAAGGACAAAGACAGAATTTTGACATGGGAAAAATTGCGAACAATGGGCACTTCTTTGTTTTCCGAGGGAAAACAGTTTCCTCCTGGAAAAAGACAGGCTTTGTCCGATGGAAAATCCGTTGGAACAATCAATCTTTTACCTTCGAGTTCTTCTTGGGTAAGATATCATAGGCTACTGAAGGAAGCTATGGATGAAAAAGCTGAGATTTTTCCATCAATTTCCCCCCGGAAAAAGTTTGGCTAGGAAATTGAACATCATAGTTCTAGGCCATGTTTTCTCAGGTAAGATTTTTCGATCGCCGCAGTGAGAGCGGACTGACAAGAATGCAGCAATGGGGGGTATTTGTTAGCTGAGGTGAGGGCGGTCGTGGCGGGCAACCGGGCTTGTTGAGGCCGGGTGGGGCAGCGGATGACACCGAGTGGTATAGAGCTCTGAATTTGAGTCTAAGTTTCTGCAGGTTCACAGATAATTTTCATCTGCCTGGTGTCTGTGTCAATTTTCACTCTGAAAATCCAAGATGTAGTCCTGCACAGCTGCAGGACAAGAGTGGTATGCCCAATGAACGCCTCGTGATGTTTTTGTTTTATGACATGGAAAACAAGAGGACCATGCATGCAGACTGGTGGGGGGGTTCAGGTCTCGATATTTCCTGCGGCACATGACAAGTGGTCGCGAACTGGATGTATCGTGAGGGTATGTCACCTAGAGAGCTGAGACCCTGATGCATGTTTTCAGAATTTTGGTGCTGGGTGCCACGGAGGGTAGATCGAGCGCTGAGGTGGCTGAGAACTTGAATGGTTGGAGTCGGAGTCTGTCTGAACCGTTAGGGAAATCATACTCCATCGAAAATGCGAGCAGAGCAAATTGGAGCTGGCAATACCGGTCGAGCTCTGCCTAAGTCATTGACGTTGGTGGGGGAGAAATCACCTCTTTACAGCGGGTTTGAATGCTGTCTTTTTTGCGACCTAAGAGTTGGGGGATTGACATTGATACTTTGTGTTCAACTTTCTCGTGCCTACATAGAGGGATTCGAGTGGTGGTGGTGGGAAAAAATTGCTTCCGAGACTGGGAGCAGGGATCGTTCTGCCAGGGGGCAGATACTCAGAGTCGAACATGATCTGGATGACTTCCGGATGGATCTGTACGGATGATGGATCATCCGCGGATAAGTGTTTGCTCTTGTTGTTTCCGGTGGTATTTTACTTCGTGAGCGTCTCTGAGTGTATGTTAATATTCAGAGACATTGTAAATATCCATTTCCATTGCTTCCACATCGTTAAGAATTTTTTGGGCCTTTTCCCACCTCTGTTAGCGATGCTCCACCGGCAAACTGTGTCAAAATCGAGTAAAATGCTAAATACACGACGGCTCTGCCAAATTGCAGTGCTGGCTCAAGTTCGTGGAACGTATTCTATGATACATCAACCTATCCGAGTGCTTCAACCACGGGGATAGTGGGGAGAGCAAACCGTAAAACGGCATCCGGCATTCATCCGTGGGAAAGTTTATCCACCGATGAGCATCCATGATGGATGCGGCGATCACGGATGGATGACGGGTACATCCGGACTAGGCCTATCCGTGCCGGTCCTAGTACGCTCAAGATCCCGTACGTGCACGCCGCGTATCTGTACTGATGGACGCTTGGAGCCTGCACACCCTCGCTTCGCATCGCTGCCTTGCGCGGCGCGCGCGCGGATTATACTTTTACGCGCAGGACCCCGCATCCGTCTGCGCCCTCCGTGATGCCCTCTGATCTGTGCGACCAGTTAAGTACGGGCGTGGCATCCTCCTGTGCTGTCCACACCGCGTACATCACTCGCCTCTCCTGCGCGACACATCCTGGCGCCCGGCCGGGTGCGTGCTTGCTGCTCACGCACGTCTGAGCGCGGACGACCTCGCGAAGCTCCCCCGCAGGACATCCCGTGCGTGTGTCCGCCCTTCCTCCGATAGGTGTTATCCGTAATGATAAACACGGATCCCCGCGCAGGCGCCGTGGCGCTGCAGCGCCCTTGCGGCTCGCGCCGACGAGAGCATGACGCCTCATACTCAATGCCCTCCCCAAATGCACCCACGCCCAATCTGTGCCACGCGCGCCGTAGGCGCGAGGTCCTGCGCAGCATCTCGGTCGCTGGCACCACGCCCTCCCCGTCCCGCGCGTCTCGTCGCAGCGGCTTATGAGTGGGCGGAACCCGGCGACTCTCGCTCGCATCCGTGTGGCTGCGCGGCACGAACGCCAGGTTCGTAATATAACTCCTTCCTGTGCCAGATTTAAAATTAGGAAACGGATGTGTATTCCTGACTCGGATGCCTCTGGCAACCAACATTCCTGCGCTGCCGCCAATCGCCTCAACGCTCCGGCACTCCGGCACTCCGACGCATACCTTGCGCGTGCCGTGTCTTCGTGCGCCTCAAGCGCGGAATCTCTCATCTCACTGCCTTCCTGCCCGCCCATTGAATGCCGGTCCGTATTTTAATTACTTGGTAACCCTTCGCCAAGTTCTACTTCAATATCGTATGTCTTATCATTCCTCGAGCCCGGGCCTTCCATTGGCTGACGTGCGTTCGCCCGGCATTTCCTCCCCCCGAAATGTCAGTGCCGCCGCGGTGAGAAATGTTTGTTCTCTCGTTGTTCTTCCCCGGTTTCGTGGTCGTGGAAGGGCGTGAGAGGTGCAGCGTGCGCAAAATTTAAAGGAGTAATTCTTCATGTCCACCCTTCATGATCATTAACATGGACGCGCCGCAATCATCGTGTTCCGACCAGTTCTCTCGACGACGGACGTGCATGTCCAAGCTTTGGGCTCTCTACCCTGGCGCTCACAATCGTCGTCATCGGGCAGTACAAGGCAAGCATTGAGCAATATTCAATGCATTTGCTGACCGTCTGTCCTCAGTTAAGGGACAACGCACGTGAGATCACTCCCCGAAGACGGCTTGCGTTCACAGCATTAGTCATTCTGCGTGTTGGTACTGAGGGATGCCACGCTTATGAAGTTACTTCGTGGCGTTCTCGCGGAGTTAGGGCTTCTCGAGGCTGCACATCCCACAGTGGGAGCCATCAGTAATAGTACGGGTACAGGAATTAATGGCTACCTCATCATGGATCCAATCCACGCTTGACCCGACAATTTCAAAGGCACACGAGGTCGGGGCCCCGCGTCCATTTTTGCAAGTCAACGTGGAGTAAACCAAGAGTACACGACAATTTAAATAGGAGATTTCACTTGGAGGGGATCAGTGCAGGGTGGAAAATTAGCCCGAGAGATAGAGCGGCTATAACAGCGAGAGGGTCAATGCTCACATGCTCCTGCCTAAGGACGGTGGAGGTTTGGGGACCTAGAGGGAGTGAAATCTTCAGGCGGGTTCAGTCTCGAGCGAATTTCAGAAAGACCCAAAACTCAGAATTTACCGCAAGATTAAATCCGTATAACTTTTCTTTCGAGCCAGATATAGTGAGTGGTTCACGGTTTTATTGTATATGAGCCCGCTGCTTGTCTTCCTGTTCGCGCGCATCGATGAGTTAAATAGGCGAGACATAGGGTAGCATCGAAGCAGCCCACCACGGCATATAGCGAGAATTTAGCATCTGATGTCCCATTTCCTGACCGGCATAGGATTGTTGACGACCAGTCAGAAGTTACTTTCTTTGTGAATAGAACTTAAGTACTGAGTGTGGAACGATGGGAACTCTGGGTTGGATAAATTACGTCGGGCAATCTATCTTCACCACTACGGGAATTTGGTCGCCGCGCAAGCGGCAAGATTACAACTAATGTCGGAACCGAAGGCGCGGCCCAAAAATATCCCAATTTGGCCTGTCCCGAAATAATTCCCCGTAGCGCGCTCAGTTTCTGTACGATTCGGATAATAAGTAGCTAGATCTGTTCTACTAATTCATCCGCAATTAGTGATAGAGTCAGAATAATGAAAATATTTTATTTTGGTTGTCCTGACAGGTTCCTTTCCACGATAAATTGAGGCTAGCAAGTCCAAACCTTGACCAATCCGGCTGATATTTTTGGAGGCATGATATGAATGTGTGTCCCATGCACTTTCCAACTTGTTTGGAAAATTCGTCAACTTGGATGGCTCGGAAAGGACTTCAAGCTCCAAGATGTGTCGGCCCGGAACCTCGAAGGGCTAGACTTTTTCTTTGCAAACCGTTTACAAAACAAGTGGCTATATCTTCAACGGCCCTAAGCCGAACAGCATGACAGCAAGCCTACATTGTGCCACAAAGCAGTGGCCAAATAATGAATTTCTGGCGAATAGATGGTTATAAAGCACAATGATTATCAGCTCTAATAAAGCTCGGCCGGTCCTTGAATATTTGTGGCGGCAGCGGCTACAATACTCCCACCGAGGTTGTTCCGGTGGAGCAGGGCGAGCGGGTCCAAGACACCCCGAGGCCGTATGGAGCAGCGGTGCGGAGGTGTGTGGAGGTCGTGGTCAAGGCATGCATGTGGCTGTGCTACGACATCTGATCCTAACACACACAACCACCGAGTCCGCTACCGAGAGGACCAGTGCAACTGGTCCACCGGAGACCCGGTGCTAGAATGGGATGGCGTAGGGGACAGGGCTTCCTGAGTGATGAGTGGTGATGCCGAATGATGCGTTCTGAATGAGTTCCACCATCAAGAACGAGTCCCACTCTTCAGAGTGTCATTAATGGGACTGGGATACTGATGATGGGATTGGGTGAGTCCCACTCCCATTCGTCTAGTATATACTCCCTTCCGAACTGCACCCAGGGATATATGGATCAAGTGCGGCCGATATGCCAGAAACACTTCACAATTGCCCAATTCCTTGGCATGTCTTCCCGCGTCTGCCACTTGAACTACAGTCCGGGACAGTCAAAGACCGCTAATTTTCCTGATGATTACTAACCTTTTCGGACTTTCGCGGAATCGAAAGATCTCACCTATAAGACCCCCCTGTACACACATCAAAATAGCGAAAGAGGGGGAACCCATACGCACGCTAGGAGCGTGGGTCGGGAACGGGGTCCACCAGGTGAGCACCTGGACCCGCACCCTAGAGAAAATCGATGCCGCTCTTGACCAGTGGGACAGAGGGCACCCGACCATGGAGGGACGCCGCCTCATTATCCTCATGGTCGTCGGAGGGATGACGCAGTACCTGACAAAGGTACAGGGGATGCCGGCAGACGTTGAAGCGAAACTAGAACGACGGATTAGATCCTTCTTATGGAACGAAAAAAACTCCCCCACCGTTAACAAGGAGACCATTTACGCACCTGCAGAGTTGGGAGGTAGGAATCTACTCGACATTGTTGCCAGGAATGAAGCAATCACGATAACTTGGCTAAAATCCTACCTAAAATTTGGCCCGGAACGCCCACTCTGGGCATTCGTCGCAGACGAACTGCAGGCGCTGAACATCTTAGGGACGCGAGCAGATGGCAGCCACGTCGTAGACAAGGAGCTCCGCCTAAATGTATTCCTACAATCTTGGAGCAGTAAACGATCAGACCTCCCGAAAGATCTAAACGACTTGATGGCAACGGCACTAAAAAGAGACGTGAAAATGGAGGGACTTGCCTTCCAGCGGGAAACGATCCGAGGACTAACAATCTGGTATCACTTCAAATCCCGGGCCAAGAGGGGAGTATTTAACCGAGGAAAAGAAACCCTATGTCTGAAGACCAACCACAAGGTAATCACGGTGGGTGAAGCCGAGATCCTTGCAAGGCGACTTGATACGCCGAACCATAGGAACCGGCGCAATTGCGCTTGCACAGCGTGTACCCTGACAAGGAATGAGTGCAACTCGTGTGAGTCACCGCACGCCTGCTACTTGAGGGCGAAATTTCTCCTTAACACACTGCACGAGAAATGGAACCCGCTAAGCCCACAGCCGGAGGACCACGAGGAAAATAACGTACAAGGACCCGGGGGACCCCCCCTCGGCGACAACGAGTCACGCTTCGACCCGACCATAACGACAAAAGGATCCTTGACGGACACATTCCGTATTTTCTGTGATGGTCTCAAGAGCGGCCCCTCGGCGCCGGACAACAGGGCCGCGGTCGAACCGGACGAGGAGGAAATCATCGTCTATACCGACGGGTCAGCAATAAATAATGGCAAAGAAAATGCGCAGGCCGGTGCCGGAGTGTACTATGGCCACGGGGATATAAGGAATAAGGCGATCAGGATCCCCAGCGAACTGATACCCTCAAACAATGTCGGGGAGATAGTAGGCATAAAAGATGCAATCGAACGAAACCCCACAGACGTCCCTCTGAAGATTATAAGCGACTCCAAAACCTCGATCGACGGCCTGACAATACACCGGCAGAAATGGGAAGACGGCGGCTTCAAAACAGTCCAGAATGGACACCTGTTCCAATCAACCATAGCACGGCTCCGAAAAAGAACGGCCCCCACGACCTTTAAATGGGTTAATGGCCATTCCGGAGTCGCAGGAAACGAAGCGGCAGACCGACTAGCAGCAGAGGGCTGCGAAAAACCAACTGAGGACATAGTAGATATGCACATACCTCAAGAATATGTCCTCCCGGGAGCGAAACTGGCGAACATGACCCAGTCCATTGCCTACAAAATCATCAGACAGGCAAAAATAGACAGCCCGGTGCAGCAGGAGGCCCTGGACCGAAAAGCCACAAGCAGGAACATGATCTTCGCCCAGGACGCGGCCACCAACGAGAAAGGAGAGACACCGTCCCCGAGACAAATATGGAAAGGCACAAGGCATAAGGATGTCTCCAGGAGCGCCCGTTTTTTCCTCTGGATGCTAATCCATGACGGGTATAAAGTAGGGAGCCACTGGAGTAAAATTCCGGGCTACGAAGATCGGGCCCCTTGTGACAAATGCGGAGTGGAGGAGACAATGAACCACATACTTACAGAGTGCGGAGAGCCAGGCCAGCAGAAAATCTGGGACCTCGCAAGCGAAATCTGGGTCAAACGAACTGGGAAGGAGCTACGCCCCCTCATAGGCGAAATTATGGCCTGCGGGTCGATCAAGAGGGGCAACAAGCCGGGCGCCGTAGACAAAGGAACAACGCGCCTATACCGAATCCTCGTCTCGGAGTCCGCGCACCTAATATGGCGCCTCAGAAACGAGAGACGAATACAGGGGAAAGACCCCGCGTCAGAGCGGGAAATCCATAACAGATGGGTAAAAGCCATTAACCTCCGGCTGGCGCTCGACTGCTTGATGACGAACAAGACCCGTTATGGCAAGAAAGCGACCCCACAGCGCCTCGTGCTCAAAACATGGAGCGGAGTGCTCGCAAACGAAGACACGCTCCCCGACAACTGGATTGGGGAGCCCCAGGTTTTGGTGGGTATTGGGTAGAGGACGATGAAGGGCTGGCCCGTGCAGCCCTGAGCCCTCCGCTTGGAGCCCCACACGACGTGCCCGGTGCGCCGGAGCATAAGAACTTAAATCTGTTTTTCCTGGGGGTGGTAGTGTCGGCGGGGTTTTCTTGTTTTATCCCTGCTCCCTAACTTCGGTCTTGGTAGGACGATTTGATCGGTTCTCTGGTGATCTGCTCAGGCGGTGAAGAGAAGACACAAAAATGTATTATATACAGTGTTCCCCACCAATGCCACATAGTTCCACATATAAGACCCCCCTGTAATATTTTCAACGAAATCCAACGAGTGGCTGAGCTTGCCGAGGCTGATCTTTGTGATGGCCGATCAGATATTTGGCCGTTTCGTAAATAAAATATGGAAAAATACAAAAAAATATGGAATCAACTCCTTTCGATGAGTAGAACATGATCCCAGTAGAATTAAAAGAATTCAACGACCAGTTCTTCCGAAATTTGATCGACAAGTTAGTGATATCCGATCAGGCATGTGACTTGATCTTCTCGTGACCTTCTGTTCCGTGTTAAAATTTGAGGCGGAACACATCTGAATTTGTTCCTTTATGTGTGTTTATCCATTCTCTCACAGACAAATCACATAGGTAGCATCACAGAGTGCCATGAGGGCACTGGATGTGGCCTTGAGATCGTAACGACCAGCCAGAACCCGCACAGAGGTACACACAATTTGAATTTTGGGTCCGAGAATTTGGCCAAACCCACCCGCTCGTTAAAAAAATCTGAAAAAATGTATTTAGGCTTATTTCTACCCTCTGGATCTGAATCTGAACTCAGTTTGTTGATTAAATGAAAATCCAAGCTGTAATAAAAATTGCGGCCTTTGATTGTCCCGGACTGTACCAGCTTCCGCGCCATGGCTTGTGCCATAAACACAGTCATGCACGTTCAGGCGCCCCGCACAAAACTTGAAGGATGTTATCAGTGCCGGTTGGGGAGCAACAGCGTCTTAAAGCATCTTTTCGCCTCCCACCGCCTGTTTTTCTTTGCGAGGGTATGCCATTGGAGTAAATGGGATCCATCGTACCTTACCGCAACCGTTCTTGCCTTGCCACGGCTTCTGGAAATCCCCGCGTCAAGGTCCCATGAGTCACCCCTCCTGCTTTTATCATTGTTCGTTCAATCCGCCGATCTCACCCTCCTTTTCATGAAATCTGGGCTCTCGATCTGGTTTGTGACCATCTGTCTTGGGCCGTAGGCAGTGCGAAACGCTTGATGTGGCGCCGTTTCGTTGGCAACATGCGGCCATTCCCAAACTTCTCACGAGAACTTGCCAGGCACCGAGCACAGCTGGCTGCTCTGCCGTATAGCGGTGTCGTCTGCGCCGCTCTCTCTTGGCGCTCTGCAACGCTTGTTGTCGTTCAATATTGGTTACGTATTGTGTTTAATTTGGGACCGCCCAGGAAGTCCTTCTCTCAGCAATTTAAGTGCACCTGCACTGATTGTCCAGCTCATGATCAATTCGGTTGTGAGGCACATCAAAATCGTGGAATCCTTGAACGGAGTTACGAATGCCATTAGGCTATCCTTTAATTCAAGGCTGTCACGGGATGCTGCTAGCTGCGTACTCCTCCGCTCGCTGGTCATGTTCGGGGGTCCTTGACAATTGACTCATCGCAAGGTTGATCTGATGGCTACGCACTCGATATAATAACCCCGTGGCATCGATATAGCAACCCCGTGGCACTTCTATTCTACTCGTTCAACAGCACGGTTTTCTAATTCTGGAACATTCAATCTAAGAATCGAGGGTACGAAACTGCTCTGTATTTTCTCCAACCTCAGCGTCATGATGGGTATTAGCGAAAGCCACCGCAATAACAGGGTCCCGGTGGACAAGTGCATCGTCTGGACGCGGATCAGTGAAACTTGTTCCGTCATTTAGCGAGATCAACTTACTTTGGCCTCGCAGAGGATTGCAGGGATGCTTCCCAGTCGTTCAGATGATATCCGAAATTGTTGGGTCCAGGGTATTTAGGTGCGACATTCTGCTGAGGCGGCCCTGGCATCGAATGCATGGTGTGATGAGTGTTCGCAGCTGCTGGAGCGTGACTATAGCCATAGGGTAATGCTGGATAGAGGGGGGATGAATGTGAAGGAGGAATTCCCTGTCCTCGATGATGTGTTATGGATCCCGAATCCGATCTACTGCTGCTGGCCGCAGTAGGCCCTGGCATCTGGGGGGTTGTAGGCCTGTAGTTCTGTTGCACATCGTTCTGCTCGCTGTCGTGTTTATAGTTGGGGTATGGGTTGAAAGCGATGAACGGGCGAACGGCGGCCTGCTGTGAGGTCTCTAGCCGCCCATCGTCCAATTTACGGCCCTTCGGAGTGCCAGATTGGGTCTGCTCGTCTGCGACCGGGAGGTATTCGCATTTAAGTCCATGGCGGCTGCACCTGGCACAGGGCTTCTGGTCGGTTTCCTCAGTCATGCACTGAGCAATAATGACCGGTTAAAGACATGGACCATGGCGATGACCCAGGACTTACTTTTATCTTGCGTTTGCGGCAGTTCAAGCACGCAATGTAGACTCTTCTGCGTATGAAGATGGGAGGTTCTGACATGGCTGGTTGTAGGTGAGAGGAGATGAGTGTGGATTTATACTTCTCGCGGCAGCCCTTGAGATACTACTGTATACGATGCAGTGCTCTAAACCAGCTTCATGATGCATCACTTCCGTTTTGTAAAACCTTCAAATCGGAGCGAAAGCCTAACTCCTGAATACACTCCTTTTTCCTTGACGCTAGGCGGCCCAGCGTGAGGTGGATGATGTATCTCAGTATCACGCTCAACGATACATTCTGGTCTCAAACAGTGAATAGTTTAATCTGCAACAGCTCCTGGGGAATTGGAAAGACAATGTGCTTGATTTCTTCCCGATCGAATCACTGAGATCATAATACGACGCGTGCCGAGGCGCAGAACAACCTGTAGCCCGGAGCAAATTGAAATATTGCTGGTGGGATACTTGGTCAATGCACCTCTGTGGTTTCAAGTTGGCTATCGAACATCAGCTTTCGATGCAAAGATATACTCACCTAGGTGATTCATAACCTATTTACAGTTCCCACGAATTTATCCAGATATAGAAGACGGAAGGAAGCACTCGTGGGGTCCCGGGGTCATTGAGTTCTCCTCTCCCGCCCGTTGTTGACCATCCACAGGTGGGACAGCATATATCTGCTGAGACCCGCTTAAGACTAAGAGCACTCGTGGGGTCCCGGGGTCATTGAGTTCTCCTCTCCCGCCCGTTGACCCTCTACAGGTGGGACAGCATATATCAGCTAAGATCCAATTAAGACTAAGGGGTCTGTGTAGTACACAGCCCAAACGCACCTGAGAAAGTTGATACTCGGCCGTTTCGGACAACTTTGGCTAGCCGACGCTTTCTATTTTCGATAGTTGAAACTGGTGTCTCACGCCAGTTGATGAGAACAGCTTAGTGTTGCGGTTGCTCAGCTTCGAGCACGGCCACTCATCTCATCAAATGATCATTGTCTCCTCTGACCAGTTTGCTTCCGTTTCTTCCGTGGATCTTAGCGTGTAGTGCTATAAACGGTGGAGCAAGGATTGGCGGAACCCTTCGCCTCAAGATGTTTCTATGAGGGTGAATATTGTGCTTTTTCCCAAAACATGAATACCGGTGAGGATTTCGCGAGGAACCCAAACGAAGGGGTATCTGTTCGCGGGAGCTATTCCTGAGAATAGCAGACTCTTTATTGGCGTTCCAGACGGGCGATTTAAGCTCCACCCATGTACGGCGATAAACGTTTTTTAAGAGTGCATTCAAGTCACAGTACATTTCCATCCAGCATGATCATGATACATGGTTGACGATTTGGGAATACAGTAGACTCGACATAGTGGTGTACACCGACGGGAGTCTAGTCTATATTGCTCCCTCCGTCACCGAAAATCCGCCTGCCAGCGAAATCAACCTGCAGTCAGCGAAACGCGAGGGGTGATAACACTTGCAGTTCGCGAGCGCCCCTGACGTCCCGATTCACATTAAGTCTGGCATCGAGTGCATTGTGAACCAAAGCGGTTTCAAGGCGCAAGTGGCTATATTTTCTGTCTAGTCTTGTGCGTCACTTGCAACGGATTCGCCTTTCTACATTGACCGTGTAGCTGGTGTTTCAGGAATCAAAAATGGGACTGCTCCATACATTCTACGGACGATACCGGTGCACATATTCTTTCGTCTCTTCTACAGCGATCACTTTCCTTCCAAGCTGTAGCCCAGACTACAAAATCTAATATGATGCCAGTAAACTGACGTATATCGAGCATGAAATCGTTCTCTGAAACCACTGTACGTGGGAAACACTTGCCTAGTGTTGGGAAGGCTCGGTTCAAGGATCCCTCGAACCCCAAACCTGAACCTGCGTTCAGGTCCAATGCGTTCGAACGCGTTCGAACCTGTCCAGGATATTGCATTTTTTTCCGAGCAAGGACTTCGAGTACGGGCCTATAAAATCGTGCCAATCCCACTGAAAGACGATGAAATCATAGCAAAAGTGCTCACAACCATAGACAAGTTTACGGTGAGCGGGGCCAGAGTGTGACACGCCGGGAGTCAGCGCTCCACCCAAATGCGGTCCGAATTTGCCCCTAGGCATAGACAGACGTAAAGATTAAGGTTCGCAGCGATCTGACCTCGAGTGACACCGCACGCACTCACAAAATGTTCAAGAAATCACGGTCTTTTTCGGTTTTTCAGGTTCGAGTTCGGTTCGGGGTTCGAACGCTCCTTGGCAGCGCGAACGCTGAACCTGACGTTCGGTTCAGGTGCAGGAAATATCCGAACCTTGAACCTGAGCCCGGCATTCAATCTGGTCCAGTTCAGGTTCGAACCGATTTTTGAACCGGACCCACCCAGCACTACGCAGAGCCCAACACGACGAGGCCCGCGAGCGCCGCGAGGGGGAGGGCGAGGTCGACGGGCCGGAGGGTGGAGAAGGCGAATGAGGAAGGGAGGGTCGACATATTGGTGAGCAGGCTCGACATCCTTGCTCGAGGTAAGGGAATGTGGAGTTGAGTCCAGAATTGGGTAGTGGAAGGCGAGTTATATACGTGGGCACGCCGCGGGGGACCGGTTCCGCACGGATACAATCGATATATCTGGCGTGGCGCGCGCTTGCGCAAGAATCAAGAATCATGATAGGTTGTAGTACGAATCATTGGAAGATTAATGTTGGACAAGATACGTTGAACATATTGATAAGAGGAATCTTGATCCCGAAAGCCCCATAGCGCCAGAGTAGAAGCAGAATTTTCAATAGAGCACATTTTAGGTTCGAGTGAGGTAGGCGAAGGAAAGGAGGAGCCGATGCAGGGAGCGAGGGCTTATTTATGCTCGGATAATCCTCGGGATTGATGTTCTGTGCCTTAGTGCGTAGCTGCTGCGAAGAACTGCGTTAGATGCGGAAGGCGGTACAATTGATCAGCTGTGGGAATACATGTATAGAATGGGGATGAATTGCGGTGCAGGTTGTAGTATTCTTCTCGAACATGGTCCAGTTGCTGTTCAGGAGGGGGGGGGGGGGGAAGAGGCGAAAGAAAGAGATAAGTTGAATGGAGTTAAAATCTAACATGCAACCACGAACGAGAGGTAATTGTTCAAGAACGGGTAATGTTCAACTGCGGCACGAAAGTTGTTGTCCCATGGGACTCGGCTCTGTTCCTCAATCATTAGAATTAGTGCTAAACTTCACAGGTTAGTTAGTCTTCGTGGAGCATTTGGAAGCAGTGTAAGTTACAGGCAGAGTGTGAAGGAAAAGTCAATTGGGGAATTTCCCGGCTGTGCATGAAGCAGTAAAATCCCAGGAGCATTTGCGGCATCGAGGAAGAGCGAGCGAAGAAGGGAAAAATTATATGGGGAAAGCTGCATGCATATGGGGAAGCAGCACAGCCAAGGAGCCATTTGCTTAAAGAACGGTTAATGCCGCGTGCAGTAGGGCTCTGTTTATAATTCCCCAGCCAATTATAAACAGTTTTTAATTCCTCGTTTATAAACAGGGTGTTAATAAACGTGTTTAAAAACAGTTACGCAAAATCCATGAGAAACACCTGAACAGCGCGGTTTTGGGTGATTTTTCGCGCTCTTGCCCTCGGAGGACCTGGGCCAGCACACGGAATTCATCATTTATGGATTCAACCACGAGTATGCCCCTTAATCGGACAAGTTATTCCTATCCTTGGGTAAATGGATACCATCCGGTCCATTCCAGGCAGATTCTAGGCCAAACTGACCGAATAATTCGTTATAACCACCAGACATAGGTCGGAGGAAACCCAAAAGCTGAGGACTTCATGCACTATTCGCCTTGCCAAGCACAGCCACATTGAATTAAAAACAGGGTGTTCTGGCCTGAACATATAAAAACCGGTTTATAAACACCTGTTTATAAACATGTTTATAAACCAGAATAAAAAACAGAGCCCTAGCGTGCAGTGCCACGCGTATTTGCCTGGATTTGCCCTCGACGCCCCAGCCAAACACTGCGCATCTCTCTCTTGGGCGTCTTGTACTCGCCCCTCACTGGGCCCGTCGTCGTCCGCTGGGGCGATCCCGATTCCAGCCGAGTGGAGCCGTCCAACAAGCGCATCGCTGCCGCGTTCAAAGTCCGTCGCGGCCGTTTTTTTTCGAGCGCAAAACAGATTTATGGGGGCGTATGATTTACAGCACAAACCGCCGCGCATATAAGGCGCCTCCCGTGCAGCCTGCATCGCCGGCTTCGGGCTGTACTTGACTCCTCGTGTGACGCGTCTTGGATGCGCAGCCCTCGTGAAGCTCGGCGATCGCCACCTCCGCACTGACGGCCCACATTACATGCGTCGTGCCCGCCCTTCTACTGTCGCTCTGTTATCCGTGCTTATGGACAGGTAGCTCCCGCTCGGAGCTGTGCGCCACCCGCGTCTCGCCTTGATGCGCGCGGAGGCTCTCGTACTCAGTGCGCCGTGCCCGCCGAACACCTAGCGAGTACGTGAAGCGAGGCGGCCGCACCCTCCGTGGCGACGCGCGTCAAGACCATGTGCGCGCCGCGCCGCTGTGTGTTATCCGTACGGATGGACGTACAGCCCTCGGAGCCTGCACAACCTCGCTTCGCATCGCTGGCTTGCACGGCGCGCGCGCGGATTGTATTCTTGAGCGCCGGACCCCGCGTCCCTCTGCGACCCTCTAAATCTGTGCGACTGGGCCAGTAGGGCGCGGCATCCCGCTGTGCTGTTCACACCGCATAGACAACACACCCCCGCGCACTCTGCGTCACGCGCAGTCCCCCGCAAACGCGTCGGGGGCGGTGCGCCGCTCCCTGCGCGACGCATCCTCGCGCCCGGCCAGCGTTCTCTGGAGATACAAGGGGACGAATTTGCGACGCTCGACGGCGGTTGCTCGAGACGATGTGCGCGCGTGCGTCTCCCTTTCCGTGTATTATCCGTGCTATCTTGTATTATTCGCGCGCTAATAGCCAGCAGCACCCTCCGTCTCGACGCTGCGTGCGGCGCCCGCAAATCGCACTCTTGAGCACAAGACTCCGTGTCACCTGCGGCTGCGCCTCCAGCGGCTCACGTTCAAGGCCCACACCGTCGACGTCTCAACGCTCAACACCGCTGCACCCCGCCTCACGCACCTTGAAATCGACTGCATCGGTCGGTCCGCCCTTATCCACTCTACGGCAGCTCATCACTTTGTTGCAGACACTAACGCGCCATTCACGCTTCCATGCCTTCCGCATCTCACACATCTGGAAATCCATCTTTCCCCGCACCACGCGCTCCTGCACGACTGGGATCCTCCCCATACTCACGCCCCTCTCTCATACTGCCCCCGCCCTCCGCGCGCTCGCGCTGAACCTGCACGTCTCTCTTTCCGAGTTCCGCGCGCGCACCGCCTCGCCGCGCGACCTCACGATCTTCGAGCCGGAGGCAAATGCGCAAACCCTCGCCGCGCTCGAGGACGTTCCGTTCTCCGCTACTGCCTTCCCGCGCTGCATCTGGACCCTTGTCTGCATCGACGCGCTTATAGACGACTCTTACGCCCCACTGGTGTTCGGGCGCTTCCGCGCTGCAGTGAAGCGCGGTATGCCGCAAGTGCGGGCGGAGGGGCGCCTCGTGCTGTGCGAGGGCGAGGCCGCCGGAGGTGAGCACAACGAGGGGCTGCCATAGGTGCGTCGTCCGGGGATGTCGTCATTGTGAATGGCAAGTTCGTCGAGTCGAACCTCTCCAGGTCCTTCGGCTTGAGGGAAAGCCGCCATGCAACATACGAGGGGAGTGATAATCGGGCACTGGTCGCCGCCGCCCTCGTGATCGCAGCAACGGTCGTGGACGACCTGCGCACATGGACGGTTGACGAAGGAAGAGCATCGCAGATTTCAGCGACGGCGAGCGCAGAATTCTTCTGCCTGCCTATGATTGTACAGCGGCGGACGGCGGGGGCAATGTCTGCGGAAGTCAAGAAGGGATTCTTCACACGTAGGCGGTGGAGATCAGGCTCTGAGCCCCACCGGCATGCTATCCTGAAGGTGCACGACCTGAAAGCGAAGATTGGGCGCTCCGGCGAAACGAGCCTTGCGGCGTCGAGATTACTGGTGGTCAACTGAGAATCTCTAGCCAAAGTTCAGAAGGAGAGAGAGCGTTCGTCAGGTGGTGAGCTACTGTACTCTCTGCTCTGAGGAAGATGGGCACTCAGAGAGGGTCGCGCGAGACTGGCCGGCGATCACGCCGGTGTGATGGAGCGGGCAAGCCGGTTGATGGCGCTCGCCCGCGCCTTTTTTCGGCCTCTCTATTGACTGATGCTTCCTGCCAGTGCCTGCTCAATGCATTCTGAATTCATCCAACTGCATCAGCGTTACAAGTCAACCTTAATTCGCTCGGTGCTCAACCATCATCACCCGACTCTTAGTTTTCTGAAACTTGTAGTGTACTTTGAGATGAATTGTCCACGTTAGTTTACGTCCGGACATCTGCAATTATACATATATTCCCTCATCCATTCACAGGGAAATCCAGAGGCCCTGAGTCTCATTGCACGCTAGTGCACGATGCCGGAGATCCCCGGCAGAATCGAACCATCCATCAAATGCCATTTGTGGCCAATAGACGATGGGTGAATGTTATCCGCGACCTACTGTAGACCTTGTACTATTTAGTGCCGATGCTCTGACTTGTTTGCTTTTTTATTTCTTTTTGCACTGCGTTGAAGCGAGCCGGATTGCCGGAGCGTTGGGCGGTTGGCAGCAGCACAGGGGACACACGCACGTGGTATCTTCTGAGGGAGCTTCGCGAGGTCGTTTGCGCTTAGACGCACTGCGCACAGCACCCACGCGGCCCAGACGACGAGCGTGTGACGGAGAGCCGGCTGCTAAGCAAGAGTCGGCTAGTTCCGGCACACGAAGGATTCGGTTCAGTTGGGTGGTCGGTCCAACGAGGTGAGTGGCGTAAGGATAGCATTGACCAAAGGACTGACTACGTAGATCACAAGCTATATACTATGGAAATTAGGGGTTGTCAAGTTGAGTTAATGTGATCGACAAGTCTCTGTGGATGGAAAATAAAGAGAAATAGAGAAAACGTAAGCGTACCGTTACGGAGCGCCGAGGATATCCCCGACGCGGGGTGCGGGCGGGTGCGTCACGGTAGTTGCAGCGGGTGCCGCGCGCCGCGGCGTGCCCCGCTGGAGCATGGTGAACACGTTCCACAGATTCAGCGCGAGGATCAGGTGTGTAAGCTGCGATTCAGAAGCATCGGCGCTCGCTGGGACCGCCCCTGATTTCTCAAAGGAGACGTGTCGTGCGGAGAGGAGTGGGATGTGCCTCGCCGCGCCATATATTACGGACACTGGGACGTCGAAGAGGCTGATTAAATACAGCGCGTCGAGGCCCGGGGTTGATATGCGCGCAGCTAACGCGGACTGCAGCCCCGGCTTCAGGGTTCCCCAGCGCACGCCGGCGCCCTTGACGACGAAGCGCCGCACATTCGGGCAGAGGCGCAGGATGTCTTCGAGCAGGTCGTGATGATCCATGGAGTGTTCCCAAGGGAGACGGACAGTCAGCCCCTTGACGTACGCTGCGAGGTGCGGGGAGCACAAGAGGAGATCCCGCGCCCGCTCGAAGCTCGGGCACCAGGTGGGCATACTGTGTCCATGGAGCGACAAGGTGCGTAAAGTTGGTCGCGATCAGCGAGATCGACTTGAGGGACACTCTGTCCGCTGCAGGGTCGAAATCGCGGAGGATGGCCTCAACGAGTTCCTGCGGGATGGTGGTCATCGGAGAACCGCGGACAGTCTGGGAGCACCGGAGTTCGCCGAGTAATCGCACAATCTAGGAGTTCGTTCAGTGGAAGCTAACTGAAGTGAGAGTCAAGACGGTACTTCCTTAGACGCGTCAGCGGCGACGCTGGCGAATGATCCGACTCGGACTCGTTGATTGATTGGCACAGCCATGTACCACCTGATAATACTTTAGACGCGACGCGACGCGAGTACATATTATAAACACCGGTAAATGATGTATTCTGTGGCTTGAAATTTTGCCCAAATAGGCAGCAAAAGCCATGGCTTTTTGACCTGAGGCCAAAGCCAGAACATCACTACGAACAACCCCATGCGGATTGTACCGTTTCCGTCGAATCAGCAAGTCGGGTTGCGAAAGAGCGGAATATGGGGAATAGTGAATAAGAGCTTCAGGGCACAAAGTCATTGGGGAAAAAAATGAAAGGTGCGATCCTCCGGAATTTTGGAGGTGCCTAGAAAGAGAAAGGCAGGCAGATGAGAACAGCAAATCCGCCACCCACAGCCAAACTGCATATACTGGATCCCCGCAACAGATGACATCAACATTGTTTTTAGGCACGAAGATCACAACTGGGGACCTTAAACAATGAGGATTCAATAAAGTAGGGCTCCTTTGGCTGACTCTGAACCACATGCAGGCATAGGGAACATTAGCGGCTCGAGCGACTAGGAACGGAAAGAGCATCAGTGCAGCTCGAGGGAGCTCGGGCCGAGCTGAGTTCCCAGCTCGAGGTACTAGGCTCCGATGGCGAGCTGGTAATCAACTTGAGCTAACTCCACCTTGCAGTATCACTAGTTTGAATTGCATCCGACAAGTTTGCCGATCGATATTGGCGACACAATTTTGACCGAGACCACTGTGGGCCAACATACAATCTGTTGGAAATAGGCTTGGCGTCGTCCTGGCCCCTTTATGTCCTCCGTTGTCACCTCCGTTACCTCGGACACTCCAGCTCATATATATTCTCGCTTCGTACTCCTGTAGCTAGCTTTTTCCCCCACCGCGCTTGTACCCTCCGTCCCGTTCTTGCGCATATATATCTCTTGCTCGCTTCGCTCATCTGATTGTTGGAAGGTATGGGTCACATCGGAGGTGGCGCAAGCAGAGGATAAATAGCGCGTGGACCGTACGGGGTACAGGTGCAAAGGGGAATAATATCTCGTGTACATACGGATATATAAGTGGGTGATTGAGTCCGCAGCGGCCGTAGCAACGAGACAGAAAGGGAGAGAAGGACGCGTGACAGGCCCCATTTCAACACTGATTAGCCGACTTTCTTACACAATCCATACCCTCTATGTCTTGCTTGAATCCAGTAGATCTCCCGGCCACCGGCTCACCTCCGATCGGATTTTGGCTGGATGAGAACTTCAACCATTCCGAATCAACGGGTCGGCATTACACACTCGCGGATTTGCATGTATGGCACCATTCCCTTGTGCATAATTCTGGCTTGTACGTTCCAATGCAATTGAATTAAGGAAGGAAAACTCTTGAGAAACCTCCGTTGCGACAAGGTTCATTTTCAACCAGAAAGCACAGCTTTCTTGATCCCATCGTTACCTCACATAACTGTTACAAGGCGTGCTTTTGCTGGCGAACACCCAACGACTGTGGTCCAATGGTCGCCTACGTTTCGCGGCCCTCCGCCGCCCGCCGTCCGGGTATCAGCCGTTGCCACCCTGCAGCCAATATTCCGCTTGTGTTCCGCACGACAGACTGCCGGATCGGTGACGGGAACTTGCTACGATATATCCACTACTTTCATTGAGGCGCGTATTCTTGCTGCTCACCCTGTCATTGAGCAAGTCGGACTCTTCCTCTGGTTCCCCCACCAACTCCGACGAGAACTTCAGCCACAGTGACAAGGAGACTATCACCGCGGCCCCTCTTCCCGATGACGTGGTCCGGGGACATGTCCGACTAGCCTCTACTCAGCGACACGCCGGCGGAGAGCTCTGCCGGTGCTCGCACTGCACTTCAGTCCGTTGCGCTGACCACGACTATGATAGCTGCAACGGAGGTTACTCCGTCGACCATAACAAACTCTCCCCCACCCGTGGTGACACCGGTCCCGACTTGCTCGTCCGCTACCAGCACTACTGGACCAGTGAGTACTCACTCGCTACTTTATGTAAGGCACGGGTACATATTTGACCCTGCAAACAGCCAAAGCTCAAAAGGGGGACGCCCGCGGGGACACGGAGCATGCAAATCGGAGCGGGTTTAATCGACCCACCGTTTTGAGTGTTTCGGGGGTTCCTGATCGTTCCTCCTGCCCCCGCTCTTCTATGCATCCAAGTCCCTTACGTCCTACGATCCCCATAATAGCTTCCATCCAGGTTCTGTTCGGCCCGAATGGGCTCGGTATCACCTGGGATAATACGAGGGTGCAACCGATTGTTCCCGATTTCACACAGGCCACCCACCCTTCCCCGTCGAAAATCGTTCACGAAATAAAATTTGAAGCAGACGTGTTCGATATCGCTGTCCACGTCAATGACCTGTTTTGTGTTGACAGGAACTCTCGTAGGTGCTTAATGGCGCAAGTGAGCGAGGATCCCTTGAATCATCTAAAAAGGATCTTGATTTACCTTTCATGTAGACAATTGCAGCGACGGACGTATCTTCAGGACCACGAGTGGACGAAAGAACACCCGTTATGTTCATACAAGGTTCATCTCTTTTCATTCGGCAAGCGGTCTCAAACGGGGCCGGCGCTCGCACTGCCAGATGAGGGGGTGAATGCGACCATTCACGCTGGTAAAGGTGCAGTGAGCGTGAAATTAATTGGTCCTCACTGTGTGGCACTGGCAACATTCTGGAAGACTCCGATCGCTGAGGATGACGACTGGCACTGCTTACACCAAGAGCTAATTTGGGTGAGCCCAACTCGACTTCTCTGCACCGTTCTCAGTAATGAGCGTTGATAACTCAAGGACCCTGATATAATCGCGAGACAGTGGGTTTCAAGGATGCTGAGCAGGAGATCACGCACATCAATCAACCCGACGAGGCTGATGCATCTCTGGAAGAAGTCGCAGAGTCTTTCCCTGGCTGGCGATTTGAGTACTGGGACAAGGAAATTATTGATTATACCTTCATCACTGACACCTTTGCCCTCCGGCTGCGCGAAAGAGCGTTGGAAAACCAAGAGGGCGAATTTTGGGCCGAAGTCATCGACCTCACTAAAATGGTCTGCTCGCGCGAAAGACAGACGGCGCCTGCTGTCGTGAAGATATTCATCCGACATACATTCATCTACAAGGGGATGGTGATACCTTGGATCAACGCCCCCACGAGATTTTCTGATGGTAATTGGCTCTCCATTACGCTCATTCTTCTGTGAGTTGTACATGTTCAATTGATTGTACCAACCGAAACTCAGATATCCAATAGGCACGGCGCTTTCAATAAGTGTTCCGAACGGCCACATTGCTTCCAAGACCTAATCAAAGTGTGCGGAACAAGTCACCGGAAGTACAGATGTCTACGGTCCCTTCATCGAATATGCGTGGCAAGATTTCGGTCCCACGTGTTTTGGGCCCATCGCGCTTTTCCCTTCGGTGGACATCGATCCCAACTCACCCTCGCGGCCTCGCCCGATATACCAATACTCCGCTTCGTCCGCTTGGACCGTCGGAGACGTGATCGAGGTTGTATATGTGCCATTCATGTCGCTTTTTGCAGACACGCTGTGTATGATCTACCGGGATTGTGAAGACGCCGAGCCAGAGACCCGGAAAAGCTCTCGCGGATGGTTTATACGGCTCGAGCACGATGTCCTTGAATGTCTTGGTCATGGATAGTATTTAAATTTATCCAACAATATAATTATTGTGGACGCAGTACGCGATTTGTTTATATGCCCCTCGCTTATCAGGTCCTAGGACCTGTGTCATAGACACCTTGTTGAATCATAGCCCGGAGCCGAACAGCCTCGGGCATCGCGCAACTCGAACATCCCCTAACATTCTCATTTCTTCTACTATGTTCTTTCATGGACTCAGACTGGCTCATAGCTAGTCTACCTACTCTATTTAAGCAGCCTCTGTAACCAATATTATCTTGTTCCCATCAATTACCTGTGTGAGCTCTCAGAGAACCGCTGCCGGTTCTTTATCTTAAACCTCACTCGTATATTCTCAACACACCTGGCCTTCCTCCCTCTGGATTCCGATTCACTTTCGGCGTGTGTGGTGAGCAGCAAGAATACGCGCCTCAATGAAAGTAGTGGATATATCGTAGCAAGTTCCCGTCACCGATCCGGCAGTCTGTCGTGCGGAACACAAGCGGAATATTGGCTGCAGGGTGGCAACGGCTGATACCCGGACGGCGGGCGGCGGAGGGCCGCGAAACGTAGGCGACCATTGGACCACAGTCGTTGGGTGTTCGCCAGCAAAAGCACGCCTTGTAACAGTTATGTGAGGTAACGATGGGATCAAGAAAGCTGTGCTTTCTGGTTGAAAATCATTCTGCGGGTAGCGAGTAAGGGTCGTTGGAGCCGCTCTACACCGATAAAAGTTTGGTCTTCCTTTCTGTTCTCTGGCCTACACCTTCTGCCTCTGCTGCCAACTGAAACATTTTGAACGAGGATTACTGTTCGATGGAAGTTCGACGCTTCGAAATTAGCAGACTTGTCTATTTGTAGAATTCATCCGAGATATTCTCCGCCACTCCTACAGGGCTGTGTCATCACATACTCACTCATTGTCACCGGTTCTTGCTTGTTTCGACGCAACCTGTTAAATGATGCTAGGGAGCACAATTCCCCTGAGTCGAGAAATTACGTCGCTATGAAGGTGTAGGAGTTTTTGAAGAGAGCTGTGTCACTTTGCCTCGTGAGATGGAGCGGTAAACTTGTCCGCTGATGACGTCGAGATCACTAATAGTCTGCACCCAGCGGATCTCACCGCATTCTTGTCAAGAGATGTCTTCCCCCGCGCATAGAGCAGCATATAGGCTTGGTGAGATATTTCGGGCTTGTCAACTGACCATGCAGCAGCGCACTTCCTCCGCGCATTCAATTTTACGTCAGCATGACGTTTGGCGCCGCCTGTTGGGTTACTGATTGCGGCGCTCTGCCCCCATCTGTGAAGTCTATTTTATAACACACATTGCCTCGGGTTTGCGGTACAGAGTGTATATTAGGTGCCTCCGCATCATACCAGTCGCCCAGCCCATTGCGACTTGGGCGTGAATTGAACACACATTATTCGTCCGTTAAATCGCCGCAAGAAACCATAAAAGTATTCCTGTCATGACCATCGTGACGGCAGTGCTATCCCGCAATGAGGAAATGAATAGCTCCACAGATCACGTCGCGCAAATCAACATCCGACGTGACATGAGAGGAATATAGTTTCCCTTGCTGCCCGACCATGTCGATGCAATGTCCAAAAGCTCCACTGCTCCATTCTTTGCGACCGCGGTGAAGTTGGTTCCTAGTGCTATGCGGCCCCGACATGCTCTGGAATCGCGGGAAAATGTGGCAGAGCACAGTATAAAAGCAGCACAATTCTACTCCTGATACTCACTCGAACATATCCCTCTGTCGTTCAAACTCTTTCAACAATGTTCTCCAAACTCTCTGTCATTGCCACTTTGGTGCTCATTGTACGCTACCGTTCATATTTCGGGTCTCCATCGTACTGATCAATCATTTACGTAGACCCTTGCTGCCGCCAGGCCGTGGGATACGCCCCCGGTGACTCCCCCGACTTCGAACCAATGCTACACCAGCGTCCAGTCGTCCAGCAGCAGCTCCGTCGCCGCGGTCGCCGCCCTCCTCGGCCTCGACCTCAGCGGCCTCGATGTCCCCGTCGGCCTGGGCTGCAGCCCCATCACCGTCATTGGCAACAACTGGTTAGTACTACTAAATTTCTGGAACAAAATCCGAAGCTAATGTGCACTGCCAGCGGTGGGACCACCGTTACATGCGATGCGCCCGAGCAGGAGTGGGGTACCCTCATCGCGATCAACTGCATTCCCATCACTCTTTGAGTGGCGGGATCTGTGAAGGGTGGATGGGAAATCTCGGTGTTGATGCTGGGAGGTGTTCTGTCGTGGCCGTTTGTAATTTCTACGCTCCGGCGATGCTTTGTGTTAAATGCCGCGAATATCACGTCTTTTGTTACTTCTTTCCGCCGTGCTGACATTCCCCAACTTGCTATGGTCGAGTTGGTTCGAGGCCCGGCATTCTCGGGCCTACATTTCTATGCTACTTACGCCATGCCGCAAACAAGAATTTAATGTGTTTCTCTCCCCTTATTAAAGATTTGCCGTTGTTGAACCTGAGGATAGTTTCGCCGTCCACTGTTAATGATCTGGAAAGGACATGACGGTCGGAAACTGACTGCCGAGGGGTCGGAGGTGTCAGGGTAGGTGCCGAGATCGTTTCTCACCGCATGATCTGATATGGCACATATACTGTCCAAAAACTATTAGCTGACATCTCCAGCTGTTAACAAGGTTTTTGCTTACAACTTTGGTGGAATTCTTGGAAATTGTTAACAAGTTGGCACCGAGGTAACAACTTGGCTCCACTTTACAACATCCCGTACCATTCTACATTCAAACCTCGGTACATATTGGAGGGACTTAACATCGAGGGAGATTTGGCCAAAATGATGTGGCTGATTGGAACATTGATGCTATGGGTCTTTGCCAAGTCCCAAAACAGCAACCATCTCTTTCCGAGTCTATATTGCGGACAGGAGGTCCATCATCCCCCTGAACTGATTAATTTGTCCCATATTGATTGATACACTCGAAGCATCAAGGGTTTCTGGGGCAGAAAGAAAAGGAAAATCAGAAGCGGCTCGAAGTAGGTATTTACGACCCATTGAGTGATGTCTGGCCTGCATGGACTCGAAACGTGCAGGGGACCTTGATTGGGATAAAATGAACCAGTGATTCTGTGTCGGAGTCCATATGTGCTGTGTACAAGTGACCACAAGTAAGTAAATCCCAAGAATCAATGGATTGTCCTGCCTAATGCCGGTAGCTGATGTTGATGGCTCGGCCAGGCTAGCGTCCGGCCATCAGATGGAACCCATTAGGTAGATGCGAGCAAGTTCAAAATGTAAGCTGTCTCGAGTTGTCAACTGCAGCCAAAGTTGTAAGCTGGAGGCAAAATTCAATTGTAAGTTGTCACTCAAAACCCTGCAAAATGTACTGAATTTTTGGACAGTATATCGCCCATAATCTGAATCAAGGGCGCCACGATATTCATGCCTTGACTAACCAAGGGCCGTCTTTGTGACCGTACCTTTCGCCTTTCGGCATCAGACGTCTGCGTCGGAGGCTGTGCAGCTGAACCAAAAAATTAAACACCCTTCAGAACGGAAAATCTTGCGGCGAACTGGGCTTAACCAGTGGGAAGGCCAGTAGGGTGGCCAGTTATAGATAGGTATATGTTTGCGGCCTATTCCATGACAACCGAGACCTATCTTCCGAAATGATCGTATGGTACATGACATTTGATCGGGACTGGGACTGGCGTATTTGCGAGTCTGCCGATTGGCAGAGGTAAATCCAAGTCTCATATACTCTGTTTCCCGGGCGCTGATTTGTTAGAATTCTATGGGGTAGAAACAAGGGTTGATTCCATTTACGGCGGCCGTCCACGGTGCCTGTGAAGAACGGCATTGACATACCTTATGCTTGATGTACGGTGTGAGCCCCGAAGCAGCCCAGGCAGGAAAATCCTCACCCGAGGAGCTCCACTTGCAAGGCGGCCGATTGCGAAATATTCCGCCATCTTACAGCATTGTGTATTGAATAAAATGTCAGATGGCTGAGTGCCATTTTCGGGCAGCGGTTTCCGCGGCGCAAGGCGAAAGATATATAAACGGTCCTCAAGCACACAGTAAACCTGCCACCGTTGTGCCACGTTCCATCTCTGCCTCCTCCCAGCTCACCTTTCATCCCCGCTGCACACGGCCAACAGAATTGTGGCAGGGTCCTTCCGACACTGACGTGGAAGCAGGCACCGGCGTCAGCAACGGTGGTCCAGGCAAAGAATGTGCTGCTCACTCTGGGCAGCGGCCGGTCATGATCAGCAACACCGAGAATGACTTCAGCTTGGCCGCCGGCAAGGTCCTTGCTCCTCCTACTTGATCTCGCGTGGTCCGTGTGCACTTACGACAACCGCGCGCAGATGATGCCATGCACTCGAGGATTGTACGGCCTGTCGCTCGCAGCAGCAGAGATATGAATCCGGGTACTGCCTTGAAGCGCGTGAGTGCGGGGCATGTTGCCTATATCCGATGGATAGCGACGGGGACATGGCACATATTTAAAGTCTTGTTAGAGAGCTTGAACTACAGAGGGATGTGTTCAAGTACTTACATCTTTCTTTTTTCCTCAGTCTTAATATTGATGTAACTCAGCTCACACAACCAGAAAGCAGAGTCCAATAACTTACTTATTGAATAAGTTCAATTCCACCTCGATGCTTGGAATGTCACTACTTCTTACAGGGCCCCTGGCTCCTACCCACCGGCGGGAAACTCCGTACCGCATTTATCGCAGAGCATGCACTGAATGCCGACCGCATCTCCGATCGGGGCGCAGATCATATTCGCGCTCGTCATTCGGCAGGACGGAATCTATTTATTGTGTCAAAATAAATTCCAAAGAGCCGATTCATACGAAGAATCCTTGTGAGAGCTATGAAATGCGAAGCCTATTTCAATCACTGCGATTCTGACTCGCGGTCTCACAGCATCTCCGAGATTCATCGGCAGACCCTGCCGAGGAAGGAAATTGATCGGGGTGCCGACACACAGCCATACTTGCGTTGTGGGGCCACTGCGAGGCATGGTATGTACAAGTACTTTGGTGGAACCTTAACAAGAGTCAGTAAATGCAGCAGGAGAATCCTTGGAAATCGTGAAAGCTGGTTGGACTCTGTGGTTGAACCTTGTCGCAACGGAGGTTTCTCAAGAGTTTTCCTTCCATTAATTCAATTGCATTGGAACGTACAAGCCAGAATTATGCACGAGGGAATGGTGCCATACATGCAAATCCGCGAGTGTGTAATGCCGACCCGTTGATTCGGAATGGTTGAAGTTCTCATCCAGCCAAAATCCGATCGGAGGTGAGCCGGTGGCCGGGAGATCTACTGGATTCAAGCAAGACATAGAGGGTATGGATTGTGTAAGAAAGTCGGCTAATCAGTGTTGAAATGGGGCCTGTCACGCGTCCTTCTCTCCCTTTCTGTCTCGTTGCTACGGCCGCTGCGGACTCTCGATCACCCACTTATATAGCCGTCGACTCCGTATGTACACGAGATTATTCCCCTTTGCGCCTGTACCCCGTACCGTCCACGCGCCATTTATCTTCTGCTTGCGCAACCTCCGGTGTGACCCCTACCTTCCAACAATCAGGTGAGCGAAGCGGGCAAGAGATATATATGCGCAAGAACGGGACGGAGGGTACAAGCACGGTGGGGGAAAAAGCTAGCTACAGGAGTACGAAGCGAGAATATATATGAGTTGGAGTGTCCGAGGTAACGGAGGATAAGAGCAGGATAATATTAACCAGCGTGGTCCCATTTCGGAACATGCCGGGGTGTAACTACAGTATATTGGCCTAAAAATGTACTGCGTTACGCCACAAGGCACTCGCCGTCGACGAGCTCACCCATTTTCAGGGCGGTAGATCTCCGGTTCGTACCAAGCAGCAGAAAAATACACTGAACTACGCTCCGTCCGGCCATACCATGGGGACAGCATCAAAAATCGCAAACACCTTCCACGCGAACTTCTGAGGAGATAAAGGGGCCAGGACAACGCCAAGCCTATTTCCAACATGGCCCACAGGTCAAAATTATGTCGGCAGTGTACCGATCGGCAAACTTGTCATCAGTGGGGGATGCAATTCAAACTAGTGGTGCAGCGAGGTGGAGTTAGCGCGAGCTGATTACCAGCTCGCCCTCGGAGCCTTCCTATATTTCGTACCTCGAACTGGGAACTCGGCTCGGCTCGAGCCTCGAGCTGCACTGATGCCCTTTCCTTTCCTAGTTGCTCCAGCCGCGAATGTTCTCTATGCCTTTATGAATCCTCTGTGGTTAGGGTTCAGAGTCAGCCAAAGAAGCCCTACTTTATTTGTTTACATTGTTTACATTTAAGGTCACCGCCTCCGCGTACATGTACACTAAGGTAGCTAGAGCTCCTCGACGGGCCAGTTGTAAGTAATGATATGGTCCCCAGCTGTGATCTTCGTCCCTAAAAACAATGTTGATGTCATCTGTTGCGGGGATCCAGTATATGCAGTTTTGCTGTGGGTGGTGGATTTGCTGTTCTCGTCTGCCTGCCTTTCTCTTTCTAGGCACCTCCAAAATTCCGGAGGATCACACCTTTCATTTTTTCCCTCAATGACTTTGTGCCCTGAAGCTCTTATTCACTATTCCCCATATTCCGCTCTTTCGCAACCCGACTTGCTGATTCGACGGAAACGGTACAATCCGCATGGGGTTGTTCGTAGTGATGTTCTGGCTTTGGCCTCAGGTCAAAAAGCCATGGCTTTTGCTGCTTATGTGGGCAAAATTTCAAGCCACAGAATACATCATTTACCGGTGTTTATAATATGTACTCGCGTCGCGTCGCGTCTAAAGTACTATCAGGTGGTACATGGCTGTGCCAATCAATCAACGAGTCCGAGTCGGATCATTCGCCAGCAAGGAAGTACCGTCTTGACTCTCATCTCAGTTAGCTTCCACTGAACGAACTCCTAGATTGTGCGATCACTCGGTGACCTCTGGCACCGGTGCTCCCAGACTACCCGTGGTTCTCCGATGCCCACCATCCCGCAGGAACTCGTCGACGCCATCCTCCGCGATTTCGACCCCGCGGCGGATAGAGCGTCCCTCAAGTCGATCTCGCTGATCGCGACCAACTTTACGGGACCGGCCCAGCGTGTGTTGTTCTGCGCCTTGTCGCTGCATGGGCACAGTATGCCCACCTGGTGCCCGAGCTTCGAGCGGGCGCGGGATCTCCTCTTGTGCTCCCCGCACCTCGCAGCGTACGTCAAGGGGCTGACTGTCCGTCTCCCTTGGGAACACTCCATGGATCATCACGACCTGCTCGAAGACATCCTGCGCCTCTGCCCGAATGTGCGGCGCTTCGTCGTCAAGGGCGCCGGCGTGCGCTGGGGAACCCTGAAGCCGGGGCTGCAGTCCGCGTTAGCTGCGCGCATATCAACCCCGGGCCTCGACGCGCTGTATTTAATCAGCCTCTTCGACGTTCCAGTGTCCGTAATATATGGCGCGGCGAGGCACATCCCACTCCTCTCCGTACGAAACGTCTCCGTTGAGGAATCAGGGGCGGTCCCAGCGAGCGCTGACCTCTCTGCGCTGCGGCTTACACACCTGATCGTCGCGCTGAATCCGTGGAACGTGTTCACTATGCTCCAGCGCACGCATCTCGCGCACCTCCAGCGGCTCACGTTCAAGGCCGACACCGTCGACGTCTCAACGCTCAACACCGCTGCACCCCGCCTCACGCACCTTGAAATCGACTGCATCGGTCGGTCTGCCCGTCATTCATTCTCCGGCAGCTCACCACTTTGTTGCAGACACCACCGCGCCGTTCACGTTCCCATACCTTCCACATCTCACGCATCTGGACATCCATCTTTCCCCGCGCCACGCGCTCCTGCGCGACTGGGTCCTCCCCACGCTAGCGCCACTCTCTGATAATGCCCCCGCCCTCCGCGCGCTCGCGCTGAACCTGCACGTCTCTCTCTCCGAGTTCTGCGGGCGCACCGCCTCGCCGCGCGACCTCACGATCTTTGAGCCGGAGGCAAATGCGCAAACCCTCGCCGCGCTCGAGGACCTCCTGTGCCCCGCTATTGCCTCCCCGCGCTGCGTCTGGACACTTCTCTGCATCGACGCGCTCGTAGACGACCCTTACGCCCCGCTGGTGTTCGGGCGCTTCCGCGCTGCAGTGGAGCACTGTATGCCGCGTCTCCGGGCGGAGGGGCGCCTCGTGGTGCGCGAGGCCGCCGGGGGTGGGTACATCGAGGGGCTGCCATAGGCACGTCGTCCCGCTAATATAAGTGCAGAGCCACGACTAACTGAGCGACATGGACCCATCTAGAAGAACACCCTGCGCGTTCGCAATCAATTCTCTTGAGGCGAATACATATTTTGTGGACCTAGTACTCACGCCACGTTCGGGTGGGAAAAGCCCATTTCCCCTTGCTCTGTGCCTGCATGAGGATCTCCGTGTACAAGTCGATGACGGCCATCCGCACTGAAGCTTCGAATTTAGGCTTATGTCCCTCGCTCGACAATTTAAGCTTGGATTAAATCCCAAGAATCCCCGCGGCACGCCACATTCACACCGCCAAGTCTTCCCAAGCGAGGACAAAAAGAATAATCCATTACGGAGGCCTTATCTCACAACACCTTCTAGAATTCTCATTGAAATTAATAAAGGAAAGCTTGAAGCATCGGGGCTATAAGCAACGACATCTGACGATACCGCAATCAGCAACGCATGCATCTCCCTGCCTACCTCCTCGCCCTCTCAGCGGCCACAGGTCTCGTCGTTGGTCGCCAATGCGCCGTGTGCCCCCAACAAGTCACTGAACCCGATGAGCGGACGTACCGCTTCGTGTCGCGCGAGGTGCAGCCAGACAACGTTGTCTGCGGGTGTGTGTTTCACCGACTCGCATACCTCCCAACGCTGATCTGACGATCCCATAGATATGCCGAGGAATCACGCATGGTGGAGAGGAACGGGTGGCCGTATTGCACCTATAACGTACGTGCAATCTCGAACCGCGCATAGGCTGGAATAATTCGTACACCGCTGCATCAGGACCGGGGCCAGAAAACCTTGGCCAACTTGCAAAATTGCCCAAGTCCCGTGAAGACGGACGCATGCCCCAGCAGCACCAAAAACACAGGTCGGTTCGAAATTAATGCTCGGCGTCGCCGCATTAGCTGATCACTCCAGCGCGTTGAACTTTCGGCTTACCGTCCGCAGCTAACTATGCTGGAAAGGAAAGTAGCCGGTCGATTCACTCAGTAAACAATGGGCTCCCGAATTACACAATCATTGCATCCGTTCAGCCTATTTCCCGTTTGTCACTAACGCCGCCGCTTCGAGCGAACCGTGCGTATTAGTAATGGAACAACCGGGAGTGCGGGGGGAAGGTCAGCGGCAAAGAATACCGTGCAGTCTTTAAAGAAGCTTGAAAGAAGTGGCTCCGCGATGGAAGGGTGCCTACGTGAGATTAGTCTGTCGAAGTACCAAGTCTCGAGATAAACAGCCCCGCGAAAGCTACTGAAATTAAATCATGGACCCGTGGTTCGGGAATCATTCGACAGACGACAACTAGCACTAATTCAGTGTCAGCTTTAACCAGTTACAGTGTTCACGCTTCTCAACATCCTGACGTGTTGAAGCGTCTTGACGAGAGACTAGGATCCGACGCATTGAGTTGGCGTGCGAGAGACTTGGTGCGTGACCGGGCTTGGAATAGCTCCCCTCATCCATTTTGATGCTCGCTTCAGGCGATTCGGAGCTCGAAGGATCGGTAGCACAGTGATGAAAGCAGGAATGGCCAAGACTATGGAGGAAACGAACGATACATCAAATCACAGATCGAGTGTCGAGGTTAGCTAGTTTAATTAGGGATCAATCAATCCGGGCCATATATAGACCAATTGCCCACCCACGGCGAGATACTTGAGCTCGTCCAAACCTCAAGTGCGACCGCCATTGATTCTAGTAGAAATGTTTCCCCATTCCTGCACAGTAATTTCGCATTTCCTCGCTGGTCCCTGCGCGGTTTATTGACAACGTCACCTCGCCTACCCACACCCTGCTTAGGACAGCTCCAAATCAGCTTTTTACGGGGCTCGGCGGCCGACTGTGCTAGATATGTGACGCCTTTCTGCACGACCCTCGCAAACGCGATGGTACCTTCAGCGCGACATTGGTTTGTGCCGGAGACTCATCCCGCTGCCCGGATAGGTTGCACCCAGCGACATCATTTCCCGCTGCTTCAATCTGGCGGGCGGGCAGCGATGTGCGTCCCTCGATGGAACGAAATATGCACATTGTTCGTCCTCACGGCGTATCCTGCAGGTGACTTCGGCGCGATGAATACCAACAGCAAAGTAAATGATACCAGTACCAGGGCTAGCGTCGGGGCTTGCACCCTTACGATGAAGTCGATCGCTGGGGGCTGGTCTCAGGTGCGTTTCATATTCTGGCTCGTGGTGTGTGTTGTCTCAGGTTCGAACACAGGGTGGTTCCGGACAATTCAATAAGCGCCCGTTCAAATTCCACATGGATCCCAATACCGGCGCGTGTGTAGTTCCTGGCGGGAGCTAATTTGGTTGCGGGGCTTTCTTTTTTTTTTACAGGCACAAGTACTCGGTACATACGTAGTGTTGATGGTAAAGTTAGGACTACTGAAGTGAGACTTTCGAAAAACTCATAAGCGCAGTGGAGATGGGGACGGCAAACCAAAGAGCTTTCAAGATATTCAAGTTAAACACTTTCACATTTCTTACAAGCACCTTCACCCCGAGGCTGAAGTTCATCAGCTGGCCGTCACAGTCGATTTGCTTGCTACAGCTGGCTGTATGAACCTGGGACGGGCATCCACCTGGGACGAAGCTGGGGGAGGGGTGCATTGCAACATCATGATTCGGATTCCTCACGCGCCTCTACTCCGAGCACCGACCATCCCCACATGACAGCTACCTCGGGAATAGTCAAGATAATTGATCTCTGGCTAAAAAACTGCTCCATCTCGGTCGCTGCTATACACTCTACTTGGAAAGCTACAACACGCGTCTCTTTTCTTCCTGAGGCTAACCTGATATTCCTGTAGGCCCATCGAATCCTCGGCGCATCCCCAAATTTGTATCTCATTGGGGAATGAGTATCCATATTTCAGATATCGGTACCGAAGAGAATTGCGCTGCTTCGGGCGGTCTGGCGCGGCGGCTGATTGTGGCAGCTTCGTAACGAATTTCTGCAATACCATTGCACCCACGACGGTCCGAGTTCACCGTGACATTTTGCCCTGCGCCCAAGACTCACCTCGATCTCCGTTTAGGTCTCACCAGGCGACTACGTTTCCCTCTGCTTCAATGTCGGGAACAACTCGAGATGTGGGCAGCGATTTCAGCATCTCAGGCAGCGGGATGGACTCACTATATATGCACCCGGCAGGCGCCCTCAGCGCGATAAACACCAACGGCGGCCAGAGTAGGCCTGACAACAATAATTGCATTGCCGCGATGAATGGGATTGGGGACTGCCGCTCGGTGCGCTCCTATGTTGTCTTGCGAGACGTGCTATCTCACGCCCGGCATTCGATCGCAGGGTGGGTCCGGGCAGCTCCCTGCGCACCGGTTCAGATTCCAGCTCGATCCCAACAACGGAGCGTGTGCCTTCCCTATTGGTAACTGATTTCGAGTAGAAGTAGTATCTAAGTTGTTTGAGTATTCATTACTGTATTCGTGTAGTCATTTCAAACAATATCCAGGTTCACTGGAGGAAATCTCACCCTCACTTTCGAAATCGAGCTCCTCTCGAGGGGAAAGTTTGAGAATGTCAATATCTAGCGGTGCGTGGGTGCTCAAGATATTAATATTCGAACTGCCTGATGAATCCAGACCAATGACTTGATCACAGAGGCCGTCTCTCATTTCCGAGTCTTGGAACCTGTAGTCACCGCAGGGACGGAAGATAAAATGAAAGGACATGGGCTTCATACCATTTCTACATGAGTCCCCGTCCGTTACAGTATCGACAGAGAGCGCGGTACTACGTGGCGATTGTCCGTACAGTACAAAGTAGCACACTCGATACCGGGGAAGAGCGGACCCCGATACTCGGTGGATTAAATAATGGTCCAATGCTATAAAAAGAGAGTCCCAGCGAGGGGCGGTCAAGGCGCGGTGTAGACCGGGGGCAGATCCATCATCGCGCGGCTAATGCGGATCCCACTGTCGACGTGGATGACCGGCGCGTCCCAGAGGTCCTCGTCCGCCGTCATCGCCATCGTGCTCGTGGGCGTGAAGTCTTCCGAGCCCACGCTCCCGCGCCGGAGGCTCAGACTGCCGCCCCCGGAACGCGCGCCCAGGATGAGCCCCCGGACGAGCTCCTCCTCGTGCGGCGGGATGGGCACGCCGTTGCGCGTGATCGGTGAGTGCCCATGCGAGTACGAGTTTGAGTGCGAGTGCGATGGCACGAGGGAGAGGGGGGACGCGGCGCGGTCCGCGTTCCGGAAGGACGCCATGGGGATGTGGATGTGCAGGTCCGAGCGCGTTTCGGAGTACACGGACACGGAAGACTGCGCGCTGTGCATCCCCGAGCCCGGGCCAAAAGCTGAATCTGTCTTGTCCGGCGTCGCGTCGATCGAGCGGCCTGCGGGCGGCGTGGGGAGCGGGCGCGGGCGGCGCTGTACAGGCGGCTGAGGCGGGGGACTGTTGTGCGACAGGAGGTCGAAAACGCTGATAGTCTCTTGGGGCACGCGTAACTGCCGCTGGCGGCGGCGGCGGCGATAAAGGAGGAGAACAACGAGGGCGAAAACGACGAGGATAACGCCGCCTGCGACTGCGCCGACGATGGTAAGCACATGCGATGAGCGCTGCGTCGCTGTCGTATCTTGGACCGAGTCTGGAGGTAGCGCGAACGGAGTGGATGGTGACGCGGTTGCGTCAGGGGGCAGGGGAGTAATAACAAAAGGAAAGTCGGAGCTGGCATATGTGGAGGATTGGGAAGGGTTTGGGGCAGTTGGGAAGGCCAGCACGGTATCGGTTTGCGTGGAAGGAGGTGCAAATTCGCTGGTTGTGGAGTCGGTGCCATCTGGTCCATCTGTTGCTATTTCCATCTGGGTGGTGGCGGCACTAGCAGTCGAAGAAGACGGCGGCGGAGGAGCTGCAGCGGGTGGGTCAGAAGCAGTAGGTGGGTCTGGAACATTGACTCTGTGAGATCTGGGTGAGTGGATTAAAGGCGGTATAGGAGCAGGGATCGTACGTGTAAAACATATAGTCGAATATGATTATCGCCGGATCGGCACCCGTGGTCTCGATGAGCAGAGTGTGGTCGCCGTCGGGAATTGTGGTATTTTTATAGACGAGAGTGTTGTACGCAAACTGCCCACTGCCGTCCGAGTCATGGGTAAAACTGCCAACAGGTGCGCCGTCAACGAAGAAGTCGCAGCGGACGGTGCTCTCCTGGCCCGAACTTGCGACGAAGTTCGGGAGGATAAAGTATAAGTAAATGGCAGTGCCTATAATGGTGACATTAAGCTAAGGCTCAAGCACTTTGCAAATGGGGCGCACCGCTGAATTTCATGTTGATGGACATGGAGCCAATGGCTGCGAGATACCGAGCGGCAGTCCATGTGCCTTCGTGAGCCACTGTGGCATCCGGGACGTACGAACAGCCAGCGCACGACGTCTGGTTGACCCAGAGGGGCCCTGCAGTGGGTGGGACAGCCGGGAGATACTGCACCTGGGCACCCGTGACACTATCCCCGTGCACATCGTCAATGGTGCGATTGACGGAACCCGCGCTGACCAGGCTGTGGAGAGCGAACGTAGAAAGGACGAGCAGCCAAAGAGCGTAGGGCGGGCCTGTGCAGCGCATCCTCCTAGGACCGGTGCAGGGAAGGCCCGAGGCGGTGGGGTGGAAGAGAAATCGAGACAGGAAGAGCACGAGAGCGTAGGCTGTGGCAACATATGTGGCAGATCGACAGAAAGAAGGAGCGAAGATAGCTCGAGTGGAACTCACGGGTCTCAAAAGAGACGTGGACAACAGCGATTATGTTTGCAACGGATTATGAGCTTTCTCTGTGAGGGAGATGAGAGTACCGTCCAGTTGGTGCATCGTCGATTGAACGGCGAATGCGACTCGGAGTCAAGAGGCTCAGACCGAAGAAGGGCGCGCCCCGTCCCTAGCCGTTATGGGAGGGACGAAAGAGAAGCCGTCAGTCAACGTCTAACAAGAATGATTGGTGAATGTTACCCGTTGACAGATGGATGGCGACAAAACGGCGAGGATCAAGGAAGCTTTATTTGGCTCAGTATGCAACGCCGGATCGACCGGGCCGCGACAACATCGACACACACGTGACCCGTCGCGGTCCTGGTAGCAACCAAACAGGAGCAAGTCTTGACGATCGTCGACGACAAAATGCCAGAGCGGCAGGATTTCATGAGAGCATCAAAATGCATTAGTTAGAATAGCCAAAATTATATGGCCGGGACTATAATATTTTACCGCAGTGCGCGGAGACAATTTGTAGATAACTCGGAGTACAGTTGACACGACTGGAATGAGATATCGTTGTGACCCACTCATAATTACATACAGTACCGGGTACTCTCACTACCGGGCTCCGCGATCCATGACGTTTGAAGTCAGGAGTTTGAAGTCAGGAATGAAAGTGGCTTGCGATTAGTGCGGCTTGTACCCCGCCCTTGTTCTAACCAGGGTCGTTATTTACGAGAAGAATCCGTCGGAGAGGGAACGAAAGAAGACACGCACCATTCGCTGTGTTGCGCCTCAGAAGTCCATACCCGGGGCTTTCCTGTACCGGGGGGTCAGCAGCTCGGAGAATACCGCGCGAAGGGTGGCCCTGGGATGAATTAATGAGTCAGGTGGGCTTTCAAGTCCAAATGACATCGTGAATGATACTAAATATACCCAAGATTATGGGCGTACTCCATAGTTCGGAAAATAATTCGCAAAGTTTGGCGTGGGTTGAGACAAATCAGTCATAGGTAGAACCTTGCGAGTTACAAGTGACGTAAATTCCAGCCGTTGAATTAATGTTCGGGGGGCTGAGAGAGCCGACGTTCCCGGTAGCTGGGCGAATACATAGCATTCGCGAAGTTTGGCGTGGGTTGAGATGAATTAGTCATAGGTAGAGCTTTGCGAGTTACAAGTGGCGTAAATTCCAGCCGTTGAATTAATGCTCGGGGCCTGAGGGAGCCGACGTTCCCGGTAGCTGGGTGAATACATAGCTCACGAAGGCTGGTGTGAAATGAACCAGGCATCGACAAGTGGTAAATTACGCATGTTGAATGCTCCCCGGGCTTCGGAGTACCGAGTCGTCCAGAGCTCGGAGGATAAGTCAAGGGACAGCGATCTCACACGACGTTGATGAACTGAGGAAGCAAGCAGTCGGAGCTTTGCGAACTACATGTGTCATTGGTAAGTAAATTACATATGTTGAATGTGTCTAGTCGTAAGAAATATGAGTCTAATGTAATGGCTACATACGCCTGGAGCTCCAGACTCCAGACACCAAGATAGTGAAACAACACGGTATAATCCCGAGTACATACATGCATGCATACGCCCTAAGCTCCGGGCGGATTATCATAAGGGACGCTCCTGGTCGCTTATCCACCGCGTCGCTCCAGGATTGCGACACTTGTGCTTCTTTAGTGTGGACTCGGACGAGAAGAAACCGAGACAAGCAGTGCACCCCCACTCGCAGACGCGCCCGTGCTGTGTCACCTCGTGTCGCAGACGGTCGTGTTTCCGCGAGAAGCGCATGCTGCAACCCATAGAGCAGGGGAAGGACTTCTGCACCTTCGGCTCGTGCGCCTTGACATGCTTCGAGAGCGTGTAATTGCTGGTGAAGTGTCGCCCGCATGCAGGCTCGGGACATCTGAGGTTGGGCCGAGCCCCGCGAGGGCGCATCGACGGGGAGTTGGGGCGGGACAGGGACTCTGACGAGCATGCGCTGGGCGTCGTGGCGGGGGTCTCCTCTGTGAAGCCGAAATCCGACGGACTTGACCCTTCTGATGAATCGTCTACTGCATTAATAGTATGAGACTGAGTGAAGATACATGGAGGCCGTCTACCTACCGGTCTGATTGAAATGAGCGACATTGGAATTGAACTCAGGAGGAGCATTGTGAGGGGAATTGTACTGGAGGTTGAGAGAGGCTGTAAGAAGGATTGAGAAACGTCTTGGCAAGCAGAAAGTAACCACTTACGATCGAGTAGAAGATCGTCGATGGTGCACCGTCCCTGCTGGAAGTCGAGGAGATAATCCAACGAGTCGAACCCCTCCAAAGGGAAGTTCTGGAGCCCGAAGTCTAGAGGTTCGGACGGGGACGTGGGGCCAGGCTGAGAATAGGACACGAATTCCAGGTCCTTGTTACGATCTGGGTCCGCGGTCGGGCCATCCGGGACACCGTGCAACGGGTGGTAATCCAATGACGGGCCAGACGGGCCTGAAACTGGTGGCGAGCTTGAGTCGGATACTGTTGAAGACGTGAGGAGAGCTATTTCGACGGTGGAAGGGAACGTACCCAAAGCGGCGTCAGCTCGAATTACTTGATCGTCGCCCAATAGACCGCCCAACGGTCCAGAGGTACACAAAGTGAGAGTGATTCCGCCAGCATCATGGACGGCGGTGAGGTGCAGCTTCATCCCACCCTCCGCCTGCAGAGCAGGGACGTCGACAGAGCTCCCTGGGGCCATACCGAATGCGAATGTCCCGTCGGGTAGCCCGACTCTGAACGAGACCTTCATCCTTGAGAGCGTCTCCATCGGAAGTGTAAGAGCCATGATGAGGAGATGTGAGCGTTCGAGTGGCCTTGGACAAACACGCAACCTGGCTCCTTATCAAGACGAGTATGTTCCCTTTTGTATTTTCTAGCTTTCACACGAGCGATTTTTATCCTCGGTGATGCCCAACTCCTTGCAGAGATGTGCCTGCCGTACTCCACGGCTGAGGCGACCCATACATTGTTACGAAATACGTCTAGCCATGCGTCACCAATTCCTATCAGACGTCTCAATTTTAGCCTCCGCCCTTGCCGGCATGTTTAGGCAACACGGACATACCGGATACCGCCATCAATGCCGCCCGATCACCAACCGTCGGCCCAACCTCAAGGAGTTCAGAAAGTCTATCAGTGACTGCAGTGCAGTCCCCGTCGATCTGCTCCTGACCACGGTTTTCCGTGTTGGACGTTCAGCATTCGCCACCCGCAGTCCTCGGTAAAAATACAAGAGCAGGGAGAAGAGTTGTAACTTGTTGCTACGACGTATGGAGACTCAACGCCGTTAGGCGCTCGGAGCCGCTTGTGGATCCCGAGGCACTGCTGCCGTCCTGGGAAAAGCTGTCGCCTGCCGGTCCTGGGAATATCAATCTGATGCGATTTATGCAATCATTATAAATGAACATCGGAGATAAAAATCGCCCTTGTCGTCCGGGCGGTATTTAGCGGCGCCACAACATGTCTATACTTCGCCCACTCCGGCTAACTCTAGAACCCATCCGAAATTTCCGATGCGCCGAGTGCCTCAGGAGCGTGATTCTCCCTAATTGAAAATGGCACAAGAAGTATGATAGCGATTCCTACCACATCACGCCCTGGCCCTTCTGCGGTAAGGAATTTGTCTTGAATATTTTGCGCCATTAGAAACAGATCTCTTGAGGCGTTACCCACCGGCCGGAATCAATTTGAACTGGGAAATATCAGTAGTTGGAGCCGCTCTGCAACAGGACCTAGTTCAACTGTTACCAGTGGCGATTCAATAAGAAATTGCAGCCCATAATATGCTGAGTAACATTATCCCAGAGAGGGGAATTTTTCTATGAGCTCTCGGTTGTTGCGCAGGTGTTACTGGGCGCAAATCGACGACGTCCGCTTGCCTCGAGCTTGGGTAGATCACCGGTCCTTTGATGGCACTGGCGGTTAAACGGATTCAAATCATTCAAGCGAGAACTGGCGAGGTCCCCCTAGGATTAGCCCGCCGTTTCCCGCCCGCCGTTTCCCGCCCGTACTCACCAGCCCGCATTTTCCCGCCCCGTCTACTGACATTACCAATCGACATACAACTCCGTTATTCTACGCAGCAGTTAGACAGCATCTAGCTACCATCTCGACGGTTGCAGGGTGCATATCCTGGTAGAATCGGAGTTGAACTTCCCACACTCAGGCTTGGCGGTTCGGACTCCGTCAAGGGGGTCCATGCACGAAAGGGAAATTTTCTGTTTCTGGTTTCAATTGAACGGATTGGTGCAGATCCCGGCATTTCGGCATCAGCGAAACTGTGACTTTGATTGTCAGCTGTGACTTTCCCGCAGCCAAGCCTTCTTCTCCTTCCGTCCGACTCCGTCGTAACGCCGTCTCTATTTCAGTTTTCAGTAAGGAAAATTTCTATTTCTGGGCTAGTTCAATCACTGCGATGGAAGGACCTCTTCTGCAGATCCCGCCGTTTCCTGCGACTGTGACCTGATTGTAACAGTGATCCCCTATTTCCTTCGGCGCTACCCAACTGCTAACAGCACAGGACCTCAAGTCTGACTTTCGCATGCATTGGATGATTATATTGAATTGAACCGAACACTAAGTAGCTTCTAGCTTGTCTAACTTGCCCATGCCACCATTGTACGAAGTAGCGCTCCTCCGACCGAGCAAACTACTGCGCAGTCTCCTTCGCGAGCTGCACCACCGTCCGAGTGTTCTGGATCTCAACACCCTTTTTCCCGAAGTAACGCTCACTCTGTGGATCCAGCTGTCAGTTTCTCTCTGACTTCAGCCGGAAGAAAAGCGTACCTCAAAGCTCCAGGCGTCATTGGCGCGCACCCAGTTCCCAAGCCCATCCGCGTAGGTTCGGATTTCGCGGTCGATGGGACCGCCGAACGTGGGGATGTTTTCCCAGGACGAGAGGAACTCCTCGACAATCTCGTCGTGGAGGTCAGAGATCCAGTTCATCGCTTGCTGTGGGTTCATGTTGTACTGATGCATCACAATCGTGACCAGGTTGTGCCCGTCGTCGCCGCGGGCTTGTCTGCGAAGTGTCTGAGTAAGTGTCACTCGGTGCTCAGAACTGACTTACTCGACGTTCCATGAGCACAGGTCATTGCCAATGATCAAGGCGTCGATGCACAAGTTTGTCAACTTGACGATGACCGGGTGAGTGATGATCTCGTCGGGGAGGTTCATGTGGATTTCGCAGATGGCGAACGACGGCTTGGCCCCGATGGTGTCCCGGCGAACTTCAAAGTAGCTCTTGACGTCGCGGATGTGGTTCGAGTTCCGGTCATCGGCCTGCTGGACGACGGAATCCATGTACAGCTGGAAGGTGTCGACGAAGCGGCGGATAGCATTGGGGGTTGCCGTCCGGACGGCGTTCTCCCAGAACCTGGGACTTTAGTTAGTCCTCTGATCCGCGCCTGTCACGAGCTAACTTACTGTCTAGCGACCTCGCCGCCGATCCATTCACCTGCGGGCCGCGGCTTGTGCGGGTTGCGGATCGCATCCATCACAACGTCCGCCTGCCCGCGGGCAGTTTCTGTAGCTGCGATATCCGTGTGCTCGTCGATGACAAAGAACAGGTTCATCAAATCGCATCCGACTCTGCAGCCCTCTGTACACATTTGTTCAGGAACTCGTTGAACCTCGGAGGGGATGTGGATACTACCTTTATTCAACAGAGGGAACGCCAGCGACGCAAGCAAGTCTTTCAGAAGAGTCAGTTGGCTGTCTTACGATTCAAATTGAATTACTCACTGAAGTCGCAGAGGTTGAACGCCTTCTGTGCTTTGGCGTCGAAGGCTTTGAATCCCTCGCACCACTCTGAAGACTCTATCTTGCACTCTTCGTAGTATGGGTTGATGGAACGCGGCCATGGCCAGGAGCGCAGAGTGTCGGGGATGGTGAGGACGGTGCCGGACATCTTTATTGTGGTGGATGAATAGAATGGATGTAGGTGAGGGAATTGGCGAGTGCAGTTCGATTTCTCACCTTGGTTTTATCATTAACGCGGTGGCAAGTCTCTCCCGCCGGGCGCTGCCGATCTATATTCCATCCGCCACCATTTCCGTTCTTTCGTAAGCCTCCACCAGTCCTCCGTCCGCCCTCTCGACGGCCAATCTGATTAAAGTTTCCGCCGTCGTCAACTGGGTGGCTGTGTCGAGTACCCCTTCCGGCAATTCCCAGTAAGCACCCCGCCCGGCACCCCTCGACATGTCACACGCTCTAGGATCTGCGGCCGCATATGGGGTCCCAGCGGCTGTCAATTAAGGCCTCGATCTGATCGTAAGCCGCGGGTCAATGCCGCCTCACAGCGATGCCGCCCGAGTAAAATCGAAGAATAGTAATACTCACACTTGAGCTAGGTAGCGAATCTGAAGTCCCAATGGACCCTCCGCACCGTGATTAGGGTCTCTCTCTTTGCCGGTGTCCTCTTGTGCGACAATCCTCCCGCTACTATCCCGCCCGACGCCTACGGGCGTAGAGCGTTCCTTTGTCCTTCCAACTGTAAGGTGTTAGGAAGTCTTTTCCGCCGCTGGGCTGGACCTCGGGCGAGCAGATTCAATACCTCGAAAATTGCATTTTTAAATTTTCATTTAAAGGGATGATTGTCTCGCATGTGCAGTACCGCGTTCTCTTCGTCAGCTCCTCCAGACTGGCCACAGAACTGCTCGACGAGTACCCTCGCATCCATGGGCTCGTTCTGATGGGAACATTAGCGCCTCCTTCCTCTACTCCTGGGCGGGCTTAACCAGTGCGGCCGACTCCGCTACAACCTCCGAGTAGCGTCTCGCTATCGGTTTTACGCGTGGATTAGGGAGCAGCTGGTGTGTTAATTGCTATTTAAATATTCGTCCAGCCTGACGAATTCTCTAAGAAGGCGGGGAGTTCATACCTTCGTGACTGCGTCGAGGACAATTCACGGCTGGTGTTCTCGCTCGACGTTTCCAATCCTACTTCCATCTGTGCGTCGGCGCCTGAGGGTACACAGGTTCAGCTTCGGACGCTGCTAATTTACGGCCTCGGTCGGAGAGCAAAAACGCTCTTCGTACGCATCTGGCCCGGCAGCGGGAAGCTGTCGGTGGGCGGTGTTGGGGGCGAGGTACCGTTTCTGAACTTCTCCTTCCTACAATCTCCAATCTCGATTACCCTGAGCCTCGTTGGACGCAGTCGCCTCATGGGGCTCAAAGCCGCTGCCGAATAATGAACTTTTGGGCCTCATAACGCCATGAATTAGCCTTCCTCCCATGTCAGACCAATAAATTCGCTATGATCATAGTCCAGGCGCGATTGCAGAACTTTTTATTTACATGTACATGGGAAATGATCATGGAGCAGAGTAGGCTTAGACGAGCCGGCCCACCTGGATCTCCGAGTTCTATATGTCGTGAAAAATCATACCCGTCGTTGCGTTGACCCACACAAATCTCCGAAGCATGCGGTAGGATTAAATGCGGCGGGAGATGTACCGCTGAAGTCACTGCGCCGTTAACCTCGGTGATAAAATTCTTGCGGACGAACTGTCGGCTGATTTGTCGGTGGGTTTTACCACGTCGACTTTTAGTCGGGTTGGGGGTAAGGCGCCCAGCGATATCCCCCAAGGCAGCGCCCTTCACGAAAATTCCTTGGCATGGCCAAGTAGTAGTACATCTTGCGCCATCGCGGCAAAATCCGCTGTAAGGACAGCTTCCAGTCAATTTAGTCATATTACATATGATTCATTAAAGGAGGTATGTAGTTCGTCTCCTCTTGTCGCAATTATCCGCTCATTGGATTAGGCTTTTGTTCGTGAGGTAGGCGAGCCTCGCATAGTTTGCTAGAGCACCGGGCTTTAGGGTGGAAGTTAGCTTGAGTATCAAATTTTAATCATGTCGGTTCCTCATGCGTTATCCAATTGCGACTAATTTATCCAGAGTTGGGAGCCCCCTCGCCCACCATTTCGGGAGATGCCCTAGCAGCAACAAAACGAAATAATGGGAAATGCGTCGTAAAACAGGGCGCAAATTCAAATGTCCCTCGTTACACAGCCATGCAATGTTACATGCCCAAGGCCAAGGTGTCAGCGATCTCAAAACCGTTAAACACAGACATCCGTGTGATTCTTGCCACTCGAGTTCCGCTTGGCCAATAACAGATTTCACAACTTATCCCTGAATCGCCACTTCCCAAAACTTGAACATGTCCATGATGATTACCTTGATCATGTGGAATTGCGGGATCAAGTATATGAACGAACCCTTTCTAGGAAGGCCCGTGGATGGGGATGGATCAATCTGATAGCGAGCTTCTTATGCCGAAAGGGGCAGGTCTGGCAGTACTCCCATAATTAACCCATCCGAAAACGTGCCTCGGGCACCGTTGACACTCCGAGGTAGTCTCGGAGCAGCGCCACCTCCGGGATCTACTACCAAATCTGTGTTGACCCCCAATGTGTCGGCGATGTTTCGCTGTCGGTTCCTTAGCAATACAACTCCCATGTGTATGGTTATCTAAGCGCCCGATGAACGGCTGACACGGCGGATCTCGCTGATTCGGGGGCTCAGTTCCGGATTTTCCGTGTCTCCATACTCGGCACGATTAGTACGGATGACGCACTGAACATTATGCGAGGCTTATTCATTGAGATGGCGCCGAGAAATTATCCCGCTGCGCGGGAATCCACGTGGAAAGATAAACTCCCACAGCCTAATTAAAGTTACTGAATGCTCTTCGCACCTGGACTCAGATTCGTTTATTATCTCTCAAATCCGGGTATCGCAAAGTTCCTAGATATCAAGAGATCTTAGACTCAGATCCACCCATGACAGCGAACGAGGCGTTCCCGCACATATATAATCACTTGCTTCTGAATAGGATTTTATTCAGCACGGCGGCAGTTGCATCTACAGCTATTCAGCTGTCTCATAGTTTCCGGGAGAAGATACGACGGGACCGGCGGTGGGGCCCTCCCAGTCAGCAGGAAAGACGTATAATGACCAAGCAATCCGGTACATGGAAGCCCTGACACTAGTCCTGCTTAGTCTGAACCTAGAAGGCCCACTGCGAGGTTCCCAGAGAACGACCAGAATGGTTTGCTGATAGGGCGCTAAACATTGTTCTTGTGAAGACTGTCGCCCATGAAGTCTTAAAGAGATTTTATTTAGGCAGAGTATTGTCTACGAAGCGATAATGACCGTTGAATTTGGTGCGCATATCACCTTACGAAAGGAACTAGTGAAATGACAATAATTGGATGAGCCCGATGGCCATTGATCTTTCCAAATATCAGAAGTAGAATGGACTTCATGGCGATGAGATGAAGCCAAGCATAGATTCTGTTGGGACGTATGTATGCTGGGAGAAGAACCTCCTCCCACTCCACGCAACAGCAATAAAATACACTTCTACTTGGTCATTGAACTTGGCCAAGAATCGCGACTCTCGGCCTGAATTTTGTAGTAGCTAGGATAACTGACGTCTCGGGCTGTCCGTATGAGAAGAGTGTATCTCAGGGGAGACGTCCCACGTCCCTGGCAAAGTTCAGATAGCTGGCGGACCGAGCGGTCATCTACTTGCCATAGAATTGGGGAGGAATGCCGAGGCTGAACATGCCAATATTCCCCTCAATATTTGGTTCAAGGCGCCGGGCGGCTGCGGGTAATGAAGGCCGCAGGTGCAGCCGACCCGGAGGAGGAGGAGGAGGATATATTATACTGGCACGGTCCCACAATTGGAACAACCAGTTTACTGAGTGCTAACAAGGTAGCTAATGCATGGGTGGCTATCCACACAGCTCCCAAGAAGCCCCAGAGCACAACATACTACCAAAGGGGGGCGGAGAGTCTTGTTAGGTGTGCGTCTCCCCGGCACAACACGGGCTGGACGGTCGGGTAAAACCCAGTGGGAAACGACGGCAGTTCTCTGCTCATCATCGTAACTCCCCGCCATCCAGGAGACACACATCCTGAACTCGACACTGCAGTCCCTTTGGGCATGCATGCAAAAACTACACTACACTAAAATAAACTACATAAAATGGGTTGCATGCCATTGGATGAGTTCTGGCCAATTTATCTCAGATCCAGAAGTGTCGTCTTCATCCACGGTGAATGCGATAAATAGAGAGCAACGTAGATGTCGGCAAAATGCGGTCACGGATTTGTCCGGGATGCTGTGCCAGCTGACTAATCAGCCCATGCAGGGAGGGCGCAAGGACGGCGATTCGGGCCAGGAGCATCGAGCACGACAAATTGTGGGTTAAAGTGTTACTGGATGGAGAGATCCTACTCATAGGTCTCAAGGTGCGGTAGGATGAGGCGCTAAGAGCCAAAATGAGCTGGATGCTCGACTTTTAAAGTAGACATCTTTTTCTCTCGTCTCGCTCCTTTGCATATCCATCTGTGTAAGAAGGGCTCGTGTAGACTGCTCCTGGATTCAACTGCACATCTGGTATATGGCAGGGTCTCTGGGCTTGCTATCGGCTGACTTCGAATTTGGAGATGATGATGGTGGTTGAAAGCTGGTAGTCATCCCGGTATTGCTGTGATGGCCGATTCGTCGAGTCAGGAATTGCCGACGATCACCGAATTCGGAATTCCAAATTTAAACCGCATCACGTGCGCACCCGTACATTAGACATCCCAGGAGTAAACGGAAACGTTTCATCCACCCCAAAATCACCTCAAATGCGATCCTTTTGTGTTTACTCTCCGTTGAGCACATTGGGGGCCATCGGCGTTACATTGGAGCCACTTTGGACCAACCAGTCTTTCAAACCATCTCCTTGGCCATTTGTTTTGCACACAACTACGTCCAAGTGACCGCTCCGTGATATGACACGAATGCGGTACAAGAGCTCACGATAGACGAGAAACACGAAAATCTCCACACCCCCCTCGTATCTAATCCTTCGATGACCGAAGCTTGCCCGAACTCTTCCAATTCACGGTGAAACCCGGTTTTACGCTCGCACGTCCGTAAGATTGCCACCGCCGGCCGCGAAAAAGAGAAGTATCATGATATCTGCAGCGAGACGCCGGACACACTGGCCTGCGCTGTTCCGGGGGGCCCTATCTTATTCATCGAGGCTGGCAATCTGCACGGAGACCCTGAACGGCCCTCTCTAAGCGCCGGAGTTCAGAAAGGGCGTTAAGGCGCTCGACGCGCGGGGAAAGCGCCGGCCCGTCGCAGGTGATAGACGTGCCAACCTCGGCTCTGTGCTAACCGGTAGGCATTCCATTTTTGTAACTCGAATTAATTCCACGTGGTAACACCACCGCACTTCGCAGTGCCTCCTTCATGTGAACAGCTCCGCCGTAAGGGCGATATTCACGCACTCGCCGCACGGGGCCTTCCGGACCGCTCATTCGCCGAGGGATTGGTCCGCATATACTGCAGCATGACTGCCAGCACGGAAGGGCTAAACTGCTGCTATCTTGAATGTGAACAAGGAGGTACCGTACGTATTTCATTATGACCGCACTGTCCGCGCCCGTGGCATCGGCCTGCTTGTATACACCTTGACTCCACGCCCCGAAATTAGAATTGATTTGAGCGGACTCTAGGCGGTATTCCGGTCTTCGAAGGTTGTAAATAACTGCCCTTATTCTCAGTCTTGATTGGGCAGATTGGTAGCTATTTGGGAGTTTCTGCTCTCGCGATTGCCGACGACTGCCTTTCCAACTTCCAGCTGACCTGGCTTTGAGATCCAATTACCTCTAAACGAGTGGGGAATTTCACTATTATACTCAGAACGGAGTGGTGTTGTCACACCCCGAACAAGTCGGTAACTTCGTGAAGACGAAAGGGACAAACGTCTGATGTTCGCACTCAGCGCCAGGCGGGACGGTTTAAATGGAGAAATTGTGAATATGTATTGCAGTCAATTATCTCAAGAGACGAGGATATCTATAACAATGCAGGCAATGCACGCACCTATACAAGACAAGAACAACATCTTGGATCTAGAAACAGCCGCAAGGAAATACAATACATGGGGTTCAACCATGAAGTTTTTTGGAGTATAGGACTAGGGATTGGCTGTGGTCCCAGGGTCAACTTCCTAACTTGACCCAGACGCGACGTGGACGGTCTTCAAATTAGAATGCTTGTAAATCATGCGCCGGGCTCTGTGCCCCAAGGCCGAAGTGGAAGAAGGCACACCATCTTTCGTCTATACACCTGCGAATCCTCTAACATGGATTAAAAATGCTTACGCTCGCTGTGCTGAATACATGGCAGAAGTCTATCCCAGGCTCCCGGAGGCGCGTCAATTAAATTTGCGCTGCGCCGATCGATGCCGAGGCCGGATTCCACCGGAATGTTTGTGGCACTCCGGATGCTGTCGATTCCAAAGAGCTCATCGCGCACAAGGCATTTACAAGTTTCTAGCTGAACCTTTTATTCTTCTTTCTAATTTTCCAATAAAATACACTGTCAACGCATCTTTCCGCTGTTCAGCAAAGTGCGATGATATGTATAAAAGCTGGGAAGCCCAAGATGCCATCGAATCCACAATAATCATCTTTTCTCAGCCGGTCAACTCTGCAGGAGCTATATGAAGGACGGGACCCCTGAGATAAAAATCAAACAGCCAGAATGGCTGCTACGGGAAGTTGCGTGACGAGAGGGACGGCTTTCGTTTGCATGGCTCTCTCTGCTCGCTCTTACTTCTGAACATCAAATGACCCACGGGCAGTGTGAAGTCTGTTTCAAACACACAGCCTTAGCGCAGTCCAGGAATCAACCCCATGTGAGACTAATATTCACGTTGTGCCGCAATCCGCACTGGTTTTCAATTTGGACTCGCATTCCTCCATAACTGCCACCTGCAGTTATCTGCACTCTTCACAAACCATCCCCTTTCTACTCGGCCCCTGTCGCTCCTCTCTGCTTCTTCAGAGGATGAAAATTCCATATTTGAATTTTCGTGCACAGTATGCCCGTAATTGCTACGTCTCCCGCAGGGACATTGCGAGCTGTTGAATTTAGCCCAGTCCAAACCGAGGCGAGGAAGCCAGTCCCGTACCCCAAAAATTTCAGCATTCAGCCTCAGGATTCCTCAAGCGTAAACAATCCTCTCGCTGCGGCGCAGCAGTTCTTTTCCCCGTGCGGCCACGCAGGCTTCCTGTCCGGTATAAAGACGCTCCAGTCGCGACCGTTTTTCAATTGCCGATCACCTGCTTTCCCTGCTCCATTACTTATCTTCCCCCATTCCTCTCTATCCCACCGTTACAGTACTTGATTTGCTGAACGCGAATCCTTGGGACGCTCCAAGGAGATCTATCTCTCGTCTAGGGCACACCCTCCTGTATCGCGGACTCGATTCAACTGCTACACTAGATCTATCGGGCCGTCAAGTCCCCACTGGTAGCCTCATCTGATATTCCACCTGGTACTGCCGTCGGTTTGTCCCTGTTTCCCAACAAACATTGTACGCACCGACTTTGCCTCCGCTTGATCAGTGCCGTGGATGTCTTGATTTTTGTCGGCGGCTGCAGCGGAACTCCGCACCCAGGCTGTTGCGATAACTATCCCGTGCATTCCCGGTAATTGATAATCTTATTTAGTGTTCGCAACGTTCCGTTGACCACAAGTTCGAGCTCTTCTGTCCAACGGAGGGCATCGAGCATTTGGCGAAGCTGCATTTTGACCAAGACTTCATTAGATAAATGCAAATTTCGGAACGAGCCACTCAGATCCAAGTGCCGAAGCGTAGCGAAGGCATACCTTGTCGTTGGTTCGATTAGCTGTCCTTGCCGATGTCAATCAAGTGGCGGTGCGGTTGAAAAGTTCGTGTTAATTCAAATTAAATGCTGACAAAGACATGTCTGCCGCCCAAGCTCGACGAGGCCCAGAAGCCGAAGCCACAGCTAATTTCCCATTAATTTCCACGTCCATAACCATCCGAAGTTGATACTTGAGCTGAAGAACCTGTAAGAAAGAGACAGCACGAACTTCAACAAGCAGATCGCGCGGAATACAACCGGGGCGAGGGACATGTACATCTATATCCCTTCGACGGAGTACGGATATCACTTAGACACTAATATGTGTATCCTCCGTTTTATGCAGAGGGCCCGCGCACTCCAACATCGTTCGAGGTGAATTTCTAACATCTACCCGCGTGAGATACAACAATAGCAGATATAATGCATCCCACGGATCCCAGGTCTTCGGTTGGCATCGATCGCACCAGGGAGGAAACTGAACGGGTGTTGAACTGCAAGATAAGTCAACCTCGGGTGAAAGATATCCGAGGCAGGAGCATAGATTCTTATGTATTGCAGCGTGATCCATGACAGACTAGACCCAGCCCAAGTCATATCCGCGGGTATTGAAGACAGTCGGTCCACATAGATAGGAGTTCTCAGAGTTCACTAACTTGAACAACTGTTGAGCGAGAAATCTAAGTTCAATTCAAGACACCTCGCTCTTGCGAGGCTCCTTGAAATTTCCCGCCACCCTGGCTGCGTACCTACTGCGGGTTGGCCAGAAGGGCGGCTGAAAACCCGCGCTGCCACCTTGGTTTCAGACTAAAGGCCAACTCTGAGGAACCACCAGCGGACCCTTCCGGCGTAGCTCCACAATACCAAGCCCACCGTCCCTTCCCCCAGCTGGCCATCGAGCGCATACCTTTATCTGGGCTATAGAATTCCAGTGAAAATTCCACTCCCGGCTACTCGGTGCCTAAGGCCAAGTCTCGAATTGCAACTCCTCCTAACGACGAAGGTCCGGGGTAGCACGAACTTATAGCTTTATGCTCCTAATCGCCCATTCCTCGAGACCTCCGAGTGCGTCAGATATGGATATATAAATTCTAGTATGTATACGTCTGTCTGTATCAACGCCCGAGCTACGGTACGTTCTCCTCATTTTCCCTCCATCCGCTCCTTAAATTTCATTAAGTATACACCCTCTAAAAGCACCACCGCCTCCAGACTGCATTGAACGAGACGAACACGAGACGAAGCCTAGTTGGCCCCGAGGTTGAGGAGGTGCTCGATGTGCGGCCCGCGCGTCTTGAGCGTGTAGTCGAACGGCTCCGGGTGCCTTTACACATGATTAGAACGAAAAACAAAAAACCGGGAGAAAAGGAAAGACTCACGACGCAAGACTAAACGTAAACTCCTGCTTCACATCCTGCGGCCGCTTGCCAGCCGGGGGCGCAAAGTCAAACGCATACAGCAGGCTCGCGATCGAGATGAACAGCTGCGCCTGCGCGACCCACCGCCCGGGGCACACCCGCCGCCCGGGCCCAAAGACCGTCTCGAGCGTGGAGAGGGCAAGGGGGGTGACCTGCGGGGCGAGGAATCGCTCCGGCTGGAAGACGGTGGGGTTGGGGTACACGGCGGGGTCGTGCAGGACCTTCCAGAGGTTGCTGATGACGAGCGAGCGCGCGGGGATGTGGTACCCCTCGAAGGTGTCATCTGCGACTGTGACGTGCGGGATGGCTGGAGGGCAAATTGAATTGAGTCAGTATCGGATTGGTATCAGGGTGAAATTGAAAAAAAAGGGGCCACGCGAAAGGCCGGAGGGTGGGTGGGGCGCGGTATACCCGCGCTGCGATAGACATCCCCTTACATCCCAGACAAATTCCAAGGAACTGATAAAAATCACGATCCACCCCACACGCAAATGCGAGCTAGGCACACCGGAACGTACAGCATCCACAGGAAAATGCGCCGCAGTATAGTGCCCCGGAGATGCACCAACACAATATGAAAAATCATGCTGACGGCCGCCAAGGATGACAGAGGGGCGGAACGCGAAGAGAAATCCCAAGGAAAAAGATAAGGGAACGCGACACGCACCGAGCCCCGCAGGCGGGTTCCACCGCATCACCTCCTTTACAATCGCCTGGATATACGGCAGCTCGTCCATGTCGTTGAAGTCCGGCAGCCGGTCTTTTCCGAGCGCGGCGTCGAGCTCGGCGTGCGCGCGCGCCTGCACGTCAGGGCAGGTGATCATGCCGAGGACGAAGGAGTTGAGGCAGATCGCGATGGCTTCGGTGCCGGCTGTAGCAAACGAGTTAGGTTAGCCAGAGGTAGGAAGAGCAAAGAAAGGCGCACCGAAGTAAATCGTCCCCGCGCAGTTTTTGATCAGATCGCGGTCCGCGCCCGCGCCGCCGGCGGTGAGGAGGTTCGAGACGAAGGACGGGGGCGCGGTGCCTGCGGCCTGTGAGGTTGATTTATAAGTTGGTTTGAATTGAGATCAACGAGGGATAAAAGGCAGAGGAATGAGAGGAATACAAGGGAGAATATGAGCCTCTCTTCCTTGGAAGAGCTCCTCGCTTCGCGTTGGCGGGGAGAGTCCTCTTTAGAAAGGAAGAGGCGAGCTCTCCTCTGTGGAAGAGCTCCTCGCTCGGAAGAGAAGAGCACTCCATCTCGCGATGAAGCGCTCCTCTCTTTGCCTCAAATATGAAGGAGAAAGCAGACGCACCATATCCTTGACGACCTGCTCGAACGGCACGTCGCGCGCGGTGACGGCCTTCTTCTTCGCGACGCGCGCGTCCTTGTGGAAGTTGTCCGCGGGGAGGAGCCATTCGGGGAGGTGGCGCACTGGGCGTGAGGTGGTAAGTTGGGGTGCACAAAAAAAAAAAAAAACAGAGGGGAAGTAGCAGGAGAAAGACACGCACAAATCGGAATCGCATCCACGAGATACGCGCCGGGCACCGCGACCTTGCTCCACGCGAGGATCACGTCGTCCGCCATGCCCACGAGCTCCGCGGTCTGGTCGGACATCGGGAGGGCGTACGCGATCTCCATGAGGAAGCCCGCGACGTGGCTGGGGGGGTTAATTAGCTGGGTATCACAACACAGAGGAGCCCCCGCCGCGGCGAGGTAACACATATGGAGAGAAGCACGCACAGATGCAGCTGGTTGAACAGATCGCCCGGCTTATTGATAATCTCCCGCAGCACCGCGTGCGCGGAGCGGACTTGGAGGGGCCGGAGGTCGGGGGCGACGGACTCCTGGAACTGGGAGTGGAAGAGCTTGCGCGTGTCGCGCCAGAAGGGGCCGTAGGAGGAGAAGGCGAAGATCCATTCGAGGTCCATCCTGCGAGATAAATAAGTAAATAAGGAGCATGAAGATGGGGGGGAGGTAGCACAAAGACCTCGCACTTACAGCTTATTCAGCATGGTGCTGTACGGGCGGTCGGAGTAGTTTGCGGAGCGCTGGTTGTAGAGCTCGTTGAGGATGCGCGCCGAGGACACGATGAAGATGTTCTTGCTGAGCACGTTGAGGTACACGATGTCACCTGTGCGCGCCCCTCTTAATCAGCTTCTTGTTGCTACAGCGCACGGCGGGAGGGAAGAGGAAGACAAGACGCACCGTACTTGTCCGCCATGCCGTTGTACGTGAGAATCTCCTTGGTGCGCGGGATGTCAAGCAGGTTGCCGATGAGCGGGAGTGGCGGCGGGCCCGGGGGCGTGCTCGCGGGGCGCCGCTGGCTGCGGGTGTAGAGCAGCGCGAGCGCGGCGAGGGAGGCGAGGCCGTAGGCGAGGTAGGACATTTCTTCTTACTAGGGTTTCTTCTTGCGTGCGAGGGCGGCAAGAATGGGAATGGCACTCGCCGCTCTCTCGCCTTCATTTGAGGTGCGCGCACCGACCTGTCTAGAGCCACAAAGTCGGCAGCGGGCGACGCGATGCGTATCAGCGAAACTCCATCGGGTTTCTTGCGGCGGGCGGGTGGCGGTCTTCGGTCTGCCATTCCATTAGGCTTCTGCCGAGTCTGCGAGCAGCCAGTCAGTCAGTAGCCACCGGTAATCTTGCCCTCCGGGCTCGGGGGGCGATCTGATCGTCAAAGTTAGACGCCGAGTTGAAGCCGAGACGACGTCTCGAACGAACTGGGCACGTGCAGGATCAGCATCACGGCGATAGCCGCTATCACCGTGCGAACCTTTACGCCCGCAACCCGCCCGACCACCGCTAGAGTACGCATCTCGCTGCTGCGTGCTTGGTGGGTCCGTATCTCGCGAGGGCACTGCCCCCCCCGGGGATGCGGTATGATGCCGGCCTCTAGGTGGAGCCCCCCACCGCGATCTCCGCTCCCAATCTTTCCTCTGATTGTGTCTATCGCATTTTGGTCTTGGGCGCACGCCAAATAGATCGATTGCGTCCGTCCGTGTGGAACCGGGCCCGTGCGGCGTGCCGACGTGCATATATAATTCGCCCTCGATCACCTTTTTCTAGACTCCACGCTACTTACTTCCTAGCTTACTTCGAAGCAAGCAAGCAACATGTCGAGCATACTCGCCAACATGTCGACCCTCCCCTCCTCGTTCCCCACCCTCGACACCCTGTCGACCCTCCGGCCCGTCGACTTCGCGCTCCCGCTTGCGGCGCTCGCGGGCCTCATCGTCATCGGCTCCGCCCTCCGCCCCAAGGCCAAGCGCCTCCCGGGCCCGAAGGGGTACCCGATCATAGGAAATCTGTTCGACTGGCCGTCCGACTACCAGGCCGAGACGATGCAGGTCTGGCAGAAGCTCTACGGGCCCATCACGCAGCTCTCCATCCTCGGGAAAGACGTCCTCTTCCTCACCTCCGCGCGCGCCATCTCCGAGCTCTTCGCCAAGCGTGCCTCCACCTTCTCTGACCGCCCGAAGCTCATCTTCTCGGAGGAGCTGTGCGTGCCTTTCCCTCCCACTTATGTGTCTCCTTTGCTGATATTTTTTTTAAAAATAGCTGCGGTATGCACGTCCTGCACCCGATGACGCAGTTCGGCGACGATTTCAAGGACCAGCGCAAGTTCATGAAGGAGGTCCTCGCGACCGACGTCCTCCGGAAGCACGAGTCGCTGCTCGACGAGGAGGGCCGCCGCCTCCTGGCGAGTGTGTTCACCGACCCCAAGGAATGTGATCGCCACCTGCGCCGGTGCGTGCGCGTCTCGCTCTCAGGCCCTCATTAGAGGGTTGCGAGCCTCGAGGCTTCAGAGCAAAGTGCTAATTTTTCGTTGGTAATCTACAGCTTCTCCTCCTCCCTCTCCCTCCGGATGGTCTACGGTTTCGACGCGCTCGAGGTCGACGACCCGCACGTCCTCCTCTCGGAGGAGATGATGCAGCTTGCGGAGTACGCGGTTATCGGCGGGTGGCTCGTCGATTTCTTCCCGAGCTGTACGTCCATCTCTCTACTTCTTTGTGTTGAATTTGTTTTGTGGATGGGCGCTAACAAGAGTTTATGTGGACAGTGAAGTACCTCCCCCGCTGGTTCCCCGGAGCCGGCTTCCAGAAGCGCGCGGACTACTACCGCGCCAAGATCACGGAGATGATCACGAAGCCGTGGGACGAGGTCAAGGAGAAGCTGGTGAGCCGTTTCCCTTTTTTCCCTCCCTTTATGCGGAGCTTTACGCCGAGCATCTTGTCCGCCGCGCAGCGCTAACAACCAATGGCAGTTAACCGGCGAAACGAGCCCGGACTCCTTCTGCGCGATCAACATGCGCAAGTTCAACGACGGCGCGTCCAAGCACACCGAGACGCTCATCAAGGCGACCGCCACCGCCATGTACGGCGGCGCGTCCGACACCACCGCCTCCGCCGCCTGGTCGTTCATGTTGGCGATGGTGCTGCACCCTGAGGTGCGCAGCGTCCCTTCCCACAAATAACTCACTCGCTGACATGTTGTCGATCCTGCGCAGGTCCAAGAAAAAGCGCACGAGGAGATCGACCGCATCATTGGGCGCGGGCGCCTCCCGCGCATGAGCGACCGCGCGGACATGCCGTACCTCACCCAGATCGTGTGGGAGGTGTTCCGCTGGGCGCCGCCCGTCCCCGTCAGTACGTGTTATTTTTAAGTTCACTAGAAGAGAGTACGGTGCTGATTGCGGACGCGTTACAGCCCTCCCCCACCGCAACCGCGTGCAGGACGAGTTCGACGGGTACATCCTGCCGAAGGACACGACCATGGTCGCCTCGCTCTACTCGATCACGCGCGACCTCGAGTTCCACGCGGACCCGGAGACGTTCGACCCCGACCGGTACACCGACGGCAAGGAGCGCGTGCCGTACTACGTCTTCGGATACGGGCATCGGTGCGTCTCTCTCCTTCCTCTTCTCCTAATTCCAACAATCTCTCATTGTTGCATGTAATATTCACAGCCGCTGCCCCGGCGCCGACATGGCCTTCGCGCAGCTCTTCCACCAGGCGTCGTACATCCTCTCGTGCTACAAGCTCACGCCGTTCTTCGACCGCAGCGGCAAGCCGCTGTACCCCCCGCAGAAGTGGGCCGGCGAGATGGTCCGGTGCGTGCTTGTCTCCTTTCTCTCCTTCCTGCCTATCCTCCACCTTCACCCAATATACTTATATGATGCGCAGGAAACCCGAACCCTTCGGGTACGAGATCAAGCCGCGGTACAAGGGCGTCGAGGGGCTCTTCCAGGACGCGCTCCCCATCGAGGCATAATTCACGCCCACCGCGCGCAGGGCGGGATAAAACGGTGTTGGCGGCCTTCATTTTCATCTTCCTATTACTTGCCAACAATGGGCATAAGATAAGAGCGTATATAAATAGTAGAGTGTGTGTCTTAGATATTTTGCATTACAAACCAATCGTTCCTTTCGGTCCTGAACCTTAGTTTTTTTGTGCGAACGACTTTAATTTTGTGACACTCGACAAGACAACTTTGGTGTGGGGCGCTCTTGGAAAGTTGGAACTTCAGAAGGTTCGCGGCACTGTAGCACATCTAATCCCGCAAATGCACAAGGCTCCACACTTTCCTAGATATAATTCCATTAGAACGCGGACAATATTCATCAACGCTGGCTACAGCCCAGTCGACAAGGGCTTGCTAATTAAGCGACTTGGGAGGGCGCCCAGACGATGTTCTTTTGCGATTGGGGTTGTTGAGCGCTGGGGAAGGATATGGAGAGAGTAGGGAATACCTCCCTCTCCCAGGTTGCTCCCGGGGATGGAAATTAAACGACGGGATTTCGGCACAGATACCGCACAGATGATCTCATCAGCCGCCCCGGCATGCCTTCAGTGATATGCGCGGCACGGGACAAGTCGGCTGGTCGGCATAGGTCGGCGGGACACAATGCCCGCCCCGTGTCCCTTGGCTTCGCCCACCGGCAGGAGCTCAGACTCTGCCGCGACGCCTGCGGGGGCGTCAGTTTGTTTAGGATCGACTTGCCCGAGTTCGGGAAGGGTGCTCCTCAACTTCCAATGGCCACTTGTGATCCTTGGTGTCGGCACGGCCGCATGTACAGCGCATCAAAGAAGCGTGAGGCGCGGGAAAAGCCATTAGGGATGCTCATTTCTCAGGTCATTCGGGTCGTTCGCGCAATATTGGTCGAAACAAATAGGAAATTCAAACTCCGACGGAATCCTCATGACTAGCGGCTGCTCAATTGTCCCGTCGTTCGTGTTGTTCATTCGCAAAATAAATAAATATTCAAAGTCCGACGGACCCTCTCTCATAGTATCCTCATCTACACCGTCTGTCCCTCGTCAATGATGAGGGCTCTAATACCACACATTATCTATGCTACACAGCCTTCTGGTTCCTTAAAACGAGGATGAGAGGAGTCGGGGCCCGCATCTTATTATTATTGACACGAAAATGATGTTGCTTCGACTGTTAAAATTCTGTGAGCTTAAGAGACTATTAGAATCCATGGCTCTTCCTGGTCTTTAGATTATAAAAATTTTAACATGAGCTCGGATGGAGATGATGAGGAAACGGCAAAAAAACAGTGGTTTGGTCGGAGTTTGAATTTATTTATTTTGTGTACGAACGATGCGCACGACAGGACAATTGAGCAGCCCTACTTGGGCCACATTCCACACAACTTCCTGATAATTTCAGTTGGGCTCTTAAACCCTCTCGATTTAAGTCGGGACAAGTAAAAACATTTTCAGTTGCACTGTATATATGTGATTTATTTATTCCGAGATAGAGCTAACGTGAGGCACGAACGGCTCAGTGTTATCAGAGGATAAGAAAATGAGGCGATGATTTGGGTTAGACGAGGCACATGACATTTAAGTCTCTTACTCTTCCTTGTCTGGCCAAATCCTCGGCGTTTCGTTTCTCTCAATTCTCTTGTACACATGACACAAGGCACCAACCCACCGAGCTCGACCTCGGGTTCCAACCCGAGCGGTCCACAGAGTGCACCTCCACCGGCAAGGACGAGGAAAACACACATTTCGCAGATCATATCAGATGTCCTCAAAAAACTCCCTAAACACATTAAGCTGAGAAAAAACCAAGAGATCGGAGACAAAAACGCACTAAGAACAGTGAAGGCGGCGCAGCACGCATCGGACCCAGTAAAATACCCCGACCCCGCTTCCGATGAAGAATCTATCATCACTACATCAGACGCAGGTGCCGTTCTCTCACCAGCCTCCACGGTGTCTTCACTGCTGTCTAAACTATCCCAGAACTCGGGCAAGAACCTGCTCCACTCGCTGCCGATGTTCGCGAAGCGCAAACCAGACGAGGAAGAAAAACCCGGGGCGGCGAAGAAGATCCGTCTAGAGTTGCCAGAGGTCACCATCCAGCCCGGAATGAGCCTCCCGGTGGTCTTCCATCCTTACCTCAAGGACCTTCTCTACTACAGAGTCTACATACCCCTTTCCATGTTCACCTCCCTGAATCTCTACATCATCAACTCCACCTCGGCGAGCCTCGGAAATGTGCTCCGAGTGCCACCATCAGTACTGAATGTCATTTCCGAGGCTCCCTGACTATATATTGATGATCTAACTATCCGGCGCACTGTATTGGATGCCCAATACCATCCTATTAAAAATGCAGAGCCCCTGGAATCTTCCAACCATTTGTAGAGTGTACTTACTTCAAAACACTGTGATTTTTGGCCACCAAGGCTCCTGGTGCCCAAGTAAAATATACATACATCCTATGCACTGCGGGCATGTGATACGAATCGAATGAGCATGGTCCTAAGGTAATCGGGGAAGAATTGAGCCCGCTACGATGCACTCAGTGAAAGGGATCAAAAAGTTACCAAAAAAGAAAAAAAGAGCCCGCACCTTATGTTCTGCAAATAGCTGTAAACTGTGTTGTTGGCTTGCTCCACTCACATTTTCGATGTAGTATAATTTCCCTAATGGCTCAGATGGACTCCGATTCCAACCCTTCTTCAAGCTCTCGACCACCTCAGTGCTCGACCTACCCTCCATGGCACCCAGCACCAAAATCCTGAAACCATGCATCGGGGTCTCGGCTCTCTGGGTGACATACCCTCACGATGCATCCAGTTCGCGACGGCTCTTCATGTACTGCAGGAAATACCAAGACCCGAACTACCTTTGACACTTCCCTTCTCTGATACTTGGAGCCCCTCGAAGGTGTCGAACTCAGGTGGTCTGTGTCCATGCAAGTTGGTATTCAAATCACTCATAATTCCTTGCCCCACAGGGCATTGAGGACACATTTTTTGGGCATCTTTAGGTCACCAATGCGGTTGGTTCTCTCAGCTGTTCAGGTGCTCTTTCTGCAAATTTGTGATTGCATATTACTACATGCAGGTGTGCCCTAGTGGTCTACTCTTGGGCATCGAAACCTTGTAAAGACGATGTTGGAATTACGCGGAGAAGAGAAGAGGGTCAGGAGGAATAGAGGAAGGTTTGCAATCGAGCTGTTGGGTTAGAAGGCTCTCGTTAGGGCAAACGGATGCCCTGCGAGCAGCTACATTGCTTGCTTATATACCTACAGTGTAGCTACTAGAATATTCTACAGGGTTCGACTTATGCTGCTAAATATAGAACAGAAATAACTAGAATGTTCATGCACAGACTCGCTGCTACGCATTCCTTCAACAGACGATTTACACCACTCAGCAAACAGACAAGTCACAAGCATAGGGTCCTCGATCCTTAACAGCGCGAGCAGTGTGAAGCGGACACGCTTCATTATATCCGACCACAGTCACAAGGCGCGGAGATGGCTTAATGTAGAATAAATATATCCAAGTTCATTGGTATTAAACTTCAGCTAATTACTTTTTATTTTATTGGTACGATGTCAACCGAAAGACAACTAACAATAGGTTAGCCTCCAGCGGTCGCGTAAAGGTGGAGGGAACTAGACCTCCGAGAAAAAATTTCCACTCCGAGGAAATGTGTTACACACTCTGCAGTGTGGGACTCCACGCCATCATCGGTTTCGGCCTCGCCTTCCAGCGGGCGGGGACGGAGATCTACGCAATCTCTTCGGTGTTATTATACCCACTAAAACCCCGGGTTCTCGGAGCCAGTCTTCGGGCAGTGTATCTTCATTGAGAAGAGTACCCCTCCATGTATTAAGAACCAAGGATGGGGCAAGGGAATGTTGTTTCCCGTATTTAAGTCTGTTTGTAAGGTTAATATCTATCTCAAGCCTTTCATTTATGGTACGAACCCAGCGGTTGTGTACTTCATTTATGGTAGGGGGCTCTCCTTCTCTGCCTATTACACTTTTGCAGCGGAGCTTCCATATCAAGTGTGTGGACTCTGAGATAATAATTTTGAACAGCCTTTCAAGGGCTCTGTCTGGTTTGCCCTTGTCATCATTGAAGGTCACGAGGCCACAGCCCAAGAGAAGTCCTAGGGAGAGTTCTGGCCATACCTGATTTTTCATCTGCCATATTTGATATTTCTTCGGCAAGTTTCCAGATTTCAGCTTGCCCAGGCCTCTCACACTCTAAAAGTATGTGCTCGAGGCTCTCTTCGGCTCCACAGTGTCTACAGTTTGCCCGGTCCTCACACTCGGGGATGTTCTTCCAATACTTCCCAATCCTGTGTGTGCCATGGAGACTCTTCCACAGGAAGTTCCGAACATTTCTTCCTATGTCCTTGTGCCGGATTGACTTCCAGACCACCGAACCCTTTGGGGTCCTTGAGAAGTTGGATTTAATCGCTTCTTTCGCTCTCTTAACGTTCTCCTCGGTTGCCTTCCTTGTGACCATGTCTCGGAAGCTCTGTATACCCCGATATGCGATAGCCTGGGTCATGGACGAGAGCTTCACTCCAGGGAGGTCGTTGTCTCCCTCCGGTTTCAAGATGGAACTCATCATCAGTTGACTTTTGCGCTCCGGAGCGTGTGTCGCAAAAATCTTTGTTAGCATATCTGGCCGAATATTGCCAGATATTGTGATATATGGTCGTCAGGTTTCAAGGCACCATATAAGTTTCAGTAATGTACTTTATGGCAATATTTGGCAATATCCTGTCTGACCGCCCATATATAGCTGATAGAGGATATTAGTCGTGATAATGCCTGATCTGCTAGGGTCGTCGGGCCAAAAGAAAAATGTAATCGTTACTTGAAGGGATATTACAACTGTTAGTAGTCTTACCATTAGACTTATTGGCCGATCATTGAATAGTCAGTAATGTAATCTGAGGTTGTTAGTAAGGCAGTAAATAATTAATTAATGGTTAGTCGGGGGTTCGAACGCGCGATCTTAGCATTGCAAGTAAAACGTAAGCAATAACCGTTGAGCTAAACTAGACACTAGGCTCGTCCCCATCCGGTAACCCAGCAAACAACTGCAAACCGATCACTCGCCAAGGCTCGGCAAATCATGGGTACCGGCTGGGCTCCCTCGGGGCCTGTTTCAGTGATGGATCCGTCGCCCGCCAAATGAAAGGTGCGGACTCAGTCGAAAACGCTCAAAACTTCAAAAAAAAGTGCTCAAAGTGTCTTAATCAAAGATGGATAACTTTTGTTTCTCTATCGATTGAGTCAAAGTTGTATTTTGGGCGGAAAATGTAATTTCTAGGCTACTAAATACATGGGGAGGTGGGAGGACAAAATTTAATCAAAAAAAAGTTTAGCTTATCTGATAGAGAATTAAAAGTTATCCATCTTTCATGCAGGCACTTAGAGGACTTTTTTTGACATTTTCAACGGTTTTTTACCAAGTCAGGACCTTTCAAATGGCGGGGAGATGGCCCATCACTAAACAGGCGACATGCCGGCCCAGTCCGTCCACGAGCTTACCCGCTGTTTGACGTCACATCATTATTTGCTCTGATGTTGTTCTTATTTGCTCTCTATCCTAATTCGTCCATTGCGCCGGCTCTCTCTGTAAGCGCTGTGGACGTCGACTGGCCCGCGAGTCTAACTAGACAAACCTATTCCGGTAGCACGGGCTAACATATGACGCTCCCTCTCAACCGTCAACTACACTGGGGAATCATTCAAAACAGCTTCCTACGCGTGTCTAATGCCTACTGTTGAGAAAATATTGCAAGGTAAGAACTGTCTACGACGACGCCGCCTCGGGGGCAGGTGATGCTTCCTCCTCATATGCAAGGTGGTTGACATCATGAGATGCAACCCGAGCTTCTTCAACAACCGCCGATATGGTCATGTCCTCGTAAATGACCACCCAGGCGAACTCACCGTCGCTCACCTCGTTGAATTATTTTGGTGCAAATTACCTGAGGAATCACTTCACGAAATCACCCTTGTGAACATGCTGAAGCCCAGCAAATGGGTACCGAAAATGAAATGGGCTGGTGTTCAAATATACGAGGAGAAGAAGGCAACCCAGTTCGTCATGCTCAAGTACCTGGTGCGTGGAGCACACATGATCCCAGCGTTCGACGCGTCAAAGCCCTCTTTGACGTTTCTGAATGACCTTATTGATGGGGACATATTTTTGCGCGCGGAAAACTAGGAGCCTCATTTATATTTGTATAAAATACATAATTCGCTAGATGTTGACCGCGTACGTGGGCTCATGCCGATGGGAGCGGACGATAAGTTCTTCTGTAGCGGCGGTCAGTGGTGCATCCCCAGCCAGCAACTGTGGCTCGACAAACAAAGGCAGGGGTCGACTCTACAGAAATGAGACCCAGTAGCGGACGGTACCGCGCCTGTGCCGTGTGTACAAGCATAGTACGCGGGATTCCGGCGGAAGCCCCTGGTTCGACTCCAGGTCGGGTCATTCCGTGTGCTTCCACTTTTTTTTAAAAAAAATTCTTCCTTCTGCGATCTTATTCAAAGTCTGAGTGTTTTAGTTATGTTTCAAAATTAAGAGTGCAGAAACCAACCTGCAATTTCGTGGTAACCCATGCGTGAATTTCCGTGGGCTGATGAACTTGAGGTTATAAAATGAATTCAAGAAGGAGTGAATATAGTGGGACGAACCCGTTGAGAATTGTCGAAAGCACTGAGAAGTTGGAGATAAGTGGAGGTCATTTCGGCCAGTGCGGTAATGCCGAAGGCGGGCCAAACACGTGTAGGATCAGTCCACTCAGGCAGGTCGCCAGTAACTCAGAGCTTCGACATATCCCCACCGATTGACGCAAAGAGCCGGCCCAGCATCAAGATCCCCAGCCTGAACGCCGCAGGGTGAAAGCATGAGACGATTCTCATGGTAGTCCGCACCAACGGCCGGCTAGAAGAGTCGAAAGTCAGACTATGGTAACAAAAAACAGAACAATGGCTCAGCTGACTTCAACATCCACCCACGAATCATTGAGATAAATCTTGAGCAACTCCTGATTCGGTAAAAGCGTTCGTTTGAGCATCTCGTAGTCGGTGCTGTGGTCGTACAAATTCTGAGGACAAACATGTTAATACTGCGCTCACAATAAGGGGTAAACTTGCCCGATAATATGCATGGGATGGCCGCGGGGAGTCGGGAAAATCTAGGAAGCTTAACCCTAGTTTGCGGAACAAAGCCATGCACCCAGCCGGGGTGTGGACGGATGCCTTGATATCTTCTTGGGAAGGAAGTGGAAGAGGCCACCAGTAGTGCCCCATCCCTTGGATCATATTGAGAGGTGAAGGCTCGGGTGGAGGCGGGGGTGTGGTGTCCTGAAAGCGTGCATCAGTTACATTTATTGTCCAACACCGAGGTTAACGTACGTCTTCACTGTCAGGGATGACTTCATAAACCATCTCGTCTCGCAACTTGTGCATTTGACGACGCCTAACATACTCATCATCGGTGAGAAACTTGACTGTAGCTAGTGCTTCCCGGCGGCGAGCCGCGAGGCACTGGCCACATTGCTGCGGCATTGCTGCTTGTACCCACTGTTGGTTGCAAAGCTGGAACACTGATTTTGGGTTTTTTTGCGGGGTGGGCCCGTGTCCTCCCCTTGCTCATTCTCCGTTGCAGCCTGAGAACCACGAAAGGCGGCACGTCGTCCGCGGTTCGGGATTCAAGGTTCTGGTGACGTCGAATAAGGCGGGCACAATCCCGTTCAAATTCGGAGTCGTCGTCCGTTACTGAAGAGGCGAATTCGGGAGAACTTTTGCGGGTTGTTTGAGTGCATGAGACGGCCAAGGACGGTGATGTCATTATACTTTGCCGACCGAGATCCACCAGGCAGCGTAACTCCTTTGGGTTCCCCTCGACGTCCAGCAACAGCTTTGCTACTTATATATTCAAGGCAAATTGGTCGGTCTGAGGGCCCAAGATATGGTCTGAGGGCCCTATATATGATCTGAGCGTGCCATATCAGACCTGATATTGTCCCCGCGCCAACCATATCAGGCCATATATGGTCATCAGATGCCCTCAGACCATATATGCTAACAAAGATTTTTGCGACATGCTAATTCACCGGCTTCCATGCCCCCTTGGGTGGACTTGGCGACAGCTAGCACGGCTTTCGCTCGTCTTCCGCGGCGTTCTGAGGCCAGTGCACAAAGTATGGTGCCATTCTGGACACCAATCCAACCTCGATCCTCCGAGATGGAGAGACTTTTGGTCATTGCCTCCATGACTGAAGTCCCGGAGGATTCCAGTCGCAGTTCTGTGTCAAGTGGAGTTATCTGGGTGGTGTATAGGGCTGCAAGTGCCTCTGCACTTGTCCGGTGTGGAAGTGCGACTAGCCCCGCTCGTCGCCTTCGATGCTGAGGCCGGTTGCACGTGCCTAGCAAATAATACAACACGGCGCGTCGTTGATTCGTTTTATTCCTTCAACGCGTGTTTCCTGCACATTTTATTCTTGAACATGTTTCTTCTCCTCCCAGGCTCTCCGATTACATTTACAACCACATCTCCAAGTTTCTCGACATTCCACCACCAACCCAGTTATTCATCATCCTATCGGACATTGCATGCGCCCGAGCTGAAAGTCAGTCAAATACATAATTACATTACTTATCACATTTTAGTACCTCTTCCCTCTCCTGCTTTCCTCTGGACTATCGTACCAATCCGGACGTTGCCGTTGATCTGGACGCCACACTTGCTGGGACTGCGCCGGGGATCGAGTACGACTTGGACTGGGCACCCAATGTCGGCGCTGAGCGGGGCAGTGTTTCTCCCTATACGTCTTTGCGCAGCTCCCGGTTTGTGTTATGCTGAAGGATTTGCGGCGATCGAAGGGTTTACAACGGCCAATTTACGTACATCTCGCTCGTTTCCGATCATTCCCACCTTATGTAATTTTCATCTCTCTCCTTCCTACCACATCCTCAATCGAGCCCTTTCGAGTCTGATTCATTGCGCGCATCAAGCTTCCATCCAGATTTAAGCTAAGTTTTCCCAGCTCTCTTTTGCACTGACCTTTCTATCTTTAGAGCCTTTCTCGTGCTTGCGCGAGGGAGGCATCGCCTGTACGACTCGGCGCCGCCGCCAGCACGACCTAGACACATCCTCGGTCCCCCTCAGGACAACCCTTTTCTTCTTCACCGGGATTGCTCGAGATGAGCAGGAATTTTCAAGGAGGCATTTGCAGCATGCCCATCGTTGATCCAGATGCCTGCACCAGCAGATGCATCGTCCGTGTTCGATCGAACTGTTGCTCCAGCATAGGAGATAGTGAGGGCAGCCCCTGCAGGGAGTCGCTCCGGTGGATGTGTGTCCTCTACTCCAGGGTGGGTCTTGTGGTTGGTAAAGATGCGGAAACCATCTGTGAGACTTGTCAGCCTCGCTCCCCCCCTAAAGGTCACATGCTCATCGTCATCCGAATTTTCCTCGTCTGAGTCTTCACTTCCTAGGTCCTCAGGTAAGTTTCGAGGGTACCACTTGGGGAGCAGGCGGTCTAGGCGAGTTCTGGCTGTCATTGCACAGCTATGTGGGTTCTTGCAGTGTTTAAAGGCACGATCTTCTACACAGTCATAACATAAACAATTGATTGTGGGAGTGTGGCTAGCATCTGCTAGTCGCAGTATTACTGCCATCGCATCCTGTACGTAGAAAACTCCGTGGTTATCGCACAAACAGCGGCATCGGGCATTATTGTTTATTTGATGCTTCGTTGTATCCTCCCCGAAGTGGTGCCATAGTGGCATTTCCAAGAGGACGGCCCTATGGGGGTTCGATGCCACAAATTGTACTCCCAGTTTCCTTGCACAGTTTACCATCTCTTAACTTCAGCTAATTACAAAAACAATGAAAGAATAGATCAACATACATCTACTTATATTTTCAAGGGACAAATGCTAGCAATGGAAAGTGGCTGTTATCGCATTTTACAATGGGAATCCCGAAATCCATCAAATGCTCTGGGACGGGGCATAACACTTTGTCCAGTCTGTACCATGGACAAAGTGTTCATAAGTAAGTTTGGTCTGTTGTGGACCGATGACTTGAGTGTTGTATGGAGACCATAGGCCATTCCTAAGGGACGCTGGGACCCAAAAGAGGGGCTCTGAGGGGATACAAAAAACCCAACCGCCACTAATTTGCCACTTCAGGGGAGTGGAAGTGGACTTCATGCAGAGAGACTAGATAGAAAATGAGACAAAGCACTGGATAGAAGGAAGAACCCACATTTAGTAAATACCATCCACTTGCAGTTGTGGACCTTTGTAGCAGATGTGGACCATAGACGACATTATCCGCATGCCATACACGAATCATCTTGTCAATAGAACTAGAAACGATTTGCTTGCCATCGGGTGAGAATGCAACTGAGGTGACCACATCAGTGTGCCCTTCCAGAGGCTCCCCAACTGCAGCTGCAGTCTCTGCATCCCAAATGTACACAGTCTTATCACCAGACCCAGAAACAATTCGCTTGCCATCAGGTGAGAATGCAACTGAGCTGACTGGATTAGTGTGCCCTTCCAGAGGCTCCCCAACCACAACTCCGGTCTCTGTATCCCAAATGCGCACAGTGTAATCATATGACCCAGAAACAATTTGCTTGCCATCAGGTGAGAATGCAACTGAGGTGACCCAATGAGTGTGCCCTTCCAGAGGCTCCCCAACTGCGGCTCCAGTCTCTGTATCCCAGATACGCACAGTTCCATCATCAGACCCAGAAACAATTTGCTTCCCATCGGGTGAGAATGCAACTGAGGTGACCCAATTAGTATGCCCTTCCAGAGGCTCTCCAACTGCAGCTCCAGTCTCTGCATCCCAAATGCGCACAGTCATATCGTCAGAGCCAGAAACAATTTGCTTGCCATCAAGTGAGAATGCAACTGAACTGACCGGATTAGTGTGCCCTTCCAGAGGCTCCCCAACTGCAGCTCCGGTCTCTGCATCCCAAATGTGCACAGTCATATCATTGGACCCAGAAACAATTTGCTTGCCATCAGGTGAAAATGCAACTGAGGTGACCACACCAGTGTGCCCTTCCAGAGGCTCCCCAACTGCAGCTCCAGTCTCTATATCCCAAATGCGCACCGTCTTATCACCAGACCCAGAAACAATTTGCCTGCCATTGGGTGAGAATGCAACTGAGGTGACCCAATTAGTGTGCCCTTCCAGAGGCTCCCTAACTGCAGCTCTGGTCTCTGCATCCCAAATGCGCACAGCGGTATCATATGAGCCAGAAACAATTTGCTTGCCATCGGGTGAGAATGCAACTGAGGCAACCCAATTAGTGTGCCCTTCCAGAGGCTCCCCAACTGCAACTCCGGTCTCTCCATCCCAAATGCGCACAGTCTCATCATCAGACCCAGAAACAATTTGCTTGCCATTGGGTGAAAATGCAACTGAGGTGACCACACCAGTGTGCCCTTCCAGAGGCTCCCCAACTGCAGCTCCGGTCTCTGCATCCCAAATGCGCACCATCTTATCCCCAGACCCAGAAACGATTTGCTTGCCATCAGGTGAGAATGCAACTGAGATGACCACATCAGTGTGCCCTTCCAGAGGCTCCCCAACTGCAGCTCCAGTCTCTGCATCCCAAATGCGCACAGTGTAATCATCAGACCCAGAACCAATTTGCTTGCCATTAGGTGAGAATGCAACTGAGGTGACTGAATTAGTGTGCCCTCCCAGAGGCTCCCCAACTGCAGCTCTGGTCTCTGCATCCCAAATGCGCACCGTCTCATCATTGGACCCAGAAACAATTTGCCTGCCATTGGGTGAGAATGCAACTGAGGTGACCGAATTAGTGTGCCCTTCCAGAGGCTCCCCAACTGCGGCTCCAGTCTCTGCATCCCAAATGCGCACAGTCTCATCATCAGACCCAGAAACAATTTGCTTGCCATTGGGTGAGAATGCAACTGAGGTGACCACATCACTGTGCCCTTCCAGAGGCTCCCCAACTGCAGCTCCAGTCTCTGCATCCCAAATGCGCACAGTCATATCATGAGAGCCAGAAACAATTCGCTTGCCGTCAGGTGAGACCACAACAGAGGTGACCCAATCAGTGTGTCCTTCCAGCACAGCAATTAGCTCTGGCCATTTCATCATCTGTCCTCTTGAAATCGAGGATATCTGTGGGAACTGATGTGAGAACCTTCTCCTGATCTCAGCCTCTCCTGGTGCCAAAGCCAGAGCTGATATGTAAATGTGGGGAGCACTCTCAGCAATTGCATCATGAAAGAAGGAGATAAATCTTTTGGCATCTGTTGCAAATTTGACCAGTACAGAATCCTAGTGCTTGTTATTTGTGTCGCAGGTCATTGCCACTCAACACACGCACCTTATTTGCCCATAATATAATTTTAGACAGCATCCATGACCCATGGTCCACTATTCCAAACAAACTCAATACCTCGAGCCAAAATAGAAATTTAGCAAAGAGCACTGTCCCTACTGCTTTAGCACTGCCTGGGCTATAAGATGTTGCTGAAACATGCTCTACCCAGAATCGACATGCATATCGGACATGTGCTGGGATGTATTGGTCAAGTCGCCATTGAAAATCTGGCATGTCAATGTTTCGCAAATGGGAGGTTGGCAAGTCACAGATATTGAATTTGAGTTCCTTATCCATCACTTTCAGAAGGGCAGATGTCAGGGACTGCTGCTGATCCTCTGTGCCACAGAGAATCTCAGGAGATCTCATTTGAACATGAGAGGTCATAAACTCTCTAAATGAGAGGTGAATGATCCTGACTGCAGCTCCTGGCACGTCGGAAACATGAATTACAGCACTCAGACGGAGGAGTGTCCATTGAAGCTCCTTTATGTCCAATTCAAGCAAGGCTGCCAGACTTTGGGAATCCAGTGGTTCAAGGAGGTGCAGAATAGTACTGAGGATCTGGAGAGCTTGATCATGAAACTCCTGTGCACGAAGATCTCCTGGACCCGGCACTGGGATGGCTTCATCCACAATCTGCTGGTACAGGCCATGCAGATCTGTCAGGGAAGCCCCTTGGAGAAGGTAGTTGAGAGACTTCTGTGGTGGAACATGTGGCAGTTCTGCCTTCACATAACGAACAGCTGTTGCTGCAAATATAAAGAGTCCATTAGCACGGTTGGTTATTTCTTCTGCATCCCGATTCTGAATCTTCCAAGCTTGCTGTGGAGTCCATCCAGCACCATCCAGTGATTGCTCAATATACAGCTGAATGTCCTGCTTGACTATGGTAGTGTCAATTCTTTCGAGCCTGATCCCATGCATCAAAGATAGCAGAGTGTCAAACTTGAGGTAGGAAGGAACATCCGGGCGTCCAGTCAGAAAAAATCGAATGTGGGCTGGGATCCGAGCAATACTATCTGACAGCCACCGTAGAAAGATCTGGCCACGATCCTTGCCGCATTCATCTAGAGCATCAAGGCAGATGACCCATGATTTCGGACTTGGCGGCATTTTTTGTAGGATTTGTACAACCAGTTTCTGGAACTGCAGCTGTGGCTCTGCATCAAGAAGGCCAGTGTGGTCATTTTCCAACAAGTCAACAAGATGAGTCCGGAAGACAGCACTGTAATCTGCAAGCTGGGCAGCTAATGTGGTGGCAAGGTGCTTCATCTCCTTACGCTCTGCATAGTCCCGTGAAAAGAAGAAGGAGGCTGCCAGAATGCCTTCCTGCTCTGCCAAAATAGATGCAACTGTCTTTGCAATGGTGGATTTTCCTGAACCCGCCGGTCCACTGAGCATGACCACACGTTGAGAAGAATCAGGAGGGTTGGTCAACCGGGTAAGAATATCCTTGATTACATCAACCCGTGTGCCATCCATGCATTTCTCGGGAGTGTTGGCCGCATTGTAGCGGGCTGCAACACATTTCAGCTTGCTGAGTATTTCCCTGGAGGCCATGTCTTGCAATTTTTTTTCAATGGAAATGTTGCCATGGAACTACAACAGATCAGAACAAGAGACTGCTGAGAAATGGATGATGCGCACAGTGAACTGGCGGATTTGAGATGCTATTGAATTTTCAATTCCCTGGATTTTCTCCTTGTCATCCTTGGCGGTGAAGAATTTCTTGATTGTCTTCCTTTGCGCGAACGATTCACACTCGCGGGCTATCACCTTGAGCTCACTGACACCCGAGATAAAATTAGTCGATGACAGGGCAGGATTTCCCCGCGGCGACGCACTAAGATAGAGCAGCGAGCCGCTGCTTTAGATCGCCAACAGCGCCCGAGGCATCAATCCTGGCTGTCAATGCTTCAAGCATCTTCTGGAGCTTGGAAACATCCTCCTTATTCGCCTTCATCGTCTGCCCGACTCAATTTAGCCGTATACAACACGTCCAGGATGTGGGATCTCGCACCGACAGCATTTCCGCTAGCTCAAGTACACCATTCAGTGCACCCTCGACCCCGATGCCGGTAGCGCCAGCTTTAGCGAGCCTAAGCGCCGGCAGAACGGCATTGTCAAGAATTCCTGTAGGTGTCTGTGCAGCCCCGACTGTTGAGGATGGAGGATCTGACATTCTGAGTGCTGAGAGGGTGAAGATCTGGGCTGGTCGCGGTGGTGGGAGCGATAAGAGGGAAGTCAAACCAAATTTAGCCTGGCTGACCAGAATCAAACGATGGGCAAGCAGTGCCTCCCTGATACTCACGCTACGGGCGCTGATGAGGGCCGCGATGGCAACTTGTATCAATTCAGCGGCAGCATTTGAGAATACACAGAAGGTGATCACACGGCGCAGGTAGGGCGGAAAATTACTTTGATTGTCAGTAGACTCCGACGAGCAGAGCGGAAGCAGGAGAGCAGGCAACGAAGGAGGGTGTACTGCGAAAAAAAGTGCACGGACAGCATACTCACCTCCGCTCTCGCCCCACGGGAAGCACGACTCTGTCCCGAAGAAGATGCAGCGTAAGCCCCTCCCCTAACGTTGCCGTTGAACTCGCTTCCTCCGGCAAAAAATGAGGACTGGGCAGTGTTACGACATTCCGGTCCACGTCATGGAATCCGGACCGGGGATGTATTCGCGCCGCGGAAGTCTGGAATCCGAATCGGGCCAGTTTCTCGTTTGAACCAATGAAATCTGCCAAAGGTACTACGATATAATTTCACGCGTGCTTCCTTCGCCAGAGGACTCAAATTTTTCGGAGGTTGGCTTGAAGGCAGAGAATTATGCTTACCGAGAAATAGCGCAGGGCTGTTGAATCCCGGCCCAACGGGATGATACAAATTTAAGACAAAGAATTGGTATAGAGAGGACCCGAGGCGGGTCAGCGCTCGGCATAAGATCCAGAACATATAAGATCACTGCCAATAACTGCCACTAAGTTCGCGGTGAGCACCGGAGACGTGGATTCAATCGGCGCTGCACAGCGAAGGAAGAGTTGAGCCTGGGTAAATAATCGCGACCTGCAGTTACTGCTGACGTTAGTCGAGTTCATCACAGTGCCCTGGCAGGTATTACAGGGATACCAGCGTGCATCCCTGTCAAAGCGCGAGGCCCAATATCTCTCGCGGTTTTAGAGGATAAAAGGGTGGAATCGGAGCGGGGGACGAAGCATCCGTGGGACACGATACATTGCTCATGTCGTGTCGGGGGGCCGTGATAATCCACAGCAGGGAACTTATGCGTTTTGTGCCAAAATTTTGGCGCAATCCTTTACGCACGCTGCACCTCTCACGCCCTTGCACAAACATGAAACACGAGAAAGAACAGACCTTCCTCAACGCGACGGCACTGGCATTTCAGGGGGAAGGAAATGCCGGACGGACCCACGTCAGCGGGGGAAGGCTCGATAAATGATAAGACATAAGATATTGAAGTAGAACTTGGCGAAGGGTTACTAATTGAACAATTAAAATACAGACCGGAATTCAGCGGGCGGGGAGGAAGCTGTCAGGGAGGTGAGACGAGCGATTACGAGCTTAGGGTGCACGAAGACACGGTACGAGGCTGATTACCGGAGCGTTGAGGCGCGCAAGAACGGTGTTTGCCACAGGCATCAGGAACACACATCTATTTCCTAATCTTGGCCGCACAAGTAGTTAAGCTTACGAGCCTAGCGTTCGTGTCTCGCAGCCACGCGGATGCTGGCGAGCAGTGCCGGGTTGCGCCCGCTCGCAAGCCGCTGCGACGAGACGCGCGGAGCGGGGAGGTCGTGGTGTATTGGTGCCAGCGACTGCGCCTGAGCCTGAGGCATGCACGACACAGAGTGGGCGGGTGCATTATCTGCACGGCGGGAGGGCGGACATTGAGTACGAGCGAACCGCAAGGGTCACGGCGCCTGCGCGAGCGGATCTGAGATCTTATCGTCCGGCATTACAGAGGATAACTAACACCTATCGGGGGAAGGGCGGGGCACACGCACGCGGTGTCCCGCGTTGTCCTGTCGGGGAGCTTCGCGGCCCAGATGCGCTCCGCACAGCAACCACACGCCTAAGACGAGCCGCGAGGACATCCCCGACGCGGGGTGCGCGCGGGTGCGTCGCAGTGGTCGATGCAGCGGGTGCCGCGCCCCGTACTCGCGATCAGAGTGCCCCGCGGGGCGCAAACGCAGGTGGCACGAAGTCCTGCGCGCAATAGTACGATTTGCGCGCGCCGCAGCGAGAGGGTGTGCAGCATCGAGACAGGGGGCGCTGCTGGCTATTAGCACGAATAAGAATAATACACGGGACGGGAGACGCACGCGCGCACGTACATAGTCTCGCGCACCATCGTCGAGCGTCGCAAAGTGTCCGCTGATATCGCCAGAGAACGCGGACCGGGCGCGAGGATGTGTCGCGCAGGGAGCCCCGACTCGTGTGCGCGGGGGTGTGTTATCTACGCGGTGTGGACAGCACAGCGGGATACCGCGCCCGTACGCGCCCAGCCGCACAGATTTAGAAGGCACCACAGAAGTCGCAGACAGACGCAGCGAGCGCGGAGTCCTGCGCTCAAGAGTACAATCGAGCGCGCGCCGCGCAAGCCAGCGATGCGAAGCGAGGGTGTGCAGGCTCCAAGAGCTGTTAGTACGGATAATCCACATCGGAGCGGCGCACACGTACGCGGTCTTGAGCGCCACCGCGGCCGCCTCGCTTTCGCGTCGTCCGCAAACGCGTTGCGCGCGTCGTCTGCGCGGAGGGTGGGGCGCAGCGTGCGTATCGCGTACTCGCGAGGTGTTCGGCTGGCACGGTGCACTGAGCACGAGAGCCTCCGCACGCATCAAGGCGAGACGCGGGTGTGTTGCTGCGCGTAGCTTCGAGTGGGAGCTATCGATCTCTCCATGAGCACGGATACACAGTAACAGGAGAAGGGCGGGTACGCAGGCCCGTAAGCTTGAGCGTCGCTGTGGTACGGCAATCGTCTAGCTCCGCGAGGGCGCCGCACCCAAGATGCCTCGCGCGAAGAATCGGGGACAGTCCGACGCAGAGTGTGCATGATACGCGCGGCGGTGGGGTGCACAGCATCCAAGGTGACCATTACCTTCGTCCGACTCAGCGTCAGACGTGGATTTCCTGGCGCGAGGTGGGCTATCTGCCCGTTGGTACGGACGGCAGACAGCACAGCAGAGTTATTGATACGCACAGAATCTCGGCGCTGGCATCGAGCTGCGTCCCACCGTCCAAGCCCGCCCGAGGCCTGTGGGAGTCGCTACGGGTGCCGAGGTTTCAGGTAAGCCTTGCGCTAGGCTGAGGGTTGACGCGGCCGTGGAGGCCAGATTCCGCCAGAAAGAGACACGGCTTCTGCAGAATGTATTAGCCAACAGGAAGATGACCGTCTCCGGGCGAAGTAAACTCACGAGCTAGTCAACACATCCGTGACGATCGATGCACTCGGGAACGTGAGCCGCAGCTCAGAAAGTCGACGCTACGCTGCTGCATCGGCGGTATGTGCTGTAAATCATACGCCCCCATAAATCGGTTTTGCGAAAAACGGCCGCGACAGCGATGCGTGCGTCTCAACTGGTCTGGAATCGGGATCGCGGACGGGCCCAGCGAGGGCGAATACACCGACATGTAAGATCAGGACATTGTTTGCCAAAGGCGTCCAGGCCAAATAGAGGCACGCATCAATCGCTTTCGGCTGCTTCCTTTCGTTTTATCAAAAGAGAAGTGGCTCCCTGCAACTCTCTTGTTCAATGTTCGGTCTCATTTCTCGAGATCTCCGCCAAGATTCGCTTTCCACAGAAGCCTGTCGCCTTGCTGTCTCTCTCTCAGAGTCTCTCTGCTCTCTACAAAAATTCTACATGACAATTCCAGTATTTTCTGGCGGTAAGCCACGCCTGCCAGGCTCGGTTTCCTTTCGCTTGGAGTCCCGCGAGAAGCTGGACATTGCAGTAGCTGAGCACCGTCTTGTTCTTGCCGGCTCCGCCCCCACGGTCGTCCGTGGGTTTCCCCACCTTCGGGTTACTCAGTGCTGGGGCTGCCACAAGTTCGGACATGTCAAGGCAAGATGTACGGTCAAGGAGACAAAATGCGGTGGCTGCGGTGAGGCGGCACATGGCGCAGTGTGCTCGTCGACACCGAAGTGTCTGAATTGTGGCGGGGATCACCGTGCTGAGAGTTTCTCTTGCCCAGCTCGGAAACGTATCGCCGAATCGCTTCGCCTCCGCGCCGTGGAACTCACCAATTTCCTGAATGCTTCATCCTCTGTGCCAGCCCCCCATCTTCCTGCGCCGCGGCTGCGCGAACTCGATTAGATGCTAAACCTTGTCCAGATTAACTCGTGGAAGTCGCGGAACCCGCTGGAAATCCTGGCAAGTTCTAACGACTTCGACATAATTTGTGTCCAAGAACCGCACTATCAAGAAGCTTTTAATACCCACAACTACCCCGACTACACCCTTATATATCCTGAAGATTCCCATCAACACCGCGTCTCTATTTACGTCAAACTTTCCTCCATCCCCGCCGCCAATATCTGCCCACGGCGACCTATCTAAATCTGGTGACATCCTCGTCGTTTAATTTACTTTCGGTTCGGTGAAACTGACACTAATCAATCTCTACAACGACTGTGCGACTCGCGCAGGTGTCAAACTACTCCGTGGTGTCTTGCGTAAGCTGGACGCGTTCTCAAAAATCTTCGTCGTTTTGGACTCAAATTCGCATCATCCTCTCTGGGACACCATGACCAAAACCCCCATGTGCGAAGATGACTTCGAGCTCCATGACCTCATGCTGGCTCACGGTCTTCTCCTCCTCACACCTCCTGACGTTGCGACTCATTCTTCAGGCAATGTGATTGATCTGGGCTTCAGCTCTCCGTCTCTCTACATGTCTATCGATGCAACTGTGGACCCATCTCTCTGCGTTGGAAGTGACCACCTCCCTATCCAGTACACTTTGAACTTCGATGTGGTTCGTTCTAAACCCACAAAATTTAACGCGGACAAGATGGACCTTGACTCATTCCTGGCTATAATTCGGGATCACTTAGCTCTGCGCCCGGTACCCATTATTACCACCCAAGATGAGCTTGACGAGGCGGTGGGTTTTCTTTGCGACGTACTTCTCGCTGGGGTGGAAGGCTCTACCCCTCGCCACCGTCCGTGCTCTATGGCCAAGAGATGGTGGACTCCCCTCCTCACAAAACTCCATTCACGGATGCGCTACGAGCGGAGACGCTACCAGAAACTCCGTGTTCGCTCGGCTCGTCTGGCCTGGCTGGATGCGCGACGAGTGTTCTACAGAGCCATCTCCGAGGCAAAGCAGGCAGCGTGGACTACCTTTGTGAAGGAGCTGGAGCGCATCGACGTCTACAGGGCCCTCAACCGCCTGAAGGAACGCCGCTCCGCTGTCTTTCCATCCATCTGTGATCCAGACTCTAGTGAAATTGTGCTCACTCACCTTGAGCGAGGCCGTACTCTAGGTCGCGCTTGGTTTGGATCTGCGGCGGTCGAGCTCCCAGCGGAATCTCCCACACCTACGGTTCCTCTGTCCCCAGACGTAACCCCGGTAACGCGCGTAGACCACGATGGTAACGGCGCCTTAGTGATATCGGAGTTCACACGAGCTGGCCCTATGGCTTCGTCGACGATACAAACTTCAGCACTGCCAGCAAATCTCCGTCGCAGAATGTTGCTGTCCTTAACAAGGCCGCAAAAATCGCTGTCGAATGGGCGCATGACGACGAAGCTACTTTCGAGAAATCAAAGACTGAGCTCATCCATCACTCCCCGGACGTGCTGACCTTTCTGACTTCAATATCACCTTCGATGGCGAGGAGATCAAACCGTCAGATCCTGTCAAGCGGGTGGGTGTTCTGATTGACTCCAAGCTGTCGGGCGAAATGCACATCAAGTCTCGTTCGGCATCGGCAGCAAGGGCTCTCAATGCTTCGCTGGCGCTGACTCACGCAGTCTGGGGACTGAAGCCACTCATAGTACGGGACTTGGCTCGGGCTACTGTGCTACCACGGGCAGACTACGGAGTTAGTTCATTCTTCCCTCTCCCCCCATCGGCCTTGAAACCCCTCGAGCGGATTAACAGGTCTGTGGCTCGGTGTATCACCGGTGGGTATCGAACAGCCTCCCTCGCAGCCCTCGAGAAGGAAGCCGCTTTACTCCCGGCACCTCTGCGCATTGAATCTGCTTTGCTCCATCGTTTGGCTCGCTACCTTACCCTCCCGCCGTCTCATGGTATCTCCCCGCTGCTCCATGAGGCTATCTCTTCCACGCCGAAGTGCGCCCATCGGGCGTCTGCGTTGCACTATGTTGAGCGCCTTCCCTCAGTTCGCTGACCATCTGAAACTCCGCCCAAGGTACACGGATCCGCGGTCGTAAGACTCCGTTTACTGCACTGCTCCCATCGCTCTCAGCTATTCCTCTTGGGGTTGATCTTACACTGGGCATGGAACCTATTCTCCCTGTTTACGCGCCACCATGGGTCGAACCTCTTGTGGTTACAACCATTATTCCTCTGAAGGAAGACGCGGTTGCGGTCCTGGAGCGATTCCTAGCGGATGCTGACTTTACCAAATCGACCTGGTTCACAGACGGCTCCCTACTCAAAGGCTCAGCTGGTGGTGCTGCAGTGCGTGTCGAAGCAGGTACTGAGCGCGAGCGGATTGAAATCCCTCTTGGAGATGGCCAGGTCACGGAGGGTGAAGTAGAGGGCATGTTACGGGCCACGGAGCGTGCGCTGGTCAGAGACCCATCTCACGTACTGATGGTCTCAGATTCGCAAGCGGGCTTGAACGGCATCGGATCTACAGCACCACGCTCCGGTCAATTTCGAGCGATCGAGTACAACTTGCTTGTTCGTGAGGCGATGTCGAGGTTGCCCGGGCTACAGATCATCAATTTATGGACCCCAGCGCACATCGGGACCGTCGGGAACGAGCTTGCTGATGAAGCTGCAAAAGCCGCCACTCTCCTCCCCCACCGTTAACCATCCCGGTCTCTCTCACAACCTGCAAGCGGCGAATCAACCTCTACATTCTCGGGCGATGGAAGGCGCTATGGAAGGTAGCCACGACAGGCCGAGGGCTCCGTGCAATTGACAACTCCCCACCCTCACTCATCCTACGCTCCCCGTACATCTCGTCTGCCTCTCGGGCCGATATCTCCATCCTCGCGCAGCTCCGCACGGACTTCTCCTGCCTCAATTCCCACAGATTCCGCTGCAGGCTTGCCCCATCCCCGGCTTGCGACGCCTCTGGCGCACCTAACAAAACCCGCACTCACTACCTTCTCCACTGCCCCGCTTGGGACCACCTCCGCCCGCCTTTACAGCTTGCCTCGTACAACGCCGGTATCCTCGGTTCCGTTGATGTTCACTCCCTCCTCTCACACCCCAAACTCCTGAAAGCTACTCTCCAGTTCGTTGCCTCAACTCGACGCTTCGCTTGACTCGGTCTTGTCCCTCTTTTCTTTTCTTTCTTATTTACTTTACATATCATATAATACTCACAATCCCTCTACGAACCAGAAACAACCCGCAGCCGCCAAAATCTCATCGTTTACCTCTCGCTCATAAATTCCACGCATTCTCACGCCTCAAAATTTCCCCATCGTCCTCACCTTTTATTTTCTTACTTTGCTTACATACATAAAATTCACCCTCCAACTCCCCAATATGTTACCCATCCTTACCCCATCCCTAGCTTAGCTAGAGTACTGCCGCGTAGCCATTATGGCCAGGTACGGCTTAGTATAGAAATTCAGTTCAGTTCAGTTCAGCTCTCCTCATTGAGAGTAAAAATTGTCTAGCACTGCGTTTGCGAGGGTCGTGCAGAAAGGCGTCACATATCCAGCTTCCGTGCCCCATAAAAGCTAAATTGGAGCTGTCCTGAGCACGGTGTCGTGATCAAAGCGAGCAGGACGAGGCTCAAAAAACTATGAGGCACCCAAGGCGACGTTATCAGTAAAGAGCGCCGGGGATAAGCGAAGAAATATGAAATTATTGTGCGGGAATAGGAAAACATTTCTATTAAGTAGAATCAATGGAGTCCTGAACTTGCTGGAGGGACTTCAGGTTTGGACGCGCTTATATATCTCGCCGTGGGTGGGCTGGTCTCCGGACGCCCCGGATTGATTGATCCCCAGGGAAACTAACCAACCTCCATCCTTTAGCACGCTCGATTGGTACTCGATTTGCGATTTGATGTAGCCTTCGTTACCTTCATAGCTTGGCTATTACTGGTTTCATCACTGCGCTCCCCATCCTTCAAGCTCCGAATCGCCTAAAGCGGCATCAAAATAGATTGGGGGGGACTATTCCAAACCCAGCCACGCACCAAGTCCCTCGCAATCCCACTCAATGCGTCAGAGCTTAGTCTCTCGCCGAGACGCTTCAACACGTCAGGATGTTGAGAAACGACCGAGTTACAGAAAGTTGTGGCTGGTTAACGCTGGCACTGAATTAGTGCTAGTCGTCTGTCGAATGATCCCGGAACATGGGTCCATGATTTAATTTCACGGGGCTGTTCATCTCGTTCATGCCCAGACTTGGCTACTGCGACGTAACTTAGTAATTTCAACTCAACTCACTAGTCTTTCGGAGCCATCTCTTTCAAATTTCTTTAAGGCTGTTGCACGATCTTCTGTGCCGCTGACCTTCCCCTGCATTCCCCGATGCCGTCTTGGTATTCCATTCCTAATACACACGGTTCGCCCGAAGGGGCGGCGTTGGTGACGAACGGCAAATGGTCGAACAGTGGACAGAGTGATTGTGCTATCCGGGAGCTCCTGGTTTACTGAGTGGGTCAGCGTAGTTAGCTGCGGACGGTAAGCCGAAAGTCCAACGCGCTGGAGTGATCGGTTAATACGGCAACGCAGAGAATCAATTTCGCACCGACTTGTATTTTTGGTGGTGCTGGGGCATGCCGCAGTCTTCACGGGACTTGGGCAATTCTGCAAACTGGCCAAGGTTTTCTGGCTCCGGTCCTGATGCAGCGGGGTCCAAATTATTCCAGCCCATGCACGACTCGGGATTTCACGTACGCTATAGGTGCAATACGGCCACCTGTTCATTTCCACCTGCAGGATTCCTCGAGATCCTCGAGATATGTATGGGATCCCCAGATCAGCGTTGCGAAGTATACGAGCCGGTGGAACACACACCCGCAGACAACGTTGTCTGGCTGCACCTCACGCGACACGAAGCGGTATGTCCGCTTATCGGATTCAATGACTCGTTGAGGGCACACGGCGCATTGGCGACCAACGACGAGACCTGTGGCCGCTGAGAGGGCGAGGAGGTAGGGGACGAGACGCTTGCCTTTTGCAAACTGGGGGGCGTGGTATCGTCAGATGTTCCCCATCCGAGTGCTTATATCCTATCGATGCTTTAAGCTTTCCTTTATTAATTTTCGCGGAGAATTCTAGAAGCTGTCGAGAGGCAAGGCGTTCGTCAATGATTTTAACCTACATTCGAAGCTTCATTGCGGATGGCCATCATCGACTTGTACCCGGGGATCCTCAGGCAGGCCCAGAACAAAGAGAAATGGGCATCCGAACATGAGTGATAGGACCACAAATATATGTATTCGCCTCGAGAATCGATTGCGAACACGCAGGGTTTTCTCCTAGATGGGTCCATGTCGCTCGGTTAGTCGTGGCTCTGCATTTATACTAGCGAGACGACGTGCCTATGGCAGCCCCTCGATGTACCCACCCCCGGCGGCCTCGCGCACCACGAGGCGCCCCTCCACCCGGAGACGCGGCATACCGCGCTCCACTGCAGCGCGGAAGCGCGCGAAGACCAACGGGGCGTAAGGGTTGTCTACCAGCGCGTCGATGCAGACAAGGGTCCAGATGCAGCGCGGGGAGGCAACAGCGGGGCACAGGACATCCTCGAGCATGGCAAGGGTTTGCGCATTTGCCTCCGGCTCGAAGATCGAGACAGTGCGCCCGCGGGACTGGGAGGGGGACGCGTGTAGGTGTAGCGCGAGCGCACGGAGGGCGGGGGCAGTATGAGGGAGGGGCGCGAGCATGGGGAGGACCCAGTCGCGCAGGAGCGCGTGACCCGGTGAAAGATGGATGTCAAGATGCGTGAGGTGCGGAAGCAATGGGAGCGTGAACGGCGCGGTGGTGTCTGCAACAATGTGGTGAGCTGACTGACGTAGAGTGGTTAAGGGGCAGACCAACCGATGCAGTCGATTTCAAGGTGCATGAGGCGGGGGCCAGCGTTATTGAGCGCTGAGACGTCGGCGGTGTCGGCCTTGAACGCGAGCCGCTGGAGGCACGCGAGGTGCGCGCGCTGGAGTACGGTGAGCACGTTCCACGGATTCAGCGTGAGGATCAGGTGTGTAAGCTGCAGCGCAGAGGCGTCAGCGCTCGCTGGAAGCACCCCTGATTCCTCAACGGAGACGTTTCGTACGGAGAGGAGCTGGATATGCTTCGCCGCGCCGTATATTACGGACACTGGGACGTCGAAGAGGCTGGTTAGATATAGCGCGTCGGGGCCCGGGGTTGATATGCGCGCAGCCAACGCGGACTGCAACCCCGGTTTCAGGGTTCCCCAGCGCAAGCCGACGCCCTCGACCACGAAGCGCCGCACATTCGGGACAAGGCGCAGGATGTCTTCGAGCAGGTCGTGATGATCCGGGGAGTGTTCCCAAGGGAGACGGACAGTCAGCTCCTTGACGTACGCTGCGAGGTGTGGGGAGCACAAGAGGAGATCCCGCGCGCGCTCGAAGCTCGGGCACCAGGTGGGCATGCTGTGCCCATGCAGCGACAAGGCGCGGAACAACACGCGCTGGGCCGGTCCCGTAAAGTTGGTCGCGATCAGCGAGATCGACTTGAGGGACGCTCTATCCGCCGTGGGGTCGAAATCGCGGAGGATGGCGTCGACGAGTTCCTGCGGGATGGTGGTCATGGGAGAGGAGCGGGCAGTCTGGAAGCAATCGCACAGCCCTATGTGGATCGTCCCGTTTCCGTGTGGTCATCAAGTAGCGTTCAGAAAAGCCTGATATCGGCCCCTATTGTCGGGAATACGAATAAAAGCTTCAGCGCGCGGGTCGGGGAGCCCTGGAAGCACAAAGAAATAGAAAGACAGCCAGACAGATGAGAACAGTAATTTAAAATACTACCTCAAAATCGGAAGGCGAGAGCCAGGCTGACCCAAAACGTCTTAGATGCAGCAATTGATCGGGAACACATCAGACTTTTGACAGATTGCTTGTCATCCTTGTTTGACCTTGTACAAGGCCAAACAAGGCCAACAAGGTAGAAAGGTCGCAAGGTCGCAAACGAAGACAATATTTTCGCAAGATCAATATTTCCCCCCAAACAAAAGGTTTTTCAAGAATTGTCCTGGACCTCATTCGCAATTTCCTTGGGGATATTGTTTGATATTTTTGCTTGTCGGACCTTGTGAGCTTGTTCACAGCCAACAAGGTCGCAAGATTTTTGTCAAAAGGCTGATGTTGGCTGGAAGAGAGACCAAATAGCGAAATGCATTGCACCCTCACATATTGCCAACCTTCTCCCAGCGCATATTGGAGGGGGTTCCTGGTTCGACTCTAGGCTCGGTCATAAGTCGTGTTAACTCGGGGGCATCTTATTCTTTCGACCCACAACCGAATAAGTTTTTCCGCGCGCCTCAGGCTCTACGGCAATAGCAACCACGCGAGCTGCGACACGGTCCATCTCACGCACCACCTCCAGGTCATCGCTCGAAAGGCCCCTGGGCTGGCTTCGCTGGAGCTGCGCGCCGGTTGCCCCACGACCAAACTTTCCACAACGATTGCCACAACATTTCCGGAGCTTGCATCCCTGCGCCTCGTCATTCCCTCTTACGCAGTCGATACCACCTCAGACTTACAGGTGCGTCCTTCACAGTCCACCTATAGGCGCCATCCACACTGACCACCTTTCACTGACTTATGTTAGTTAATTCCGTCCTTCACACGCACCGAGGACGGCCGCCGTAAATGAAATCAACCCTTATTTCTGCCACGTATTTTGATCACTCGGCCCCCGCGAAACAGAGTAGAGGAGACTTGGATGTACCTCTGCCAATCGGCAGACTCGCAAAATACGCCAGTCCCAGTCCCGATCAAATATCATGTAGCAAACGGTCATCTCGAGAGACGGGTCTAAGGTGCCATGGAATAGACCGCAAACATATACCCTGGTCCCGATGTTCTATAACTATCTATAACTGGCCATCGTACTGGCGGTTCGCCGCAAGTGTGGTTCAACTGAACAGCATCCGACGCAGATGTCTGATGAAAGGACGCTCACAATGACGCTCCTTGGTCCGGGCATGAATGTCGTGCACCCCTAATTCAGATCGTGCGGTGAGAGACGATCTCGGCACCACATCGACGCCCACTCTGACACCTCCGACCCCTCGGCCGTCAGTTTTCGACCGTCATGTCCTTTCCTGATCATTAACAGTGGACGGCGAAACTATCCTCAGGTTCAACGGCAAATCTTTAATAAGGGGAGAGAAACACATTAGATCCCCGTTGCGGCATGGCGGGAGTAGCGTAGAAATGTAACCAACTCGACCATAGAAAGTTGGCGGCGTGCGGAAAGAAGTAATAAAAGATATTCGTGGCATTTAACACAAAACATCGCCGGAGCGTAGAAATTACAAAAGGCCACGACAGGATCTCAACATCAACTCCGAGATTTCCTTTCCCCCTTCACAGATCCCGTCACTTAGGCAGTGATGGGGATGCAGTTGATGGCGATGAGGGAGCCCCACTCCTGCTCGGGCGCGTCGCAGGTAACGGTGGTTCCACCGCTGGCAGTGCGCGTCAGCTTCGGATTTTGTTCCAGAAATTTAGTAGTACTAACCAGTTGTTGCCGACGAGGGTGATGGGGCTGCAGCCCAGGCCGACGGGGACATCGAGGCCGCTGAGGTCGAGGCCGAGGAGGGCGGCGACCGCAGCGACGGAGCTGCTGCTGGACGACTGGACGCTGTTGCAGCATTGGTTCGAGGTCGGGGGAGTCACCGGGGGCGTATCCCACGGCCTGGCGGCAGCAAGGGTCTATGTAAATGATTGATCAGTACGATGGAGACCCGAAATATGAATGGCAGCGTACAATGAGCACCGAAGTGGCAATGACAGAGAGTTTGGAGAACATTGTTGAAAGAGTTTGAACGACAGAGGGATGTGTTCGAGTGAGTATCAGGAGTAGAATTGTGCTGCTTTTATACTGTGCTCTGCCACATTTTCCCGCGATTCCAGAGCATGTCGGGGCCGCACAGCACTAGGAACCAACTTCACCGCGGTCATGAAGAGTGGAGCAGTGGAGCTTTTGGACATTGCATCGACATGGTCGGGCAGCAAGGGAAACTCCTCTCATGTCACGTCGGGTGTTGATTTGCGCGACGTGATCTGTGGAGCTATTCATTTCCTCATTGCGGGATAGCACTGCCGTCACGATGGTCATGACAGGAATACTTTTATGGTTTCTTGCGGCGATTTAACGGACGAATAGTGTGTGTTCAATTCACGCCCAAGTCGCGATGGGCTGGGCGACTGATATGATGCGGAGGCACCTAACGTACACTCTGTACCGCAAACCCGAGGCAACGTGTGTTATAAAGTAGACCTCACAGACGGGGGCAGAGCGCCGCAATCAGTAGCCCAACAGGCGGCGCCAAACGTCATGCTGACGTAAAATTGAATGCGCGGAGGAAGTGCGCTGCTGCATGGTCAGTTGACAAGCCCGAAATATCTCACCAAGCCTAGCGGTATGCTGTTCCATGCGCGGGGGAAGACATCTCTTGACAGGAATGCGGTGAGATCCGCTGGGTGCAGACTATTAGTGATCTCGACGTCATCAACGGACAAATTTACCGCTCCATCTCACGAGGCAAAGTGACACAGCTCTCTTCAAAAACTCCTCCTACACCTTCATAGACGTAATTTTTCGACTCGGGGAATTGTGCTCCCTAGCATCATTTAACAGGTTGCGTCGAAATAAGCAAGAACCGGTGACATTGAAGTATGTGATGACAAAGCCCCGTAAGAGTGGCGGAGGAGAATATCTCGGATGAATTCTACAAATAGACAAGTCTGCTAATTTCGAAGCGTCGAACTTCGAACGAACGGTAATCCTCGTTCAAAATGTTTCAGCCGGCAGCAGAGGCAGAAGGTGTAGGTCAGAGAACAGAAAGGCCAAACTTTTATCTGTATAGAGTGGCTCCAAAGACCGCTGCATGGAGCCCCCGAAATGATTTTCAACCAGAAAACACAGCTTCCGTGATCCCATCGTCACATCACATGAATTTCCACTCTGTGACAGGACGCGCTCTTGCTCGCAAACGGGACAACCAACGACTGTGGTCCACTCGGCAGCACCACTAACCGTCGAATATCTCAAACATACCACGTCAAATTACTTTCCGACATACCCAAGGCCCAGCATTGTCCTCAAAATTCAAAAGCCGCTCGTGGTTGATCTTGCATCAAAGGCAACGCGCTCGGACGTGCATAAAAACCATCTGTGTGGTTGGAACTTGGCGGTCCAAAAATTTAGGTCTTTGAAACACGGTATATTTTCCCTTCTTTTCACAAACAGAGACAAAGTCTCTGTATTATGTACAGAGTACCGAAAATGTCTCGAAACGGTTTATATAATCATGCACTTCACGTGCACATGCTGTCGCTGCCGAAACCTGGTAACTCAGCCTCTCGCAACGAGCGGAATGCCTCAAAGATTGTGCGTAGTTTCCTGTGAACATCCGTGATTTTCTCCACATAGATAGCTTAAAAATTGGAAGCATAGATAGTTTAGATAGTCGGCACTTGTTGGGCTGCCGCGGGGTGTGGGCACGGATCGACGGCACCCTGACGGCATTGATGGCTCGCCAACATTCCGACGACCACAATTTGATCCGGTGACCGCACGGCTGGCACTATAAATTCTCGTCCGAGGCTTCTCTACAAGAGCGTTACATCAGAGGGAGTCCTTTCATTGCGTTGCAACGATCCCGTGCACAAGTATTGAGCTATTCCAGACGCCTGCGGCCCACACCAATTTCACGGCGGAGAGCGGAGCTTGAAAAATCATCTTCTACTCGTTCTTGCCGGTGTCCAACTTTGCATCCCAATTCGTGTCAGAACCATCCAATGAATGCCAGTGATGTAATAAACCCAGCCGGTTCGAGATTGCCTCTTATAATGCCTCTTTTGTTAGAGGTGTTTATCTAAATGATTAGTGTCCTGGTGCGTATTATCAACAAGTAACTTAACAGTGTTTCTCCAAAAACCTGATCGCAGAGCTGGAGCTGCCCCGGGCAGCTATACATAAAATAAACCTTGTTGACTCATAGAATTCACGGGTGCCTCTGACAGTGCCTCATTGACTTCTGGATTTAAGCTACGGCTCATACTAACATGCAGCATCACCTTCAATTGCCGAGCTTTCTGCCCTGAACAAATAATGTACAGTCACTCTTCTAATTTACTTTCCATTCTGTTTGTGACCCACCGCTTGCCGGCCAGCCACTATCATTCAGTTACCGCACTGCAAATCTGCTGACGACAGGCTCCATGTGTGGGAATATTTACCTTCAATATCGGAGTTTATAGAACGAAGCATTCTCCCCACCATCGTTAGGATGAGAATAGAACTTGTTTCGGGCCCACTGCAGTTGATGTTCCTATATTTTGGATTTCGTAGTGTGTTGGAGTGGACTGCGAAATCGAGTCAGTCGGTTACTAACAGTCTGCACCCAGCGGATCTCACCGCATTCCTGTCAAGAGATGTCTTCCCCCGCGCATGGAACAGCATACCGCTAGGCTTGGTGAGATATTTCGGGCTTGTCAACTGACCATGCAGCAGCGCACTTCCTCCGCGCATTCAATTTTACGTCAGCATGACGTTTGGCGCCGCCTGTTGGGCTACTGATTGCGGCGCTCTGCCCCCGTCTGTGAGGTCTACTTTATAACACACGTTGCCTCGGGTTTGCGGTACAGAGTGTACGTTAGGTGCCTCCGCATCATATCAGTCGCCCAGCCCATCGCGACTTGGGCGTGAATTGAACACACACTATTCGTCCGTTAAATCGCCGCAAGAAACCATAAAAGTATTCCTGTCATGACCATCGTGACGGCAGTGCTATCCCGCAATGAGGAAATGAATAGCTCCACAGATCACGTCGCGCAAATCAACACCCGACGTGACATGAGAGGAGTTTCCCTTGCTGCCCGACCATGTCGATGCAATGTCCAAAAGCTCCACTGCTCCACTCTTCATGACCGCGGTGAAGTTGGTTCCTAGTGCTGTGCGGCCCCGACATGCTCTGGAATCGCGGGAAAATGTGGCAGAGCACAGTATAAAAGCAGCACAATTCTACTCCTGATACTCACTCGAACACATCCCTCTGTCGTTCAAACTCTTTCAACAATGTTCTCCAAACTCTCTGTCATTGCCACTTCGGTGCTCATTGTACGCTGCCATTCATATTTCGGGTCTCCATCGTACTGATCAATCATTTACATAGACCCTTGCTGCCGCCAGGCCGTGGGATACGCCCCCGGTGACTCCCCCGACCTCGAACCAATGCTGCAACAGCGTCCAGTCGTCCAGCAGCAGCTCCGTCGCTGCGGTCGCCGCCCTCCTCGGCCTCGACCTCAGCGGCCTCGATGTCCCCGTCGGCCTGGGCTGCAGCCCCATCACCCTCGTCGGCAACAACTGGTTAGTACTACTAAATTTCTGGAACAAAATCCGAAGCTGACGCGCACTGCCAGCGGTGGAACCACCGTTACCTGCGACGCGCCCGAGCAGGAGTGGGGCTCCCTCATCGCCATCAACTGCATCCCCATCACTGCCTAAGTGACGGGATCTGTGAAGGGGGAAAGGAAATCTCGGAGTTGATGTTGAGATCCTGTCGTGGCCTTTTGTAATTTCTACGCTCCGGCGATGTTTTGTGTTAAATGCCACGAATATCTTTTATTACTTCTTTCCGCACGCCGCCAACTTTCTATGGTCGAGTTGGTTACATTTCTACGCTACTCCCGCCATGCCGCAACGGGGATCTAATGTGTTTCTCTCCCCTTATTAAAGATTTGCCGTTGAACCTGAGGATAGTTTCGCCGTCCACTGTTAATGATCAGGAAAGGACATGACGGTCGAAAACTGACGGCCGAGGGGTCGGAGGTGTCAGAGTGGGCGTCGATGTGGTGCCGAGATCGTCTCTCACCGCACGATCCGAATTAGGGGTGCACGACATTCATGCCTGGACCAACCAAGGACCGCCATTGTGGCCCTTTCGGCATCAGACGTCTGCGTCGGATGCTGTTCATTTGAACGGAAAATCTTGCGGCGAACCGCCAGTAGGACAGTTATAGATAGTTATAGATAGTTATAGAACGACGGAGGGTATATGTACCCGGTCTATTCCATGGCACCCGAGACCCGTCTCTCGAGATGACCGTTTGCTACATAATATTTGATCGGGACTGGATCTTGCCAATTTTACGAGTCTGCCAATTGGTAGAAGTAAATTCAAGCGGCTAAGTCTCCGATAGTATTAACTGCGTAAGAGAGAAGGACGAGGCGCAGGGATGCAAGCTCCGGAAATGTTGTGGCAATCGTTGTGGAATGTTCGGTCGTGAGGCAACCGGCGCGCAGCTCCAGCGACGCCAGCCCAGGGGCCTTTCGAATGATGATCTGGAGGTGGTGCGTGAGATGGACCGTATCGCAGCTCACGTGGTTCCTATTACTGTAGAGTTTAAGGTATGCCATCGGCCGACGGTCGTAATACGCTACGGATTGTGAGTGAGGACCATGGAAAGAGGAGAGCATCGGCAGAGAGTCCGAGGGGAGATGTATGGGCCCGTACATTCACGAAGTAGCATTGCGCCAGACAGGTGAGTGTAGGTTGAGGGTGCGGAAGGAGGGGAAAGATGTCAAGGAGGACATGAATTCCTCTTGGCTAATACCATCTAATCCCCTCAACTGTAGTCGAGAATCTCTACCACGAGCAACTGCATACCGGACATAAAACTGGCCATAAAGGATGCCGTCGTTGGGACTCGGGCGATGTTAAGCACACGTAACGTCTGGAGGTTAACGATTCTGAGCCAGTAATTATCGTGGGGATACACGGGGATGTCTTCATTGTGAATAGCAACTTCGTCGATACGAACTTCTCCAAGTCCTTCGGGCGGAAGGAAAGCCGTCATGCAAGATACTAGCGAGAGCGAGAATCCAGCATTCGACGCCACTCTGGTGATCCCGGACACGGTCGTGGAGGACATGCGCACCTCATTAAATGCAAGATGCCGGAGGTTGACAAATGAAGGAAAAGCGTCGCAGATTTCGGCGACGCGAATTCTTCTGGCTGCCGATGATTGTACAGTGGCGGACGGCAGGGGCAATCTCCGGGGAGATAAAAGAGGATAGTCTTCCCACCTATGCGGTTAAGATCAGGCTCTGAGCCCTGCCGGCCTATCGCGAAGGTACATGACCTGAAAGCGAAGATTGGCAATCCATCTGAGCTCTCGCGAAACGAGCCTCGCGACGGCGAGATCTCTGGTCGCCAAGTGAGAGAGGATTTCTAGCCAACGTTCAGACGGAAGCTCTGGAACAGAGAGCCAAAGATTCGCCAGGTGGTGAGCCACTGTATCCATTCTCTGCTCTGAGGAAGATGGGGGTTCGGAGCAGGCCGGTCACGGTCACCAAATGTCACGCGAGACAATAGGCGGCGATCACGCCGGTGTGATGGCAGGGCAAGCCGGTTGGTGGCACTCTCCCGCGCCTTTTTTTGGCCTCTCCATTGACTGATGCTGCCTGCCAGTGCCTGCCCAAATGTATTCTATTCTGAATTTATCCAACTGCATCATCGCTACAAGTCAAACTCAATCAGCTCGATGCTCAACCAGCCCCCCCGGGGTCTCAGTTTTCTGAACTTGTAGTGTGCTTTGAGTTGAATTGTCCAAGTTAGTTTACGCTCAGGAAATCCCAGGACATCTACAATTATATCTATATACTCCCTTATCCATTGACAAGAAATCAAGAGGCCTCGAGTCGTATTGCATGCTAGTTCACGATGCCCGAGATCCCCGGTAGAATCGAACCATCCATCAAATGCCATTTGTCTGTGCATTAAGCCACGCTGGCAGATAATATGGAAGACTCGGAGTTCTCGCAGCCACACTCGTGGCCAAGTGTTCACGAGACACTGGGTGAATGTTCTACGTGACCTATTGTCAACTTTGTACTCTGCAGTGCCGACGCTCTGACTTGTTTGATTCTTTTTTCGAACTGCGGAGCGAGCGAGCTGGACAGTCATTGGCAAGTCATTGGACACCAATAGACCGCCAGGCGAACGCAGCCGAACTTCTAATAGGATCGATATCAGAAGACCGGGGAATTCGGCACCAGCCGAGTTGCCCAGGTGACGGTAGATCCCGAAATGATCGCTGAATTCACTTCGGGGTGATCGCTCCCACATTGTGCGGAAACTACGCTGATGCCAATATCTATGAGGCCTCGCCCTTGCTCTCTGGTTACCACCACGGTGCTCACCAGCCCGCGAGGGTTCTTACGCCCCCCAGTCTAAACGTCCGCCACGCTCCTTCCACCCCCACGCTCATTTCACGCTTTCGACGACCGATCCCGATTCCCAACGAACTTAGACTGCTCCAACGTCCCTATACATGGAAACCCCCCTTTCGCTGCAACGCTTCGATCCACATACACGAGAATCGCGGCCGGCGAACCAGTCTATGTGCACCCCCACCAGCGGTGACGCCCCACAACGCACCTGCGAGCAGGGCCCCTTTGCGCGAGAAGAGAAACAACACAGAGTGAGGAAGAGGCGGAGGGTCGATAGGTGCGTCGCTTGCCATGGAGACTAGCAGGATGACGCTCACTCAGTCTACAGCCCTCGCGCGCTGTCATCAGCGAGCTCGGCTCGGGGCTCGTCAACCGCTTCGTTGGCTAGTGCCTCCCTGAGCATCTCGTCGGCGAGCGCCTCCTCGTCCCGCTCTTCGGTATCTGCGTCCTCTGCGTCCCGCTCTTCCTCTCTGTGCGTAGATTTTGCTGCGGATAATACGTTCCTCACGGCACTATTCAGCTCCGTCTCAAGTACGGGCAGCTCCTCATCCGCCTCATCCTCGAGGTAAATCCATGTCACCATGCAGGCCCGAGCAGACGTTCATCTACCCCCCAGGTCCTCTCAAAGCGCCTCTCGAACGATCAGTTCGTCGCGCAGGTGTGTCGTCTACTCATCGTTCACAGTTGAACTTCAACATTCCTCTTCTAGCTCCACCATCCCCAGCTCCTCGACGTCTACGACCAGCGCGTCGCGGAGTTCCAGCTCCCGCGCCGCCTCGTCCAGCGCGCGCTCAACGTCCAGTGCGCGCTCAATGTCCAGCGCGCCGAGCGCATCCGTGTTCACGTCGACTACCGTGCTGACGCTCAGCGACTCCACATTCACCGTCGTCGCCACGGGCCCGGGCACGCTTGGCACGGGCACGGCCGCCGTGGGCACGCCGTTCTCGCGGAACGTCGGCGGCATCGTCGGCGTCGCTGTCGGCGGCGCCATTTTTCTCATCCTCGGCGCCGCAGGGGTGTTCTTTCTCTGCCGGCGCGTCAGGCGGCGCGGGGGAGCCCAGCCAGAGCCCCCGGGCGCGGTCGAGCTGCTGCCGCGCGCGGAGGGCGCAGCGGTGGCGGCAGAGGAAGAGGCCCCGCCGCACTACCAGCTGCGCCGCCCCATGATGCCGCCGACACCGCCGTCGAGCTCGTCCGTTGCGGGCCTCCTGGGCTTTGGCGCGCGCGTACGCATCGCCCCGGGCGAGCTGCAGGGCGCCGCCGCCGTGCCGCTCCCCCCGTCCCCGCGCTCACCGCAATCCCCCCGCCCGGGCTCGCTGCTCAACCCACGCGTCGTCGGGCCCCCGAGTCCCGTGCTCACGCCCCCAAGCCCCGTCGTTGCGGTTGGCCCGGCTCCGCCGTCGCCCGCCGCCTCCGAGGCGCGTGGCACGCCGCAGCCGCCCGAGGAGCGCAGCGCACCGAAGATGCTCCTGCGCCCGAGCCTCGCGGTGCTGCAGCAGGGCCATTCGTTCGCGGACCACGAGGACTACTCGCGGCGCATCGTCGGGGTGCGTCTCTTCCTTTCCTTGTTACTTCCCTTGTTACGTGCGTCTGCTGACGGAAGTTTTAGCACATGGAGAGCGGTCTGACGGCCGACACGCTGGATGAGGAGGCGGATGCGGAAAACAACGGTGGGCCGCGCGCCTATTAACCAACCAAACGATTCATTCTGTTCGAATAAATACAAATAGGGTACTTACGCTAACTTAGGTGCGGTATAGTTAAATATCTTCAAATAATTTTTGTGCCTGTTGTATTCTTTTGCTTGCGAGATGGGCAGTTCGTTCCTCGCATAAACACTCCGCATATTCGAGTCTCAATTGCATCTACAGCTTTGCCTTGAGTAATGTGCCTCCCCTCCGGCGCGCACCCATCGCATGCACCAGCCCGAACCCGACCATGAGGTTGACCGCAATGTTGCCCCATTCGCCCAGCTCCGTAATCGCGAGCTCGCGGCCCTGAAGCATCTTGATCGTCCGCTTTGCGTCGACGAAAACGGGCGTGAAGTGGATGTCCCCGACTTCGACAATCTGCCCCACTGCGAGTGGTTCTCCCAACTCACTGTCCGCGTGGAGTGAGCAGGCTTCTTCGACAGCTTGTGCCATCCCAGGCCAATATCCCAACTAGAAGCAGAGGTGGAGTTGAAGGAGCGATGCGTTCAGTTTAAAGCACCTGGGTCGTACTCTTTCCGGCCAAATTCAAACTTGATCGGGCAGTCAAGCCCAGAGCCCCGATGTCCAAGCTCTTGGCTCTCGCCCCGTTGATCTCTACGACGTTGTCGATGCCATTACTGCCCCGATAAATCTCGTTGACGGCGTCCAGCGGCCTACAGATCATCGTTATGGTGTCCTTCTCCGGGACTGGGTCGCTCGATCCCTGTGGCGTCAACTTAGATTTCAACCGCGAAGCCGACGCGCGGCCGAGGGGAACCAAGGCTTCGACCTCGAGGATGTACTGTATGTTAACGTGTCTGGTGTGCCGTCAGCGGACATGAAGCCGATGAAGTGTTAGAGAGACACGCAAGTGCCGACGCGCAGCTGGGGCTACGCAGGCTTCAGTTCGACAACCCACCAGGGTGACCACGACAGGCGCCTAAACTTCAGCAACGGCTGACGTGGCAATGGACCATCCTCTGCTCATCCTCTCCCAATCAGCGCAAATTTCGGTGCTAGGACCATCCTCTACACATACTCTGCCGACCTCTTTTAGTCCTCTCATAATCTACGGTGGAATTTTGGTGAGAACAATCCTCTGCTCAGCCTCTCGCGAGGATTCAATTGGAGCGAGGTACAACCGATAATGGTGAAAGACAAGATAAGACTGGGGTACATGAGCACGGTGACTGGTCCGGTAAACCGACAGGGTTACAACTAGTTGTCCAAGGAACTTGAGGATGCAACACTGCCATCAGGAAGTAGGATTATCAGAACAATGCAACCGCGTCAGAAGGAAAAGAGCCGCACTGCACTTCCCAATTCTGTAAGTTAGGTTGACTAGGCGAGCGCACAGATAGCACAGATCCAATGAACCCATCCCGAGGTTGAGGACATTCTTCCGTGATGAAAAAGCTCATATCAGACTAGAGAGACGTTGAAAGAAGATTTAAGAGTGTGGGAGATATGGCGTACGATGGCCGTCAAACAAGTATCGTAGGTTTCATTATCATCATCATTGAAAAATACAACAGCGCAGGTGTTGTTGAGGAGTGAAACCGCTACTCCGGAGAGTGCGGGAATAGTGACTGTCATTGGCCGAATCACGCCTTGAGAAGGACAAAAGTATACATGGCTGAAATGGTCAAAGGGATCGGATGCGACACTCACTGTCTACCACCGCAGTCATAATGTTCTCACAATCCCCGAGTGTTGGTTCGTCTCCGAGTGCCTGGTCGCAGCTGAATGTGCCTGAATATTGAAATGAATATAGAGACACGGAACACATCTCTACAGAAGCTATCAAGGAAACGTACAAGTAGAAAAGATCCCACCATCATCCATGAAACCACACAAATCAATCGGTGCCTGGCGTTCGTCCAGCTGAGCATGCTGGACCTGAGCTTGACGACTGGGACACGTAAAGTACGTGAGCGTCAGATTTGTGAATGGTACTCCAGTCGTAGTTGGGTCCGGAACTTGGAAGATAGACTCGGAGATGATGGTAGCATCTTCATCCGGAAGACAGCCAGGGAGATGGGCAGACGATGCTACCGTGAGGAGAATAAATGCGACAAAAGCCAAAGTGGGGGTCATGGTCGAAATGACTTTAATAGGTTCAATGGCGCCCATGTTTTATAGATGGTTAAGCGTCCATGTCTATTGTACAGCATCAAAGATGCAGGTTGTCTATCTGTCAATGCAGAATAGGCATCTTGTCGAATACTGTCGACCTGTCACTGACGAAGTTGGGCCAATAGTGAGGAACCGGATCAGGATTCAGGACAGAATTAATAATCTAGTCTTGTGTACAGATCTCGCAACTCTCTTATTGTCTATCTGTCGAAGGAGAGATAGCAGGATCATTCTGTCGAACAGTGTCCAGCTTTCGCTGAAGAATCGGGCTCAACCTACAGCAACCAGATCAGGTTTAAGGACAGAAATCAAGAATCTACTTTTGTACGCGGACCCTCGTGGCATCCGAAGTTGGTCATGAGGGTCTGGTGCAAATCAGGAGAGGACTACAAGAGGAGAGGGTGAAAAGTTACATTGTCTTGAAAATACTTGAGAATCAGGATCAACCTCGTTTTGTTATAATGCGATATTCTGTGTTCTAATGCACCTTGGGTGTGCCCAAGTTTGGCACTCTTCAGTGTGATTCAGAATGGAACTTCGGATGGGTTTTTCTTTTGCACATCGGCTTTATCTGGAAAAGTGGCATATGGGAATCCCATTGTAATTCTTAAAGCAACGCTCGAGGCCCACGCTAACACCCAAGTAATCTTTTTTGTGAGACCAGAGGTTCGCCCGGAAGAGGTTCAACACACACGTCACTTCGTATCTTCACTTCGGCCACGGCGAACGAAGTGTCAGCTCAGAAACAAGGAGGTTTGAGAAAATATGAAGGTGAATACCGCTCGAAGCGAAACGTTATGCCCCTCAAGCCATGCCCACAGAACGGGACTTCAAATTGTTTTCGCGCTTGGTCCTAGTAGTGTCTTTGCATTATTCCGTGAAAACACGAGAGAAAAAGAAGAAATCGCCCGGGAACTCATTTGGGAGTAGTCTCCATCAGGAAAAATTCAGGTGAGTACGGGGAACAATGTTGCCCATGTAGCTGCCGTAGCCCCGTAGTTACCCCCTTGAAATGTAGTTTGATGTAGTCGAGTGCCAAGACTATGGATTACTATATTTGTCACGGTAGCCATGTGCCTCGGCTACAGAACGCCGTTGCTAGGCAGGCTTGTAGCATACATATACTGAAGTAGCAGACTGTAGTCCCTTTGTTGGGCGGGACGCTGGTAGCAGAAAATAAATAATATTGGGAAAAAAAAAGAAAAAAATGGGCGCCATCGTAGTTAATTATCATCATGCTCGCCCTCTTCACCCTCAGTCTCGGTCTCCGAATCCTCCTGGTACTCCTTGATCGCTGCAGCAAGGTCGGTTTTGTTGAGAACAGATTTGGTGACAACCGCAAGCGGCTGGGCACCGGAGTGGAAGCTGAAGGCAGAAAATTAGCGCTAAAAAAAGGGAAACAAAGACTCACCGGCCGATATTGTGCAATCGGACCAAGATGTTCTCCAGGATCTTGTGGGGCTTGGTACTCTCTTCAAACTCCCGAAGAGCTGCGAGGTGGGCTTTTTTTTTTTTTTTTTTGTATCAATTTTATATCCCCTCTGTCACGTACGATATGGTAGGGACCCCGCCTGCACTACATAAGTATCAAAAATCTATTTAAAGAGTCGTCGTCGTGGGAGGAGAATTCGGCAGTACTGAGGAGCGCAAAGCGTAACCTCAGCGGGAGAGACCCGCTAGTTTTAACGAGAGGCCGAAGCCATCGTGGGGAGTAAATGGAAGTTAGTAAGGGGAGGAAAGGGGTCAAGCCACTAGAGCTTCCCGTCGGATGGGGGCATCAATCTCGTCGATTTCGGCGAAGACTGTGCGGTAACGGCCAGAGCGAGCAACGAATTAGAAGAGGAGGGGGATAAGCTTCGGGTGCGTAAGCAGCTTGTAGAGGACGCGAGTATCGCGGCCGCCGCGACGAAAGAGCTCCGCGCGGGCATTGGAATGGGCCGGGCAATGGAGGAGATAGTGCATTACTGTCTCGTCTTCACGATGGCAACACGGGCAGGTGGGGGAGTCGGCCTTCTTCACGCGGTGGAGGTGCTTGTTCAGGATAGTGTGTCCTGTGCGGAGCTGGAGGAGGATAACGGCGTGCTTGCGCGGCATCTGCTCGCAGAGTTGGATATACTTGGCGGACGGGCGCGCGAGCTCGTAGCGCTTCAAGCGGTGGAAACGGGGGGATTTCTTCCACTCGGCGGCCACTTGGAGTCGAAGCTGTGTGTTAAACATCTGCTTGTGCGCCGAACGGCTAACCGGGAGGACGCCGCGGAAGGCCGGGGGGATGGAGCCGCGTGCGGAGGAGCCCTCCTGCGCTGCCCGCTTCGCCTCGACGTCTGCGCGCTCGTTGCCTGCGATGTCCCGGTGGCCCGGGGCCCAGCGGATGGTGATCTTCACCCGCGGGTGCTTGCTCCGAACGCTTGCTGCGTGCCGGTGTAACTTGTCCCAGATGTAGTGGGAGGGAGTGGGGCATAGACTTTGTGTTGCATCGATCGCCGGAGTGCTGTCAATAATGATGGTTGCGTCGCCTTCGACCTCCGTCGCCGCCCACAGCAGCCCAAGCCCGATGTTGCCCCCGATGCCTTCGCCCTCGTACACGGTGTGATCGGTCGACTCACCGAGTAAGAGACGGGCGGATCGCAGGCGTATCTGGGGTTTTGATTAATCATAACATTGGTGATGAGCGATGCGTCGCGATGCATCGGAACCGCTAGTTAGCGATGTGTTGTGATGCATCAGTTCAGCTATTAGCGCAAGGTCGGCGCCCACCTGCAGCATACCTACCCGCGTGCGTCCATCAATCCATGGCGCGCATCAATCAATAGCACGCGCGCTCGCCGCCCCGATTGTTGGTCCGTGCACGCTTCCCAATTTGGGCTAGATTTATCCTTGTTAGCAATTGATCCCTCGGCCTTACCCGGCCCCGCTCCCGCTGCGACAAAAAAGCGGGGCGCTAGCGTGCCCTGCCTCTGGGCCCAGCGTAGAAAGTGTGTGACCACCATTACATGCCGGCCTTACCTATGCACCCCATATTGATGTCCCATCAGCACTGTCCATCTGGGACTCTGGGTGCGCTGCCCCTATTCCGCCGCCAGCGCGCGCCGCTGCCGCCCAGGCGGCCCAGCTCCAGTGTCAGGCGTGATGCACTGCAGCTTCCGAGGCATTTCTTCCCAGCACAACTGCCATCTCGTTAATTCCCACGTGAGCGGCGTGTCTGGCCCGCTGCCCGCTGCCCACTGCCCCCCCCGCCGCTTCCCGCCCTCCGGCCCGCACCCGCTGTATTTCAGGATGTAGCCTTCGTATAGCATTCCTCATTTCCTCCCTTTTGTAGCCCCCGCCATCCTGTCGTGCCCTTGCGTTCGCCTTCCGGTTCTTCCGGCGGTCACGTGCTCCCCACCTCGCGTCGTGTCGCGCTCGGCTCCGCGGGTTTGCACGCGTTTTTTACACATTCAAACGCGTCGCTATATCAAGGGTGGGTGTCCCCTTGGCCTCGTTTGTTTGTAGACAAATGCCGAGCGTCCACTCCTGAAATGAGACCCCTAGCTCCCTTTGCACCGGGGCCCCGACCACTTCCCGTCGCTGCTTGCTGGAAAGTAGAACTAATTGGGTCCGTGAATCGATGACACAACTCCCCTAGACATTTAAGTCTCACTGGAGGTTTAAATGCCTCCCATAAATATTAAATCATGTTTTTCATGTTTCCGTGTTTACACTGCCTCCACCATAACCATATACACGAAGCACATTGTCTAGGACCTACTATATATTTTTCTGCCGTCTTAGAAGCTCCTTTAAAAGATTCAAATCGGTTTTGTCCTCCAGAAACGTGCGTACTAGACGCGCCACGCCCTGTTGCTTAAATGTGCATTTTCACCAAACTTGGCCAAAGAAACACCCAGCTGGGACGCTCTGCTATTATTCGAGTGGCATAAATCATCTGGAGGGGTAGGAGTAGCCTATTTTCGATGTTCTGGAGCATTTTGGGTCAATAGATTGAATTTGTGGGTCGAGCGAAGAATATAATCGAACCTTGACAAGTGCTACAGTGGGTTTATGCTTTTGAACAGCGATACTCGGTGCATATTTTCAGTGACCACTTCATTTTCCATGAACTTGTGTATTCTCTGGCACGGTTAGCTTTCCTGAGATGTTCTACAGTCTCAGAACTCCAATATACACATCTCCTGAGTTTGCTCGCCGCTGTTTTCCTGGTGTCTGATGACATTTTTTCAACATCCTTTTAACTTTTCGGTACGGACCTCATGGGGTACTCACTTAAACATGTTGGGCAGATGTAATCGGCAGGTCAGATGTTTGGGAATGCTATACGAGCCTGAGTTTTCGGTGTCTGATCTCAGAAATGACCCCGTGTGACTTCGGTCACTTCGGTCACTGTCGTGACTTTTCCTATTCCAAACGACATCCACCCAACGAATCGCTCATCCACACTCTCCCCGGGTTCATATCACATTATGGTGCGACACTTTAGCATCTGGGCCATTACCAGGCATCTTTGGTAGGTTTTCCTCCATTTATATCCCGTCAATCCTACGATAATGGTCCAGATGTCGTTTCACGCTCGACGCCCTCTCCCGCTCTGGAACACGCTCAGAACAGCATATACACAGTCAGGGAACTTGGAACCCGCCACACCGTGCTTTCCGCTGCCCCAATTTCCCTCGAACCCGCCGCAATCCGGAGCTGAGACCAAAACTGTGGAGAGAAATGCTGATAGTCAATCCAGTGTGTCTGCTATGTTGTCTGCCTTCTGCCATGTGCTAAACTTGTGCAGCTTTCTCTGTGTAGCATTCAGATGTTTATGCACTGCTCCAGGACGCCTGTGTCCTATTTTCAATCATAATGCGCACCAATGCTCCCTGGTGTGGCTCTCCCGACCACTATCACAATATCTGTGCGGATCGCCATCCCCACACCGGGGGATATTGCAGCGCGTGTCACAGCCGCCTGCTCACTATGCACACGAGCGTGGCGCTCGTCACACAGTGCATGCGCCAGCTGCAGATGCACACCACAGGACCACATGCACCCGTGCGCAGTCATTGACGCCGCCGTATGCGACACGATGCCGTCTGTCGCCACCTACGCCAACCGCCAAGTGCTGGACGGTTCCTGCTACCCTGCACCCTCTGCCCCGCACTGCTAGTTGGTACAGCGCCAGGGCGCGATGGCGCTCCTCTCCCGTGCGAGACGCCGAGCCCGCCGAGCCATGGTTGAGCTTGCACAGGAGTTTGTGCGCTGCCATTCGGGAGCGGGGCAGCCACGGTGCACCATCGTGGTGCAGCGGATGGGTATTGCATTGCGCTGGGTGAGGAATGTGTGCACCGACGCCGGCTCATATCACATTCCTCAGATCTGAAGTGCTTACTGCCAGGGAGAGCCCAATGGTGGTGCACCCGCCCCTGTGCTTGACGTCAAATGGCCCCATGTTGGCTGATGGTCGTGGTCGTCGTGGTCGTCGCGCAATTCCTGCACCCGGTCGCACGGAACCAGTCACCCAATGCGCCGCGTGAGGCAATGGACCTGTGTCGGTGTCACCATCGTACGTGATTTGGTGCGGCTCACCCTCTCGGGGCGCCGCCGAGTGCGAGGGTGAGCGGGCAGCCGCGCATGATCTTTCTCGTAATTCTGGATCACGTGGGACTTGTACAGGCTATGCATCAGCTTGGCTAGACTATGCCCCATCGCCCCACATTCGCATAATTTTTATATGATTTTACAGCAATTTATGTCTTTTGGTCGTGCTCATCGTTGTCGGCGACGTCGAGCATGTGTTCGGCGTTGCTGGCCTAATGCGGGTATTTACAACAATAGAAGCAAATGCGTAGCCGATGCGCTTGGTAGCAACCGCTGCCGTGCGCACTGCCTGAAGGAGAGCTTAGGTGAATGCTGCAATGATCAATCAAAACGGATCGCTAACTAGAAGCTTTTTTGCATCGCGACTCATCGCTGATTAGAGGCCGGTGATTGATCACCCCCCCATACCGTGGTGCGGATCGCACTTCCACGCCGTCCTTGTACAGAACTGCCGCCGCCCCGATTTTCCCATCGATCCCCGACCCGTCCGAGTACACCTTCCAGCGTGCCATGTCCTCTCCCTCTGCCTCCTCAGCCTCCTCCTTCGACCTGCTCTTCACCACTGCCAACTTCGAGCTCCAATTCGCTCCAAACCTCACCGCATCAATCTTCTCCACCTCCCCGGGCTTGATCCCGAACTCCCCCATGAGCTCGTGGAGTGGTGTACGATGCCGCTTGACATAGCGCTTCGCAGCGTTTGCAACGGACTTGTGGAGGGGATGTGTCTTGGGCAAAGTAGCTAGCCGCATTGCCGCCCCGTGATGGACCTTGCGGACGAGATGGTGCACGGGCAATAAGTTCGCGCAGGCGTCCAGCACATCGGTGGGGGTCGACGACAGTGCACCGGTTATCGCGAGGGCGGCGCGGTGCTGGATTGTCCGCAGTTTGCCCATGATGGCGCGGTTGCGGGATGTGCGGGATTTGGGGTTATGGGGGTTGAGGAATACGTCAGCGCCGTATAGCATGCGGGGGACGCACGAAGCCAGGTACAGCCGGCGCATCTGCCCGGCCTTAATGCCCCGCGAGGGGCGGGCTAGCCGCGCCACCTGCGCCAGCCAGCCCTGGCCCTTCGCAAGCGCCGTGGCGCCCTGCTCCTTCCAGCGCAACTCCCGGTCCAGGTGGATACCCAGCAACTTGACCGAGGGGGACGACTTGATGACACTGGGGGGAATGGGCAATATAATGGCCCTGTATATTCCCAGTATATCCTAAGTATTTTACAAACATCCACAGCATATACTTGTAATATACTGAGGCTGTATATGCTCAGTATATTTCATACATCCCAAGGATATACTTGCAATATACAGGGTCCGGATATGCTCAGTATATTAGCTAATATCCTGAGCATATACTTGCAATATACTGAGGTCTGATGGCTACCATATATGGACCTCAGTATATTGCAATGATATTGCAACCAAACAAGTTAAAAAAAAGAGATAAGAACACTTACCTCAAAAGGCAACAATCATTGCTCTGTAACAATATGTACAAAGTTTCCATAAGAGGTAGAGGTACCACACATTAAGAATATAACAACTCTATATATTTGTAGGCTAGAATTGTTGCATACCTTGTATTTCCACAGATTGGATGTTATACTCTTAGATGAATGTCTGTATCTACTTCAGCAAGTGTCAGAATAGAGCAAGGTATGTGGCTGCCAACAAGCAAAAAGTCTTGATAATACAGTCTATTGATATATGCTCAACCTGGTGTCTCTACGACTAACTATCTAATTCTCTTTCTTCTTGCCATAACTTGAGCCTCATAGATATTGCCCCTGATGAGAGAACATAGAAAGAGTGGATACAGTTTAGCATGCTAAGGCACAGCATTAGCTTCCAAGAAATTTTGGATTCAAGCAATAAAAACACTCATGATCCATGTATAACTTGCACCAGCAGAAGAAAAAATGAAAAATGATCAGAAGTAAAATTGTAGGCTACTGCAAAAAGGCTGCCTTAAGATCGCTGCTGCCAAAGCGGCAATCAAGAGAAGCAAAAACACGGCCTGCTGCCAAAGCGGGCTGCCTCCCAATTGCTGCTGCCAAAGTGGCAATTGAGAGAAAGCAAAGCAAAAAAAAATTGAGTTGTCTTTTTTTGTCCTCTAGTCACGCGGATGCTCAACGCATTGAGCATCCGCGTGACTACAATTAGGTAATTAGGTAATTCTAGGCTCCCAAGTCTCAAGTTCAAATCTCACATGTTGCATTCTTTTTTTCTTATTCAAATAAAGCTGACTAAGTTGTGGCTGTGCTGTGGCAGTACGCAGAAACTTGTTTCTGCATACAGCCACCATCTGGCAGCTCTGTTGGCCCACATGGTTTCACTAGGTGATGTACAACATGTGAGCTGAGCAAGCTCTCCAAACCTTGCTCCTATCTATCTCAGCCAATCCAATAAAGCAGCTGAATTTGTGAACATGATCAATCACAAGCCCCTGGTCATGTGACTCCAAGATTTGTGAGAATGAGTTTTAAGTGAAAGAATCATGTTTTGTTTTGAGCTGTCACTTGACACTGCTAGGCCACTGATACTCTATTTGGTGAATGCGATAGCCATGCTCGCAATCCAGTTCCTTTATTTGATGCAGTGTGATAAATAGGAACAATCAAGGTTCAGAGAGAGCTGTATATAATGTGTGACATGGTGTTATGTATTACTGTGGTGTCATGGGTGCAGGTACAGTGTCCTGATTTGCACAAACCTGTAATACTGTGATCTGGGGCCTAAACCCACGGGTTTTCTAAATTAAGTGAAATGTCTTGAATATGAGCTCTCAGCTACATTGTGCATCATAATCAGATGCATCAGGGATGATGGTACTCTCCCACACCTCTGGGATGGCTGACAAGCCCCTCCACTAATGCCTAGCCTCCCAAAACAATTTATTCAGATGTAATGCAATTCAACTGATTTACTGATGTAATAGTTACTATATGGCTGAGGGGACCTTGGAGGTACTATAGTATCTCAACTAAATGTAGAGGACCTTCATACAGACTGAAATGGGTCCAGGGAGCTGAGATTCAACCAGAATTTCCTTATTTGGACATAGGCATAGTGCTTTTCCTCGGAAACTAACAGGGACAAACACGGGCTGATCCTACTGATCTTGGCTCATATTGGGCCATTTGAGCACGGAATAATACTGGTAAAATGCAGAGAAAATTGTATTCATTGATAACAATATCCCATGTAGCACTTAGAGCTAATATCTCTCCGAATAATACTGCAGTATTAAAAACCACGGGTTTTTGACCCCACCATAGTTATTTACGCACCCACCGGTATAGGTACGGTAAGGGTTGCCTGTGTCACAGTATTCACCCGTGTCGCACCCTAGCTGTATATAAATAACTAAAGTAGAAAGTGCTTGTTCAGCTCAGATGTTTCGCATTATCTAGTGGAACCATGTTGGCCTACAGAGCTGCCAGATGGTGGCTGTATGCAGAAACCAGTTTCTGTGTACTACCACAGCACAGCTGTCACTTGGTCAGCTTTATTTCAATAAGAAAAAAGAATGCAACCTGTGAGATTTGAACTTGAGATGTGGGGAGCCTAGAATTACCTAATTACCTAATTGTAGTCACGCGGATGCTCGTACATTCGAGCATCCACATGACCTCAGGACTGGCATCAAAAATTGCCAAATCTAGGTTCGGAGCAAGCCTGTCTCCGGTCCGGGAAGCCGGACAATCTCGGAGAGAGGCTTGCCGCATACTCGGGAAAAAAGGGGATGTGTTGGAGGTCAAATATCTTTACCATTTTCTGTCCAAATCACTCGATGTAAAGGAACCATATGTTCATTGGATCAATATCTACCTGCCTAGAGTATTTGCTTATATGTATGAGGACAGGAGACCTTTCACAACCGCATTTTTCGCCGATCTCTTTCCGATCAAGCTCGGGGCAAACAAAAAATATTATGGACGAATTCCATGGACCTTATGGGCTCCATCGGACCGGAAAAGTACCAGGAAGATATCCCTCTGCAAAAACTAAGTGCTGAATGTGCAATGTCGTCTCCAAAACACGGTTTTGTTTCAGCGGCCGTTTTGGGACATTGTGATGAGACGCGTTTAATTAGTGACAAAGTGTGACACTGCGTGACACCTCCCGCCAAATTTTCTTCGTCGGCCGTACCTCCTCTTGCATGACCATTCTGGGATTTTTCTGGCTTCATCTGAATCACTTGGCCTCTTAAAAAGCTGGCCACCCTCCATTATGACCACGAATACTGGCGGGGATGGATCCCCGAAGCGGAAAAGGGGCTTTCACTCGAAATGAGGCTGCACCTTATCTTCTCCCTCACGATGTACCTTTCGGTCTCCGTTCGTCAGTTAATATCTTGGCTATTCACCACCGACATTCCGAGCGTCTTTCGGCATGTGTCTATCTTCATGGGATTTTTTGAATCAGAAAATACACCGGAAACACAATTTGGCCCAGCAATGCTATTCGGGCTTTGGCGCGATCGAGATCGTTGGCCCCGAGCACAGAAGCATATTCGGACAATGACAATACCTTGTGCCCATGAGCTCGTGCTCCAGGACAGCAACCGGCTCGTAAACAGTCCGGAGCTCCGTGTCAAAATGAAGACTCTTACCATTCACAAACTCCGGACTCTCCTACACCCCCAGAAATTAATCGAAGTCTTCAAAGGCTTAGCACCCTTCATGTGGCAAATCCTCCACACCTTTTGCGCCTCTCCAAACAACCATCGAAGGCGCCAGGCGGCAGATGCGGCAGCGGCGGACTTGGACGAGGATGACCCTATGCCCGATGCGGATTCCGAGGATGATGAAGACTGGGGTGATGATCCCAACCTTGAGGCAGGTGAAGCTGACCCAGATTCTGTGCCGCCTCATTGGTCCCGCGAGTATCCAGGCTTTGCGCGCAATCCTGTGTTTGTGAGTATTTTCACGGGAATACCAACTGAACGAGAAGCTCATCCCTTTCCATAGGCAATTCTTCTCAGCCTAAGCATGCTGGTATTCGTTCGCAATCGTGCAACGAATGTACTGCCGCTTCTGCTGGGCCTCTTCTTCAAGATATCCGGGACCAGCTCCCGTGTTGTACAGATGCTTAGCAATGCAGGTGTTTGTGTCTCGGGTGACACTGTCGAGCGGCTCAAAGTCCGAATTTCGGAAGATGCGATCAGGCTGGCTGTCGAGCTTATTACCAGCGGACAAGTCTTCTTCACCATATTCGACAATATTAATATCTTCCTCCGAAAGTCTCAGCAGCGACTGTCAAACACAAATGACATGATCAATGCAACGAACTGTGCTATCATCGGTATTAACGACGTGGAGCCTCTTACCCCTGCCGACCTCGTGGAGAAACTCGCCCTTCGCGGCAATAGGTCAAAGGCAAAACCCGTGGATATCCTCCCTACGCCCGAGGATGATGAGCTCGTGGGCAGATCGTTCGTCGCCCTCATTGCGGAGATGATCGTTGCATACTGCCCGGGGAATCGCGACTGGAAAGACCGGAAAGACATCGCAGCTGGCGTTGCAGACATGATGCCGCTGGACCGGCCGCAGCCCGAAGTCATAACAGATGCCCGTCCATTTGGAGTTTTCGATGTCAATGAGGGATCCAAGAAGGGTGTTGTGCAGGTTCTCGAGTCCGTCCAGGAGCGCAGCACACTCTCAAAAAAAATCTGGTCCTCAATCAGCCGCATATTTCTCGGGGACTGGCTTACCTCCAACAATCTTCGAGCCGCTCGCCGGGATCGGACTGATGATATCAATGCGATGGAACGCCTCGAGTATGCAGAGGAATTGAGTGCACCATGGCACTTTGCACTCCAGGCCACGCATATGATTATGCGCACGCATTACGGCCATGCCGTAGAGGACCCGGCATCTCTCGCAGCGCACAAGGGCCTGCTAAATCGGAAATGGGATGTGAACAAGCCCAATTACGCCGCCGCGAAGTCCCTCATTCGCCACTCTTTAATCGCCCGGATATTGCACTGTATCATGTACGTTTCGTTTAGCCTGGTATTTTTCTCGCTAACAGTCAATAGGGTTATCCAAGGCTTTACATTGTACTCACAGCTTGTGGGATGGACCCCGACTCTGGAAGACATTCAAGCTATTGCACTCGTTATCTCACATGATTTCGTGACTGCTACTGCTGCCAAAAAAGTGCAAGCTGCGGGAGATGATTGGATGGCACATTCCATCTACTTCATCCGTGACTCTTTGTTTTTCATGCTTTTCGAGAAAGCGGTCAGTTTTGCGGATGCTGGGCAACTCATGCGGGTCCTCAAGTACTGGGGTTTAGCCTTCCACGGTGTAGGCCAGCATAACTATGCTCGGGAGTGTGCTGAGGTCCTCGTCCGCTGGAGGTATGAGCTCACTGATAAATTGCGGAGTGCTTTGGAGAAATCTTGGTTTGTGAATCGGTGGGGCAAGCCCGGGCGTTGGATTCCATCAGACTTGTACCTCGAGCAGTTGAATTATTGGGTCAAGGTACTTCCTGCTGACACCATTCAAGTTCGCATACTAATATAATTCCTCAAAGCGTGTTTATATTGCCTCGGGCAGCGGCGTAACCATCCAGTACATCATTCGGAAAGGCTCCGCATGTGTTGAAGCCTTCCGCGAAATCACACATATGGTCGCCAATTTTTTCGGCGACCCTGATCGTGCTCGAAGGTCAAAAGAGGTGAAATTTCATCAAGATATTGAAGCCTTGGTCTCGGAGATGCAGCGCCGCAAATTCCATGTCGTCGATCCCAAAGGGCACTTTGTACCCGCACCTCCCAAAAAAACGACTCAGAAAAAAAAACCAAACACATCCACCCCCTCTACTCCTTGCTCGGCTGTGGTGGATGTCTTCGTTAGAGGCGCCGAAGAATGGAATGGCAAATTCGACGACTTTATTCGCTCGACTACGTACGACCCGGAACTCGGCTACCCGTTGACAACAGCAGAAGAACAGAGCCACGACACAACCCTGGATACTAACACGGCATTTGACAGCACTACGCGAAATCCTCTGACTTACGACAGCTATGCAGATTTACATGGTGATGAAGGGGAAGGTGGAACTATGGGTGTTGGGGCACTTGGAGGGGGAGACGAATTTCATGGAGTAGAATTGGAGTAGAATAGCTAAATCAAGTACGCCGAGAAGTAAAACTAGCAAAGAAGTCGTCGTATGAAGGAGTCTGTGGTGTGCTCGGGAATGGATTGATACTCGGGGAGGAAAAGGCTGAGAATGGTGTGGCCGGAGGGAGGTTCTGGCGATTGGAAGGGGTACGACGTGAAGTTCCGCGTGGTAGAACACGACCGCGGGCAGATCCGGAGGCAGCGGATGTTGCCAGGGGTGGTCGCGCTGATCGCGGGGGCATTGGAGTGAAGATCGGCTGAGGTGTAAGTGGTACGGGTAGCGTGCGAGGCTGTTTGCGCTGTCTTTGAGCCGATTGAGGTGTCCGCGAGATCTCGAGCGTGAGACGCCAACCGGAGATGACAGCACATACTTCTGCTACGTCTGTCGCCGAGGCCATGTCCCATGCAACGGCCTTCTGAATATGCTTCGCTTCGACGCGGGCATGATTCAGAAATGTGCCGGCCGCTGCTACCAGCTTTTCCAGCTGTTTCGGGGGCAGCAACACCTCACAGGGAATATACGGGCTGTTGCCCATTCGGAAATGCCGCTCTTCCCGCCACGTAACAAGAAGCACGCGAAGGGCAGCCTTGTCCTCTTTCGAGATGGACTGCTTTCCTTTCACGGGCTTGAACTCGGCGGAGTCTTGCGTCGCCACAGTATCCGTGTCGGACATGACAGATGCAGCGGATGAAGGTCGAGATGGGGGGGCAGGAAGTGAATGGATGAAATGAGAAGCGTACTTGAGAATCCGATGATCATGGGAATTAGAAGCCTTGAACCAAGCGAACAGAAGGGGATTACAATGCTCGCAACACCGAGCCGGCGGCGGATTGCGTTCCAGGTCGAGAATAGTCCAGCTAAGCTCATGTGCGGAGTTTTGAGAGACATGACCCGGCTGTGACACGAATTTGTCGGTTAAGCTGTAGAATATGCTGAGCCCAGTCTCTGGCCGGAAGAGCTTCGCTAGGAAGTGGTGGGAGCACGCTACGCCGTGTACGTCAGTCGATATCTCCGGACATCTGGACAGAAGTACTCACCGTCTGTCGAGTCTGCCGAGTTGATGAACTCTTCCAGGTTCCACTCCAGCTTGCTCCGCGACGTGGTATGTGATTGAGGCTCGAGCGCAACCTTTCCCTCACCACGCACACGTTGTACTGCCAACCCGACCTCTGGAGGCGCCGGCCGGAATGCCCATGTCCGCACAAAGACCATACAAGTTCCCACACCTGTGCGATTGCGCCCTGCACGCCCCCACCGCTGTACGAGAACAGCCAGCGACTTGGGGCACTCAAACACAATGGAGTATTCCACATCTGGGACGTTACAGCCCATCCCCGCTGCATCGGTCGCACACAAAATGCGGTAGCGCCCCGAGCGTAGGGATCCCCACCGTAACCGTAAAATACGGCGTACGGTTACGGCTTTACGGGTCCCGTAACCGTACCGTAAGGCCCTCGGGAGCGCCTCTTACGGTTACGGGTAGTCCCGTACCGTAAACCGTAGGAACCCGTAAATATTACGGCCGTATACGGTACAATACGGACCGTAAATTCACCGAAAATGGTTCTCTGATTCCCCGCGCCCTCGACGCGCCGTCCTGCACCTCAGCCACGCCGCTGACACACCATACTGGACAATCCTCTGCTGGAGCCATCAAGGTTTCCACAATGCGACCAGCTGCCGGGCGGTGGCACTATGGACTGACCTGCTGAAGGCAGGATCTCCAAACGGTGAGCTTGGAGTCTTGCATGGAGCATTGCACCAATCATTACCGACCGATTTCACGCGCCTCTTTAGTGACCGAAAGTACTGGAAAATTTGATGGCTTGCCGAGGGGCATAAAAGAGCAGCGTGCAATTCACAAATTTCTCAGCTAATAATGTCGTTGGCCTTTGCTCGAGAACACATAAAAAAAGGCTCGTGCCTTTTTCGATGTTTCAATATCCATGATTTTGACATCTATATCCACCTAAGGGAGCACCGTCGCCGGTCACGTGAGGGCCTCTTAGGGGGGGTTATGTTGTAGGAGCATAACCCCCCTAAGAGGCCCCTGTAGGCGTTGGAGGGAGTAGGTCACGGGCATACTTTTGCATGCCATTCTCGGTGCATCCCTGGCATGCTGCATCCGCTTCCCGCCTCCCGCACCTCTTTGCACACCATGCTCATCCCGTGGCATGCTGCCTCCGCCTCGCACCTCCCGCACCTCCGACGTGTGTGCCGAACCGTCTGCACACCAGCTCACCAGCTCCATTGCTACAGGCAAACATCATTATTATTTAGAAGCTTTCAAGAATGTATGTATAACAAAAAAAGTAGGGTACAAAATGTCCAAAATATAGCTACAGGTGTGCATGCGACCGAGCGGAGCTGGACCTCTGGTGTAAGCCCCACGCTCTTCAACATCTTCAGCCACTGCTTGCACCGACATGCCAGCATGTTGGCCTACACATTTCGTGGTGGGGCTCCGCCAGATGGAGCCGACGGAGGTGCAGTAGGTTCTGCAGGAGGTGCTGTAGGCGCGGGCACAGCGGGTCCAGGGGCCGACGATGCAGCAGCTGGCATGTTGGCTGGCGTCTGGACGATGAAGCTGGCGTGGGGAAGAGGGGTGGAGCTCAGGGACTGCGCAGTAGGCACCGGTGCGGGCTTCGACCTCGACGAGGTGGTAGCAAGGTAATTTGCCGGTGTAGCCTTCTGCTTTGACAAGCTGTGTGAGGCTGCCACCGGGGGCACATTGGAACACAAATGTTTGCAGTAGGCTCACCAGCGGGTTGTCATTGCTGTTATGCAGCCACCTTCCTCCGCCGCCGGGTGTGTGTTTCTTCCGCATGTGCAGGCTGTCATTGTCTTCTGCATCCAATGATACCACAAGAGAGACATTCTGCTTGCAGGCAGGGGGGTGGTTGTCACCGTCGGTGTTGTCGAGCACAGAGATGGGGTTCAGGCCACGGCACAGGGCCAATTTGAGGGGAGGCCGGCAGCGCTGTTGTACCCTGGTGGGGATTGGATGGGCCCCACCTTCCTGCACCTGCGAGCGGGTGGTGCGAAGGCGCTGCAGGTACCTTCGACACCTCCGGCGCCTCCTGCACCTTCTTCGGGAGAGCTGCCTTTGCTGCCAGAGCACAAGCGAAGGAGCCGTTGTGGGCCGGACTGTTGAACAAACTCAATGGTTGGTTGGCCGAGTCATCCGACAAGGCTGAAGAGGAGAGAGGGGAGTCAGGGAGGTAAACCCCGCTGTGTCGTGGAGTGGGTCCGAGGAGGACATCGGGGGGTAAAAAAAAGAAGGCCGTGTCATTGGTAGGAGCTGGGGAAGGGGTTCTAGCAGCCTCATCCGCCATTTTGGAGGATTTTGGAGGGAGGGCACTGGCAGGAGATTGTCAGTCAGAAAATCAACGAAATACGGTACTGTTACGCACTAAAACTTCTATGAAAGCGGGTGCAACATTGATACAACACAGGGAGAGCCTGTAGCAAAGAGATGTAAGTGAAAAAAATGCGAAAAAAGGGATGTTTGCTTACCACAAGCAGAATTCAAAGAGGACAAAAAAACGCGGAGGCAGGAGCCCAGCGGCAGCAGAAAAAGGGCCTGGTAGTAATTTATAGCAGGGGCAGCAATGTGCTGAGCGTAATCACTCAGGACAACCATAGGGAAGGGAGGCAGGAGGAGGAGAGAGAGAGAGTCAGGCCGGTCCAAATATTTGGCCCACCTTCGCCGCGGCCTCCGCCACTCGGCCCGAGCCTTACATGTAATTGGTGCGTCATTTGGCAGCCAATCAGAGCGCAAATAACCATGAGCTCAGTGCAATGTTTTTTTAATGAATGCACGGCCGTATCTCCCCCCTCTGGCACAATGCAGACATGGGTCCTGGATACCGCCCAAAGATGTTCTGACTTAAATCAGATTTTTACCCGCAGTTTGAAATCCTGTGCTCGAAAATGTGCCGAATCCATACAAGTCCTAATTAGGACATGACCCTTAACTACCACAGCTTTCATGAACCATCATGCCAAGCACCTTACAGTTGCCGGCCGTGCTTCAGCAAATAAAAGTAGTGTTCATAAGTACTCTGCTACCCCTCAGTGAGTCTTTCCCAGTCCATTTTGGCTGTTCTCTGAAATAATAATTAGTACAACATATTTAGTAGTGAAGCCGTGCATGCAGCAGGATGGTATGAGCTGAGTTTCACCAGTTGAGAGAGAAAACAATGCTCAGGCACTATGTGCAGTGAAAAATGTTTACTATCTATCATGTATACCACTTGAAAGTCTTGGATTATGCAGGGAAGGGAGGTGTCGGAGGCCGCATTGGAGGCGCTGGAGGTGGTGTCATTCCTTGAACCATTCAGTTTTCTTTGTGTTCAACTGGAACTAGAGAATATGATACAATATGTGAACCTTAATTGAGGATAAATACCTATATCGGAAGCCAATGTCATTTTTTAGTAGGTGTGGGAGGCCTCCGATGGCCTCCAACACCTCCGATGGCCTTTGACACCTCCTCTGATGGCCTTCGCCATCTCCGACACCTCCAGTATTTTCCAGTATCTTGCAAGTACACATCTCTGACATGGACCTTAAGGATCTATCTGCATGGGATGGAATCATTAATAAGTAACTGTCATCGATGCTTGAAACACAAGAAGCGAACCCTAAATAAAATATTCCGAGAGTAGCAGAAAGCTCGAGGCCTCCAAAGCCTTATGCACTGCTGATGCTTCTGGAAACACAAGCTACTGGTATGGTTATAAACCTGTGGGACATAAACCTCCATGCTTTAATTCATCGACCATATTCAGCAGATTCAACAGTAAGTAGGAGGTTTGCTATTGATTGAATTCAAGTCAAATCATGGTGCAAAGACAGAGCCCTATATTTGTGGTGATAGTACAATACCTTTGATGTTCATATAGAACATGTAGATCTACAGCAATGTGGGTTTGATGGTGCAAATATCAAACTGGAAGCAGGTTGGAGGCCTCCGACTCATCGGGAGACTTCCTGAACAGGTGAAGCTTTTGCCAAAACAGATTCCAACATGTGGGACCCCTTCCGATGGTCTATGTGAATAGCTACATTCACCGGAATTAGGCAGGTAGTGCAGCAATATCAAACTGGGGATGGCGAAGGCCTCCAACGCAGCCTCCAACGTGCTGGGAAGCCTCCCAAGCTGTTCAAACTATCTCACCAGATGAATTCACCTGTATGTGAGCTCCTTATCAATGGCTAAAGTCACTGGAATTAGGTGCATGGTGCACCAATATCAAACTGGGGATGGTGGAGGCCTCCGACACAGCCTCCGATGCGCTGGGGAGCCTCCTGAGCAGTTCAACTATCTCACCGGATGAATTCACCTGGGTGTGAATACTTCCAAGTTCCTTGCCAATAGCTGAAGCCACTGGAATTAATTTTCTGGAGCATCTAACTAGCCACGTCGGAGGCCTCTGATGCATCAGGAAGGCTCCCAAGCAGTAAAAAACCCCACAGAGCAGATTCCCATGTGCAGGACCTCTTTCAATGTTCATTGTAAATAGCTGCAGTCACTGGAATCAGCTTTATGATACACAAATATCAAACTGGGAAGCTGTAGGCCTCCAACGCATCCAGAATTTCAACATTAATTATGAACCAAGCAAGGAACAAGCATGGAAAGCAAACTCAAGAAAACACACAGTATATGGTACCCAAGAAGGAGCCTGATTGGAGGCTGGAAGAGACTGTGATGTAGGTGGAGGAGGCCACGATGGAGGTTGCTGCCCTGATGCACCGTCGGTGGTGGGAAACCGAAGGAAGATCCCGAGAGCTCACGCGAGGGGCATTTATCAGCAGATGACATAACTATTATTAATAGACCTACCCCCTCCGACGCCTACAGGGCCTCTTAGGGGGGTTATGCTCCTACAACATAACCCCCCCTAAGAGGCCCTCACGTGACCACGCCGGTGCTCCCTGGGGTGTCTATATCAGCTCATAAGGGGCGCGAAACGCGCCGCCAAAAATACACTGTTTTTACGATTTTATGGTCGTAATCCGGGCGTATAACCGTAAAGTCTCCCGTACAGTTTTTCACGGGTCATTGATACAAACATTTTCATATGATTATTTGAAGGAGTACCTAGTGTTTTTTACAAAATGTTAGGAGACAGAAGGCTTTTATTGGACATCAGTTTAGACTCTCCAAAATCTCAGATTTTTAGAGCTATGGATGAGAGACCTGCACTCCAAAGAAATCAGAAATCACGATTGACGAGTCAATGATACATCACATTGCATCAGTCGGATCAACAAAAATCACATCATGCGTGACATCACATCGACGCGTCCATCCTACCAGCAATGTTTTCGACGCGACCTACAGCCCCCAAGCCCAGGATTAAGGTGGAAGAGGCTCAGTGCGAGATAAAACCCATGGAATCCACCCATTCTGGCACAAATATGCCCCGAAAACGCGCTCGAGAAGATGATGAGCCCAACGGTACATTGGAAGATACACGCGTGTCTGGACGTGTTAAGGTGGAAGAAGTGCCAGGTACGTGCTGTCTAAAGCCTTGAAATGCGACAGCCTTCATGATATTTCCAGCCCAGCCGAACAACTGTGATCACTGTTCACCCGAGTCGCTGGGGCGTCGTCGCGATGAATCCCAGCGCCTACGCGACATTCTGGCGGAAGCTATCCTCATGAAGGATGCCATCATTGAGCAGAATGAAAGCTTAGCTGCTGAGCTTTGCAGGACCCGCCACCAGCTTCACCAGATGCGCTCATTCATGGATTTTGCTGCGGGTAAACTCCAAGAGGCAGCCGCCCGAAGGTTCCGCGGCATTGATTCGGATACTGCATCGGAGGGGGAATTGGAGGACCCGGAATCTGATTCTGTAGATGATAATGAATTGTAGACAGAATGCAATTCAGATGCTATAAATACATGTGTCTATCTATTCACCACTTCCGTCGCTGCCCAACTCAGATGCAGACTCGTCTTCGGATGTCGAAGGTGGATCATCATCAGAGTTCTCCGAGCCATCGTCCCCGCCATTTCCACTTGGCCCGTCATTGCTCTCCTCAACATCCGAGTCCCGCTCGACTGCTTTTTCCCCAGGTTCTACGGCAAAACTAGGTTTCGGGAGCGGCGAGAACAGAAGTCCCTTCAAGGTTGGCTTCTTCCAGCGCGGTCGGCGACGCTCCTCCTTAGCGATGTCTCTTTCCGCCTCCCACGCCTTGACACGCGCGTCATAGTCGGATCGAATCTCCTTGTTACGAGCCTTTCGAGCTTCATCGAGCTCCTTCCACTCCTTCATCACAGCACTCTTCTCCTCTCGGTCTGCTTTGCGCTGCTTTAATCCCTCTTCTTTTTTCCTGGCATTCTTCTCAAATTCCGTCACTCGGCGCACAAACTCCCTCAATGTCAACAGCCGTGGGAGCCCATCACCAACGAGGCGTCCCTTCTTCTTGTCCGATTTCTTCTTCTCTTGTGCTGCCAGCTGGCCACGGACGAGGTCGACATATGCACCATTGAGCACCAACGCGGACTGCATGGCTACAAGCCGCTGTTTTTGGGTCTTGTTTCGCTCCAGCTCGCGCCGGAGTGCTGTCTGTAATTCGCGCTCTAGTGCTGTCGTCGGTTCGGCAGACAGCAAGAATACATCTCTGGCTTTCTCGGGCGATATTTCCGCAGCTGGGAATCGAGGCGGCGTTGATGATGCGTGGATGGGCGAGGAGGACACCAGGAAGGCTGAGGAAGTCACCTGCAAACTGGTGATTGCGTGTCGGACAGGGGTCGCAAATGGGTCAGCAGGTGGGGCGGGTATACGACGTCGTCGTGGAGGTGATGGGTTCTCCCCTTGCGGTGTGGGGGATTCAGGTGCGTCATCGTCATCCATTTCCTCCTCCGAGTCTGACTCACCCCGCAGCTTGGCTTTCTTCGCGCGCTCATGGGCCCGATACAGCATGTCCGTCATCACACAGACTGGGGTGCTGGGTGCGATGGGCAGATGGCCCCGGACAGACGTCTCGAGGCTGGGAGCCATCATCGCTGGCGTAACAACATCACGATCGAAAGGCCACAAGCCCGTCTTTCGAAACGCGGCCTTGATTGTCGGCTCGGTGAGTGCGCGTTTATGTGCTTTGCCGTAGATGGCTAAGAAGTTCTCCTTTGTCACAGCCTGCTTCTTTGTACGCGCCCACTCGTCCTTCTCTTCCGTCCAGTACAGCTTGAGCGGCCCGAAAACAACGACGTCGAGGCCCTGGTAAATATGTGTTGCATGCGCGGGGTAGCAAATGACGTGGATTCGATGTCTCCGTGCAAAGTCGAGGAGGGGTTTAGTGAAATGGGAAAGGTGGCCGTCGACGGCGAGAACGCGAGTCTTCCCATTTGCCTTATCCTTTGTCTGCTCGTGAAAATCTTTAATATATTCCAGATTGATCTCGCCGTCGACCCAGCCTTTTCTGGAGTACCCGAGCCTGCATTTAATTCAGTACCAAGCCATACAATGGGTACCTGGTGACTCACGACGCGTTTGTAGGGTTTTCCTGGTCCCACCTCACGTTGTACGCCTGTCCCTTGAAGATAACAGATGGTTTGAGCGCCGTTCCATCCGCACAAATGGTGAGAATGACGGTGGTGTTCTCGCGACCTCCATCACCGACTTGGTGCTGAGTTTTCTTCCCTGCCCCTCCAATGACCCTTCGTTTCGTCGCGGTTGATGCAGGGAAACCGCTCTCATCCATCCCATAGACGTTCTCGAGCAAAATTGCCTCGTACTCCGTCCCATCCTTATCTCCCCCCTCTGAGTCGAATTCGCCATCTCGCCGTCCAGCCAGCACGTCCTCGAGGAGGTCGAACCAGGCCGTGTTTGTCGCCGGGTTAACAGCGCGGCCGCGTTTGTTATCAAGTGAATGGGACCAATACGTCCACAGGCGATTACGATGCTTCTCGACAAAGCGCCCTGTCCACTTCTTGCCAACGCCCTTGGAAGGGAATTCATCGCCGAGCCGTGCTGAACAGATCTCGTCGACGACCTCCTTCAGCCGCCTATGGGTGAGCAGGAAGCCGCGGTTTGCGACTTCGACTGCATATGAGATCACCATCTCGACCTCTTCCGGTAACAGCCAGCCTTTCTCTTCGTTTGATTTGCTTTTGGCTTTGCCACCATTGACGTGCCGCAGGAGAGTGTTTGGGTCCAGGGTAATGACCTGCTTCTTCTGCAGTAAGTGCTCTCCCTCGATCTTTTTGCACACTGCCCGCAAGCTCATCCGCTTCTCGCCGTTTTGCAGGTCCTTGTCTCGTTCATGGATGTACAATGCCGTGGCACGGGCCATGAGGGCGTCTTTCTCCTCGCGAGCCAGCTGTGCGACTCTAGTTTTCGATTTGGCGCGAGCCATTGGACCATGTATAGATAGGAGACCAGACGACGGATTTTTGGGCAATTTCCTTTTTAGGATGCATGACACAGGATTGATGGCCGAATCACTCTGGAATCACTCGATTCTCGTTTACCATGCATCCTCACCATGGGTAGAGCCTTAAATGCCTTCAAAGCACATATCTGTGGGCTATAAACTTACCCCCCACATATTCATAAATGTGTTCAAGTGCACAATGCTATGGGCTGTTGAATTTTGCTACTTTTGAGTGCGCGAGAGGAACTTAATTCGAGCCGGCGGGCAACACTATCTCTTGCTCCCGGCATTACATGGGATGTCTGTAGGTATGTAAGGAATGCTAATAAAAAATATCGGACCTGTTGCATATCAATTGAGGTCGTGTAAGCTGTTTGTATCATTGACCGGTATGTATCAATGACCCGTGAAAAACTGTACCATACCGTAAGAGGCTCTGGCGACAGGTTTATGGTTACGGTTACGGGCCGGTTGGTGCCCGTAAATCACCGTAATTCTTACGGTCGTAACCGTATACGGTACGGTGGGGATCCCTACCCGAGCGAAAGCCATCCCAGCATTCTTGCTTTGCTTCTTCCGAGATCCCGCCAGAATACGCGTACACACAGTCGCGCAGATGGGGTGATAGCGCGCGTCTCCACGTCTCCTTTGCCTTTGTTACACCGGCCAACGAATCATGGTACGTCAGGATTTTCGGGATTGAAGACGGCGCTGATGAGTTATCGAGATTGGCCGGTAAGAGATTTAAAATGTCGAGGATGGGATTAGTGGGGTTGGAGAGGGTGCGGGTAATGTAAAAGAGATTGTTCCGATCGGCGCCTGCATCTAATCCCCAGAAAGGGCGGTGGCCGAAGCCCAGAGAGCTCCATATTGTGTTGAAGGTACGTGTCGCGCACGTAGCAGTGCACGCGACAAACGGGACCTCCTGGCCTGTGAAGCTTCGAAGCCGGTGAAGCTGTTTATACATCGGACGGAACTCCTCCCCCCATTCGTCGATGCAGTGCGCTTCGTCGACAATCAGAGCTTGGACGCGCGCGCGGAATTTTACATCTGTCCACAGCTTCCCAAAATGGTCTGAAAGCGCCATTTCAGGTGAGATGTAGACGAGCTGGGCGGTTTTCTCGGCCGTTTTCCACACGACCGGGTCCTTCGTGTTGTCCTCATTTATCATGACAGCCTTGATTCCTTTTTCTCCAGACTTCTCCGAGTGGCTTGGCCGAATGGCTTGCCCCGCCAAGCGGAGTTTGGATTTGGCTGGGGCGGGCTTGTGCGGCTTGGGCTTGAGTGTGGCTTGGCTTGTGGTCAATTACACTAAGGATTTACACTGCAGGCATTTCTCCATTCACCATTTGCTGTCACATTGTCGTCATTTCTTTCCTCTTGAGGGGGCTTCCGAACATCCCGGGCTTCCTTGCCGCCGTCGTGACTAGCGGCTGAATCATCTTAATTATCACCACCGCAGCACAGTCACAGTGTTCAGATGGTATTGACTCGATTCAACAATGGCCTCTCCCAGGGGCAGTCGTTGCTTTTAATTTGTCTCGGTTTGCAAAGTTCAACTGAGGTCCACAAATGGCAATTGCATGGTTCAAAAACGTCCAAGAGCTTGTTTTATAATCGATGGAAGTTAATAGAGTTTCTCTCCCTCCATGTGAGAGCCAGGCCGAAAGGCCGAACCGAGCCCAAGACCCGCCTCTAGGCGGAACTGAGCTATGAATACTGAGAGCTAATATTTATTTTGAACCCATAGGACTTCCAGTCAAACGTAGTTCTCATTATTACTGCCTCGAAGGGCCTAATATAAATTTTATATGTATAACAGACTAAGGATACAACCTCAGAGGCCATCCCAGCCACTCTGGGAAGTCGCAAGCCATTTTGCGCCAGCCGCTCAAGCCCAAGCCCAATTGCGATTCGGGACATTGCCGGGATTTCTGTAAGCGTTGTAATCCCTCTTAGCTGTAGTTCACTGACCGTTGTTCGTTTACACCATGCGCGGCGGATCTACTGCAGAGCCTGGGGAGAATTCCCCATAATATTTCTCTCATGTCGAGCACAAGCCATTTGGCCGGCTTGTGGCACGTGACACAAGCCATTCCGCCCGCCAATCCGGCACCACTCAAGCCAGCTCAATTTCCTACGAGATTCAACTGAGGTCCGACTGCTAAACATTATATGACACCTAGTTATGAAGTTTACCCCTTGGAAACTAAGTGCCGAGGAAAAGAAAAGAATTTGCGAACAATGTTCCATTTTGAACATGTCGCGCAGCCTTCGGCCCGTACTTGTGATCATCATCATGAGCTTTAATGCAACTCCCCCCCCCCCGAGAGCCAGGATATATTGATGAGGCCCAGGGTTATGTGTGAGTGATTAAGCAGTGGTTTCAACTAAATAGGGGGACCCCGAGGACAAATTTCCCGCTGACATATTGGAGCGAGCTGCCAAAGGACATCGTGAATGGGCCTGAGTAAGAGAGAAATGCAGTCATTACCTGTTTTAAGTTCGGCAAACTTGGGGTTAAATTGACAATTCCATCTTGCGTGCCGCATCAGCATTGGAAAAGAGTTTGTCTTCATTTTCTCGGCGTAGGACTACGGTCTGGTGCCACACGGATATATAGATAACGACAAGCCACGACTTTTGTATATAATTAACTCTATAGGTCATCGTTGATTTGCCGTTGCCCCAGAATCAGCACTTTGACAAGGGAAATCTCGAAATTAAATCTCACCAACCTCAAGGGAAGACTGGTAGGATGTTATGTTGGGGGTAGGAATAAGGGGAGAGGCCGCCGGGGACTTGTAATAAGGTCAAGCCACCAACTTCATTTGGGTGATGCCAAGCCGGCAGAATGGCTTGCCAAGCCGACAAAATGGCTTGCAAGCCATTCCGCCCGGCTTGGGCTTGGGCTGCCACCAAAATCCAAGCCCAAGCCGAAACAAGCCATTCCGCGCAGACGCAAGCCATTCGGCCAAGCCAAAAATGTCACTCTCCTTTTTCTCTGGCCTGCTTAACCTGCAATTCCAAATTAAAAGCACATCATCAGACACAAAGTGTGGTTCTGCGTACCTGGTCTGCCTCCAGCGCCTTCAGCGGGCAGACAATGAGGGTGACCTTCTGCTTTCCTCCCAGAACGGCGACCGCTTCAAAAATTAAACTTTTCCTGTAACCCGTCCCAGCCAGAAATATCGAATCGTAGCCTTTGAGGATCCGAATGACAAGGTGGACTTGCCAATCATCTGGGACATATGAGAGCTTGAGCTTGTCTATCATCTGCTGTCTGGTCTGTTCAAACGAGAATTTCCACTCTTTGATTCCCTGAAGACGTGTTGCGCGCGCTGGAATGTGCCGCCGGCCGGGTGTAGTGGGTGAGCGGGGGCGACGTGCGGGTAAAGGTGAGAAGGGATAACGCCGCGCAGCCATGGGTCTCGGCGGCGTTCGAGGGGTTTGTGGGGTATTTGGGGCTCTGGACGACATTGGAGACTGACGTGAGGGGCTGGCAGAGAGGAGAGGGACGCGACGCGAGGATGACAAATCACACCCAAAACAGGATCACTTTGGTCAAGCCCAGAAAATTTGTTTCTAGTCCGATAAGCACAAAATAAAGCACTTTAGCCATGAGAATTGGCCCCTTCACATTTCTGTCTCCTAGGATTTTTGAACAATGGACGGGTTCAGTTGTGGTTGATGCATCTTCACGCCGACTACCTTTTTCGAAGGCCCAAATCAATGCCCGACTCTGACGCATACCAGTCACCACGAAGAAAATCTGAAGCAGCCAATTCATTTTCGAGGTTAATATGAACATATTATCTCAATTGACCGAGAGGTTTGACGCCCTTCCTGTTGCAGGAGAGCGCGCCGAACACATCCCCTTTTTTCCCGAGTTTGATACAAGCCCCTTCTCAGAAGGCGCTGCGAAGCACGTGTTGATCATGTGAGAGAAGGCGGCTTGTTCCGAACCTATGCCAAATCTTGCTATCTATCTAGGTGCTCTGACAGCATCTATACTACTCATATATTCTTTAAATTCAGTGAGCAAGATTAGATGGATTCAAGCAGGTTCTCTTATTAGATCTGCAACTACTGCCATCATGGTGAGGATTGCCAACTTTAGGCACAGCTGAGGTGCAGCATGATATGTCACCTAGTATTGACTTGGAAACTAATATCAAAGCTGATTATCAGATCAAAAGTACTCAAATCAGGTTAGATGTTGGCCTGATTTGTTTTAAGTTAGAAGGAAGTGGTAGTGTAAGTGTTCCCAGGGTGCCAACTTTAGACCACCCCTGGTGCTATTTGAAACCCAAAGTTTCAAATCCAAAACAAATAGGGCTGAAAACAAAGCTGATCATCAGACTGGAGCTTCTTGAATCAGCTTAGATTTAGCCTCGTATATTTGTAAGGCAATACTTTGGCTGTTGAACTGCCTCTTAACCCTGCCCAAATTTGAACATGTGACCTCTCTAGTATAAAAGGAAAGTCTGTGTAAACACTGATAAATTTCTCTTGTCCTGAACCTCCATCTTCATTCAAATCATCCTCCTGATCATCTGCCTTGGCAGCAGATGACTGGGAGGGTAGTCTTTCTTTATGTTCTTCTCCTGATCGCCGCTTTGGCAGCAGCAACTGGGAGGCAGCCCACTTTGGCAGCAGGCTGTGTTTTTGCTTTTCTTTTCTCAATTGCCACTTTGGCAGCAGCAATTGGGAGGCAGCCCGCTTTGGCAGCAGGCCGTGTTTTTGCTTCTCTTGATTGCCGCTTTGGCAGCAGCGATCTTAAGGCAGCCTTTTTGCAGTAGCCTACAATTTTACTTCTGATCATTTTTCATTTTTCTTCTGCTGGTGCAAGTTATACATGGATCATGAGTGTTTTTATTGCTTGAATCCAAAATTTCTTGGAAGCTAATGCTGTGCCTTAGCATGCTAAACTGTATCCACTCTTTCTATGTTCTCTCATCAGGGGCAATATCTATGAGGCTCAAGTTATGGCAAGAAGAAAGAGAATTAGATAGTTAGTCGTAGAGACACCAGGTTGAGCATATATCAATAGACTGTATTATCAAGACTTTTTGCTTGTTGGCAGCCACATACCTTGCTCTATTCTGACACTTGCTGAAGTAGATACAGACATTCATCTAAGAGTATAACATCCAATCTGTGGAAATACAAGGTATGCAACAATTCTAGCCTACAAATATATAGAGTTGTTATATTCTTAATGTGTGGTACCTCTACCTCTTATGGAAACTTTGTACATATTGTTACAGAGCAATGATTGTTGCCTTTTGAGGTAAGTGTTCTTATCTCTTTTTTTTAACTTGTTTGGTTGCAATATCATTGCAATATACTGAGGTCCATATATGGTAGCCATCAGACCTCAGTATATTGCAAGTATATGCTCAGGATATTAGCTAATATACTGAGCATATCCGGACCCTGTATATTGCAAGTATATCCTTGGGATGTATGAAATATACTGAGCATATACAGCCTCAGTATATTACAAGTATATGCTGTGGATGTTTGTAAAATACTTAGGATATACTGGGAATATACAGGGCCATTATATTGCCCATTCCCCCCAGTGTGACATGCTCGCCCAGCTTCAATCCGAACCTGGGCTCCGGTACCTTCTTATTTGGCTGGAAGGTTGTGGGGACTCGACGCCGCGAGGCGTCGAGCATCATGTACTTGGGGACGGAGAACTTGGCATTACGGGGCGTCGCCCAGTCGTTCACCCCGCCCGGTCGCTCCACCAGATCCCATATCTTCTGGTGCGTAATCCGGAAGGACGCCCCCGTGGCGATCAGCGTTGATAAGCAGTGAACTGAGCTGGCTGTGAAAATTGCATTTTGTGCATGCTTCATATCTACAAAGTACTAGCATTCTCGATAGAGGACTATTGTGATCTCCGCGCAGATAGTCGAGGATATATGGCACCCAGAGGACTCTTGGGACATGATCTTATAGCAGGTACTCCATATTGAGGCCTATATACGACTTGACCTAGGATATAATACCTTAAGGTCGAACAGTGCAAACCCTCTATCCAAGGGTAAACAAGTCACTTAGTGCCAGTCCATATCAAGGAGATGGGATATATTGCATCCCTAGGCCATATAAGCAATAAATACACGAGACGGAGACAGGACTGTATCAGATGATATAGTGTCAACATCCAATAGCTGCACTATAAAGTGGCATATACGATGGTCGAATTGTGTATACAATGATCAGTCGGCGTATATGATGATCTGAATGGGGTTGTTCTAGTGCTGATAGGACTGGATGGCTGTAAACCCATCCAAGTCTATTCGGATGATTGAACTAGTGACACTTGGAGAGTACACAGTTGAGCTTACACACTAAACCCTCAAGCATATACACTCAAACCAAGAGTATGTATGGTTGCTGGGCAGATAGGAAGCCACATCTAGGACCATATGTGTGTGTGTGTGTTCAGTCGCCATATACATGCACTCAAAGGCTGTATCCATGACCGAAGCAGCATATACACTCAGTAGGACCGACGAAGGCACCCAGCCTGGCCTCTACAGCATTGATTCTGGACCGTTCTAGGCCCTGGGTCATGGTTAAAGCCGTCCGGGACATCGGACATCACCTGACAGCCATATGAGTCAGACCGAGTCAGGAAGGAATAGAGACTATTTGCAACCCAGTTATCCAAGGGGAAGGGTTCCGAGCCCTGTGTACATGCTAAGAAAGGCATATATAGTCAAGTGACAGGATGTTTAACAATGTTGACACTGATCCTCGCGCTGCGACACCTCACGTGAAGGGTCCAGGCTCCGGGAACACAAGTAGCCGGTTCGATCGGATCCGAACGGACGCGGATGACTCCGTTGATGGAATCAAATATCGATCGGAAGACTCCGGAACGATGTTCGACTGCCGTAAACTAGCACCTAAAGTCTGTATAAAGCACATATGAGACTTGGGAAGGAAGCCTAAAACAATATAAGACACTTCGAAGGTGTCCTGAACACTGTATACCTTGGAGTATGACCGTTCGCGCCTCAATCCCGATGGATCGGAGCTACGAGTCATACGGCTCCGCTGTATATCAGCAAGGAGGAGTCATCCACGAACGTGGGAAGGCCCTCGACCAATCATAGAGGTTATGGGAACAAGATATTCCGGATTGCGTGCTCATTTCATATATTATTTATCAGCTTGTAGCGTAATCATTGTTTGTAATCGTATATAGAAACAGTATATAAGGGCGCCTGCTTGAGAGGGAACAGTAGCGAATCGCGCCAGTGGCTGGTTGGAGGCTAGGAATAGTCACAACCAGCTGCTTGGTTAGATTGTGTGCTCTGTTCGCCTTAAGGCATTGCTCAGTAGAGTCTGCTTTATAGTGTGTGAGTATACCTTTGGATTGATATAAACACCTGAGCCTGGAAGTTATAACATTTGAGCCTGGAAGTACATTGGCCTGGAAGTTAAACATTTGAGCCTGGAAGTCACAATACATTGAGCCTGGAAGTTTTATTGGCCTGGAAGTTTACCTGGCCTGGAAGTTCTTACAAGTTTATACTTGTTCAATCGCGTTTATACAGTTCACCAGTGTGTTCTGGGGGGTTTACAAGCCAATCGCATCGGCGACTAGTTGGCGGCTAGAATATAGTCACGATTAGTTGTTGGTAGGTTGTGTGCTCCTTTACGGAAATCAACCATATACACGATTTAAAACACTGTTCTTGCATCTGCTCCAGGCCATATACACCATTGTACTCGTAGTCGACAATCAAGTCGATCCGTTTATAATTGTTGAAAGCCTGTTGAGCCCAGTCGATACCATTGCTGAAGGGCCTTTGAGCCCGAATAAAACCCAATATCGCGATCAAATCGCACCCCATTGTATCTCGGAAGGCCCTAAAAGCGCCGACCTACTGTGTGTTGTGTATACAATCTAGTCGATTGCAGACAAACATCCTTGGGATCGCTCGGACAAGGGCCATTTACACAAGTGATTCTTGGAAAGACTATCACCGTAAATCTCGTCTGATAGACCTAATACTTGGTCTTATCCCCGAACAAACAACACAATGACTTCTGTCTTGCAGTGGTTTAGTGTTAGGTTGGTGGTTTTGTGGTAGTTAGTTGTTGGTCTCGACCTTCAGCACTCCTGCATTGCACTATTCTTGCTCACTTCCCACACTGCTGGGTCAGTTGCCAGTGTATCAGCGTATCATCATCCACATACAGCACGCTGTTCTCACCATGCTTGGGATTGGGAATTACTGCGAGCAGTGAGTTATACATCAGATACGGGATGACGGAGTGCGGGTCACCCTGGTCGAGGCCGCGGTCCACGGGGAAGGGGGCGGACACGTAGTCGTCAAAGACGAGGCGGCTCTCCCGGCCCTCGTAGCGCCGACGCATCCAATCGGTGTGCTCACGAGGCACCCCCATCATCCGCATGTCGTGCATGAGGCGGTCGAGGTCGACGCTCGGGAAAGCGCCCTTCACGTCCATGCACAGGACAGTGGCCACCTCCCCGCGGCGCCAAGCGTCCTTGATGATCTTCACGACCGTGTGTACCGCATCAGTGGTGGACCGTCCTGGGCGCGCCCCGAAGTGGTGCGCGGGCAGGATACCTGCACGCTCCGCCTCTGTGGTAACCTGCACGGCCTTGGCCATATGATAGAACCGCGCATCACCAACCGTAACACAGATAGGACGATGCGCGCCCGGGGCCGCATAATTCGCTTTCCCCGGCTTGCGGGCCACGATGCTGTCAACCTGGTTCCACCCCGCCGGGTAGTACTCCAGAGCGTCGAGGGCGCGAAAAATCGGCCCGTAGAATGGCATGAGGAGGTGCGCGTTCTCCATGTAGACACAATTGGCAAAGGAGCCTGCCCGAGTGGCCTTATACGGCTTCATGCGCTTGATAACGCGGTGTAGGAGGGCGTCTGAGAGGGGCTCCCAGGCGTAGGCGGGCTCAGGATAGACAATGTCCTGTGGAACAGATGAGGTGAGCATTTTGGGGGGGAAGAACTCATCGAAAAACGCGGTGCTTTTCTGTTCATTCGACACCACCTGAGTGACCCGGCGTGTGACCGGGTCGACCACGCTCAGCGTTGGAACGCGCGCGCGGCCGCCATCCGAAGGAGCGCCCAACGCGAGCCGGCTAGCCACCCATATATCGTTCAGGTCGAGGGTGCCTAAGCCTTCTAGCCACTCTACCCAGCACAAAGCTTTGGCCACCTCAACCGCCCGCGTGTACGCATTACGCGCGGCCCGGGCCTCCTCATGTACCGGGTGGTCGACCGCATCACGCCGTCAGTAGGATTCTCCCCGGAGGGACTGGCTCTCCTTCTTCAAAGCCGCTAGGACATCATTCCACCAGCGCTTTGAATAAGGAGAGGGCTTCGACATGGGCACCAGCTCATCAATGGCCGACTGGACCACATGGTGCACAGCGCGAATAGCCTCATCCACCTCCTCTCGCGAGTGGTAAGCCTCGGGGTGGGGAACCGCCGAAAGCGCGGCAAAAAGCTTCACGCGAAACTCGTTCCAGTCGGTCTTCCGCCACAGCCGCCGCGGCTGGTGGGGGGCAACTGGCGGGCGAACGTCGAGCTCGTAGATGATCGGGAGATGGTCAGTTTTGGCGGGGCGAAGCGCAGGGGCGGTGTCGCACGAAACAAAGGAACAGAGGAGGGGGGTGGTGCAAAAGACATTGTCTGTGCGCGTATAATTGCCTGTTGACGACGCCTGCAGGGTCGGAATGTCGCGCGGCAGCGCCATCTTCATCGAGTACCGCGCTAGCAACTCCAGCAGCGGCTGGACAAGCGCGAGGTTACGGTTTGAGAACAGGTGGAAGTTGCGCAGTTCGTCCCACAGTGGGTGATGGCGATTAAAGTCGCCCCCCCAAATGTACTGGATGGGGTGCCCGGGGAGTGCCGCGTTGGCTGGGTCACGCAGATAGCGCAGCAACACGTCCAACGCGTCATTGTGATCACAGTCGTTGTAGACGTTGATGACTCGGATGATCCCAAAGTCCCCGCGGAGCTCGATGGCCGTCAGATCGCTGGAGTCGAGGGGGATGGGGGACCAGGAAGAAGAGGGAATGCGGGTGTTGACGAGGATGAGAGAGCGGGAGGCTTTAGGCGCGTCCACGTGACGGGTCGGGTAGACAGAGGTGAAGAGGAAATTGGTACGCGATTGCGCACGGAAATCAACATGGGGCTCTTGAATTAGGGCGAGGTCGTACTGAGCTGGTTTGAGGGATTCAAGGAAGTCGAGCTGGGCCGCAAGAGACCGGTTAAGGTTTTGCTGCCAAACGCGTAGTCTGCACGTAAGTGGTTGGGCAGCGGGGGCATGGTTCATGTCCGGTCGTCCACGGAAGCCCCGGGAGGAAGAGTTGCGCACGCAATGGTCGTGGGCAGAACGGGCGCGTTGCTTGGCGGGACATGCCACCGGTGGGAGTTCCCCGTCATCATGGAAGGTCACCTTGATCTCTTGCCAGGCCGGCTCGCTGGCCCTTTTCGCCTTCTTGGCCTGAATGCGCTCCCACTGCACGCGCGACTCCGGGTCCGGGCTCATCTCCATGCCCCCCTCCTCCTCCTCCTCCTCATCGCTGTCTCGCAGGGCCTCCACCACTGCCACCTCTGAGGCCGCACGCCACTCACGCGCCAAGTCCTCGGCCTCCAACTCCTCACTCCAACTCAATCCCGCAGACTCGCCACTCAGGCCAGCTGCAATGCCCCGCGGCGTCCCCGCCAGAACATCACCCGCTGCCCGCCCATCCGCGACCGTCCGCCCCTCCACACTAACGCTGTCGACAATGTCCCGCAGCGTCCCCGCCAGAACACTGCCCGATGCGCTCCTCCCTTCCACCACCACTGGCACCACGGGGGCTGGTCCCTCGTGCAGTGTCGTCTGTCGCATGATCGGTGCTGCCGCCCAACCTGAATCCTGCGCGCGAGGCCCCGGCACTGGTACGCCCCCCATCCGCATGCGCGACGATGCCGCAATCGCTCGCGGCAGTCCCGACGCCGCTTTCCTACTCGTCCGCCCATCCGATTCCGCACGTCCTCCATATCGCACGCCGCCGTCTTGCCACGTCGCGTCTTGGACTCTTGGTTATTGACGTCCCCTGCTGAGACGTCCATCCGCTGCCAGCTGTCCGGATCTACAGTGGGGAAAAATCTGTAATTCGCCTCGGGGTTACGCTCCAGCGCGAACTGCAGTTTGTCCACGAAGACGGGGCAGCTACGGTCCGCCGCCCCATGCCCCCGGTGTGGCCTTTTAGCTGCCCTGCAGTTCGAACACGCGCGCTGTGCATCGACCACCATACACGCGTCTGTTCTGTGCATCTCCCCGCACCGCGCGCATGTGTCATGGACCGACGGGCATGCCGCTGCCGTGTGATTTGCCCCCACCAACTGGCACTTCAGACACCGGATCGGCTCCGATAACAGCTTCCGCACGGGGACGCGTCGCCCATCCACAAACAAGCTGTGGCGAATGGCGTGGTTCGCCGACTCTGCGCTCGCAAAGCCGAATATCGCATGCGCAGAGCGCTGACCGGGGTGGCGACGCGTAAGTGGCTTAATGAAGCGCGCCTGCACAATCTCCCCCCTCGCGATCCCATTCGCGTCCTCGATCGTAGCAAAGGCGCGGTCGAGGGCCGGGTCAAACGACACCGGTACGAATTCCACTACCACCGAGAAGGAACGAGGCTTGAAGACCGACGTACCTCCCATCCCCGCCAAGAAGGCGTCCATGTGCGCCGGATTGCGTACCTAGTGATGTCTTTGGCTTGGCTTGGCTTGTAAGCCCTGGCTTTGGCTTGGCTTCACCGGGCTTTGGCTTCAGATTCTCGAAGCCCAAGCCAAAGCCCTGTCCCAGGGCTTGGCTTGGCTTGGCTTTGGCTCAAGCCTTGGCTTTGTAGGTAGAATTCACGATTTCGGACCATGTCTGGTACCCGAGTCGTGAGCGCACTTACTTGGACTCCTCCCGCGACGTACATAGCACAAGAAAGAGCCATACAAACATATTCATTTCATCTCATAATCTGGGTCATAATTATTCGGGTCGTCCTCCAACATACCGTCCCAAGGGTCCTCGTCTCCTTCCTGGCCCTCCGCCACCTCAGCGTCATCGGTATTGTCTACGAGAGCCGACCGACGAAAGAGTAGATCGCGTTTCATCATGCATTTAAGGACCTGTAAGGCTTCCACGATGTCAGGTTTCAAGCGATTGCGCCTCTTGCTGATCGTGATACCGGCGGAGGAAAATGCCCGTTCGCTGGATACCGAAGACGACATGACGGCCAGATAATCGCGCGCAAGCGATGCCCAGACCGGATACCGGTGAGCATTCATCTGATGAGCAGATTGGGTCAGCTGTAATACCAATAAAACGAGAGAGAGGGTTAAAGATTGAACGTACGCCCCACCACTTTATGGCATCCATGCCCTTCGGGACTACTTCATTCACTGTGAAATACAGGTTATACTCATCGAGCCAGGGTTTTAATGGGTCAATGTGCGTCTCGGTGGTCCCTGTGAGGTCGTTGTCGTCATCGTCCAAAATAACTGAGCGTCGCATTTTCGTAGGGGCCGGCTGTTTAGTCGGCTGGGACACGCCGGAAAGCCCATTGCGAAGCTTGTGGTACCGCTGTTTAAACTGTAGAATATTAAGCTTGTGCATGCGAGGCAAGCACAGGGAACTTACTGCGTGTTTAGTACCCTGGGGAACCGAGTCCGGGAGTTTGGGACACAGAGCCTCAGCTTGGTCAATGAGGTCCATGATAGCGGCAACTAGGATGCACGCGGCATGCTGTCAGAACGCGTCGACGTGCCAGTCGAAAACTTGCTCACTCGATTTTGCGACTAAGCCTTGATGTGCACCATCGAGTGGTTCGCCATTCCTTGGATCTGAAAGCCTGCTGGACGCAACATGCGCGCGACTGCTGGTGAGAATGAGGGAAGGATCTGGGTTGTCGCGTGTGCGAGACATAGTGGGAGAAAGAAGAACTTCTGACGCGTCCTGTCACAGCTTGCCAGTGTGACAGACGGCCGCAAAAAAAAACGGATGCAGTGCAAAGGAGACGCGAGACGCCTCAGCGCAGCACAGCCAAACACAAATGACAGCCCGGATCAGCCGAAACGGCACGAAATTTAGGGGTCAAAGCCAGGGCTTAAAGCCCTGGCTTTTGGCTTACCAGGCCTCAAGCCAAAATTTTGGCTTGGCTTGGCTTGCAAAGCCAGGGCTTTGGCTTCTTGGCTTTTTGGCTTGAAGCCAAGCCACGGACATCACTATGCGTACCCAGTCCGCCGCGCCCGCCGAAGACAGGTGGAAGATGACGGCGCCACTCCGTATCTTGTTCGCCCCCACGAAGGCCGAGCCCTCCGGGGCCGTGCTGTCGCCCAGCGCGTCAATCGCCGAGGTGAGTGCCAAATTTGCCTTTGCCACCATCTCCTTCTCAGTGAGAGTGCTCAGACCGAAGGTCGACACACCCGGCAGGCGGTCGACCATGATTTGACGGTCTTTTGACGCGGCGTTCGCAATAGCCGCCGCATGCCGGGGCGGGACAGCCCCGCGGGCAGCCGCCGCAGCATATGAGCCCTCCACCGGCGCCGCCCGAGGAGCGGTTACAGCGGGCGCCGCTTCCAGAGTCTCCACCCGCTCTAGCAACGACGCTACCCCCTTCTCCAATCTCTCCGTCAGGGTGCACAACTCCGTACTCTGCTCCTCCACCGTCCGCGTCAGAACCTCCGCTGCAGTACGCAGCTCAACCGCCATGCCCTCCCCCTCCCCGACGGGGAGGGCCTCGCCCGCTGTGGACTCCGCGTACGCCAACACCTTCTGCACATCTACTGACGTCGCGTGCAGAGACTCCGCAAGGCCCCGCAGGGCATCCTCCTCTCGTTGCTCAAGCATGAAAGCCACCGCTCGCACTGCATTCTCATGCATGACCGAGGATGAGCTCTTCATCCCCGCCGCCACGCGAAGCAACACCAGAGATAGAGTCTCCAGTGACGGCCGTTCGTCCGCGTCTCCAGCCAGGAAGGCCTTCTGCACCAGGTACGCCCGCGCGCCATCGAGCCCGCCGCCTATGGCCCAGTTGATCTCACTCAGCTTATAAAGCTCGGCCCTGCTCTTGCCTGCATGTGCCGTCGCAGTAGCTCCGGGTGTCGAGCGCGTCGATGGGCGCGCAGTCTTGCTCGGCTCAGTCATTTTCGGCGAATTTTTTGACGGGGGCTTTGCCGTAGGTGCCCCAAGCATGCTAGGGAGAAAGTACTCGAGTGTAACTAAGAAGCCAGGACCACTACGAGCTACGATGCGAGCCCCGAAAAGTTTTCGGTGGCGCCGATCGGAGCTTGTTGTGGTTTGTTGCCAAGAGAGTCCCCGCGAGGTGGGCTTCATAGGTGCTGCGGTACTCGTTCGCTGTGAAAGGGATGTCGGTCCGAATACCCGTTGCCCATTCGTCGATCAAATTCACGGCCTGCCAACGAGTCCCCATTAGTCAAGCTCACAGACGAGAACGATCACATACCACAGTGAAAACAAGTGCAAGACCCTCCGCGGGGAAGGGATTGAAGAACTCCGGGTATGTGGGGCCTTCGTCGCGCCGGTTTGCGAACCACATCGCATTGATAGTCTTCTGGAAGAGGGGATGTCGATAAATCCCCTTCCGTTCCTTGATGTCCTGAGTTACACTGAGTTGAGGGAGTAATAGAACGAGAGAAGCAAGCACACGCACCTTGAAAGTGAAGGTGAGATTTTCCTTGAGGTCCTCGGCCAGCTGTCTGTTGCGCGCAATCGTCTTCTTGTTTTCACCGCTGGTGAAGCCGTACGTAAGCTCGACACGAGGCCTCATTTTCGTCTTGAGCTCCCCCCGCAAATGCGAGCCGCGATTGGTTATCTAGAGCACGGTGTCAGAGATGAACAAGAACGAAGACAAGAACATACCCCCGGACTCAGATGATTCTTCGGACGAAAGCACCTCCGAAGACAACGTCACCGTCCCAGTCACGTCCCCCTCTCCCTCTCAGTCACTCATTGCATACACCATAGCCAAGCGTCCAGCTACACTCAACGTCTCCGTGGCTCAGCTGCAACTGAATCACGGTGCCGTTGATATCCTCCCCGCCCTCACCGCTTTCCTCAAATTTAACTTCAAATCGTGCCCTATCTTGCCCGGCCCCTTCGACCGTTTCGACGTCTATAACCAAGTGTCCCTGCATCTCCCACGCAACCGCTATCTCTCCGACAAACCCCGCGCGAACCGTATTCGAGCCATCCCTGCTATACCTCCAAAAGGTCGCTCTCGGGGATCCCCTGCTTCTTTTGATACAGCCCTAGTTGTCGAAGATCCAGCCCAGTATAGCCCATCTTCTGGGCTCGCAGGTGAGTATCCAGATCTCTGCTTTCGTGTCATCTGTATTCATACCGCCACAGGCCTTCGACCCGCTCAAATCCGTGTCCTCTTCCAGCTCCCACCTCAATTCGGCACTTTCCCCCATCCTCTCGCATACATCGAATGGTTTACTCCTCTCAACCGACCAGACCCTGTCTCTGGACTTTACACCACACACCGGTCTACTCGTCTACACCGCCGCAACGCCGCTGTCGTGTCAGTCGAGCACCTTGTCCGTAGCTGTCATTTGATGGCAAAGTGCGGCACCTCGATAGACCGAAAATGGACTTCAAACAACGTATTAGAGACTGCCCCAATGTTTCATATCAACCCTTACATACTTGTAGATACTTTCACTAGAGATAGATTTGCCTAAACTCAATTTTTTGACAAGAGAAACTCGTTACATTTTTAACGCCCGTCTGCCTAATTGGGAAGTGTGGCGGTGCGAGATTAGATAGACGCCGTAGTCTTGGCGGTGCGGCATATAGCTCGACATCTCAACAGTGCACATCAATGATGGACTACATCTTCCACCGGCAATGCTACAGAGGCAACATGTGCTACGGAGATCATCGCCTGTCTACTGAGTGCTATCTTCCCCGCCATATTTAACTGGGCAACAAATTCCCAGACCACTTTTCCTGATGTCTCTAGACAGACGCTTGATTGGTTTCTAACTCGTTCCTCGTTCCAATCAAATTTGGGAGTTAAATTACGAAAGCGCAGTCGTAAAGGATGCCAGAGGACGTCGAAAATTCGAACAAGCCACAGGACGCCGGAGAATGCCGGACACACAAATCAGAGCCAAACACTGAACAGGCATCAAGCGAACGGCTGGTGACCGTGACAGGCTTGCTCCGAACCCTCATCTTTCTCCGAGCGAGAATGGACACTGTGGCTCACCAGGTTTCGACTTTGCACCTCTCTACTCTAAACCTTCCCTCTGAACTTTGGCTGGAGATTCTCTCTCACTTGGGGACCAGCGATCTCGCTGCAGCAAGGCTCGTGTCACGGGACCTCAGATGGATCGCCCAATCTTCGCTTTTCAAGTCGTGCACCTTCACGATAGGCCTCCGGGGCCCAGTTCTTGATCTCCACCGCCTACGTTTGAAGAGTGCCTTCTTCATTTCCCCGGAGATTGCGCCCGTCGTTCGTGTCTGTACAATCCTGGGCGGCCCGAAAAATTCTGCAGTCGCCGTCGCTGAAATCTGCGACGCTCTCCCTTCATTTTTCAACCTCCGGCATCTTGCCTTCGATTATGTCCGCATGTCCTCCGCGACCGTTGCTGCGATCACGAGGGCGGCGGCGAACAGTGCCCGATTATCGCTCTCGCTTGTGTGTTGCATGACGGCTTTCCCTCAGGCCGAAGGACCTGGATCACTTCGTCTCGACGAACTTGCCATTCATAATGACGACATCCCCGCATTTCCCCACGATCATCACTGGCTCAGCCTCGTTAACCTCCAGACGTTGCGTGTGCTTAACATCGCACGAGCCCCCACGACGGCATCTTTTATGGCCAGTTTTGTTCCCGGGATTCAGTTGCTCGGACTGGAGGTTCTCGATATGCACTTAAGAGGATTGGATGGTATCAGCGAGGAGGAATTCGTGTTCTCGTTGACCTCCTTTCCTTCCCTCCGCACCCTCAACCTACACTCCCCTGTCTGGCGCAATGCTAATTCGTGGGTTTACGGGTCCGTCCATCTACCGTCGGACTGTCTGCCGATGCTCTCCTCTTTCCATGGTCCTCACTCGCAATCCTTGGCGTATTGCAACCATCGGCCGACGGCACACCTTAAGCTCTACGGCAATAGCAACCACGCGAGCTGTGATATGGCCCGGCTTACAAGTGAACTTCAGGTCATCGCTCGAGAGGCTCGAGGACTGGCGTCGCTGGAGCTACGGGCCGGCTGCCCTACGACCGAACTTTCCGCAACGATTGCCGCGACATTTCCAGAGCTTAAATCCCTGCGGCTTGTGATTCCCTCCTACGGATTAGCCACTCCCGTTCCAGATTTGCAGGTGCGTCCTTCACACCCATGGGCGACATCCAAACTTACTATTACCCTATCATCAGGGCGTCGTGAGCTCGATCGAGGCACTTGTCCTTCCCCCGCGCCTGAAAGTCCTTTATCTGGCGTTCCGACACCGCATCGATATTCTCGAATGGGCCCTGCCGCTCTCAAAGGGTGAGAAAACCGAGAGTGTGATTCGGGCCCTGGCGCAGCGATACCCGTCGTTGGCACGGATTAGCCTCTGCTGCAGTCTCAGCTATGCAAACGAGCTCCAGGGGGCAACGGTTTGGACCTGGACTCGTGATTCGGCTGTGGCTGGGGGCGGGACGATCACGGCACGACGGTCGGTCCTCTGCGAGTACATCGATGTCCGGGAGCCGACGCTGGATACAAATTCGCTGGCTGCGAATGCTGCCGCAGACGCCCTCGACGACGAATGGCTCGATGCGATCCGAGCGCACAGAGAGCTCACAGCGAAATCATCTTAATCGAATTGGATCAATTCCTTATAATTAACGTTCCCCGGCCTTTTCGACTCCCTTTCGGCCCTCATGCCAGTCAGTAATGCCAACCACATATCCCCGAACTGTTGCATCTAATACGTGCTGGTTAGCATTTTCTCCGACTCTTACGCACGATTACAAAGCCGGTCGCACTCGGCGTTCCAAACGCATGCCCAAAATTTCCGATAGTCTGATAGTGTATTATTTAACGCCGCGGAGAGACAGATACATTGCGCTTTGCATCTTCCTCCCCTCCCTCCCCATCACGATGCTCCCCGGTGCTCCACCCAAGCTCTCGTCCTTCAAGCCCCCGACCATCGCGCTCAAAGATGTGCACGCCGCTGTTCCCAAGCACCTCTTCGAGCGTTCTACGGCGTGTAGTCTGTACTACATTGTGCGGCACTGCGCCGTGACGCTATTCTTCTTCTTGCTCGCGAGGCACATCCCCGCCGAGGGCAGCGTCCTCCTCCGCACGGTCCTTTGGGCACTGTATGGCGCTTGGCAAGGATTCACCTTCGCCGGCATCTGGTGTCTTGGTGTGCAGCATGCTTTTTCTTCCGACCCTTAAAATTCTAACCACGGCATCCAGGGCACGAGGTCTGCACCCTGCCATTTTTGCGCTGCCTTAACCTTATATGTGAATTCTGGCAGCAGGCCGGCCACGACGCGCTGTCCCCGCATTCGTTAGTCAACGCGGTACTGGGCCTACTCCTTCACACCTTCGTCCTGACGCCGTTCTACGCGTGGCGCTCAACTCATCGCGCGCACCATGTACGTCCTTATCATTTCCCATCTGCTGTAAAGATGGTGAAATATAATAATATATACAGAAAGCGACGAATAACTTGGACCGCGATGAGACATATCTGCGTGAGCACCTTTCTCAAGCTCATCGGCCTTCGCAAACCAATAATCTCCTCCAGCACCCACGCGGAGTGACCTGCACCTCCCGGATGCGGATGCTGCTACTCCCGCGGACTATATGCACGCTCTTGGCGAGACACCTGCGTTTACGCTATTCAAGCTCGTCGTGCGGCAGTTCCTGTGCGCTTCGAGCTACTCTTATCTTATTTCCACACTAACGACGGAATCAGGGGCTTCCAGCTGTACTTGATGTGTGATGGGAATGCCTGCCTAGTGAAGTAGAGGACTGACTACATCGAACAGCCATAATCGGAAGGGAAACAAGCGATATCCGCCCTGGACCAGCGTCAGTCCTTGATCCCACCGTTCTACACGTTCTTGGGGCTCACGATCACTGTGCAGCACTACAAACCTTCGTCCGCTCTCTTTCGTCCGGAACAGCGTGCGTCTCTCCCTCTGCTTTCCTTCCACGATCAACAAGCTAGGAGTATCCAGGCTCCTCGATCATTCTGTCGAACGCCGCCATCGGTGGGATGCTTTCGTTGCTCTGGCTGTATGCGCAGAAGGCTGGCTGGTCGGCGCTCGCGAAGTTCTACATCCTCCCGTGGCTGGTGAGTCTCACAGCATCTTCTGTCGACTGTACTGACATCCAAAATTTGACCCAAGTTCGCACACAACTGGTACGCTCCCAACCTCCCCTGCGACAAGTTATAATTGCTCTCTGCGTGTTAGGATCGTGACGATAACCTACCTCCAACATGCGGCGCCGGATGTGCCCTACTACCGCCCGCCCGCGTGGAACTTCACCCGCGGCGCGCTCGCGACGGTTGACCGACCACTATTCGGCTGGGTTGGACGGTTCTTTATGCATCATGTACGGCTACATCCCTCGTCAGTTTAGGATCCGGTTTGTTGAATAAGACGCACAGATCGGGACCGACCACGTCGCACACCATTTCTTCAGCAGCGTGCCTTTCTGTGAGGTCTCCCACTCACGTATGAGCACGACTCACGGCGCCACAGATAACCTCCCTGAAGTGACTGAAGCCATCAAGCCGGTTCTGGGGGACTATTATAATTACGATGATACGGTGCGTGAAAATTTTGCCCGTCATGCGGGTTCTGATTTCCCCCGTCCATTCCTTCTATGTATTACGGCAATCTTCATGCGGCCTTCAAACTCCGTATCGATGCGCGTACAGCCTGCCCTCATTGCCCTCTGGCGCGCATTCACGCGGTGCACGTTTGTCGAGGATCATGGGGACGTCGTGTTTTTCAAGAATCGAGCGGGACGGATTGCTGCAGAAATGGAAGTGGAGGTGGCCTCCGGAACTGACTAGGAGCGAGGAGCGAAATTGGACCCACTCAATCGGGATAACTCAGCTGTGGAAAACTCAGCTGTAGTACAAGCGACGGGACACGGTCACGTGCCGCTAACGTGACGCGTTGCGACACGACACCGAATGTCTTCTAGTTATTAAATGCAGCTCATTAACACGGATTTCCGGTATATTCATCGTGGCGCTCACACCTTACCGCTCTAACCCCGGCTCACATGAATCAAAACACTCAGCGCCGTCAGTCGGGCACTTTACACGAGCTGGCGTTCGATTAAGAACCGAGATGAATCGCCGTCATTGCGCCGCAGAGTTTAGGGGCCCTTCCCCGCGAATATCTCGTTTGGTATTTGTAGAATATCCCGTGACCATGTCCACAGTGAGCACATGTCGGGAATAGGTTAGATTGAGTCGGGACTTTACGGCTGCATCCGGGTATCATCTTCTTGATATCGCCACCTCAACCAGGCCCCCTGAACGTCTGAATCCAGCTTTTTAGCACCGTGGCGGCCCCGGGGTCAAATGCTCTTCGCATAGGTAGCAGCCAAGAGCCTCCGGCTGTCACTCTGGGTGAAGGACGATTCGTCTTGAGTTCCACCAGACAGTTTTGTGTATGCTAGCCTAGCCGCGGGTTTTGCGCGTTCATGTCATGTCATTCAACCTTTCGTTAGGGCAAGATTCTGTCCAACTTGTGAGAGTATTACTGCACCAACGCCACATGTTAAGCAACCATCCTTGTCCTTCGGCGGGAACGATAGTATTTCTACTGCACGATATAGACAGTGCATTCCGCATCATCTCATCTTAACATTTTCACTGCCTCAGACCGTGTCCGCGGCATTGGGATCTATAAAGTTCGTCCGGGGATCTCCAAAGAGACCTTTATACAGAAATGCGAGGCCATAATGGATGACATTTTTACGTGCCCGATCGCGGAGCATCTCCTCAAGTACGAGCTGGTATACACATTCCCCAGGACGTGTCAAATTGCCTCGCTAATAATCAATGTGGCGGCCGGTGCATCCCGAACGAGAACATCGGCGAGCATCTAGCATCGGTCGAGTTTTCGTCTCCCCAGGCCACTATTATTATCATTGGAGAATGCGAGGTGCGCGGTGCGGATCTTTGGCCCCCGGGTTACTGACTGTATCTGTGTAGTCTCACGAGAAACTTGCAGCGGTGAGGATTCTTAAGTTTGCCTCCACGCTGTCCTGACACCTCCTGCATAGGTAGCTGGCGATCTGGACGTGCAGAGAATTCTCCGAATGGGAAAAGAGGAGTTTGGAATGCACCTCGATAGCAGCGGTTTCTCAGTGGATGTTGTTACCAAACTCAGCAAGTAATCCCATGCTGTCAGGAGGTGGGCGGCGTAGGGTGGGAGACATTTTTCAAGGGGTGTACAAGGAGGAAATCAAGAAAAACTGAGCTTGATTGGCGACATAAATTTAAATCCATGCACCTAACTTTCTAGACTCGCCTCTTTTGTTCTCCCTCTATATTTTGAACATGGATGTCTCGGGCCTTCTGTGTCAAATTTAGAAGCAGAACTGTTCCAAACAGGGGACACACGTCCAACTGTCCACACCCCAACCGGCTAACTGAATAAATCGTCAGTAGGATCAATGTTGAGTTCATTAGATGCCCACGGATTAATTGTCGATAGAGTTCCTTGCCAAGTCCAGTCTTTGACATCCGATTTGAAGGGTACCTGAACATGAAACTTGAAGCAAATCGAGAATATTTTCCTCTCTTCGGGCTGTCGATGCGACGTCCCGTGGAAGGATCATTCACAAACAGAAACTTGTTTCTGATTGTGCACTGTCTACCAAAAATGTCGCGAATCGGCTTATATAATCGTACACTGCACGCGCACATGCCGTCTCCGCCGACTGGGTAACTCAGCCTCTCTGAACGAGTGCAAAAACTGTGTGGAATTTTCTGAGACGCTGTGTCATTGAATCCGTATGTCTGGCTTTAAAAAATGTGCTGAAGTCTTGATAGTTCCGAGCTTCCAGAGCTGCCGCCTGGTAACCGTGCCCGCGGATCTACGCCGACGGCAGGAGCATCCCATCACCCAAAATTAATCCAGTGACCTGACGGTTGGCACTATAAATTCTCATCCGAGGCTTGTCGACTAGATTTGTCCATTAGAGGTGCTGAAAAACGTTAATATTCTATTTCACAGCACGAGCCTGTGTGCATCGTGAGCTGTTCAAGAAACCCATTGACACAGCTCGCACCAATTTCACGGCTGAAGGGCGGAGTTTGAAAAATTATGTTCAGTACTCTTTCCGCTTGCCACAAGATCGAATTCAACTTCATTCAATGCAATCAGCCCTGCTAATCTCAAGATATTGGCCTCATCATTGCTTTCAACTCTTGTTGCTCAATATATGAGAAAAAAAATCCCGGAAACCAGACAAACACAGGTGACAGAGATTGGCTATGGATTCGTGGGGTAGACTACGGTTCAATGTTATTTTCATGCCTTTGAAATCGCATGCACAGCTGTACCATACCGAGGCTCTGAAGTACTATTATCATGTAGAATTTTATTATCAACACTGGTTGAAGATTTCAAGTTTTTGAGTGAAAAAACTGGTGAAAAATGTTTTGAATTTTACAGAAGTTTTTTGGCCAAAGATGTAGGTGGAAAACTCAAGAGTTTTTCAGTAGTTTTCCTTTTTGTTTTGAATTTTTCACCTGAAGTTCAAAAACTTTTGAAAATTATTCAAGTTTTTCACCTACATTTTTGGTGAAAAACTTCTGTAAAATTCAAAGCATTTTTCACCAGTTTTGTCACTCAAAAACTTGAAATCTTCAACCAGTGCAACTTCAAAGGGCTTCCTACCGGCAACAAATATTTTCTAGTTCCTCTTCTCACCAAATTTACTCCCTGCATTCTGTTTGTGCCCCGCCGCTTGCCGGCCTACCACCATCATCAAGTGATTACGTTTATGTTAATACGTGAGCTGTAGACTCGAGGAGATCCTGTGTAAGATATGCCGCGTCCATACTCATCATCTGACTTATCTTAAAAAACTATCTTCTAATTCAAATTTTGACCGCTCAAAAATCTAAAACAAAGGAAAATTAGCGGCCGCCCAGCTCTATTTTTCCTTCATTTTGGATTTCACACTCGAGGTGAGTCTGAATTAAAGATAATTTTACAATATCAAAGTGATCGGATGACTATGGATGCGGCATATCTTATGTTACAGGACGATATTTTCTGATTCGTACGTCCGGCTCAGATGTGTCTCGGAGGCTGTAGGCGAACTATTAATCCCGTGGCCGGATACTCCTTAGTTATTCGAGACCACAGCAGGCCGGTTCAATGGCGACATCTGGCTGGAGATGATTCTACCAATTGGCTTCGAATTGGAAAGCAGACGCATCCGCCGGAATATATGGACTTCCGCTCCAGAAGATCATTCAGCCGCAATTGGAAAGTCGTCAACGATGGCCGAATTCGGCATAACTAAACAGGCCGATGATCTAAAATCATGAAAGGCGGGTGCTCACCTGCTCGCAAGCTCAGGCTCTTTCTTGTGCGGTTTCAGAGCTTTCGATATGCCTCCTTGATTTCTCACAGGCAATGTGGGTACAAATGAGGCTGTGAGCAACGAAACTATCACATTGGGACGTACATAATAACGCATTCGCCGAGGAACTATGATAGTAATGATAGTAATCGTGAGTCACCTTCGAGCTTGACTGCATTCGGGTAACTAACCCCTCTCACTGGTAACCAAGCCTGCGAAGAGAATTTGTCCGACGAGCGACTGTCCAGCCGTCGGGACGCATGGGCTAGCTGTGAAAGCGGAAGGGAGGAGGGGTTCACGACGTCACGCGTGGAGCATGGCACATGGCACAGAAGCCCGGAATTCTGACAGTGGCAGATTGACGCCGTCTGCCACCTGACTCTGATTTTCAGACTCCTTAGGTTGGCATTTGGAGAACAGGCTGAGGAAGCAGGGCCTTTTCTAACCGCATTATACGGCGACTCCTTCCGTCCAGCCTACTATCCTTGCTCGCGTGGACTTCCTTGATTCAATAATCAAGGACATAGCGCATCAGCTTTCACGAGTGCTGCGGTGGAAGCGTTGGGAACCATCAGAAGTCAGAGTAATGAGTGCGGCGCCGAGTGGCTTCTAACTTGATTGCAGCTAAAATAGGGTATTAGAGTTTGGATCGGCACTGGAATCGTGTAGGATAAATAGAACTGCTGTGGCGAATGGTATCGCACCTTTCCGCCGCATCCTTCACTCATCTCAATTAATTCCTTGATGGATTCGCAGTACACCGTAAACTCGGCCGATTTCGCCCACTACTGGGGTCAGGCAATCTCGCCTTTGTGTCAAGCGGCGGTACGGATGTATCTTATTGCTCCTCGAGATGCATGCTGACGGCCTCAGGTTGGCCTTGTTCTATATGGTCAGTCCATCATGTGAATCGGCATGGATTAACTGAAATAAAATTCTAGTCATATTCCTCGCGATGTTCATGTTGGCGCTACAACTGCTGTCCCATGAGAGGGTCTCCAGTGGGCGCTACTTGGTCATTGTAACTTCAGCAATGCTGTTTTTTGCCACGGTGCAAATCGTTCTGCGCGCTCTCATCGCTGCGATTTCTCTGCGGATTTTAAGACTGGAGGTGGAAGGAAGGTCGCTATGGCCAGAGTCTCTGATTCGTAGTCGAATCGTGTTCGCGGAGTATATCTTTCTGGTGACGAATAAGTGAGTGCCATAAATTTTCGTTTCAAACGTGACACTAACCTCGGCACCCAGCGCATTGACTGACGGCCTATTCGTGGGTCATACTTTCGAGCAATGACCCTTCCGGGCTGAACCTTCCAAACTAGACTTATCGATGTTACGTGGTCTGGGAACGGACCAAGTACATCATAATCCTCCCAATGATCCTGCTGACTAGTGCAACCAGTAAGTAAATCATCCGCGCGAGCTTTTTAACAGTGATACAGATCTCATCACAGTTCTGGGCTACGTGGGGGCGGTCCAAAATGACTATTTCGGTGAATCAACGTTCACTGCTAAAATTGCCTTCATTCTGTCGGGCGCGACGAATGTCATGATAACGATGTTGACAGGTGCCAGATCGCTTTATTTATCCGATTTCTCTGTGTTAATGCTGCGGAGCTGGCCGGATATGGTGGGCCGCCCGACGAGCACGGATAGGCCTGCTAGAACCTCGTAGCGACATGGGCGCGAGAATGTACAACACAGCTGTTGCCATGCTGTGTGTTCATCAGCATCTGGCTGACTGCGTCATCTGATACCTGTCCAAGTTTAGAGTCTGGCGCCATCTACTCTGTCTCTGTCATTGCGTACATTGTGTCAGGAGTCATCCATACACCGGCCACAGTGAGTCCCAACATTTTGGCACAGCTTCCAGATTAATCAGGTGCTTTCGTAGACCATTGTCCAGGACGTGGTAGTCGGTGCTCTTCCACAAATTGTCGCAAGTTTTCCCATTCCTTTTGGGAGATATCTCGCTTAACGTGCAACTCAGAACATAGTGCCTATCTTGATAATAGTGCGAGTTGGCCTTATGCACAGGGACACGCAGTCCAGAGAGACAAGCGCTGCAGATCTCTCTTTCGTATCCATGAGGGTCCGTTCTTTTGCCAACTAGTTTTACATTCCAAATTTGAAGCGTTTATTATACATTGGACGGGAAAAATCAAGGAATCTCTTCCCCAGGAGTGTCCTCTACTCGAACCGTAGTCACCTTGATGCCATATGGCCATCTACCATCAAGACGGTTCCGGTACGGCATCCACCATTTCACCGTGGCTTGGACTATATTTGCCTGGGTGTCACTTAGTATACGATCCAGTGCTTCGACGGCTGCTGTCTGAACGTGGATGTTCCTGTGACTATTCCGTGCTCTTCAGCTCCACTAGCTGTAATACAAGGAGCACAAGAACCAACCTGAACAGAGCAATGAGATGCTTGTCCGCTCCGAGGTCTGCCACCGCATCTCTCAGTGATTTGTACCCCGCGATATTTTCCAGCATATTACAGACCAGCCGCAGAAGATCGGGATCGGAAGACTGGAGGAGTTCATGTGTACAAGCGAGGATATTTCCATCAACTATAATTCGCGCCTCCTCCTCTGTCTTGCCCGCTCTGAGGCTCAGATAGCCTATCACGACTGCCCTCGTGGATGCAAATATGTGTTTGAACCTGCATAAGAGTTGCTTTATGTTTGGACGAAATCATTTTGGAAACGCACATGAGGTAGGGCATCAACATCTCGACCGTGTCGTTCGAAAGCGGAAAATCTGCTCTCGCTGCGATAATTCCCACTGCCTGTCGGTGATATAATTGCTTCAAGATTGGTTTGGCTAGCGTATGGAGGGAGACTGTAGCCCCAGGTGGATTGCTATCAGACCACCAGCTGTGAATGCTATGAGGGGTGGGCCAGCGTCTGAGGGGCTCCATGATGAATGGCTGTTTACCACCGCTAAAGGTGTTGTGTTTAAATAGGTTGGGTAAGCTCACAGCAATTGAAGCGTCCACGGGAATGCCAAATTCAGGACTTCGTGTCCATGCCACAATAGAGGTCAGCCGACAACCGAAGAGAAATAACCATCTGGTCGCTTACTAAAATCATCCCCGGATTCTACTCCGACTTCCTCGATTGAAAGGCGATTGCTGCTTCCTGTGCCATTAAATGCTCATCAGCCTTAAATTCACGACATCCCGCATGTCGTAGGCAGTCAGAAGCTTCGTGTTTAGTGCTCTTTAAACGGCTTCGCTTCCTAATAATCTTACCTACCTCAGGCGCGGGAGAAGAGGTACTAATGCACAAGGCGTACCGCCTGTCACAGTACTTTCTGGTCAATGCTGTGCTGGCTCCTTAGGGAGAGCGCAATGGCATGGAGCACAACTCGGTGTGCCCATTGTAAGTTTAAAAACATTTAAAGTAGAAGATGCACGGGCAAAACCATAGAATTGACACGGAGCGTTGAATTGCTGTTGAACGACGGCGGAGGGCGCATCAGTGGTGGTGGATTCATTAACACAGCCCCGGCCAGGCCGGTAAGGCCGGAATGAGGCAGCCATCATTACACATAGACTTTGCCAATTCATTCCCAGAGCTGGGGTCCGTCCCATTCGGCCCTCCGGAGTCCGAGGTCTTGCAGGTCCTGAGTCTACCGTGTAGCTTTGCTGGACTCATCAGGCTTAACGGTTTCACGCCTCACGAGAAATCGCTGTTCTTCAAGATTATATTTTCTCAGGGATTTCAATGGGAACAACACTGTCAACACATCTACTATCAAGAAATCCATTCCCACTGCCGATGGACTACATAGCCCGGATGGGCTATCAAGTCGTGCGGGGTCGCGGGTACGGATAGCGGTGGCCGTCGAAGGACAAGCCGTGATGAACACATGATCTAAGGTACGAGCTTCAACAAGCGAGGTACGAGCTTCATTTGTTGAAGCGTCTGTCTACGAGAGACTACACATGATCTACCTACTGCCAAACATGGCCATATGCGTATGGACGGCCACTGGTTATACCGAGATCACTCGCAATTCTCAAATATAGCGGGCGAAGCACGGACCCTTCCGTTCACCGCATATATAAAAGTCTGCGGCGAATGTGCTTGAGGTTTCGAATGGGGATCACCACGGTCTCCCAGTCCGGACCCTGGCGATCTCAACGTCTAAACGCACATCGAATAAATCAAATACGCTGACCGTCTCGCACCAGTTCCATTTTTCAGTACTAAGCTCAACTCTCGCCAGCCTAAATACTCTGCTGACAGTTGAATACGTCGAGGCAACACCCGGAACATTCCACGCTGTCATTCTGGCGTGCCATTGTGCTGTATTGCGGGATACACCGATCCAAGTAATTGAGCACACTCTTTGCTCCCGACCACGTGAACTGGCATCTTACGCTGTAAGCGCATGGACGAGCCACTGTGGTTGCGCCTTTCCTTTTTTTCTTCAGCGCCAACGAAGTCTAAACGCCCCGAGCGCTTGTTGTCATCAAAGGCAGATTATTATCTCTGTTCGCAATCTGTTTGCAATCTCCATTCAACGTCCAATGCTGATTCTCTCCCGAGGAGCTTCAGGAGACGTGTTTTTGGCAGTTTGCTGATAGGGAGCGAATGGCTCCCTGTTGAAGAGATTAGGAAAAACTGACAGCTGATGAGCGCTGTGTCTCTCACGCGTTGTCTGGTATGTTACGTGCTGGCGAGACAATGTGCCGCCAGAGCCTCGTAATGGTTCAATCGCCCACTACCATCGGTAAGTTAGAATCGGTGTATTAAAGAGGTGTTAGGATTTTGCGTTTTGCGGGCGTAAGTCAGTAATAGATTACTGATGTCGTGAGTGATGTTTTTGGAAATATGAGTTTATAGGTCGTAAGTCGTTAGAGCGTATCTGACTAGAGCAGATAGCAGGGTTCGTAAATTCTCAATGCGAGTGACTCAAACTTAAATCGGTCAACCAGTATAACTACAATTGTGACCTTGTGTCCCAGTGGGCTCTGCGCTTAACAAGGGATAACACAAGGCGATAACTTCCTATAGGCTACAGTGGGCTAGGTAGTTAGTTGAAATCGGCTATAGGCAACTTAGGCTAGCTTATTCGAGGGGTAGTTGTAGATGCTACGTAGTGGATTGAAGTAAAGATGTGGTGCCGTCACATGAGGACAGGCTCTCATTATATAGCTAAGGAGTGTGGTTGCTAGAACATTCTACGTAGCATTGGAACATTCTTGTGTTGCACTAGAATGTTCCTTGAAATGGTTAATGAATGTGAGTCAGAGTTATGGAAATGTTCTAGAATATTCCAGTAAGACCAGGATTATACTCCGAACATCTCGCAGGTACTGTGTAAGTAAAGAAGCATCTACATAGATTGACCATGCACTAAACCATAAGGGATTAGCACTTAATTGATGTGGAAAACATGTGGGAAACATGTTTTCGCAGTGAGCACGAGTTCAAATCAAACTCGGATAGTTCCGATCAAATATTGATGGATGTGAACGTACTTGAGTTTAAGCTGTTCAGAAGCTTGAACTTGAGTCTGAGTCAAGTTCTGGGACTCAGAATAATGATTTAGAAGTGTGTCTTCACTATCAAGCCAACAATAGAATATTATAATCAATAATATGCAGAGAATTCAATGAGATAATGAATTCTACAATATTCCATAACATAGCCCCCCCAGTGTAGACACAGTTCTGAAAATGCATCAGGCTCCAGCTCAGTACAGATTGACACTAGTTAGAAGACAGGAGATAAATTATCTTAAGACCAGCCGGTGAGTTGAACATCAAGGAACCCTGACGAGAGTTGATTGAACTGAAAGGAGAGTGTATTCTCATGAGCCAAATCCTTGTTGCAGTCAAAGATATTCAATATGCCATTCAGTCTCTGTGGAGGACAATTCCGATGCAACTGATTTTGGATTGCATCAGGCAAGACACTGGACAGCAAATGAGTTTCACAGACTCTGAAAGGAGTAAGGTGCAATGACCATGGTGAATTTTGCAGAATTAAAATTTCTGGAGCCCGAAATAATATTCGGGCAGATGAGGAGTGTCTCTGCAAGGAATGGAAGGTGTGCACAATTGAGATGGACAAGGTGCAACCAAATACAGACTACACCCAAGACAATGAATTCTCGGGAGCTGGAGGATCATCTGTGTTGAGCTTGGCAGAGTTGGACAATTGAGCTGAACTGCATGGAATGAACAGTGAAAATAACAATTTGCTTCTCAGAGGAATTCCAGAGTCCAAAACTAGGTGCTCTGCTGAAAGCACCAATATATGAGCGACGGAAGTCAGAGCGGTTCAGCTGGCTACATGGATGAACTCAGGCTGTGAAAGTTGCAGTGTTACAACAGTCACATTGAATTTTCCGATCTAGAAAGGATGGAAATCTGCACCAGGAGCGAATAAATGTAGCATCGTGCAGTCAAATGGAGCAGAGTGAACAACTCAGGGAGGTGAAGAAGAGTGCACAGACACTGTGGAAACAGATCATGAACAAGGAACGTAGGCTGAGTGACTTGGCCAGCATGGGAGATTTGGAGCAAGGAGTGCACGGTAGACACACTACTCAACTTCGAGGACCAGAAGACGAGATTAGATCTTACAGTCACGGAGTTATGAGCCACTGCATTGACAGAGGCTTAGAGTGACAATAAACCAGGACCATTTCCGAGCAAGGAACGGCCCAGCGAGGTGGTATGTCTGTAAAAGGCAACCACAAGTATTGATGTGTTGCACAAACCAGCCCATGGTTCAACGGATCCCTGGTATCAGAGACATGTATTAGCGCATTGCAAACCAGTCGCACCCAGAATTAATTGATTTCTCGAGCAAAGCGGATGGAATTAAGATTCTGGCGAGAACTGAGCTTTTGGATCTCTTTTGACAAGCTCTTCATTAATTCATTGCCCCATCCAAAAGTGAATCGACTTGTATGCAATGTATGGAAAGTATGCTGAGCACTTCTTGAACCAGACCTTGAAAGTCGCATTGTGGCAACAGTCATATAACATTGAACTTTCAACCTCGAGTGCTCTTCTTGCAAGAATGGGGCTTCGAACAAGGAGAGTAAAAGCAGGCACCAGAAGGTTGCGCATGAAAGTTGAGCAGTGCGGACGATTGAGTGGCCCGGAAGAGGACTGTCAAGAAGTTGTCAAATACCTCTTGGTGTGGACACAGGCTCAGAATTTGCTGAGTGACTTTGGAAGAATACCAAGTTGGAGCAATGATTGGAGAACGGCTTGTTAACATGGATGCAGGAAAGACCAAATTTGAGAGTATCTTGCTCACGAGTGCAGTGATACAACTTTTTCTTTGGAGCTGATGTCATGGGTGCGTTGAATGAGCAAGAAGTAGATTTGGCATGTCACAGATCTGGGGATGCCTTGTATCAAAGACATGCCAAGATCACGAGAAAACTGCATTCTGACCGACACAATTTCTGGCAGACTCAAGTGAAATTAGGATCCTGGAGGATGAACATACTTCTGGATCTTATTTTCCTCACGTAGCCTAAGAATTGGGATCGGCCATTTGGGACTCACAGTATTGCCATAGATGAGCTTAACAAATGCCAGATGGAATAGTAGAACCAGTCGGACAGACATGGTTTCGAAATTGTCACTATTTCCACAGATTTCTCTCAGGGAGGCAGTCAGGCTGAATGCCAGGCAACTAATGCAGGCGAGCCTAAGCAAAGACCTTAAGAGCTTGGATGATGGTCGAAAATTTATACCATATCCCAGGCTTTACATAGCTCATTGATTCACATGATATTCCCCCCCTTGCATGCTGGAAGGATTAAGAATGACCTTCGGAGACAATACAATTGGAAGTCTGGGAATATGCGATGCTTTCCAGGGATCAAGAGATCAATATCTCAACATCAGAATGATCAACTCAGCAGTTGTTGCATTGAGCTTGTTTCCAAGATAGACAGACTCGGGCCAGGCTTGAGTTATCTCTGAACCTGAGGATGCTCAGAATCATTGTTGAATACAGCAATCAGCATACTTCCAAGAGCCATTCTTCCAGCATGCATATTTATCACAGCTAAACTGGAGGACTATGGCCCAATGAGCCAGTACAAGTTCAGTAAATACTGGTTGACATGTGTCTTCTCATGCTAACATATTGTTCAGCTTCTCCACAATTATTAGAATATTGTCAAATTCATACAGTTGCAGGAGATCGCTGATAAACATGATTGCACAGCAAGCAGTCTGGAGAGCTGGGCATGATGCCAGAGTTCGGTTTTCTTGTTGACAAACCTCAGTGACTGAATCAATTGTTTGGGCCAGCAATCGGATGCAGGTCTGAGAATGACCAAAATGGGCGGCTTCCATCAGAATGTTGTTGGAACACAAGCTCTGAATCGTTCCGGGACGCACAAATAGTCATTACTTTGCCATCTGCATAGTTTTGCACCAGAATTATACTGCAGGCCGACTGGGCAGTACCAATTAAATCTTTGCTTCCAGCCGCTAATGATTGCTTCTCGAACTATGCAGCAGTCATAAATGCAACAAGGCCATCACAATCGGAATGCAAAGTGAGATTGGGCTCAAAATCAGTCCCATGGATTTCCCACAATATTGCGGGAGGTTCAGCAGCAAAGCTAATTCTTCCGACTGAATGCTGAACGCAACAGTTAGCTGTTCTTCAATAGATCTTATTGCAGCTCAATTTGTACAGAGGCGATGAATCATGTGAAGGACCTTGACTTGACCGCAACGGCTTCTCAATCCGGAGCTTGGTTCAAACTTAGAGTTCACCAGTACTGGTCAGATTAGAAAGTTCTGTGCCAGAAAAGTTTCATTCAGATTCAACATAGAAGGAAACAATGGTCAAATCGGGATGTAGCCCAAAGTAAGCTTCCTTCCATTGATCTTACTGCAGCCCAATTTCGCCAGAGGCAGTGAAATTGTTTACAAGACCTTGATCCAACTGGAGTGGCTTCTGAATCCGCAGCTTGGTTCAACCTTAGTTCACCAGTGCTGGCCAGATAAATAGATCTGCAGTTGAATTGCGGGAAGCACTGCACCAGAAAAGGGACACTGAGCTGTCGCGCTCCTTTCTGCCAAATTGCTGCGGACTTGCACCAGAGACCAGTAACAAATAACCTGATCTGCATGGATAGTTACTCCAACCAAATTGTCTGCATTTGTTCTAATACAAGCAATAGGTTGTGCTGTCTTGAATTTGCAGGATTCTGGCGAACTCGGTGTTCCATGCATCTCTAGAGGAATGTTTCCGCTTGCACAGATCACCATATAGAACGGGATCGGAGAAATATATCACACCGGCCTCCTTGTGACTTGACAGACCCAATCAAGAAACCGGCGAGCCCACACTGAGCAAGGACTGACAGTGTGAGAGCGTCTCGCGAGATTCCCACGAACAGTACAAGATTCAAGTGCTCAGAAGATGCTGATGTCACCATCTCAGGCAAGCCCAAATCGAGTCCAGTAATGCACTGAGAAAGGCTGCCTGCAACAGGTGTCATTGCCAAATGGTCAGAATTGACAACTTCCAATGGATAGCAATTTCTGAATACTAGTTCAACAGTGTCAACTGTGGTCAACTGAATGCATCCCCAAATCAGATGAGTAATTTAGAGTAACTCAGAACAATCCAAGGCTTGAAAAATCGTGACCTGGTATCAGAGGCTTATCTGGAATAAACAATTCACTCATTTTCCGCACTGAAATAATCATCCGAGGCTTGTCGAAGTTTAAATGATCACTTGACAATGCAATAACTCATCTGTGTGCTGGAGCGATGCTGGGCTGTAATGCGACCAATTTACATCAGATTTCAAGGACAGCGAGTCCGAAAACATCAACCTTTGACAGCTGGAACCAGCTTAGGAACTGGTGAAACATCCCTGAATGTGCAGAATTCCATCTCGTGTGTAGTTGCATCCACACGATATAGCTTTCCAGGCATAACATAACCTCGGACTGAGGTATACATAAGCACTTGCTTGCATAAATCAAATGCTTCTTGAGTCCATTCCCATCTCGTTGCCTTCGGCAAATGAAAGAAAGGATGTGCAACGCGTGCATAGGAAGGGACATGTCCAGAGAAATATACCATCATGCCGAAAAAAGCTTGGAGCTCTGGGACATTGCATGGTTCTGTTAATGAAGAATTGCATCAGCCTTCTCCCTGTACATTGACCAGCCTAATCAGGAAACCTTCTGTCCGATGAGGAACAGATTGAAACCCAAATTGGCATTTGGCCGGAGAGGGTTGCCTTCTCAGATTGCAGTAAGCATGAGACCCATATATGATTCAATTGCTCCTCAAAGGTTGTAAAGAAGAGGACAATATCATCGATTTAGTCCAGAGAAAATATGGTGCCAGCACATTCTGAATAATGCGCTGAAAAGGGATGAGGGCATTGCAAGAGCCGAGTGACATGCATCGGAATTTCCAAAGTCCGCACTGAGCTCGGAATGCTTAGGCTCTCAGCAGTGTTATCAGACATAGTCTCAGAAGGAAATTTAATTTGTTCCATCGACTTGGTGCTGAAACATGTTCTCCTGGGACCTCAGATGTCTTTGGGCCACTTTAAATTGGTTCCTCAGCCAACCAATCATCGGGTTCAGTTGCATTGTGCTGTGCCTTGGATGATATATTGATATCAGCTCGGACAGGTTGACTTGTGGAATCTGATTGTACTTTCGAGGTAGCCTGGTCACCAGTAAGTTGCTCATTATCCGACATGCAGACAATGGCGGCATGAACATTGAGGTGATTCTGATCTTCGGGTGGGAATTTGTCAAATCGATCCAACCGATTCTTGGGGTTCCATGCCTTTCCCAAAATCTGACCTTCTCCAACTGTTGCAGGCTAAGTGGAGAAATTTGCTACATGCAAGAACAGGTGATTTAAAGAGTCTGCAGAGCCAAATGTATTATCCTCATCTCCGCGGGCGAATAACTCCTTCTCGATGAAAAGTGTGTCAACTTCTTTGGTAAAGTAAGCTTTGACGGGAACTGCAGCACTCGATTCGGCAGGTTTATCCAGTCGATCAATTGCGCATACATCTCCATGGTTAATATGCAGGTTCCCAACAAGGATCTCATTTCGAACTCGAGTTCAACCGCTTACATGCTGTCTCCTTCCGTAATATTGAAGGACAGCATTCAGTTCTCCCTTGTCTCTGATGATCAGGAGAGAATGCTGAGCTGCACTGCCAGTCCTACCAATAGATGGTGCTGACATGATTGACTTCAATATTCAGCTTGACATGCTCATCTTCCAATATTTAACCATAGAAGAAACGGCCAAACTAATGCACGAGGCCAAATTAAGCCCAATGCATGGAGAATATGATTGAGTAAGCAACCAGTGTGGAAGAGAATGTTGAACTGTGAAGCCAGTGCCATAAAATATAGTGTTAGCATCATCGCCTTCAATATTCAATTTGATATGTTCAGCTTTCGACTTAACATGAAGATCAATAGTCAAGCTGATGTTTGAGGCGAAATTGGGGTGATGTCCGCACTGTGTCTGATTGACAACCCAAAGCACAACAAATATTTGATACTGCACAGCCAATTTGGACGAGGATGGCTTATGGCAGGAGTAGTTGAAGTGAACAGTAAGTTCATAGCTTTCATCAGAATCTGAGAATACAGAAGTGGGGTAGGGATAAAGAGTGTGAGGTGAGAGAGTAATATCTCAAACACAAGAGACAAATGAGTTGACTGATCAAAGCCAGTCTCGGAGATGCCAAGGAGCGTGGAAATTATCCCCGATAATTTGTAAGTAATGAGCTGCTTCAGGGTAATCAGATCAAATAGAACCAGCCTGGATGGCTTCCGTCAGAACTCTATGCATGTTATGCAAACATTGCACCAGCTCTGAATCGTTCCGGGGCCATTCAGTGACTCTGATTGACATGATTATTCATTGGATGAGTTGGAAGTTGTTGGATAGAGAGAGGTGCAGCCAGTTCAAAGCATACTCAAGTTAAATAGTATTCAACATTTGATTGAGTCATGGACAGTCTGAACAGCTCTCTGATGTTCCAACCCACACAGTGTAATCTCTGAGGCAGATGTGCCTATCAAAATACGGTTGCCCGAATAATCAATCTGTAGTATAACCCAACCACAGCTTCAATTAACCGGCCAGAAGAAAGTAATTAAACTATTCTCTCTTCTCCAGGAAGTCACATTCACAGAATGGGATGAGTGGTAAGATAACTGGAGACCATTGAACAAGGGAGTGTGGGTCACAGATATAAAGTGGCAAGGAAGGAGTGGATTGTCAGATGGTCCAGCATTCTGATCATGAATGTGTATTGTTTTGTGTGATTTAGTTAGAACACATGCCTAGTGCAAGGATGTGCAGAATGATTTCTGAATGTATGGGTTTTTAGTAGTTATTGAGGATGATAAGGAGTAACACTCAATTGAGAATTTCCCAGTTTGTCCACCAATGTTAGGATTTTGCGTTTTGCGGGCGTAAGTCAGTAATAGATTACTGATGTCGTGAGTGATGTTTTTGGAAATATGAGTTTATAGGTCGTAAGTCGTTAGAGCGTATCTGACTAGAGCAGATAGCAGGGTTCGTAAATTCTCAATGCGAGTGACTCAAACTTAAATCGGTCAACCAGTATAACTACAATTGTGACCTTGTGTCCCAGTGGGCTCTGCGCTTAACAAGGGATAACACAAGGCGATAACTTCCTATAGGCTACAGTGGGCTAGGTAGTTAGTTGAAATCGGCTATAGGCAACTTAGGCTAGCTTATTCGAGGGGTAGTTGTAGATGCTACGTAGTGGATTGAAGTAAAGATGTGGTGCCGTCACATGAGGACAGGCTCTCATTATATAGCTAAGGAGTGTGGTTGCTAGAACATTCTACGTAGCATTGGAACATTCTTGTGTTGCACTAGAATGTTCCTTGAAATGGTTAATGAATGTGAGTCAGAGTTATGGAAATGTTCTAGAATATTCCAGTAAGACCAGGATTATACTCCGAACATCTCGCAGGTACTGTGTAAGTAAAGAAGCATCTACATAGATTGACCATGCACTAAACCATAAGGGATTAGCACTTAATTGATGTGGAAAACATGTGGGAAACATGTTTTCGCAGTGAGCACAAGTTCAAATCAAACTCGGATAGTTCCGATCAAATATTGATGGATGTGAACGTACTTGAGTTTAAGCTGTTCAGAAGCTTGAACTTGAGTCTGAGTCAAGTTCTGGGACTCAGAATAATGATTTAGAAGTGTGTCTTCACTATCAAGCCAACAATAGAATATTATAATCAATAATATGCAGAGAATTCAATGAGATAATGAATTCTACAATATTCCATAACAAGAGGGCGACATTTCGGTTGAAAATTAGAATAATATAACCAGTTCCTTGTGCTATAGTGGTGTAGGATTGTGATCGTATGACCATACGATCGTGATTAGCATCCGAGCTAAGGACACGATATGTTAAAATTGACATCCCATGGAGGCAGTATCTCTCGTGGGCTTGCACTGGTTGAAGCTTTCAAATTTTTGACTGAAAAAACTGGTGAAAAATGTTTTAAATTTTACACAAGTTTTTCGCCAAAAATGTAGGTGAAAAACTCAAGAGTTTTTCAGCAGTTCCCCATTCTATTTTGAAAATTTCACCTAAAGTTGAGAAACTTTTGAAAATGATTCCAGTTTTTCACCTACATTTTTGGCGAAAAACCTCTGTAAAACTCAAAACATTGTTCACCAATTTTTTCACTCAAAAACTTGAAATCTTCAACCAGTGTTGTTATAAAAACAACAAATGATACCCTGGGCTATTCACGGTGCTTCTTAGATGCCCCCACACTCCACACTTACCCCAGTGCGCATACAAAGCATTACAAGCTGCTTGATCTCTGCTGTGACTACCTTGGTGCAACTGTCTACAAGCTTCGATACCCCATTTCTACCAGCCATTTCTAGCACAACCCGGTCTCTTATACTATCTGTGGAGGTACTTAACTTGCATCACGATCTCAACCTGACTGGTTATCGTGACAGACAGCAAAACAGAATAAGACTGTTTGTCTAACATTGGTGGAGCAAGTCCACGAACTGCTTTACGCAATTATCAGACTACACATCCTATATATGAAAAGACAACGGACACAAGGGGGAATCGGCTTTCGAATTTCGGCTATCGGGTCGAAAAGTTTTTTTCAGCCTCCCTGGAGACCCCCCCCCCCTCCCCCTCCTATATAGGGCAGGAGTTTCCCACCCCTAGCGGCGGGCCGCGCATCCGAGTCATGTGCAGGCTCACCACCACCTCACTGCCACCTGATGGGCAGCTTCCCAATCCAGCTGATGATATAACCGCCTTCCTCAGTCAAACCCTGGGACACTCCAGGTGGCCCACAATATGCATCGGGTACAATTACAACAATGTTGTAGTCATTTTATAGGTTATCAACTCTTTTTGTGCCACCGAGCCTGCCATACTAGAGACTTTGGGGCCTCGGGGAGCCTCCTGACACTCATTCTCTGGCCCCTGTACCTCCCCAATGCTTCAGATAGTGTTTTAAGTGTCCCAGGACTTCTGTAGAAATGTATAGTAAAAAGTTTTTTCCAGCCCCTCGGGGGACCCCCCCCCCCCCCCTCCTCCCTATAGCCGAAATTTTAATGCCGATCCCCCCTTGAACGGACACAGCTTTTTTTTTTTGATAAATCATGTGATATAGTCAGGTGATATATTCACGTGACCCTTCCGCCGCGTAGCGGCAGCCTCTCTCCCGCCGTATCACGGTGTTCCTCCAGCCCGCCTTGAGGTTTTCATTTAGCCCAGCTTCCCTCTTCTCCTCATCTTTGCTCTGACTGCTTCAGGTGTGCCCATCTCTCATATATTTTGCTGTCCTTCAAGTTCTCCAGTTCAACTTTCTACCCCTATCTGTCAAGATCTTGCCATCACTCTGCCGACTGCCTCTGTCACGTCTATCCCTGCCTTCTGTATCTGCTGATTCTGCCCTCCTGATTTACATTCTCTGTGGCCTGTCTCTGAAATGCAAGTTTTTTAAAAAAAATTGACACTGATTATTGACTGTCTAAAGGGATCAAACTCCTCCAAATACTCCCCAATGTGCTCGGATTGCCTCTCATGAATGTATCCTTGACAGCCTGCAGAGACATCATAAGCCTCAAAATGCTCCTCAGCCTGCTCAGATTCAGCAATCTGCTGAAGATGTGGCCAAAGGTTAGAATACTACACCTGACACAGAATATGTGTCTCGGTGGGCCTGATGCATGACAGGAGGAAAAGGACTTGGCAAAATGGCTCCTGTATGTTGGAAGCGGAAGAAATATAGATGCTTCTGGGAGCATTGAACTTCCTGAAGTTATGAAGCTCCAAAACTGTTCCATCTATGATAGACACAATCCATCCTGGGATCTCCACCATGGCTGCAGACCATAATCAGGATAAATACTTCCTGGAGCATACAATTCTCTCTGCACGTAATGATGATGTGGATGAGCTCAACAACATGTTGCTACATAAATTCCAAGGCAAAGAATCTATTTTTCAGTGCTGATTCAGTTATCACAGACAGAAGAGAAAGTTGACAGTGATTTCTAATACCCTGTGGAATATCTCAACTCTATCCGTGCATCTGGACTGCCCTTGGCCAAATTGGCTTTCAAGTTAGGGTGCCCAATCATGATTCTCCAAAATCTAGATCCAGCAAATGTAATGGTGCCAGAGGAATTCTCACGAGAATCTCACCTCATGTGCTGGAGATTTGGTTTCTCAGTGGCGAACACAATGGCAAAAGGGTTTTCATCCCACGCATCACCATTACTCCATCAGTTGAACAAATTGCTTTTGCCATGAAGCAGCGATAGTTTCCTGGCCGCCTTGCATTCAACAAAGCACAGGGCCAGTCAGTTGATCATGTTGGACTGGACCTCCACACAGATGTCTTTGCCCGTGGACAGTGTTGCACTTTCTCAATGCACTTCCAGTCAGCCAATCAAGGTTCTTTTTAAGAATGACAACAACAGACTCACAAAAATATTGTATACCCAGAGGTGTTGCTCCATAGGTATGTCCTCCTCCCTTTGTAAGAGAGATCCATTGAACTGATTTGTATTGCAGGTAATTAATGTAGATATGATAGTCAGTACATTCTTTTTCTTTTTCTTTTGAAAAAAAACCTACAACTGAGATTAAGATGCAAACATGCCGCACCGAAGGCACGGGTCTAAACTTGTTGATTCGGAGACCAATGAATTATCACCGGCCATGTTGCATCACGTGGGGAATTTTACGGAGTAATTCCACTTGCGATTCGGCCGATTGTTGTTAATCACTTGTAGGACACCGCACAAAATCCTTGCTTTCGTTGAAGCACAGCAGGACAAAAGCTGGATTAAGCAGTTCTTCCGCCAAGGTGAAATGAACACATTGCTAACAGAATGCAATACGGGATTACAACACGCACTTGCAATTTTCAAGGTAGCTATGATTACGATCAGCGGAAAACCCTTTCCCACAAAATGACCTAGGTTCAGGCCATTGATGTTTTAGCTGACATTGCATATATGCAAAGGAATACACAGGTGGTCCACGAGGAAGTCATGGAGCTCATTGAAACCATGTCTGATGGTCCCAGTTCAAGCAGATCCTCTGTCTGTAGTTTCTATCAAGTCAGGATTTATTCTAATTCATGACCCAGATGGATAGAGTCTTTTCAAGCTCTCAAAGCATGTATGTGATCATCTGTCCTCTCACAGCCACACTTCATTCCTGCCAAGCTCCAATTTACTGTTGATCTTGCCATCCCACCCAAAATAATCCATGGCCGTGACTCAGAACTTTCAGCTATTTTGGAATTTTTTATCTAGGCATCACCTAGGATAGCAATTCTAGGAGCTGGGGGATGGGGACAACAAGTTAAGCAAGAACTGTGCTTCATCACCCAGACATTACTTCCAGATATGGGCAGCATCGTTTCTTTGTATCTTCCGACTCTGCATCCACAAATCCTGAACTTTCGAGCTTGATCGGATCCCACATAGGACTGCAGCCAGGAAAAGACCTCACACAATCAGTCCTCCATCATTTCTCTATGACATCTCTTCACTATTGATTTTGGACAATCTGGAGACTGTTTGGGAACCAGTAGAGTCCTGCGCGGACACAGAACGGCTCTTGTCACTACTTGAGGATGTCGGGCATCTTGCATTAATTGTAAGCACCAACCTCCATCACCATAAGAATAAACTAATGTTGTAATAGATACACCGCCAACGGTCGGCCATGTAGTCCCCACCTGGGTGCAACATGTGTGCAAGATGTAGTGAGATGATGGCTATCAGCTGTTTTTCGGGTGGGTACCAGGTTCAGGAGCCAGGTCTAGCTGGTGTTATATCCGTATGTCCTGAACTCCCGACGAGCTCCGTCAATTCCAGGATGTTCCGTACCTTCGGGAAGTTCCGGCGTCCGGATCTACGGACGCTGCCTGAACTGGGTTTTCACGCAATAAAGGATTACTGAGCGTTTCCCATTTTAACTTCCTTATTTTATCGCACTCAACTCGAGCAGACTTCACCGCTCCGCAACCCTCACTTGCGGCTTCTTCCGTTTCAGATCACTATATATAGAAATGGACTTTACGGCCGTACGTAATTATGACTTAGTATAAATATTCCATATGCCTCTATGTAACTTCAGTTTGATTATTAATGTTCTTGACTATTTGTCTTGTCCTGAACCCTGCCTTAATCTTCTGTCCTCCGGAGTTCCGACTTTCATCGGAACGACTTCTCCTCTCGCCAGTCCAGGTAGTACGCACACCCTTACCTTCCTGTGGTGTTTGCAATTGATCCGAAACTTCCGCTCCGCCATCATACTCCGGCACCGGAACCTTCCGTCAACAGATCATTCCCTCCGATTGCGACTTCAGGATTTAACAGCTGGCCACCAGCTGGTTTGCGGACCTGTGTGCAGCCGATATTGCAGGTAGTTATAATTGCTACTTATTTACTTATTTTGCTCGCTTGGAACACACAATTAGTATCGGGAACGAGCGTACATTGAGAATAATACATTACTCTGCATAACATAGGTATGTACAAGGACTGCTCTACACACAAGCACTTGAGAATACAAATATCGGAACAAGTAGTGGCGGACATTGATGCAGGATGAAAAATTGCTGCAATGGAAAAGGTTCCTTTCCTGGTCATTGGCGAAATGGTTGCACACCGGAGATAAACGGTGGCATGAGATGAATATTCACATCGGCACGAGATGTGCCACTTGACTTTGACTTGGGGTTTCTGGATTGCGACGGCATTGAAGATGGATCCTAAGAGTCCCACTTGAATTATAGAATGAATAGTTGCGGGTTGCAGATATGATTGAAGAGTTGGGAGGCGATCAATTGGAACACGCAAAGGGTATGAGGATCTTCATTCTTGAGGTCTCGTACATAAAGGCTTGACCAAGGACTTGATTTGACCAACAGATTGAATGGTCTTGAAAATATGAACGACTTGCAATGTCTTGGAAATGGGTATTTGGCAAAGGTTCAGGAATCTTCCAGAGACAGCAACAGATGAAGCAAAGAGGCATAGGCGCCGGAGCAGGTGAGCATGGCAAGTGAGCAAGCACCGGTAGGGGGGCTGTAGAAATGAAAGGATCGGGGTACACCTGGGGAGGGCACGGTCTGCTCGGTGATGGCTATGCTGCTCATCGAAGGGATACAGGGGGTGTTAAATCCCGAAGTCGAAGTCGGAGGAATGATCCGTTGATCAGAAGGTTCTGGTGCTGGAGATTGGATGGCGGAGCGGAAGTTGTGGATCAATCGCAAACACCACAGGAAGGTAAGGGTGTGTGTACTACCTGGACTGGCGAGAGTGGAAGTTGTTCCGATGAAAGTCGGAACTCCGGAGGACAGAAGTTAAGGAAGAATTCAGGACAAGACGAGTAGTTAAGAACGTTAATAATCAAACTGAAGTTACATACAGGCATATGGAATATTTATACTAAGTCATAATTACATACGGCCGTAAAGTCCATTTCTATATAAGGTAATCAGAAACGGAAGAAGCCGCAAGTTAGGTATGCGGAGCGGTGAAGTCCGCTCCAGTTGAGTGCGATAAAATGAGGAAGTTAAAAATGGGAAACACTCAGTAATCCTTCATTGCGTGAAAACCCAGTTCGGGTGGCATCCGAAGATCCGGACGCCGGAACTTCCCGAAAGTACGGAACATCCCGGGTGTGACGGAACACTTTCGGGAGTTCAGGAGGTACGGATATAACAGGGGGAGACGTTGACAGCAAAGGTGATGTCCCTCCCAGATGCGCTGACGACGGTCGTGTCGCAGAAGGCGTTCGACAGCATACAGGAATCAGCGAGAGCTTGTTACGACAAGCACAGTACAACATCAACATGGAAGGACACTGAAGGTTGGATGCATGGTCGTGTTTATGAGGGACAGGTTGCGACAGATGCTGATGCGGACTGAGTGAAGTGGAGGCAAGAAACAAGAAAAGGCAAGGGGGCGACCAACATGCACGTGATGAAATACACAAACAAACATCGTGCACGGACCCTTTCACGGCTGTCCACTTTTGCCCGAGCTGTTCCACAAAAAATCCTCTTCATCCGTCAAGTATTCTCCACATTCACCGCCAGAATTGGACTTTGGATCTCAGGAAGCGGATAATTCACAATGTGTGCATTCCAAGTGCGAACAGCCCTTCCCTTCGCGGTGAAATAACTGCCATCCGGCACGAGGCTTTGCACAATTGCATGGAAATGGGAGGACATAATAATGTAGTCCGGCACTTAACAGATCAGCGCCATGAATTGATCATAAGTTACAAAAATTGCACGACTTTCTTCTAACCAGCGACATCCGCTCAACCCCAGCTGCATCGGTTGGGACATCGGAGGCAAGACAGATATTGCATATACAGGTGGAAAGTTTCTGTGGAATTCTTGTATTTTTCTTCATTATCATTATTTCTATGAGTCCAGATGGTTGGAACATCTGAGGGGCATGTGGCTACTTAGCTGGCGGACAGATGGAAATTCGGCCTGCAAGGTTCAGGTGGTAGCAAGCTGGAGACTAGCTGGAGGCAGGTTTCAGAAATCATGGCTTCCACCTGAAAGCTCCAGCTGCTGGCAACATGCGGGCACTTTGGCGGTGTAACAATGCGTGGAGCCGAAAGGCCAGCTCATATACAATGGACACGTCCATTCCTGCAGCCATTGATGCCCTTGACACAAGATGCTGCTCGCCAAACCTTCATCAACATTCTATGACACTGAGGAGATTGACAAAATCCTCAAATTGGCTGATAACATGCCATTAGCAGTTGACCTCATAGCCCATCTGGTTGATTATGAAGGTTTATCTAGTGTTTTGGCACGCTGGGAGACAGGGAAAACTTCTCTGCTTTCTGAAGGCCATGATAAAGGTTCCAATTTGGATCTATCCATCTCATTGTCACTCTCAAGCCCTCGACTATAAGCTTGGCCACATTCTCACGAACTTAATTCGAAACTTTTGAGCATCCTCTCCATTCTGCCAGATGGACGGTCAAATGTGGAGCTCATGCAGAGCAACCTCCCAATTGAAAATATCCTTGGGTGCAAGGTTGCACTGCTCTGCACCTCTCTGGTCTACAGTCATGGACAAGCAAACACGACAAGTCGTTTTCCGGCTTAACCGTTGAATACAGAGTAAATCTGAGTTCGGAATCCGACTCAACGCGAAAAAAGACGATTTTTGAGCCCCCTTTGAAAAATTTCCCACGAGGGATAAGGAACGGCCAATATTTTTTATTTTTGGATGACTTCAATGCAAATTGTGACTGGTAAAGTCGGAGGTCAGGAGGCACCGGGCTGTGAGGGGTGGTAAAATTTGGTCCTGATCATCATCCAACAGTGCTGAGATAAATCTCTTCTAAGTTGTGGATCCAACGTTTGGTTGAACTTTTTTTGAACTTTCCGGTCACATGTCCTGACCACATGTACATTAGTCATCGTGATGTGGACAATTTATTTCACCACAATGGCTCGTTGGATTATTGTATATTAATTGGTATCATGGAGGACTCATTAAAAGCAGTTGATTGCATATTTTTCCGTGATTTTTAAGTGAAATTTGGGGGTACGGCCAAAAAAATTGGACCCCCAACTCACTAAATCGCCATTTGTGGGCGATTGGCTCGTGTAAAAAATCGAAATTGGGTACCGTTCGACACCGCTTGATGAGATCTCTTGATTCCGATGGCTTCCGGGGGGTCATAAATGAGGTTGATACTTTTTGTCATCTTTGCTTGTCCGCGACTGTATGTTGATAATCAGAGACTCAAGACCTTGGTGCCTATTCGCGAATATGTACAGAAACATCACTCTCCGCCCAGGCATCTTGCCCACCCCCTTCTTGAATATTTTCAGCAGCTGCTGGAACTTTTCACGGCATACCAAGGCACTTTGACATGGGTTACCATAGTTTCTCGAACCACATCAAATTCTTCAAACCTCCAGAACATTCTGCTAAAGGGTTTGGACCAAGCGAATCCGGGCTTAACCAAGACCATCTACTGCATTGGGGATTTCGATTACTGTAGTAGACGTACTGGCCTTGGACGGATCCCTTTAATGGACGAGATTCCAAAATTTCTCCCTCACCTCGGTGACCACAGATTGGAGGTTCATTTTATAACCCGAGTCCTTGGAGTATGGACACGCCATCCGGTTCCCAATGCTCGAGATCTCATAGACCAAGCTTTAGACCATTGGCGTCACTTCGATGACTCAGATCTCATATGTGAGTACATGGGTTTAGCATTTGTTCCTCAACTGAAATAGATTCACAAGGTAGATTCTATCATGTCACAGCGGATGATCGAGCTACCTCGAGTTGAGCTCGGCTCAGCTCAGCTCGCGGCATCACTATTTATGACTGAGGATTGGGCCTCTTCGAGGCGGGTGCTGAACCTTTAGGTTGAAGCTGACGAAGGAATTTCTGTATTTTTTGAAAATATGCGTAAAACAAGGGGTCCGAAACCTTGCCGAAACCACGCAAGTGTTCCATGTACCGAATTCACCGACGGATCAGGGAACATCAGAGCTCGTGACCTGTCGTCACGCCCGGTGACGGCACTCTCTCCCTCTCCTCAGCCTCGAAGTCTCTGCTCCCTGCCGCGATGAACTTAACTGGGCTTTGCAAACTTCTTTTCAATTCAAGCCACTGTGAGACTGTCTACTGCTATCCGCTCTTCCGATCTAGACACACGACACGGCCGTGCTACGGCTCCACTGCTACTCACTAAGTACTAGACGCGATGCAACGACACGAACGGGATCCCCTCCAACACGAATCACGACACGGGTGTGCATACTTCGAGAAGAGGGCTGATGGGGGCAGAAACGGTGTCCGGTCGCAGACGTGCCGCGGCGACGGCGGACGTATGCGTGTAGGCGATCTGTTCGCAGGTAGCGGCCAGTAAGAGTGAATCAGAAAGGTGAGTCTTCCAGATGCCGCTGGCACATTGTGAACTAACAGCAGATTAGTAGATTGCTTTGTATTAATTAGCGTGCAAATAAATTCGTACCCTTCAGTCACTTGCGGGCGCCATTACGATGTCGAAGTCGGACCCCTCGACACTGGTGGGCAGCTCAGTCAAGATCCTGACCTGACCTTCCGGAACTACACTGTAAAACCACGAAAGCCGCTCCCGAGAATAAGCTTTGGTTCTTTCAGCCTTCAACTCGGTGCGTTTCAGTTCTTCTCGCAGCTCCTGCGAGATGTGGTTTTGTATGCGGTCCAGTCTGAAAGGACGAAGTATGCAGAGTCCTCTGAGTGACCGTACGCGCGACAGCATCACGTAGGCACTCTGGATTGTGGGACAGCTCGCCAGATCGATGCAACACACATCGAGCGAGCGGCCTTGGGCATTGTGCGAGGTGAAGGAGTAGGCAGGAATGAGAGGGAGCTGGGAACGTGTTGCGCTGTAGCTCTTTTCTGAGTTAGGGAGGCGAAAATGGATGATTGTGGTAATGGGCTTGAGTATCACCCGGTGAGGATATGGTGCGTCGGGGTCACTGCTTTTGTATGCTTTGAAGTCGACTTCCGCTGATATCGCGTAGCGGCGCCCGTCGATCTCCTCATACACAATGGACACCAGTGTTCCCGGACTGCCGTTTGAGATGCCTAGCTCCGTAGCCAGATTTTCGGTGCAAAAAACGGCCATCCCCGGCAAATACGGAACCTCAGGCATTTGGTGAGCAACCACTGCATGAATGACTATAAACACAACCTCATACCTTGCCGCCAAGATCATTGGCTTCTTTGACAGGTACCAACCACGCAGCCTCAGCTGCCAAGCCAGTAAGCTGTTTGCGCCTCCGACCGCGTCCCCTCGTGTCGCGTGAGTGGTAAACATGGTACTCTTGACCAGTCGCAGCAGCGAAGGCTTCAGCCATGCTGCTATTGTGACGATCTCGTGCGGCATTTGTATACACAATCAAAGGACATGCATGCGCTGGGTCGTCGATCCATCTGTTAATGTCGGTGAGATCTTTGGTTGCATCGCTGCAGTCTGCATTCGATAACACATATCTGTCTAGGATTGCCTTATCGTCCTCGGTACATGTACCTTTCCGTAATCGTTTGAGGATGCTCATCAACAATGGATCTCCCCTCTGCCGCATTATTTCTTCGAGTACCACAACATGCTCAACTTGGTGCCAAATTTGTACGCCCTTAACTTCCTGACGAACCTTCTCATGTAGGTCATTCAGATCATCGTTCGCATGGCATTGAACTAGCTCGCGGGCAAATAAAGAATTTCCTCCCGGTGGTGGTAGCTGACAAGGATCGCCACAGGTCGCCCAATTTAAACCGCCGCATATAGTATCAATGACGCCCTTTCCCATGCAGAGATATTCAGAGAGTTTAGCAAGGTCTTGGGCGCTCAAGAAGTAGACTTCATCCAAGATCAGAGTTTCCAAAGGTGAGATTCGTTCCTCCAGATTTGCCCGTAACGCCGGTGTAGATTTCATTTTGGCAGGTGGAACTCGCAGGCTGGCTTCTGAATGAATCGTACAACCACCGATATCGCTAGCAACAACACCCGTCGGAGCGGTTAAGCGCAGCCGTTCAGGGTGGCCAGTAATCTCATAGAACTCTTTCCAGGCTCCGAAAATTACTGACTTCCCTGTGCCACCAGGTCCGGTACATAGCAGGGACATAGGTGAGTCCTTACGGCCTCTCTCTATTTCACGACCAATTTTATCAGCTAACAGCAGGAATGCCCGAGTTTGTTCATCGTTCAACGTGTGTTTGATAATCAGGGCGAGACATAATTGCTGATAAGGATGCAGGGAATTCCAACGGGAGTGCGAGTCGGAGTAGGCATGACGTTTCTCATAGAGTTCGCGCGCTCTCTTGGCTTCCTCCGCCAATGTTGTGCAAAGCGCTTCTGGTATCCTCGAAGATGTCTGACCACGGTGAGCATTATGTTCCTCAGGCTCTGTATGCTCTGCAGCTCTCAGACGCCGTTTGATGAGCAAATCTTTTTCCTTCAAAAGATCCTTGGCAGCAATACTCGCTCTGACAACGTCGTCCTCGTCCCCACACCGTGTTCTTCCTTCGAACTTGGTACGTGTCTCACTGCTTGGCATATTTTGCACTGAATAAAAGCCAACACGATCCGCTTGTAGAATGATTTGCTGCGCATCTCGTGTCGCTCTTGTATCTTTTGCAAGTGCTGGGTTTTCTACGTCCAACTCGTCTGGATCGACGGCGGTTTGCATCGCATTTTCCCATACCGGGTCAAAATCCTCGTCGCCCTCACAGTCTTCCGCAATTCCGGTATCTTTCGCCATTTTTGTTAATTCGGCGAGCCGCTTACTGCGTTTCGCTGCATAGTCAAACTTTGCATCTCGAGTCTGATACAACAGCTGCATGTTGAGTACAATTCTTGCATGTTCAGGGGGCATAGACAGTTTGAACTCGTCGAGGGCATCTGACCAATCGCAGTCCACAGATTTGAGAGGGGAAGCTTTTGTGTCCGACCACACCTTGAACAAGGTGAGAATGACTACAGCGTACTTTATCCTGTCATTTTCCGAATCATTCCGGGGAATACGGTAGCCCATTAACACGGGTATTACAGGCGCGTCCAACTTTTTTAGGCAGTGAGTGGTGTACTGCGGATGTCCCCGCTTGAAATTCAAGTATGTCTTTCGCTGAGTCTTTGACCTGGGCTTCTTCTCTTTGACGTAGTTTCTTAGAATATCCCAGACACACATCGAGTCAAGCTCCGTTGGCCGGTAGAACACATCATTGAACAAATTTGAAAACCGCTTCTCTCGGGCATCTTCGTTGCAGTTCTCAGTTTCAGGAATTTTATTGAGGCTCTCCGACGTGAGCAGCATCATACTATCATCCTCATCATCCGGAATGATGACACGCTGGACCTCATCCGATTCTGGTTCTTCTGTTGCTTCTGCATCTGGTGTAGAACCCTCAAGGTCCATGCTGAAAATGTTGCGTGCAATATCTCTGAGCATTGAAGACCACCAGTATTCCTGGTACTCATCCGATGTGTAATTATTTTTCCTTCCAAGTAAGAGGCTGGCAGTTTGTTGGCCCGTTAATTCTCGCTTGCCGACCAAGCTATTCGTCGTTTTAACCATCATTAACCGTGTCATTTCCGAGGTGTCGACATTTCCTTCCGCATCCTGAGGAGGCTTATTCTGGAGAGCTTTGATTGACGCACACAGAGCCGAAAATACAATTGCCGTGTCCAACTGCAGCTTGATGGTGTAATTCCCCATATATTCAACCATAGCCATTGCAACAGAACCGGAAGCCATTTGCTTGAGGTCTGTATTACAACCAAGACAAAGGGTAGCTGTAGGATTATGACCATTCAGGTTTCCGTTTTCGCATCGTATGACAAGATCGTCGTCATCGTCAAAATGTGTTTCTTCAACAAGAGGACGAGGAAGTTCAAACCTGCAATCTTTGTCCGGATCAACAAGAGCGTGTATGCGTCGTGGGATGTACTTGAAGCAGGTTGCATTGTGTCCGTGCACTAGTCCAGTAGTCTCACATAAATCCCGGTGGTGCTGCTTCCTCTTCAGCTCATAATTAGGAGAGTCCGGATCTAATGGGCGACTGAGAACAGGGAGTTGCTTCGGAGCACCTTCAGCCGGAATATAAGGAACCGTATCTTTTGGAAAGCTCTGGCAGATAATATCGTCGTACCATGCCGTGAGTTTCTCTTTGAACCCGGGATCTGAATTCAATCGTTCTTTCATATCTAACGGTGAAGCAGGAGCACCGTCACTCCATATGAGCAAATGACCATGCAGTGAGCCACGGATCTGTGCTTCGACAACTGCGTACCACCCTTTAACCTTCCCAAGAACACCAATTTTTGAAACCCGTTTCGCACCCAGAACTATATCGAGGAACTTCGTCATCATTAGATGGAAGAACTGGGCACCGGCTACTGGATTTTCAGCCAACGTCTTTGCCCGGGTACTTGGTTCTTTGTTCATACTGTCCAGCGCATGGAAAATTGTGTCCAGGTCAATTTCTCGGCCAGCTAGGACTTGTGCAATTGGATTATGAGAGTCTGCAAAGTTTACTGTGGCGAAGAAATGGGGTAAGCCGTCACAGACAATTTTGCTATGCATTTGTTGCTTCATGCTGTTCACGTCGCCCACTGAACCAGGAATATGATCTGAAACATAGCTGATGTATCTCATTACTTTAGCTGCTGCCTTCTCGCCTTCACTTTCAGGCTTTGCAAAAGGATTTTTCTCAAGCTTGGCCTGGTATGTCTCCATACAGTCAGTGTCAATCTTTCGCATTAAATTTTGTACCGCCGGAAACCATGATCGATTTGTAGCTAGGCGAGATTTGAATGATGACTTACGGCGCTGGATGATGTTGCTCATGACAAAAATGAAGGACTTATGAATCTGAAACCGCGGATCTCTCATGGTCAACAAATGTTGTACATGCAGCAAGGTATCAACTTGATGAAAAGGAATCTCCGGCGAAATTCTCACATTGTTATTGTCAACCATCCCGACACCATATGGGAAAAGAGTGGGCCATAGCCAACCAAATACCCGGGGATTTTTCGACGTTGATAGTGGTGTATTGCCCGACGGAAACTTCACGAATCCAGCTTCTTGTCTCTTCAACTTTCGGAGAGCCTCCAGTTTTCTCTGCTGGTAGGTCGATGCGACATTGTCAGCGTCTACGAGAGTCGAAGAAGTGAGTTCGAACGTGTTGGCTCCCTCGAATAGCTCGGCATTCGCCTGATCTGAATACGATGTGTAAGACGACCCTTGATTATTCGCAGAGTTTGTACGTAGAAAATCTGTAATCGCAAGTGGGCAGTCATACGCCGGGTATTCCTCCGAGTTATGAAGCATCACATTTCTGTCCAGGTCTGCGTAAAGTGGGTTATTTTCAATCAGCCAAACTAGAGCTGTCCGGATCTTCTCGCGACGCACAAGCAGCGGCGACCTCCTCAACATGTCATGAGTGACCTCGGTGTCAGGCGATCCAACGAGAATCACGCAAATTTCGTCCCTTAATCTGAACAACGGAACTGGCATCGCAGATATGAAGGAAGCCGTATCTTGAGGCAATATACAAACATTTCCACGAGCAGAAAACTGACCTGTGGGTCCCAGGGTGAGCTTGTACATACATCTCGTTGCTCGGGCTCGTGCGATACATTGCTCTTCCAAAAATGTGAGATCCTTAAGCTCTTCCGGAACCTCTCCTATCCAAAGGCCATTTGCATAGCTGCGTACAGGAATAGAACGAAAAGTGTTTTTGCTTACAGCAGAATTGCAGAGATGGCACAGGACATACGATCCGCCGATCACAGAGGAAGCACGGAAGGATTCAATTCTAGGCTGACAAGAAATTGCACGAAGCTCTATGACCGCTTTTTCAAGCAGTGAGATATCAAGGTCCCTAACACCTCTCATTTTTATAAGGATCACCTTTTCAAATGTACCACAGAACGAACATTCATATCGCTTCAATGATGCATTGTCAGTAGCATGGCGAAACTCGCGAACAATTTGGTCCTTCTCATCCTGAGATAATATGACGGGAAAGGCAGTCTCCGATGTCTCAACGGATGAACGATGACGCTTGTTAACATTGTCGTCTAGGGAAGTTGACTTTCTTTTCCGAGGGTTAGGCCGGAGATTTGATTTGCATTGTTCTAGTTCACTAGGTGAAAGGGGAATCGGACTCAACCCGGCAAGCGCAGCTTCTGACTGGAGGATAAGACAGAATTCAGTACATTGATGGGCCAAGAATCCGGCGCGAAGAGTATCTGCACTTTTCAACTTTCCATCGGAATCTCGGGCGTAAATATGCTGGTGACGAGAGGCCATTTGTCTCAATGTAGGAAGAGCAACGTGTAAATGGATGATAAGGAAACGTACAACGGTTATCTTCTCGTGCTCAATGAGACGGACAAAAGTATCAGACAACGGCACGGAACAGTCGTTTGACAGAGGATTATTCATTGGCATCAAATTAACATCGTCGTTCATATTAACATTCGAATTCGTCATGGATGAGGGCGTAGATACTACACCAGGTCCACCCTGGGACACTGGTGAGGAGGACGATAGGTCTACCCCGATGTCTCCCCGGAACACCGGTGCAACAGATGGTGATCCTGGGAATGAATAAATAAATAGTGAGCGCAGTACAAAAGTTATGACATACCGGCACTTGTCAAAGAATTGTGGCGCAGCTCAAGTGGACCAGAAATCAAGTGCACAGCAACAGCAGAGGTGGGATTGATGGAGTTACAGACAAACTGGAACCAGTCCAAGCCAAGTACAAGATCATAAGGCAAGGAAGCGGCCACAGAAATGCCGTTCAAGAACATCGACAGAACGCCAGCATCGCATGGAAGCGACAGGAGGCCAGAAGCGCGTGAGTTTTGGGTAGGAACACCGGAGTTTATTATCCAATCAAGGGAGACAGAAGAGCTTGTAGCCTTGTCGTTGAACGCAGCGGAGACAGGAACATTGCAGAAGGTAGCAATCGAGGTCATGGAGGGCGGAAGCAAGGTCGGTGACGTGGCAATTGCTTGACATGGGAAATTGATTGATTTCGGAGGCGAAATATTCCGAGTCCGATGCAGTCGCACAAATCTCGAAGAGAAAATGACGCATCGAAATGAGAAGCCGACAGCTTTGGTAGTAGTAGTAATTCGTGAGAGCTGCGATGCTCCTGGCATCTTGACAAGAACAAGGAGGCCCAATTCACATTTAAAATTCCACATTACAAACTGGAAAACTTGCGAAAAACCTATACAGGTTGAGCATGATGACCAAATTTATATTACGAATTTCCTGTTTGTGCATGTTAGGAAAATAGATCGTGATCGAAACCCAAGTTCCCCTGGGTAGCCAAACCTAAAGGTTCAGCAATAAACCTGTTTACAAACACGGATAATATACAGGGCCTTAATATAGTTCTGGGGCGCCCTGGTTGCCGTTACATCTCCTTATTATATAAGCTTCCTCGTTTAGGAAGGTGGACCGAGGTCACGTGTGAGCTCTGCGATGCGACTTGGACGCGCCATGCCTGTCTTAGTGACCCTAGTTCTTCCAGTTGCATCTGGATTACTTTACAGCAACTTCCTGCCTTTCACGTTTTTTTACCGGGCCTTCCGCCATCTCATGCCCGTCGTATTCACTAAACTGAGCCTACTCAGGGCTATTGGTGAATTTGAGGCACTGAATTTGGACAAAACCACCTGCAATAGGCTTTCAGTATGATTGGACCGAGATGGCTTCCAAGACTCGCATCAAATGCAGCAACATCGCGAAGTCACGTCGTTTAAGCCCACACGTGACTCATTGTACCTTTCAAAACTAGCCAGCTTACATAACAAGTGGTGACAGGCAAATGGCAGGCATCAAATGTCCATTTGCACTTGTTTGCACCGCCCGCCAAGCGGCTGATTTCGATGGCAAATCCACCTTTCGCGTTTACCACACTCACTCAAGTCCCTGCACGGCCGATCTGAGTCACCAAAAGTATTATGTATATGGATAGGAAGGTATCTACAATTATTATATGCCTTTCAATGATTAGAAAGTCATAGAAATTATGAATTATTCTTGGTCTCCATAACCGGCGTCATCCTCCTCGTTGTCGGGCTCAACAATAACTCTATCTTCTTCCATTGGCTCGGAACTTTGAAAACCCATCAGAGGTACCTCCCCAGCATCCACTCGACGCTTCCAACGCACTACGGCGGCCACAATGAGCTCGGCCTTCTGTTGTTTCTTGAGCTTGGACAACGGGTCTTCTTGTCCATTTCAAACTCCCGGAGTCGATGCCATTTGAGCTGAAGGTCGAGCTGGGGAACAAGTATCTCCTTCAGCATCGTTTAGACTCCTTCACCGTCCGCGCGGCGGGCATACGGGATGGAGGGCGCTGGATGGACGCGTTTGATGAGTTTACGTACATCGCCGATCCGCTATTTGGCAGGGCGATCCTTTGGTCCATCATAGCGCAAGCAATGCTGAATCGTTTACCATAAAATAAATTGCAGCACACTTGCGAAATTCGTTTACAGAGGATGTCCTGGCCAGATTTCCCATTTTCTCTCCCGAAACTTTATTGTAAATGATCTGAAAACTCGGAAGATTTTGCAGGTCCAAAATCAGAAATCGGGCCGGGACATCCTCTGTAAAATGTAAAACTAAGATCATCTTCCACTCAAAGTTTGGCCAAAAGGTCACTGGTTAATGCTGTAGGATGGACCGACTGAATCTGCCATGATTTCCGTGTTTGGGTGCATTATGTAAGTGCCGTCAAAACCCTTTCCGTTGCCTGTCACCATAACAAGGTCCGGTAAGGAGCGATAACTAACAGACTGCAATTCCCCCGGTTCCTTTCCCCTCAATTTGAACTTCTACTCCATCTCCATCCGATTCAACTCACCCACTCGCCCAACCCTAGGCTTAATTTCTCCTTCGGTTTTGTTATTTACTCGACCCTCTTCAGGTTCAAGGAACCAGGTCCCGGCGATGCCTCGAAGTAGTTTGATTTGCCCATTATCTCCTTATCTCCAAATTGACCCAACGTAAAACATAGGTAGTTCTGCCTGCAAAAATAACGATTCCCCCCCCTCGAGTTTGTATTAAGTTCGCTCGCCTTCGCTCTCATGTCCTTCGTCGCCCGAGTTCCCCGCCACACTCTATATCGCTCGAGTGCAGCCCTCGCCGTTGCTGCATTTCTTTCCCTTTTGTCCCGCTCCGTCCCGCGAACGAGCTCGCAAGCTTTGCAGGACACCCTCGCACATCACATCAGTTCTTCGGCCCTCAAACGGCCCTCCGAGGGGTCATACCAGCACGCACCTCCTCGTTTTATTTTTGTTTTAGCTCCGCTCGCAGCCGCGCCGTAGGCATATCAAAGGGTATCAGAGGTGTATGTTATAACTTTCTAGAACGCAGTACGAGCAATCATGTATTTAGGCAGCGGGGATAAATTTTAGTATCAAGTTAGTGACCCACTGCCTCTGCCAGCCCACGTTGTTTAGCTGATCGAATATCGGACCGATCAGCCCGTGCAAAGATAATCAACGGAGGAATCACACAAAGCGGAAACAAATCCGAACAAACACCTCTTAGCGTCGCGCCGCCATGGGCCCTTCCCTGGTCGCCGTCAACATGGCCGCCGTGGTGCTGGAGGGGTTTCTCTACGGCATTTTCCTGGTGCTGTTTGTGACAAATCTCTACATCCGCACGACACGTTACGCAAGACCACAACAGTTCAACTCCCGCGGGGCGCTATGGTGGAATCCTATCGTCATCTCCACCTTAGCAATATTCGCCACATGCACCGCAGTACGTGATATGCGCTGGTGTCCGACACTTGGACTTAGACAATTAGCACTGGATCCTCACGATTCAGGTCTTCTTTCAGGCGTTTCTCAACGCGACCGATCCTACTGCCACGCTGCTATTCTATATGGATAACGGGCGTCCAATTCAGGTTGCCCGGCATTCTCTCACCAGTATCACTCTCCTCATTGGGGATGCTCTAATTGTAAGCGTTGAGTTCTTGGTACCCGCGAGTTTACTGATGCGGAAGTAGATTCATCGTTTATGGCTGATATGGAATCGAGAGTTCCGTGTCGTCGCCTTGCCAGTTTTGACATGGCTAGGAGTCCTCGGCGAGTCACCTTTGTTATACGGGAATATGACATCTGACCGCGACCGAATAGTCTGTGGAATCTTCGTCGGTTATGGCATTTCGGAATCCTCAGTAGGGAACGACAAATTCCTGGCATCCGCTGGCGAATGGCTCACAGCAAACTGGGTACTAAGTGTGTTGTGAGTCTCCTCGTCCCAAGATGCTGCGTAGTCCTCACCGCGTGGCAGTACAAATGTCTACTGCACAGGTCAGTGACTCTGATCGAGCCCATTGACTTGATAACTGAGTTTGATAGGCGTGATGGCGTGGCGGATCTGGACATCGAGTCGGGAGATGGGAAATATTGACGGTGGCCTCTCGGTGGTGCGCCTGCAGCACTATCTTGCACCCTTTCCCTATTTAACACCCTTTCATGCAGTCCATGCTCGTCGTACTAGTGGAGAGCGCAGCCATATGGACGTACGGCTCCCGCGCACTTCCCTCTCACGCAGCTAACATGCATCGCAGCGCCTGGGCCATCTTCTTTGCTGTCGCGCACCAGGCCGGCTCCAGCGTGACGTCCCTCGCGACAGACCTCACGGGGCCGATCATTGGCCTCGTGAACATGCTTATCCACTTGCGGGTCGGGCTCGGATGGTCGCACACGCTCAAGGCATCCACCGCCGCCACTGCCAACGGCATGGCGATGACGAGCAGCGCCTCGATGTTCGCCGTGAATATTCCGACCGTAAGCGAAGAGTGTGACCTCGAAAACGTCAGCACGCCCGCGCGAACAATTGACAAGCGGGAGGCGTGAGCTTGGTTCATGACTCAGATCTCAAATGTGAGTACATGGGTCTAGCATTTGTTCCTTAGCTGAAATAGATTCACAAGGTAGATTCTATCGTGTCACAGCGGAATATCATCGAGCCCACAGCAATAGTCTTCCCGCAGCTTTTGATCTTTGCCAAGCGGCACTTGCATACCAAACGACAACCTGAACTTCTCTCTGCATTGGCATTAATCAAATGGCAAAGCGGTGATTATCCGGCTGCCCAAATGTATGCATATGACTCACAGAGGCTGGCCCGGCCCCCAATGTATTTTGGTGACGAGCGCGTAGGCGCGTAGACTACAGTAGTAGGTTATCTACCATAAGTATAAAATTAAAGTAAGCAAAAAATTCCAAACAAAGGGAGTGAAGGGCGGGTGAAAAGTAAAGTGTGAGCGGCGCTCGGAGAACGATGAGGCGGGAGCGAAGTTCGTGATGGGAAGAGCGGAGCTCTTCAGGAACCAAGCAGTCCAGCATCAAGCTGTCTCACCTGAGTCAGCCTCCGCTAAAACAATAGCACTGAAACAGGTGCTCGATGCCGAGCTGCCGGAAAGGGCGCGCGTGCGGGATGGCCGTCGAGCGTGGCTCGAGCAACCGGGTGAGCAAGGCTCAGGCGGCGGTGCCGAGGTTGAGGGGAGCGTACGCGCGATGAGCGTGACTTGCGAAGGAGGAGCGGAGCTCGGAGCTCGGATCAGCGCGCGGTGCCGAAGTCCGAGGAGCTGGTTCAGCGAGCGCAGAGGCCTCCGAAAAAGCTCCCTACCCTTGGAATCCACTTTTACTCTAACCAAAATCTCTGGGAATGTCTTTAGAGAAGCCCATGCACTACAAGTTGAATCTGTGTGCTGGAACGCACGTGGGAGCTATAAACACAGCATCTCCCTATATAAAAGGGCAAGACATCTTCTAGATCTGTATGGCATGTCTGGTGGGGACATGGACCATAATCTCATAATCCTTCAGGCCGAGATCCACAGCTCAAAATCAGAGTATTTGGAGGCCCGGAAGATTCTCAGTCAGATCATCCATGAAGTCCCCGTGGAGAAAAGTCCATATGTTCACGCATTTGCCCTCAATATTGCAGACCTGGAAATGACAATTGGAGGATCGAAACATGGTGTGCAAAGTTTGTGACTCAAAAAACCAAAGTTGTAGAGCTTGTCGAGGACATTCAGATTCATCTAATAACCCATATCTCAAGTAGCTCAGTTAGCCCGCAAATCACAAAATACTCGACTAAACACGGTTCAAAATTGCAACTTCATTAGAAAAGTTTGTGACTCAAAAAACCAAAGTTGTAGAACTCGTTGAGGACATTCAGATTCATCTAGTAACCCATATCTCAAGTAGATTAGATGCCTCCAGCGTGTATATAAAAATAAAACCAAATGGATGCGCCCATCTGGGGGGTGGATGCAACCATTGGTCCACTTGGCGGGATATGGATACATCCAGGCCTCCAAAAAATATAAAACATGGATGCATCCACCATATGTGGTCGCATCCAGGTGCAAACAGCATGGAGGTATCCATATCATTTTTTTGTACCCATCGGATGCATCCATGGCCTGTTAAAATGCAGAACGGATGCATCCATGGCCTCTCCAAATTTGTCAATGGGTGCATCCACAGGTCCTTCTCCCTATGAGTCTGGATGCATCCATGAAAGGGGATTTTCAGTAATCGGATGTGATACAACCTATACAATAGGGCATGCAATCATGTGCTATAGCTACAATATGAAAGGCAAGGAAGGCTACCAGCTATAAGCTAGACCGAGTGCAGGCAAGGCAATGCTACCCAATGTAGGGACGCAGGCAGGGCTACCCAATGTACACTGTGATGCGGACTGCGGTGCTTTAAACTGCCAGATGGTGGGGAGATCCTATGGAAACCCGGAGAATCACGCTTTTTTAGCGAGTGTCGGCAGGATGCCGGCTGATGCCCAGTGATCTCGGCTGCCGTCTTGGGTTGTAAGACCCCGGAACCACACATATGGGAAGCTCCAGCCATCGCTCGTTAGTGTATCACACTCTTCAAGTCAAGGAAATTTCCCAAGTTCTTCCAATGAACACCTTAGCATCAATGATCAAACCCTCTGAAAATAGGGGTGATTCTGCTGGCACAACATGTCTTATAACTCCCTACACCCATGAAATGGATACTTCTTGTCTGTGATTGCATTCCCCCACCTTTCTCTACTCATAACTCTCTCCTACATCATTCCTCAGGCTACTCCGAACTCCCCGACACGCTATTACGCGTCGGCATTGCGTGGAACCGTGTTCCATTCAAGTCACGTGACCACACATAAAATCGCGTCACGAGCGAAACATGTTGATGCGGGGGTTTCTGTGGATACTCTGTGCCACATATTTTCTATCAATACTAATGTCCAATTCTTTCTCTGTATCACACTTCCGCCCCCCTCCATGCCAACCTTCAAGTGACACAATATGCACTTACCTGCCGACTGTGAACCGACCCAAATCAGTGCCCTGAGCTTCATCTCGAGCCCCTGAGCTTAAATTTAGGTTCATTCCAGCTCTCATAAATCCCCTGCTTCTAATCTGTGGTTGTAGGTATGAGTTTGCGCTTCTAGGTCTTCAGCCAGGCAAGGTATGTGGAGGGGCAATGGGAGAAGTGGTTGAACAACAGAAACCATTCATAATCCAGCAAGGTTGGTGTATCATAATCATAGATCATATCCATAGGGCATATGTCATAGGATGTAAATGAAGGTATTAGGAGTCATTCACCCTAGAGACCTTCGTGGACAGCAGTGAACCACTCACAATACTGGTTGCAGATATGTTGCTTCGGGAGTTGCAAATAAAATGGAACTGATTCCTGATTTACAGCCACTGCACAATGGGGATAGCTCAGTAGGACCTAGTGGGTCTTACTACATGGGAGGAGACAATAAAGGGCAAGGACTAGGTAAGTGCCGGCTTCCAATCACACTACGAAGGTTTCATTTTTGATGAATGATTGCACAGATGCCGAACAATCAGATCAGCTCAACCGAATGATTAATGAAGACAAGCCCAGGGTGGACAAGGATAATATGGACAAGGATGTGGAAATCTTTGCTTGATTTTCAGACGAAGAGTTTGTGGGGGGTTCTGACATCGATGAATGGTAGTTTTCAAGCTGAGGATCAATAATTATGACCATTATAATACATGACATCACCCTTAATTTGGATTCAGTATTACCCATTAGACGAACTGGCGCTGAAGGCCAAAATGCGCGGGGGAACAGTGGCTGGGCGGGCGCGCATGTCTAATTCCGGGGTCTTACACCGAAAATGGCAGCCGAGATCACTTGGGATCAGCCGGCATCCTGCCGACGCTCGCTAAAAAAAGCATGATTCTCCGGGTTTCCATAAGATCCGGGCTATGTTTAAATGCCCATCCTCTAGGGGGAATTTGTTCTGTCGCGGTAGACAAGTACATAGGGAGGTTTAAATAATATTGGTGGGGATAACCGTACCAGGATTTGAACAGTTCGTTCAAAATCCTACTAGCTAGGGTGGACCGAGCAAACTCCAATGCCTAGTTAGCCTTCTCGGGTTAACGGAGATTGAATCTGTTCTACACTTCCTCGGAGGGGGAGCTTCGGAAGGCGATGCGGGGTCCAATTCGTCAAGTCCGAGGTGAAATATGGATTTTAGGGGCTTCCTGGACCACGAACCACAGTTGTCCGAAGTATCTTTGAGTCGTAGATTGTAAGACCGGGGGATTTATGTGTTCGCGATAACGTTCCTGCAATTTCTCCTCCTTTTACCCCTCTTTGTGCCTCTACGGAGTTTCCTCTCTCTACTTCTCACCCGTTCGCTTGCTGAAGGCGACTTCCTGCGGGCTCTGCACCGCCAACTTCCTTAGCTAGCAGCTACACACGACCTCCGAAGACCTCGTTGTGCTGTTTGAGAGATTTCACTGCCCTACTGACGTAGGGGAGGAATAGACGGTTCGATATTTGGCGCTGAACTTATGCCAAAAATGTAAACTCCGTTCGCTGTCTGACGGCGGCGAGGGAGTACCGAGGTCGATTTACTGTGTAACTCCACTCCAGGTGACCGCTAGGTGGGCGGGTTTTAGCTACTCCTAAGCTGGCTAAGGCTTAGAAGGCGAGGATGTGGGCCGAAAACTGAGATGATATTTGGTAAACTAGCTGTAGTATTTATACCCCCAGCCCAAGGCTGTGCCGGAGTTGTTCCTTTGTATCCCAAACCTGCTCACTCGCACGCTTCTCCGCCCGGAGTTCGTTTGTGACTCACTTCTGACTCCATGAACCTATGTTCTCAGCCAGGCACCGAATCCGCAGTCCAGATTCGCTGGCCCTAGCCCTGGACTCCCCATTTCCGATCCCAGCTCTCCTCCTATCCAGCTTCCTCCTGCGACGGCTCGATAGCGTAGTGGTAAAATGCACTCCGTATCCTTTCACCCCAGTGTTTGACTTATGGAGAGATCTGGAGTTCGATCCTCCATCGAGCCCTTCTTGTGCTATCCACTTTTTGATTACCCGGAGTTCCTGTTCCCTGCTTCTGGGCTGTATGCATTCGTGGCTCGATGGTGCAATTGTAACACATCCTGTGTTGGTTCTTGCACAAGCACCTCTTGCAGGAAGTCTGGAGTCCGATCCTCCGTTGAGCCATCCCTCTTTTCCATTCCTTTTTTGTGCGCCACTTGTCGGACCTCCGTATCAGTCGTACGCACGGTCTGGTGGCATAGTGGTAACGCACTCTGTTCGCATAGCTGGCGGGAAACTGAAATAATGGAGGGACCGGAGTTTGAATCTCCGAGGGGCCTTGCGTTCTTTTTGTTCATCGAGTAAGAAGATAGGGCACGTTTTGAATGGTTCAGTGGTGTAATGGTATCGCACTCCGCATTCCTATGTAGTTCGTGGTATGCTTTACAGAGAGCTCGGAGTTCGATTCTCCGCTGAGCCATTATGAAGGAAACCCTTCTTTTTCACGGCGACGATTTTGGCTGGTCGTTCGATTCCTACGGCTTGGTGGCGTAATGGTAACGCACTCCGTGATGATCTAATGCATTTTTATATTGATTGACGGAAAGTCCGGAGTTCAATTCTCCGTCAAGCCATTCCGACGGAAACCCTTCATTTAACAGTGATCGTCTTGGCTGGTCGTTCGATTCGTACGGCTTGTTAGCGTAGTGGTAACACGCTCCATAGCGATATGCAGTGTTCGCATATGGTTTAATGGAAGGTCCGAAGTTCGATTCTTCATCAAGCCTTGACAATAACCATTCTTTTTCCACGAAAATGGTCTTATTGGCATTTTTGGTAGTCTGGTTCATGGCTTGGTGGCGTAATGGTAACGCGCTCCGTGTATCTTGCAACGTTCGCATATTGTTTGACAGGGAGTCTGGAGTTTAATTCTCCGTCGAGCCATGGATTGGGTCCAGATAACATTTTTAACTCGGAGTTGGTCCTTGGTGGTTCGACTTCTTGAATGGCTTGGTAGCGTAGTAGTAATGCGCTCCATGGATCTGCAGCATTTGCATATCGGTTGACGGAAGGTTCGGAGTTCGATTCTCCGTCAAGCCATTAGTTGGGTCCGGGTAACATTTTTAACTCGGAGTTGGTCCTTGGTGGTCATTTGAGTTCAACTCTTGAATGGCTTGTTGGCGTAATGGTAACACATTCCGTGTACCTTATGGAACATTCGCATATTGTTCGATGGAAAGTCCGGAGTTCGATTCTCCGTCAAGCCATTTGCATTAAAAATATTTCTTTTGTCCACGGCTCAGTGGCGTAGTGGCAACACATTCCGAATTCCTACATTGGGTGTTTTGTTTTCGGAAGGTACGGAGTTCGATTCTTCATCGAGTCATGCGTTGGGTCCGGATATCATTTTTACGTCGATGTAAAGCCGTTGTTCTCGGAGTTCGGTGTTTTGAGGTCACATCGGGAGCTATCACAATGTGATGGCTCACAATGCACACAGGCAATGCTACCCGATGTATGCACAGGCAGGGCTACCAAATGTACACATGCAGGCAGGGCTACTGGATGCACACACACAACCAGGGCTACCCGATGCACACATGCAGGCAGGGCTACTGGATGCAGGCACACAAGGAAGGCTACCTGATGCATGCACGCAATCAGGGCTACCTGATGTATGCACACAAGGAAGGCTACCCAATGTATGCATGCAAGCAAGGCTACCGAATGCACGCACGCAGGCAGGGCTACCAGACAATGCTACCTAATGCATGCACACAGGCGCAGGCAGGGCTACTGGATGCATGCATGCAAGCAATGCTACCCAATGTACGCACGCAGGCAAGGCTACCCGATGTACACACACAGGCAATGCTACCTGATGCATACACAAGGCAGGGCTACCTGATGTACGCATGCAAGGAAGGCTACCCAATGTATGCCCACAGGCAGGGCTACTGCATGCATGCATGCAGGCAAAGAAGAGGCAGGATGGGCCCCAGCAGCATGCCCAAGCAGGGGCTGCAATTTGGGCCCCACGGGGGCCCTGGAATCCCCAAAACGAGCTGGGCTCTGGGGGATGCTGGATGCACCCATATGCTGGGTGACATGACACCTGGGTACATCCATGGTGGGACTGGGTTGGATGCATCCACCACCCTGGATGCACCCATGCACATGGTATGCACCCAGGTACCAGACCTCCTTAGGGCCCTTTACTCATTGACCGGAATGGTCCTACTGAGGTCTGGTTTGAGGTAGCCTGAAGTGCAGTGGGACCGCCTACCAACGTCTACGAACCATCAGAACAATGTTTTGTGACGGATAGCTTGCATATCGGCAATCCCTCAAGTTTCAATTTTCTCGGAATGGGTCTATTCTACACACGCCGACGGAGTCGCAGAAGGATAGTTGAAGGCGGAGCAGTGCTTTGTTGGAATTTTCCAAGTGGCAGCAAAGCCGGACGTTGCCAACGGAAGTAACGGAAGTTGAAGGAGATACGGAAGTACCTGGAATGATAGCGGAGGTCTGAAGGAGGGACGAAGGTTACAACGGCAGTAACCTCCGTGAACGGAGCTGTCAAAAATGAGAGCATTCGGGAATTGGCCATACCGGCACCGGGAACCGGCGGCACCGGCGGCGTGGATGATCGGTCACTGATGCCCGAGACGACCACGTGATGATCGCGTCGCGTTGTTTTGAGCGGATATATCGTCGTCCTTCTCCTCAACTAAATTGGCGGTAAAATACAAATGCCCAAATTTAACATCAGTTTACTCCCCAAAACCAACTGGAAGACTTCTCATCTTTTCTCGTGATTTTTTCCCTTGAGACTGATGTCCATGTTACATTGCGGCTTGCGGAACCTCCGGGGCCTACCCTTGCAGTTTGGTAGAGAATTGCAGTTGATGAAGCTGTTACTTATATTTGACACTTGCAATAAGTGGGCCATGCATCTGATCTTTGGCGAAATGAATAGAGGTGAGCAGTTTAACATAAGCAATCTTTAGATCTCGTGGTCTGAGCTCATTAATAGATTGGCATTTTAACGAGGATCGGGAACGTGTCAGCAATATTTAAACTCCGAAATATGCCGGGGCTGTGCCGCCGGTCGCTTTGCCGGCTCGGCCAATTCCCGAACTTCCTGCCAAAAATGGATAGGGGAGGTCTCGCTTAGACGAAGGAGGTACAACGGAAGTCGGACCTTCCATGGGACTTCCGACCTTCCCAAGCAGAAAACTATGTAATACTATACAAGTCAGTGCGCGCGGGTTTCCTTCCGATTTGTAGGCAATGAGTAGTCATCCATTCCCACACAATTAGTATATAAAGGCCTGTACTTCGTTAGAATATTTCAGTTCGGTTCCCCCGCTCCAACCGTCCTCACTTCCTCCTCCCCCTTCCCACACTCCAAGGCCCCTCGGGAGTTCCTATATTCCAACATGCTTTAACGATGGCCGGGAGAATGTGCTCCACTGAGATCCTGGTTTTTCGCGCTGAAGAGAACCAATTAAATCCGGATTGCCTGGAATAACGTCGGCATAATACTTCCATCGTATGGGAAGATCTGTTCGCGAACTAGTACTCTGGTCTCGATCATCTAACGGAGGTCTCCGCTACTTCACAGATGATGTCAGCACTACGGGGCTATTACACATCAGCGGATGGAGCAAGGATGGAGTGAAAAATTCTGAAATGTTGTCCACATGAAGCTATGTAGTTCTGGGGCACCTTGCTTCCTGAGAACTTGCCCTTACCTACAGGACAGTTTTGTTGAACTTGATGTGCTACAGCAGCAATCGGACCTGAGTTGAGTCCGCATTGTTCTCCAAATTTATTCCTGTACAACAGCCTTTACTTACTTCTCGATCATTATCTCTCATTGTTCGACTACTTAGGTGTACTTAGCTGTAGATACATGATTACAACCTTTATCTCTGTTTATTTTCTCTTGTAGTATAAATACACGGTGGACTTTTGTACGCACCTCAGACGTTGACTTATCAGCTCTGAGTCTTACTTGAATTAGTTCTATTCACAACAAGTTTGCCGTACCTACTTCATCCCCTCGAAGGCTGAAGCTTGCAAGCATACTGAGCCATCTCTGACTGTTTTTTCGGTCCGCAATCAAGTCCCGATTTAGACACAAAAGCAGCACGAAGTTGGATGCTGGCTTTGCATCAAGACCACGACCTGGAAGCTGGAAATGAACGACGATAACAATTGTCATACATCTCTCTTGAACCTCAATTGCTGAGCTATGAACTTTTGATCAATGGAAGGTGATGAGCAACGTACGGCACTGAGCGCGTAATCCGACTTATGCCGACTGATCCGACATCGGCTTGGCTGTACACCACAAGTGCCTGTTGTCCACCGGGTATCCAAGCAACCGACAGCACAATCCCCCTTACCCCTCAATTTGAACTTCTACTCCATCTTCGTCCGATTCAACACACCCACACTCGCCCAGCCCTATCCTTAATTTCTCCTTCCGCTTTGTAACTTGGTGGTGTTCAGGGCCCGACTCGGCCTGAAAACTCGGGCTTGGGCTCGGCTTGACGGGGCTTAGACTTCAGATTTCCCAAGCCCGAGCCCAAGCCCGCAGGTAGGGCCTCAAGCCCGAGGCCCGGGCTTGAGCCGGGCTTGCGGGAGATTGCGGTCGATCAACAAGCCCACCAGCTATAGAGCACAAATAACGTTTTAACTGATGTGGGCGTCGCCCTGCACCTCAAAAACCATAATTGACCTTGATTTGGCGCTTTAAAGCCCACCAGCATATAGTTTCCATCTTCGGGCTCGGGAGTTGAAAATTTGAACCTTACAAAAACATGCTGGTGCAGATAATGTGGGTGGGATAACTGGCACCATACACTGAATGGACTCACTGACTCGATGTACAAGTTGCTCGATCCAAAATTATGATGAAACCCGACGTTATATGTGGTGCTTCAGGGCCCGGCTCGGGCTTGACATTGTCCAGGCCCGAGCCCTAGGCCCGCTGAAGCCCTGCGTCGGGCTCGGCTCGGCTCGGGCTTTCCAGGGCCCGGGCTTACCAGGGCCCGGGCTCAAGGCTTGAGGCCGAGCCCTGCACATCACTAACTTTGCTATTTACTTTATATCCTCTGCACTCGCAACCATCTTCAGGTTCAAGGAACCAGGTCCCGGCGATGCCTCGAAGTAGTTTAATTTGCTTATTATTAGTTCTGCGTGCAAAAATAATGAAATCCCCCCCTCTGTATTAAGTTCGCTCGCCTTCGTTCTCGTGTCCTTCGTCGCTCTCCTCGCTCTCAGTCATCGCTCAAGTTCTCCGCCACCCTCTATATCGCTCGAGTGCAACCTTCGCCGTTGCTGCATTTATTTCCCTTTTGTTCCGCTCCGTCCCGCGAACGCCTTTGCAGGACACCCTCGCACATCACATCACATCAGTTCTACGGTCCTCTGAGTGGTCATACCAACACGCACCTCCTCGTTTTATTTTAGCTCCGCTCGCAGCCGCGCCGTAGGCATATCAAAGGGTATCAGAGGTGTAGGTTATAGCTTTCTAGAACGCAGTGTACAAGCAATCATGGATTTAGGCAGCGGGGATAAATTTTGGCGTCAAGTCAGTGTGGAACCCTGATCGAATATCGGACCGTTCAGCCCGGAGGAATCAGACAAAGCGGAAACAAATCCGATCAAACACCTCCGAGCGTCGCGCCGCCATGGGCCCTTCCCTGGTCGCCGTCAACATGGCCGCCGTGGTGCTGGAGGGGTTTCTCTACGGCATTTTCCTGGTGCTGTTTGCCACAAATCTCTACATCCGCACGACACGTTACGCAAGACCACGACAATTCGTCTCCCGCGGGGCGCTATGGTGGAATCCTATCGTCATCTCCACCTTAGCAATATTCGCCACATGCACCGTAGTACGTGATATGCGCTGGTGTCCGATACTTGGACTTATCAAGTTAGCACTGGATTCTCACGATTCAAGCCTTCTTTCAGGCGTTCCTCAACGCGACCGATCCTACTGCCACGCTGCTATTTATCTGGAAAACGGGCATCCAATTCAGGTTGCCCGGATATCTCTAACCAGTCTCACTCTCCTCATTGGGGATGCTCTAATTGTAAGCGTTGAGTTCTTGGTACCCGCGAGTTTACTGATGCGGAAGTAGATTCATCGTTTATGGCTGATATGGAATCGAGAGTTCCGTGTCGTCGCCTTGCCAGTTTTGACATGGCTAGGAGTCCTCGGCAAGCCATCTTCGTTATACGGGAATATGACATCTGACTGCGACCCGGATAGTCTGTGGAATCTTCGTCGGTTATGGCATTTCGGAATCCTCAGTAGGGAACGATAAATTCCTGACATCCGCTGGCGAATGGCTCACAGCAAACTGGGTACTAAGCGTGTTGTGAGTCTCCTCGTCCCAAGATGCTGCGTAGTCCTCACCGCGTGGCAGTACAAATGTCTACTGCACAGGTCAGTGTCTCTGATCGAACCCGTTGACTTCATAACTGAGTTTGATAGTCGTGATGGCATGGCGGATCTGGACATCGAGTCGGGAGATGGGAAATATTGACGGTGGCCTCTTGTTGGTGCGCCTGCAGCACTATCTCGCACCTTTTTCCTATTTAACACCCTTTCACGCAGTCCATGCTCGTCATACTAGTGGAGAGCGCAGCCATGTGGACGTACGACTCCCGCGCACTTCCCTCTCACGCAGCTAACATGCATCGCAGCGCATGGGCCATCTTCTTTGCTGTCACGTACCAGACCGGCTCCAGCATGACGTCCCTCGCGACGGACCTTTCGGGGCCGATCATTGGCCTCGTGAACATGCTTATCCACTTGCGGGTCGGGCTCGGATGGTCGCACACGCTCAAGGCATCCACCGCTGCCCACGACATGGCGATGACGAGCAGCGCCTCGATGTTCGCCGTGAATATTCCGACCGTAAGCGAAGAGTATGACCTCGAAAACGTCAGCATGCCCGTGCCCGCGCGAACGGTTGACAAGCGGGAGGTGTGAGCTTGGTTGATGACTCAGATCTCAAATGTGAGTACATGGGTTTAGCATTTGTTCCTCAACTGAAATAGATTCACAAGGTAGATTCTATAATGTCACAGCGGAATATCATCGAGCCCACAGCGATAATCTTCCCGCAGCTTTTGATCTTTGCCAAACGGCACTTGCATTATCAGTCTCTAGTGGGAACACCAAACGACAACCTATGGACATGGATGTCCATCGCAGCAGAGCCGAATGTATGGTCAGACTCGGAGACATCCAAGCTGGGCAGGGACTTCCCAACTGCAGTGGAGCTTTGGACGAAAACAATACCGTTGTTGAACTGGTCATCACAAACGACACAAGTTGCTCGAATTCATGAAAGACTTGGCCGAGTAGCATTTAGACAAATTGGCGGAGTAAAGCTTGTGGATTGATCTTTAGATGATGTAGTAGTCTTGGTAAATCATTTAATCTCTGAATGCACCTATTGTTTTACGCCATCCTCAGACCTGAATCAGACAGAGCTCACCAGCTCGAAATATCAGAAATAGCAACTTAAATGGTTCATAAGTTGAAGTGGGCTGAATTTTTCGGCGAGTCCTCGAGAGTGCATTTCGGAGTTCAACTTGAATCGCAGTACAAAACGCGTGATCTACACGCGCCAGAAATAACGACCAAACATCATGAAATCCCATCGTGTTTTCATGCTGTACCATCGCCATTTAATTGTTATAATGCAATAGGGGATTGAAGGTTGAACAGAATACTGTTACACAATACAGCGTCCACCTCCGACACTTTTGCAGAATTGTATGATGGACGTGCCAGCGTAATAGCTTGTATCCGCGGCAGACAGCCTTGGAGAGGCATGCTCTCTGCTCTCTCAGGTCTGCGTCAACCGGCTGTTATCCATCGCCCCAGGTCGTAGAGACGCTTTTGGGCAGCGAGCCGCTCAAGGCGATGACGGCAAACCGTAGACTGAGCTGAAAATCACAGAATGTAACATTACCGTGGCATCGGTACGTCGGCATCCCCCAAGGCGGCCGACGGCAAGGTCGTGATGCCGCGGATGCCGCCCCTGCACCACGATATTCGTAGCTGCTTTTCTGCCCACCCCATTCATCAGGTTTCACTAAATCACCGATTCACATCGGGCCAGTGGGGTGGAATTTGTTCTCGAGCCAGAGGTAGCGTTCAACTCCAGGGCTCAAGCAACAGCAGAGGGCCAACGCACCTCGGGACGGGCATCAAGTGGGTATAGGATGTCGCTGGACATTTCGGCTGTTTGCGGGGCAGACTCGGAGATCCGGTGGGGGCAAAGGAGCCGGAAGGTCTTAGAATTAAGTACCTCTGCGGCAACAGCGCTACACGGACAACCGCTACGATGTGCGGCAACGGCGAATAAATGTGCCCAGAACCGCTTCCTCTTCAGAAAGCACATGGAATGTGACAGCCCAACTTGCCACAAGACTCCGACATCGATGTTTTCCCTTGGAGATGCAGCACAGTGTGTTGTTTATCGCGGGTTATACCCAATTTACTTGTAGCATTTACGTGGACCCCAAATTGATGAGAATCTAAAGCGCCTCGAAAAACGATTGGGGGACCGCTGTGGTGGCGGCGGAAGCCGCCAGAGGAGGCTGTGCAGGCGCGTGGGCGCACGTTTGGGCGTAGTTAGACCTCGTTTGTAGCGTTGGTCAGCATCACATTGGTTGGTCTCGTCCACGGAGGTTGTCCGTGAGTGTGATCGCCGCGCACAGCCCCAGAGGAGATCCCCGCCCACTCCATTGTGGTGTTGAGCGTGGGATTCGTCTCCACGCCGCCGATCGGCCCAGATCTCACCAGATTTCGTCACCCACAGTTTTTTTCCGCCACCGTCACAGTAGCTTTCTTCCGCCTTCCCTCGCGCATCGAGCATCCCCGCGCATTTGAGCACCCGAGCACCGCGCACCCGAGCACTACGCACCGCGGAAATTACTTGATCTGGCGCCACCATCTGTCCCATCTGCACGTACCCTTTCTCTTCGACCTCGAGACGACTCCGGCAACGTAGCGCGCCCATCCGCCACCAAAGCACCCCCTCGCGTCCCCGCACCCACCAGGCGTACCGTATCGGCCCCTGCATCCCCGGAGCAGCCGTCGACACCACCGGGCACGGACAGAGAACCGCGCACAGGTCCCATCTATTCCAGGTCGCCGTGGACGCCACTGGCGGCAGACGAAGACCACGAGGCCCCTGACGCGCGGCTATTACCTTCCCCCGAGTTTGTGACACCGCCGCAGGCTCAGCCGAGAGAACCCCGCAAACCTCCCCCGCTTCCGCCGCGACGCACACCACCTGTTGACGCCTCCAGCGCCCAACCCCGAGTTCCCTTCATCCCCTTCCCAAAGCTTACTCCCCTCCCCACACCCCCTCCCCCCGCACCCAAGCCCCGCGCACGACCGATGGTGGAGTTCTTCTCCTTCTCCGGCGAGCGTGCGAAGAAGGACGAGATGTCCGCCGCCAACTTCATCAAAAGGCTGAATGTCATGTTCCGTAGCGCGGGCACGACGGCAGACGCCGACAAGCTGCTGCAGGTCTCCGACCACCTCGACGCCGGGTCTCCGGCGGAGAAGTGGTTCATCGCGCTCATGGATGATCCCGCAAAACCCAAGCCCGCTACGGACTGGGCCGCCTTCTGCGCCGCCTTCAACGCCCGCTTTCAAGGAGTCACCCCCGTGTCGAAACCACCCGGCCAGCTTGAGGCTGAGCTAGGGTGTATGCGAATCGACCTCGGGGAGCTCGCGGCGGGCACGGTGAATGTCCGCGGGAAGGACGTCTACGTCCTGAACGACTTTGTCGACCGTTTGAACGACGCGATAGTGGACGCCAAGGCCGGGGGCAACGCGGTCGGGCTGTGGGGCTTCTTCGACGCGCTCCCCCCCGTCCTGCGCGCCGCCTGCAACGACGTCGCGCCCGCTACGTGGAACGACATGACTGCCGCCCTCACCAAGATCCCGCAGTCCAAGATCGACGCGGCCGTCGCTGTCTTCCGCGAGCACAAGTTGATGGAGACCCGCGTGGAAGAGCTCCAACGCCGTCTCGAGCAATCCCTCCACGTCTCGCCGCAATTCCCGCGCACCGCCCCCGTGATTCCCGCTGCACCGCCCGCCGCGCCGCCCGCTGCTCCCCCCGCCGCCCCACCCGCCGGGGGCGGACGCAACTCGAACGCGGGGAACACGAAACCCAAGCCCACCGAGGAGCAGAAGGAGATGCTCCGCGGGCGGCTTCGCGAGAGCATGCGGCGCATGCACCCCGACACGCCGGACGGGCACGCGCTCCACGCGATCGACGTCGCCTCGTGGGCGTCGCGGTATTCGGGCATCCCGCGCAGCGACGCGCCACTCGAGCGCACCGGGTACCCTCTCACGCCGGGTTCTGCGCCGCCGTGCTCCGGCGAATGCTGGCGCTGCGGCGGACCCACCTCCAACCATCCCAAGACGGAGGCGGGTTGCGCACCGCGGGCCGCCCTTCCCCCGCTCGAGACCACCCTCCGCTCGCTAGCGGGCACTTGGCTCGGGCGCACCGTTCTTGCCCCCGCCGCTCCCGTTCATCACGTCGCCCCAGTCTCGATTCCCGCTTGGTACGAGGAGGCGCAGGAGCAGGCGCATGTCGTTGAGGATTTTGCGAATGGGCTGCAGCAGTAGACGGCCTCGCAGTAGCCCGGGACCCCGGCCGACTTGGCGGCGCGGGTACCCCATCATGTAACATTGATAGCTCCCTTGGAATTGAGCTTATTGACCTGTACACGGTGGGATCACGCGCGCGCAACGAAACAACAAGACCATTTGAGCATTGGGTCATCGTCGAAGGACCGCGAGGAGAGAAAGTGCGCGTACGCGCGCTGTTTGATACTGGGGCATTGGTCGGCGCCATGGACACGAAGTTCTTCGAGGAGGTACGGAGGCGCCTCGGGAACATCTCGCCGCCGACGAAGATGCTGCGGATGGCGGACGGGGCGGTCGTCGGCTCGAGGAACCATTGGGAGGGAACCTTCGAGATCGACGGTGTTCGCGCGTCAGGCGCCTTCGAGGTCTTCGACAGCGGCGGCGGCTGGAAGCTGCTCTTTGGCAAGCCGCTCCAGGCCGCGTTCGGCGCGATCCACGACGTGAAGCGCGACATCGTCTCCATCAACGCGGGTGGGCGGAGCGCGATCCTGACGAACCACCATCCGGATGCAGTGCGAGAGATGCGCGCGGCGCTTGATTCGGCAAGGCGTGAAGCCTCAACGGGGGTGACATCGTGCGCGATTCCCCCCGCGAGGCGAGTTCCCCCGTTACATGACTCTGAGCAACCTGACCCACACTGTAAATTTGAAGCCGCGCAAGTTACGAGCACGGAAGACAAGAAGGAAGTTGCCGGCACGAACGGAGAGGCCGCCGACGTGGACGACGACGAGACAGTGTTGTGGCTGCAAGAGATGGAGGCAGTAGGGGATGACGCTGCAGCGGATGCAGCAAGGCGTGAAGCCTTGTCGGGGGCGAATTCGTACGCGAACGCCCCCGCGAGGCGAGTTCCCCCGTTTGAATATGCACGCGCGTGCGCGACTAACGTGTTTTTTGAGGACGAGAGCGAGATGGAGGCCGCGGTGGAGACGACCAACGGAGCGAGGATGACGACGACGAGCATGGAAGATTGGGATGGAGCTTCGGCTGAGCGCGCAGCCTTCATGGGGGTGCAATCGTTTGCGATCACCCCCGCGAGGCGAGTCCCATACGCGACCTTTTCTCAGGCGTTGTCGGCTGACCAAACCTACGAGCAACTGTGCGCGACGACCATGGATCGAGGTAGCGAGGAGACGGAGAGCAAGGAGTCTGGGGGTACGGCTGAACGCGCAGCCTTCTCGGGGGCTAATTCGTACGCGAATGCCCCCGCGAGGCGAGTCCTTTTCGAGCCCCTTCCTCCCTGCTACGCTGTTAACACTGTCGACGAGGTACCGCCGCCGCAGGAGTCCATTTTCACGCGTAACACCAACCCCTTCAAACCGGAACGCGTGGCCCGCTTCCTCAGCGAAGTCAAGGTCGGGACAGACCTCTCGGCCGAGCAGCACGAGTTGGTCCGCGCGTTCGTCGCCGAGTTCGCCGACGTGTTCGCGCTCGCCGTGAGCGAAGTGCGTGCGGTCGAGGGCGCGGTGTATGCTCCGCAGATCCCCGCGGGACACGAATTCTCCCTCAAGGTGCACCAGCGGCCGGTCACGAGGCCCCAAGCGATCAACGTCAACGCGCAGATCGACGAGCTTGTCGCCGCGGGCATCCTACGCCCAATGGACCCGCACGACGTGAAATGCGTTAACCCGATCGTCCTCGCGGAGAAGGACCAGGACGGCGGCCTCAGCTTCAACGAGCTACTCCATGCAGTCAACGACCAGTGCGTCCAGGCGGGCATGCCGTCCGCCGAGAACCTCCCGCCTCGCGAACCACCGAAGCCACCACGCGCACCCTCCGCGCCCTCCTGGCGGATCTGCGGCACGTTCCCCGAGCTGAACAAGCTCCTCAAGGTCGTACCAATGCCTCAAGGCGACCTGAGAGACAAGCAACGCCGGCTTTCGGGCCACCGCTACGTCTCCACGTTCGACTTCGCTTCCGGGTTCTTTGCACTCCATGTCGCTGACGACGTCCAGCCGTACCTAGTGATATTCATCCCCGGCCGTGGTTTCTTCGCATACACGCGCATGCCCTTTGGGCTCACAGACGCGCCCACCGCATTCGGCCACATGATCGCCCAGAAACTGTACGACCTAACAATCAAGGAACTCATGGAGCTCTTTGTTGACGACGGCGGCGCTGCGGCGGACGACTTCGAGGGGATGATGACGAAGCTGCGTATCATCTTCCTGCGCATACGCGAGGCCGGGCTCTCCCTGTCTGCGAAGAAGACATCGCTCTTCATGACGGAGGCGACGTTCGCGGGCGCCGTGGTCGGCCCACGTGGGGTCTCGCCCGATCTGCGGAAGCTCACAACGGTCGTGCAGTGGCCCCTCCCGCAGACCGCATCCAGCCTTCTTTCCTTCCTCGGTCTCACGTCGTATTTCAGGGATCTCGTGCAGAACTACACCAACGCCGAGCACGTCCTCCGCGAACTCCTCCGTGCCGTCCCAGTTCCCGCAGGCACAACCAAGCGCGTACATCGTCAAATCATGCGCAGCTACGGCCTCGGCCCAGTCTGGACACCCAAGCACACTGCGTGCTTCCTCGGCCTGAAGAAGATTCTCACCTCGGAGCCCGTGTTGCGCGCCCCTCGTTTCGACACCGTGGAGAAGTACCCCTTCGACCTAATGACCGACGGGTGTAAGAAGGGCTTCGCGGGCGTGCTCTCGCAGAAGATGGAGACCACGCTTCCGGGTGGGAAGCTGGTTGTCCGTCGCCATCCCATCGCGTTCGCGGCGAAGCGCACTTCAGATGCGGAAGAACGCTACGCACCTCATGTCCTGGAGTTCGCAGCACTGAAATTTTCGCTAGATAAATTCGCGAATATCATCTGGGGGCAGCCCGTCAAGCTCAAAACGGACTGCAGCGCACTCCGCGACGTCCTGATGAACGACAAAGCGAGCGTAGCGCATGCACGATGGCGCGACGGGATCCTCGGCTACAACATTATCTCTGCCGAGCACATTCGCGGCGTCGACAACACAGCAGCGGATGTCATTAGCCGCAAGTTCGAGGATGAGCCGCGCATCCCCGGCGATGGGCACGAATGGTCAGTGTCGCCGGACTGGGAGGCGAACGCGGGCATCGTCAACGACATGTTCACGGTCGAGCTCGCGGAGTCCGGCGCCGACGACCTCTACCTCATCGCCCCGCTTCCCGAGGGCACCATGGCGCTTCGCGAGCGCTTTGCGGACGAGCCGATGTACCTCGACATCCTCGACGCTATTTTCGAGCTCAACGTGGGGACGTCGCTTCGCGAGCGCAAGCGGGCGCAGCATCGCGCATCGGAATACTTCGTTCAGGGTGGGAAGCTGTGGAGACTCGGCGGAGGAAGCCCGGCGCGCGCGAGGGCACGGCGCGAGTGCATCACACGCGCGGAGGCGGTCGAGTTGGCGGCCACGATCCACGCTGAGCGCGGACATTTTCACCGTGACAGCGTCAAGCTCATCATCGTTGACAGCTTTGACAGCCCCCGCCTCGATGAGTCAATTCTGAAGGCCATATCCGACTGCGGTCAATGCAAGGCATTCGGGCCCACCCACATACACGCGCGCCTCGACCCCATCATTCGCAGGCACCCGTTCGAGCTCATCGTCGGCGACTACCTCTCCATGCCGAGCGGCAAAGGCGGCTACCACACCATCCTCCTGTACCTCGACACGTGCAGCCAGTGGACGTGGGCGTACAAGTACAAGACGGCGGGGACTGCGAAGACGACGATAGCGGCCCTCAGCGACATCTTCACGCACTGGACGCCCGCGGAGGTGCACATGTCCGATGGCGGGTCGCACTTCAAAAATAAAGCCGTCGCCGACTTCTGCGAGCAGTGGGGTGTTAGGCAACATGTCGTCGCTGCGTACTCCCCTTGGGTCAATGGTCTTGTCGAAGGCACTAACCGTATTCTCCTCCATATCCTCGCGCGCCTGTGCGCACCCGACGTCGGCGAGGCCGTATGGAATGCGACGACCTGGGAGACGCTGCCCCGGAACTGGCCCGACCACCTCGACGACGCCATCCGCATTCTTAACAACCGCATCCTGCCATCGGTCAAGTTTTCGCCGAAGGAGATCATGCTCGGCGCCATCGTTAACACCCCCAAGACCCCGATTGACGTCAGCGTCGAAGCTTTCACGGCTGCGGACGCCGAGACGCATATGGCGTACGTCGCGCAGCAGCGCTTGGATGGGTATGCGGCCCGCGTGGAGTACGCGCTCAGCCGCAAGGCCGCTTTTGACCGCAAGGTAGCGAGAGATGGCGGGGAGGTCACTTACCAGCGCGGGGACCTTGTCCAGGTTTACAGCAGCGCATGGGGCTACACCTTCAAGTGCCTGAAAAAACTCATATTCCGCTGGTCGACACCACACAGAGTTACCGAGCGCATTGCGCACTCCTACAAGCTCGAGACGCTCGACGGCGAGTACAACACCCGCCGCCTCCGGCCCTTCGTTCCCAAACGCGGCGGCACGCTGGAGCGCCGCCAGCTCGACTTCGAGGCGGCTTTGCCGCCGATTTTGGAGGAGGAGGGGCGCGTGGAGTTGGAGACCGTGGAGTTAGCTCGAGCGGAGGGTGTCGGCAGTGGGCTGGAGTAGGCCCTCGCACCATGGCGGCGTGGACGCCACCATCGTGGAGGTGGGCGCATGTGGTGGCGGCGGAAGCCGCCAGAGGAGGCTGTGCAGGCGCGTGGGCGCACGTTTGGGCGTAGTTAGACCTCGTTTGTAGCGTTGGTCAGCATCACATTGGTTGGTCTCGTCCACGGAGGTTGTCCGTGAGTGTGATCGCCGCGCACAGCCCCAGAGGAGATCCCCGCCCACTCCACCGCCTACCAACGTTGACGCACCATCAGAACATTAGAACAACGTTTCGTGGCGGATAGCTTGCATGTGGGCAATCCCTCAAGTTTCAATTTTCTCGGAGTAGGTCTATTCTACACACGCCGACGGAGTCGCAGAAGGATAGTTGCAGGCGGAGCAGTGCTTTGTTGGAATTTGCCAAGCGGCAGCGAAGCCGGACGTTGCCAACGGAAGTAACGGAAGTTGAACGGAGGTAACACGGAAGTTGAACGGAGATACGGAAGTACCCAGACTGATAGCGGAGGTCTGCAGGAGGGACGGAGGCTACAGCAAGAAGTAACTTCCCTGAACGGAGCTGCCAAAAATGGATAGCGGAGGTCTCGCTTAGACGAGAGAGGGGGGGTGGGCGGGGGGGGGGGGGAGGGGTTATACTCGTGTGGTCCAAATGTCTGAACAACGAGTCTACAATGGAAGTCGGACCTTCCTTAATGGGACTTCCGCCATTCCCAAACGAGAAAATATGTAATACTATACGAGTCAGTGCGCGGGTTTCCTTCCGATTTGTAGGCAATGAGTAGTCATCCATTCCCACACAATTAGTATATAAAGGCCTGTACTTCGTTAGAACAATTCAGTTCGGTTCCCCCGCTCCAACCGTCCTCACTTCCTCCTCCCCCTTCCCACACTCCAAGGCCCCTCGGGCGCTCCCATATTCCAACATGCTTTAACGATGGCCGGGAGAATGCGCTCCACTGAGATCCTGGTATTTTGCGCTGAAGAGAACCAATCAAATCCGGACTGCCTGGAATAACGTCGACTTAATACTTCCATCGGTCTCTGCTACTTCACAGATGATGTCAGTACTACGGGGCTATTAGACATCAGCGGATGGAGTAAGGATGAAGTGAAAAAATCTGAAACGTTGTCCACATGAAGCTATGTAGTTCTGGGGCGCCTTGCGTCCTGAGAACTTGCCCTTACCTACAGGACGGTTTGCCGTACCTACTTCATCCCCTCGAAGGCTGAAGCTTGCAAGCATACTGAGCCATCTCTGACTGTTTTTTTGGCCCGCATGTCCCGGTTTAGACAGAAAAGAAGCACGAAGTTGGATGCTGGCTTTGCATCAAGGCCACGACCTGGAAGCTGGAAATAAACGACGATGACAATTGTCATACATCTCTCTTGAACCTCGATTGCTGAGCTATGAACTTTGGATCAATAGGCAACGTACGGCACTGAGCGCGTAATCCGACTTATGCCGACTGCATCGGCTTGGCGGTACCGTGACACCCCAAGACAGACAAGTGCCTGTTTCTGTCCACCGTCGCGGGTATCCAAGCAACCGACAGCACAATTCCCCTGGTCCCTTACCCCTCAATTTGAACTTCTACTCCATCTCCGTCCGATTCAATACACCCACACTCGCCCAACCCTATCCTTAATTTCTCCTTCGGCTTTGTTATTTACGCATATATCCTCTGCACTCGCAACCATCTTCAGGTTCAAGGAACCAGGTCCCGGCGATGCCTCGAAGTAGTTTAATTTGCTTATTATTAGTTCTGCGTGCGAAAATAATGAACTTCCCCCATCTGTATTAAGTTCGCTCGCCTTCGCTCTCGTGTCCTTCGTCGCTCTCCTCACTCTTAGTCATCGCCCAAGTTCCCCGCCACCCTCGAGTGCAACCTTCGCCGTTGCTGCATTTATTTCCCTTTTGTTCCGCTCCGTCCCGCGAACTCCTTTGCAGGACACACTCGCACGTCACATCGGTTCTACGGCCCTCTGAGTGGTCATACCAGCACGCACCTCCTCGTTTTATTTAGCTCCGCTCGCAGGCGGGCCGTAGTTCATATCAAAGGGTATCAGAGGTGTAGGTTATAGCTTTCTAGAACGCAGTGTACAACCAATCATGGATTTAGGCAGCGGGGATAACTTTTGGTGTCAAGTTAGTGTGGAACCCCCATAGCTGATCGAATATCGGACCGATCAGCCCGGAGGAATCAGACAAAGCGGAACAAATCCGATCAAACACCTCCTAGCGTCGCGCCGCCATGGGCCCTTCCCTGGTCGCCGTCAACATGGCCGCTGTTGCTGGAGGGGTTTCTCTACGGCATTTTCCTGGTGCTGTTTGCCACAAATCTCTACATCCGCACGACACGTTACGCAAGACAACGACAATTCGTCTCCCGCGGGGCGCTGTGGTGGAATCCTATCGTCATCTCCACCATAGCAATATTCGCCACATGCACCGCAGTACGTGATGTGCGCTGGTGTCCGATACTTGGACTTATAAAACTAGCACTGGATCCTCACGATTCAGGTCTTCTTTCAGGGGTTCCTCAACACGACCGATCCTACTGCCACGCTGCTATTCTATCTGGATGATGGGCGCCCGATTCAGGTCACCCGTACATCTCTAACCATGATTGCTCTCCTTATTGGGGATGCTCTAATTGTAAGCGTTGAGGTCTTGCTACCCTCGAGTTTACTGATGCGGAAGTAGATTCATCGTTTATGGCTGATATGGAATCGAGAGTTCCGTGTCGTCGCCCTACCAGTTTTGACATGGCTAGGAGTCCTCGGCAAGCCATCTTTGTTATACGGGAATATGACATCTGACCGCGACCGGATAGTCAGTGGAATCTTCCTCGTTTATACATCTTCGCACTCCTCAATAGGGAATAACAAACTCTTGACATCCGCTGGCAAATGGCTCACGGCAAACTGGATACTAACCGTGTTGTGAGTCTCCTCGTCCCAAGATGCTGCGTAGTCCTCACCGCGTGGCAGTACAAATGTCTACTGCACAGGTCAGTGACTCTGATCGAACCCATTGACTTCATAACTCAGTTTGATAGTCGTGATGGCGTGGCGGATCTGGACATCGAGTCGGGAGATGGGAAATATTGACGGTGGCCTCTTGCTGGTGCGCCTACAGCACTATCTCGCACCCTTTCCCTATTTAACACCCTTTCATGCAGTCCACGCTCGTCATACTAGTGGAGAGCGCAGCCATATGGACGTACGGCTCCCGCGCACTTCCCTCTCACGCAGCTAACATGCATCGCAGCGCCTGGGCCCTCTTCTTTGCTGTCGCGTACCAGGCCGGCTCCAGCGTGTCGGTCCTCGCGACGGACCTCTCGGGGCCGATCCTTGGCCTCGTGAACATGCTTATCCACTTGCGGGTCGGGCTCGGATGGTCGCACACGCTCAAGGCATCCACCACCGCCAATGCTGGCGGCGTGGCGATGTCGGGCAGCGCCTCGATGTTCGCCGTGAATATTCCGATCGTAAGCGAAGTGTACGATCTCGACAACGTCAGCACGCCCACGCGAACAGTTGACAAGCAAGAGGCGTGAGCTTGGTCGAGCGCGTGGCGTAGAACATGGTTGGTTATTTCTTGTATGCAAAGCACGCCACACGGTGCGTCCTCCCCGCGCTGCCGGCGGGATGTTCGGCGTTTGTGGATGGAGCGATAAGATATTGACACATGTATATAGTTACTACTTACTCACATGTAGTATAACACGAGCGTATTAATACAGGATTTTGTCTGATTCTAATTCTGATGAAGGGAGGCCGCTGAGCGCGCAGCTGAGCCCGATGATCATTTGGGGAATTTGTACCGACTTACGTTGGGTACATTGCAATGAAGGGACTCACTTCAGACCATAAAATTATAAAGAGTAGAAAAACTGTTTCGAGCACGGTCTACGCGCAGGTACACGGAACTTATGGAATTGAGGGCTGGGAGGAGCTGGGCCCGTTGGGCCGTTTCGGTATGCAAATTTTCAAAGCTGGCCCACTTAAACATCGGCTCTCGTCGATCATCGTGGCCTAAAAGTTCCGTAATAATTGAGAATCACAAGGGCACGGAAGCGTACGGCAAGGTCTTACTCGTGCCTTTTCCTCGCACTCTTCTCCGACATCGGGCTGTTCTCGATTCAATACCAATACCGTTCGACAACCGACACTAATGATAGTAATCCCAGCTTTCGCTTTGCCCTTGATTTAGTTGCTCTACTAGTTCTTGCCTGCTTCGCTCATTGATTCCTTAAGACACTGGCTATGCCAAAATATTGGGATTCACTGTCGCCAATGTATGAACGACTCCTGACACAATGGACGTGATGACAGAGACAGAGTAGATGGCGCCAGACTCTAAACTGGACACAGCATGGCAGCGGTGTTGTACGTTTTAGCGCCTACGGCGCTACGAGGTTTCAGCAGGCCTACCCGTGTTCGTCGGGTAGCCCACCATATCCTGCCAGCTTGGCAGCATTAACACAGAGAAATCAGATAAATAAAGCGATGTGGCACCTGTCAACATAACATTGTTGTCATGACGTTCGTCGCCCGCCAGAATGAAGGCAATTTTAGCACTAGAGTGTATTAGATTTCGTTTTAAACGGGATTTTTTTAACCGAGATGTGCTCCGTATTTTTTGAGAATGACCTGTGGGGCCACGAAGGTATTTTAAGAATGGCTCGTCACAACCAAGTCACAACCCGTGCCTGATAACACTGCCATGCTGGCAGCGCGTCTCAATACTTCGCGCTCGACGTTTGTCGCGTCGACGCCGCCTCTTTCGACATTCACAAGGCCCCGCCTTATCGCTGAGGTGGTGCACCGCTCCATGGGGGTTACGCTGGGCTGGAGCGAGCCTGCGTCAATCACGTTGGCGCGTATGGTGAAGTCATTGTCACGCTGGGCAGCTGAACACTTTCTGTGGGGCCCCATCATTTTTTGAGAAAGCGTTCAAATTAACCGAAAAAAGCTCCAAAAGCCGTTTAAAACGAAATCTAATACACTCTACTGACCGTTGATTCACCAAAATAGTCATTTGGACCGCCCCCATGTAGCCCAGAATTGTGATGAGATCTGTACCACAGAATCGAGAAAGTCTACGCGGGTTGCAGGGGCAAGTTGAATTAGCAGTGGTGTGGTGAAATGCCACGTCCAATTCCTTTGGCAAGCCAGCCAGTCGTGGAACATCCTTGGTCATCCAGTGATGGAGTGGAACGCCGAAGGCGTTCAACTTTCAAGCTTATACCTGGGGGTGAGGGCCGTGGCAAAGCCCGGCAGGCACTCGTACTTATGTACATGTTTTTTTTTAGTCGTTGCTTCTCAGCTAGGCAGGGGGAATAATACGAGTCAGCGCCGCTCGCAATTAAACCCTCTAGCTAACGTGACTTATTGCGTCATAATGTAGTTGAAAACAGCAGCAAACTTGTGTATCTAGGCCTGTCAATGAGCCATGCATGATTGTAATTTCGTACCCGTAGCACAGGGGCTGATGTTTTCCCAGCACGCATTTGATTTTGGGGTGTGTAAGGAGGTTGTGGCTGCGCGCGGATGGAGGTAGCAGGCTCGGGAGAGTGGATTCACGGAGAAAGGCGGAACTGCAAAATCTCACCATTGATTAAGATATCTTAGTTGGCTTCAATGTGTGTTGGCAGTTTAGCACATTGTTTCAGTAGAGTATGGTATATCCAGCCTATGGATTACCAGCAGTCTTCGACTTTTGTTTGTCCCATGTTTGGTAACCTTCCAGAGTTGAAGGTCATCCAGCAAGATAGGCTCATATGGGGCAAAGTACTATTATATTGAGATCTCATACCTAATGTGAAGCTTTTCAATTATTTCTGGGCAACAGGATCCAAGAGTCCCATCACAGGGCTCTCCGACTTTTACTTGTCTTACATTTGGCTTCCTTCCAAAGATGATGCTCTTCCGCCGAGGTGGGCTTACATGGGACATGAATTCATATTCTCCTGAAATCTTACACTTTCTGCGAGGTTTATTAAATATTTCTGAGCCACAGGAACCCACAGTCCCATCACGGGGCTCTCCGACTTTTGTTTGTCCCATGTTTGGTAACCTTCCAGAGATGAAGGTCATCTCGCAAGATGGACCCACATGGGGCAAAATGCATTATTCTCCTGGGATCTTACAACCAATGTGACGCTTTTCAATTATTTCTGGGCTGCAGGAATCAAGGGTCCCATCACGGGGCTCTCCGAATTTTGTTTGTCCCATGTGTGGTAACCTTCCGGATATGAAGGTCATCTGGCGAGATGAGTTCACATGGGGCAAAATATTATCCTGGGATGTCACACCCTTCCTGAACACCACGGCAGGCATCATCGAGCACAACGGAGCTGTGCTGCCATGGAGCATGGAGCATGTGGAGCTTCTGAAGGTGCAGATAAGGAAGTTGTATGAGGGGTACATTTAAGCCCAGCCAAACATCAAAGGTGGGAAGGAAGCACACAATGAGGGCCAGCACGATGAGGAAACATTGGGGCGCACCTGATGGGGCGACGAGGTGGCCGCCCAGTCCTCGGGGTTCAGAACATCGGAGGCTTCAGAGGTGAGCTGGAGGTGTTAGAGCCTGCAGCAGTACTGCACGATGGATGGCAGACGGCGTAGCATGCTGCTGAGGATTTCCTTGCACTCGAGAACAGTGACATGATGCACAGCTTCCAACCGCTCGCGAACAGCCAAGTCAGCAATGTCATGGAGGAAGTGGCAGCATCTGCGGCAGCAAAGATATGTGCGACAAAGAGAATGTCACCGCACGGGACCGCAATGGAGTGGCACGTGGAGAGCAAAAAGCATACTGCAACATGCCATTGCGGCGACTGCCCGTGGCGGAGACAAGGCCAGGTGTCAAAAAAAAAGGATGTGGAGGATCAAGTTTTGAACTCTCAACAATCGAGCGAATACACTAGCGAGCACGGCCACTAAACAGTCACAAAAAATGAAGGAGAGTTAAGCATAGCCACTAAAATATGTTCAACACAGCCACTAAATCCATTAGCATAGCCACTATTTTCTTTACAAACTTGAGATGGGACATTTGGTGACGAGCCTGTGAAAACCTCATCTGCAGTTGATCAAAAGAACAATTACATAAGTACTCGTAAATGGTCTCGACGCGTCCTCAGAACCGCTTCATCCTCCTCAATGCTCTTTTCCTCCGAGGATGCTAGTAGGTGGAATTTAAGCGAATTAGAGAGGTACTTGTTGGGTACTGAACAAAAACCAGGTCATTTTCAGCAAGAAATAACCTTACGGCTCGGTCAAGAGCGGTATCATTCAGGTTTCCAATTTGCCAAGTGACTGGAGTCCCGAGGGTCTCAACAGACAGGCTGACTAGGCTGGTACAGTAAGAAACGAAAGGAGAACATCTACGGCCTCTATGATTTTGGGTCCCGCGTGCTGCGTGCTGACACTGGGGGCATCCACCGACGCATTCATAGCCACATGCGTTACACGCATGTTGCTGGTATGCGGAAATGCCCCTTCTGGGGGTGTTCTGATGTGACAAAGGCAGGCTTTGTTCGTGGCGGGGGCGGAACAAAGCCTGCCTTTGTCACATCAGAACACCCCCAGAAGGGGCACTGACACCTGCGAGAAACATGCGTGTTACGCATGTACTATGACATGCCTCGGTGGTTGCCCGCAGTGTGAGGATTTCGAAAAAAGAGGGATAAACGTTGGGCGCAAATCGTACCCCGCCGATACGGGTGCGGACGCTGTGGGGGCTCACGACCAGTCCCACCAGCTGAGTTGGTCGCCGAAGAGCTCGCTCGCACGGGTATCAAAGACCGAATTTGATGCGGCACGGCGCACTCGCTCGATGGAGGAGATTGCCGGTGCTGGCGCAGAGCCGGATGGCGTTCTCTGCATGCGTCCAAGGGGCGTCGAAATCAATGAGGTGATTTGCGAGGGGAGCAGGGACTGCGAGGGGTGGAAGGAGAAGAGATCGAGGCGGGTATTTGCCGCGCGACGGATTATCGGCGGGATTCGAGTGGGTTGAAACATATCTTATGACGGTTGGTTTGGATGGAACCGCGTGAAATTAAATGAACCTACCGTGAGTGGATGAAATAACCGCTGTCTGCGAGGAACGCATGGATTCTGCGGAATACTGTGTTTGTTTCGCGGTTGCGGCTGCGGTGGTTCCACCAGCCTCCAACAACTCCGGTGTTATCACCATATAACTTGAAATGCGATGAGCGTGGTGCGCTGGTTGCGCCAATGACGGTGTAGCAAAGAAGTTCGAAGCCGACGGCTTCTGACACCCGATGTCACGATCTGCGGCGTCCCAACCGGGGAGAAGCCGCCATGTGCGCCAATGGCCATTGACGACGATACCAGTGCCGGTACCTGAACTGGTGTCCGAGAAAGCCCGACAGTCAAGGACCTCACATGGGGCGGGAGAGTACGAGGCGAGAGAGGGCTGATTCCCACCATTGCAAATCGTCTGCAGTGCCGGAAGGGGGGGTACGCGGCTTGTGAGGACTATCGTGGAAGATCCCAACATGGTTTCCAAGTTGGTGAGGTAAGCGCGTCCCATTGGGATGATAAGTGACGCGTGTTAGAGCTTCCCGTACAGTTTCTGGACGGCGTCGAGGGCATGCGCCGGCGATGCGGTCCATTCCGCGATAGCCAGAAGGTACTTCGTCTTTTTGGCAGCCCCGAGGGACACAGTACGAGGTTGGAGATCCCAAAGGAACCCCGTGAAAGGAACTTCGCGGGCGAATCCGTGGTCTTTCGACAATTCCCAGCGTATTCCAAGACGCTGGGAAATGGCATCGATGTCGTGGAAATTATAGTAGAATAAACTGTCGTGGACTGAGCGAGGGGATTGGTGGTAGTCTCGTTACCAGCCTGCCTACGAATGGCAAAAATGTGGCAAGCACTTTGCCGTAGGCAGACTGGTACAACTTGGGACAAACAGTTTACGCGCGCGGGGAGTTTGAAATTTTGGGTGGTGCCGATCGCGGCCGATCACAGGATCATCAAATCCCCATCATTTCTCAACTAACTTTGGCCATTCATAATATTTATACCAGGCTCTTTGGACAAAAAATTGAGGAGACAGAATTCAAGTAATACCTTCTGAGAGCAAACCGTCTCTTGTGACTTTGACCATCCGACCTCATTTCAAGCCAGAGCAAGGGCCATCAGAAAATTTCAAACTCCTCACGCACCTCATTTGTTTGGCCCGAGTTGTACCAGTCTGCCTACAGCAACGTGCTCGCCACATTTGTTGCTCCTCATAGGCAGACTGTGTTACGAGTCTAGATTGGTGGGACAGATCGCGAATGGGGAAAGACATGTCCTCGTCGAATTCAAGGCGTCCGTCGGGTAACAGATCACCGCCAAACCAGAATCGGCCGCCAGTGTGGTGGCAGCCTCCCTTAGCCTCAATGCGCTGGTGGCACTCGAGACGCAGACGGTTGAAGTCAGAGATGTGCTCCCGGCGAATGCGAAGCAACATGTGATCATCAACCCACTTCGATAGTGGTCCCAGGCCTGTGGAATTTTCCAAGCGGCAGCGAAGCCGGACGTTGCCAACGGAAGTAACGGAAGTTGAACGGAGGTAACACGGAATTTGAACGGAGATACAGAAGTACCCAGAATGATAGCGGAGGTCTGAAGGAGGGACGGAGGAGGACGGAGGTTACAACGGAAGTAACATCACCAAAATTGTCCGACGCCTGAAAGGCCCCCGTGACCTCGGCAAGTGCCGACGTGCCTTGACGTGACTTTGCAAGGCCCTTTAAAGGCACTCCAAGGCTCATCTCATCTTGACAAGCGTCTGCACGCCTGGCGATGCGCCTCAAAGCCTCTTCCCTGACACTTCAAAGCCTTGGCTGCTCCTCCCAAAAGCTTCCAAGGTCGGCCGAATGCACTTGGCACTCTGCTGCGGCAGCGCTTGCTTAGGCTTTGAGTCCTCTCGAAACCATGTCAGAAAATCAAATGGTAAATTCATTCACATCCAAATAAAATATTTACTGACCGAAATTGGACAAATACAAGCGGACCCATCGCGTCGCGTTCATTGATGGTCGGAACCAGACGCGTTTAGATGTCTCGACCCAGTGGAAATCATCCGTGGTGCTCATCTGATTCCAGCCTAGCGTTCCACTATGGGCGAACAAAGGAGCTCTTGGGACCCTCATTGGCACGCCATTACGACGCGGAGAACGACGAGGACTGGGTGTATTATTATGTCAACTTGTAAGATTTCCGTCTCTTCATTCAAACATATGTAATCTAATTAATTCTCTGGAGGTTTGCCAATTGGGATATGGTTCATGAGATATTCCGATGCTGTAAGACACACACCTGGGAGATCAGCCGCGTCTGCAGGGCCAGTCGACGCGAACACATCCGATGATGAGATGGATGTGGATCCGACACCTGTCGAACCACAACCAGCTGCGGCTGAGGAACCTCGTGCAGAGACTCTCGACGAGGACCCAAGACCAGATGGCCCCCCCCCAAAGATGCTTCCGACTCGGACTCTGACTCTTCAAGTTCTGATTCCGATGAGGAGGATGAAAATGATGCCGAAACGGAATTGGCAGCTATCGGGGTACAGATGAGGATATTCTTGACTACACCGGATATTATGAGCTATAACCTGTATTTAATATGATTTTTCCCAATTTTTTGAAGCCGTACTTCCCTAATTATCGCGATTTGCGCGAGCCAAATGCTCTTCACGTGACCGTGAATCGGACTTTAAAAGCGAGGGCGCTCAAGACGCGCCTCTTTGTCTGCGACCACCATGTCGACCTCGGCAGCCGGCATCCTTCCTGTTTCTTCTGGCGCTCCCGTCCCTTCCTCTGGCCCAGCTGCACCAACTCTCCCTCCCACCAAGGCGAAGCGCAAGTATGAAGCCCAAAGAAGCCCTCGGCGCGATCCTTGTGGTCTCCAATAAGCGCCCACCCCAACGGTCCCCGGAAACGCCCAGCCTATCCCTGAGGTGGATGTATTCGTTCCATACATACTCAGCGCTTACATGCCTTCAGTGCCCTGGTAGAGCAAGCCAAGTACATCGACGCTTGCGATCTGATGATGACGATCTCGCCGGATTCCGTGGGGGTGTTGAGGCAGTTCTACAAGGACGACGAGCAGTGGGGGCAGATCGTCAAGCGCGTGCGTTCCGTTGCTTATCTGTCGTGATCACTGCTAATCATCCAGTTTCGTGAAGCCGCCGAGAACGACACGAGTCAGCTGAAGCACAAGACGAACTGGTCGCAAGAGATTGGACCCGCCCATCAGCGACTCGACGGTCAAGTCCGACCGGGGTATCAAACACCCGATGCTGCGAGACGTTCTTGTTCCCTGGTCACTCCGCCTCAAAATCAATGCTCGAGTCGTGCGCGAGCGTCGGAAAAGCACCAGTCGGACGCGGTGGAGCCGGCGGAGGCGACTCCGTACGTCAGTTTGCACGCATATATCCACTTAACTCCCCTTCCTGTCTCAGCACGCCGCCAGCAGTGCCTCCTGTGACGCTGAATGCTGTCGCGTACGTCTCATGGCGCATATATGCACTCGAATTCACCTTCCTGTCCCAGCGCGCCGCCAGCGGACCTCCTTTGACACCGGATGCAGTCGCGTACGTTTTAACGTGCATACATTCGCCCATCTAACTTGCCTTCCATCTCAAGGCCTAGAAGGTGCCGATACAAGGCCAACTAATGCGAAGCTCATGCACGTCCGACAGCGACGACTCTGATTCCGACTTGAAGATGACCGAAATGCTCGCCCATCGTGGCGCCGGCCGCTCGCCAGCATCTACTGACTCCAGCTAGGTGAGTATTTGGGAAGCTTGCGGAGCGCGCTGATGCAGCAGCTCCACAGATCAATCTCCATCTATCATCCTCTGTGAGCTAGTTCTTTTGTTTTCTGCCCCCCATACTAACTACGCTCCAGTCACATGGATAATGCTCATATCGAACTCTCCAGCTTCGCTAATTTCTCTGTAGCATGCGCTTCTTCTTCGTGTTCTGCAACGATGTGCCTGCTTCCAGTAAGTATGCCCGTATTACTTTGACCCTTACTAACCCTCCCTCTTCAGCTCGTTCCCACTGGTTAGTCGCAAGAACCAAGGTGTGCTTTACCATTACCCTTCTTTTAATCTGCGCGTACTTATGTTCCTTCCAGCTGTTCCTCTTGTCAATGCTTCGTCTGCTCTACTGTCTGTAAGTGCCTCAATCTTGCTCAGTCGACATCAAATTGATTCCACCCCGCATGCACCATCTTCTCTCCTTTCCTGTTTATTGTCCCTCTCGTGAGCACTCATTTACATCGGGTTTCGACTTACTAATGCCCTCGTCTTCACAGATCCAGTCCGCATTGTCTCGTACTGGTAAGTGGTCATTTTCCGCGGTTTTTTGCGCTCTCCCCTGACTTGTTCTGTCCCCAGATCGGTTCTCCGCCTCATGTTCGTCATCCTGTAAGTCTTAGCACCCCACTTCTCCATAATTTTGCTGATCATGTATTCGCAGCATCACCCTGATCCTTTTCTCCGCTGTATTCGATACCCACATGTTGCTCGGCGTGCTGTATTTATAAATGCAAATGTATATTTTTGTTCTCATTGTTTTTGGATTATAAGTGAAATGCGAGGAGGATCCTGGGAGCCATCGCAAGCCGTGCAGACCATTGCAGGGGCCTTACAAGGGCCGAAAGGCCTTAAAAGGCCGCCAAGCCTTGGATGCCCTTTAAAGGACTCGTGAATTCTAACCTTCACAAAACAGGCCTTTCAGAGTGGTACAAGGCTCGTGTGTCCCTTTAAGGCCTTTGATCCCTTGTAAGCACCTTTGAACCGCCTTTCAAGGGTCGCACATTTTTGGCGATGAACCTCCGTGATCGGAGCTGCCAAAAATGGATAGCCGAGGTCTCGCTTAGACGAGGTACAACGGAAGTCGGACCTTCCTTGATGGAACTTCTGCCATTCCCACACAGGAAAATATGTAATACTATACGAGTCAGTGCTCGCGGGTTTCCTTCCGATTTGTAGGCAATGAGTAGTCATCCATTCCCACACAATTAGTATATAAAGGCCTGTACTTCGTTAGAATAATTTAGTTCGGTTCCCCCGCTCCAACCGTCCTCACTTCCTCCTCCCCCTTCCCACCCAAGGCCCCTCGGACGCTCCCATATTCCAACATGCTTTAACGATGGCGGGAGAATGCGCTCCACTGAGATCCTGGTTTTTCGCGCTGAAGAGATCAATTAAATCCGGATTGCCTGGAATAACGTCGGCTTAATATTTCCATCGTATGGGAAGATCTGTTCGTGAACTAGTACTCTAGTTTCGATCACCTAACGGAGGTCTCCACTGCTTCACAGATGATGTCAACACTACGGGGCTATTAGACATCAGCGGATGGAGCAAGGATGGAGTGAAAAATTCTGAAAAGTTGTCCACATGAAGCTATGTAGTTCTGGGGCGCCTTGCTTTCTGAGAACTTACCCTTGCCTACAGGTCGCTTTGCCGTACCTACCTCATCCCCTCGAAGGCTGAAGCTTGCAAGCATACTGAGCCATCTCTGACTGTTTTTCGGCCCGTGATCAAGTCCCGGTTTAGACACAAAAGAAGCACGAAGTTGAATGCTGGCTTTGCATCAAGACCACGACCTGGAAGCTGGAAATAAATGACGATAACAATTCCCTTGAACCTCAATTGCTGAGCTATGAACTTTTGATCAATGAGCAACGTAGCCCTGTGCTAGAAATTAGCATGCTAGTAGCACAGCAATAAATAACATGTTATTAACATGCTAATAACATTTCTAGCTGGACACCCTCCGAGAAGGCCTGCTATTTATTGCTATATATTTACTGAGGCAGATGGGACGCCGGAGGCTGGCTTCGCTGCATTGGATAGACCACAGCAATCAAGTCAAGTCAATTTTGACTCGAATGACTGAGCCGCTTGTATGGTCATGCGAGATCACAGATTTCGGACTTGCTCCGACTGATCTTAGCATTACTAGCATCTCTAGCATGCTATTTATTAATTTATAGCTTGAAATAGCTGTTGGTAGCACAATGCTATATAGCTGTTATTAACACCTGCTAGCTATGGACCTCGGGGAGGAGGTATTTCTAGCATAGCATAGCAGCTGCTATTTAATTTCTAGCACAGGGCTAGAGCAACGTATGGTACTGAGCGCGTAATCCGACTTACGCCGACTGCATCGGCTTGGCTGTACCGTGACACCCCGAGACAGACAAGTGCCTGTTTCTGTCCACCGTCGCGGGTATCCAAGCAACCGACAGCACCATTCCCCTGGTCCATTAGCCCTGAATTTGAACTCCTACTCAATGTCCGTCCGATTCAATACACCCACACTCGCCCAACCCTGTCCTTAATTTCTCCTTCGGCTTTGTTTTACTTATATATCCTCTGCACTCGTAACCATCTTCAGGTTCAAGGAACCAGGTCCCGGCGATGCCTCGAAGTAGTTTAATTTGCTTATTATTAGTTCTGCGTGCAAAAAATAATGAATTTCCCCCCCTCTGTATTAAGTTCGCTCGCCTTCGCTCTCGTGTCCTTCGTCGCTCTCCTCACTCTTAGTCATCGCCCAAGTTCCCCGCCACCCTCGAGTGCAACCTTCGCCGTTGCTGCATTTATTTCCCTTTCGTTCCGCTCCGCCCCGCGAACGCCTTTGCAGGACACCCTCGCACATCACATCACATCAGTTCTACGGTCCTCTGAGTGGTCATACCAACACGCACCTCCTCGTTTTATTTTAGCTCCGCTCGCAGCCGCGCCGTAGGCATATCAAAGAGTATCAGAGGTGTAGGTTATAGCTTTCTAGAACGCAGTGTACAAGCAATCATGGATTTAGGCAGCGGGGATAAATTTTGGCGTCAAGTCAGTGTGGAACCCTGATCGAATATCGGACCGTTCAGCCCGGAGGAATCAGACAAAGCGGAAACAAATCCGATCAAACACCTCTTAGCGTCGCGCCGCCATGGGCCCTTCCCTGGTCGCCGTCAACATGGCCGCCGTGGTGCTGGAGGGGTTTCTCTACGGCATTTTCCTGGTGCTGTTTGCCACAAATCTCTACATCCGCACGACACGTTACGCAAGACCACGACAATTCGTCTCCCGCGGGGCGCTATGGTGGAATCCTATCGTCATCTCCACCTTAGCAATATTCGCCACATGCACCGTAGTACGTGATATGCGCTGGTGTCCGATACTTGGACTCATAAAACTAGCACTGGATCCTCACGATTCAAGCCTTCTTTCAGGCGTTCCTCAACGCGACCGATCCTACTGCCACGCTGCTATTCTATCTGGATAACGGGCGCCCAATTCTGGTCGCCCGGGTATCTCTAACCGTTCTCACTCTCCTCATTGGGGATGCTCTAATTGTAACTGTTGAGCTCTTTGTACCCGCGAGTTTACTGATGCGGAAGTAGATTCATCGTTTATGGCTGATATGGAATCGAGAGTTCCGTGTCGTCGCCCTACCAGTTTTGACATGGCTAGGAGTCCTCGGCAAGCCATCTTTGTTATACGGGAATATGACATCTGACCGCGACCGGATAGTCTGTGGGATCTTCGTTGTTTACGCACTTTCCGAATCCTCAGTACGGAACAGCAAATTCCTGGCATCCGCTGGCCAATGGCTCACGGCAAACTGGGTACTAAGCGTGTTGTGAGTCTCCTCGTCCCAAGATGCTGCGTAGTCCTCACCGCGTGGCAGTACAAATGTCTACTGCACAGGTCAGTGACTCTGATCGAACCCATTGACTTCATAACTGAGTTTGATAGTCGTGATGGCGTGGCGGCTCTGGACATCGAGTCGGGAGATGGGAAATATTGACGGTGGCCTCTTGCTGGTGCGCCTACAGCACTATCTCGCACCTTTTTCCTATTTAACACCCTTTCACGCAGTCCATGCTCGTCATACTAGTGGAGAGCGCAGCCATGTGGACGTACGGCTCCCGCGCACTTCCCTCTCACGCAGCTAACATGCATCGCAGCGCCTGGGCCATCTTCTTTGCTGTCACGTACCAGGCCGGCTCCACCGTGTCGGCCCTCGCGACGGACCTTTCGGGGCCGATCATTGGCCTCGTGAACATGCTTATCCACTTGCGGGTCGGCCTCGGATGGTCGCACACGCTCAAGGCATCCACCACCGCCAATGCTAGCGGCGCGGCGATGACGAGCAGCGCCTCGATGTTCGCCGTGAATATTCCGACCGTAAGCGAAGAGTACGACCTCGACAACGTCAGCACGCCCGCGCGAACAGTTTACAAGCGGGAGGCGTGAGCTTGGTTGAGCGCGTAGCGTAGGACATGGGTGGTTATTTCTTGCTGCAAGGCACGCCGCACGATGCGTCCGGGGGACTCCCCGCGCTGCCGGCGGGATTTTCGGCGTTTGTGGATGGAGCCATGGATATTGACACATATGTATATAGTTACTACTTACTCACACGTATAATGCGAGCGTAGAGGATTTTGTCTAATTCTGACGAAGGGATGCGGCTGAGCACGCAGCTGAGCCCGATGATTATTTGGGGAATTTTCATCGATTGAGGTTGGGTGCATTGCAATGGAGGGACTCACTTCAGTAGTGTCCGTCTTCGGTTTAAGGTAATATCTTATCTGTCCCGAGTACTAGTTCTAATGTGGCGTCAGTCAAATCTGGAATATCACCAGATATTGCTGTCTTTCGCCGTCGCTCAGTCGGCCTCCGAGGCTCCAAGTGGCTCGCGACATTTGCCGATTTGTGAAATTCCACGAGTCAGCAGCAATCATATGTAGTATCACCTACGCAAGTAGCAGCTTATTGCGGAGCGGCTGGTGCAGGCAAAATCCGCGGCTTTTTTCGCCGGGGACTTCGGTTTCAGACAGAAATTACCCTCCTGTAAACAAGCTGCAAAGGGCAATTTAGGTACAAAATAAATTATCTTGGCCGCCCGTGATCCCACCACCGACCCACATCCCCGCCATCAGTGGCGGTGCTTTTTTAGGCCGTCGGCCCGTCGGTGCGCGGGCTACTCCAGTTTCAACTGTTACATATACTCGTGCCTTCTCCTCGCACTCTTCTCGCTTACCGATATCGGGCTGTTTTCGATTTAATACCAATACCGTTCGACGACCGACACTAATGATACTAATCCCAGCTTTCGCTTTGCCCTTGGTTTAGTTGCTCTACTAGCTCTTGCCTGCTTCGCTCATTGATTCCTTAACATACTAGCTATGCCAAAATATTGGGACTCACTGTCGCCGATGTATGGATGACTCCTGACACAATGGACGCGATGACAGAGACAGAGTAGATGGCGCCAGACTCTAAACTGGACACAGCATGGCATGGCAACAGAGGTGTTGTACGTTCTAGCGCCTACGGCGCTACGAGGTTCCAGCAGGCCTACCCGTGTTCGTCGGGTAGCCCACCATATACGGCCAGCTCCGCAGCATCAACACAGAGAAATCAGATAAATAAAGCAATCTGGCACCTGTCAACATGGTTATCATGACATTCGTCGCACGCGACGGAATGAAGGCAATTTTAGCAGTGAGCGTTGATTCACCGAAATAGTCATTTGGACCGCCCCCCATGTAGCCCAGAGCTGTGATGAGATCTGTACCACAGAATCCGGAAATGCTACGCGAGTTGCAGGGGCAGGTTGAATTAGTAGTAGTGTGCGGTGGTGAAATGACACGCGCCGTCCAATTCTTTTTGGTAAGCCAGCTAGTCATGGAAGTAAGTGCTAAGTGGCAGACGGCGTCAATCCGCCACTGTGATCCTGGACTTCTGCAAAATGGAACGTGGTGCCGTCATCCTTGGACATCCAGTTGATGGAGTGGCTCGCCCGAGGCGTTCAACTTTCAAGCTTGTATGATTCACGATGACTATCATAACTCGCCGCCGACGGTACACATTGATCTGATATTTCCCCTGAGCACGGCCTGATTATTTAAAGAAAAAGTACCTCAAACCCAACTGCTCAAGGAACCCACCATTTGAGGGCTATATCGAGAGTCACCCGTCCCCCGGCAGAAATGCCATCACACCGCGTATCCACAAATACTTTGAGAATCAAAACGCGCTAAACACGGCTAGGGTTCATAATACGGATATTGAGCACAACACATCCTCATCTAGAGAATTTACGACGACGCGAGCGCGTTGTGTATGCTTGTTTAGGTGATTTCGAGAGCGCGTTTCGTGAATGATGGAGTGATGGAGGGTGAAACATGTACATCATATGCAATTTGACAGTCTCCACCCCGCTTTTGCGACACCTTTCCTTTGTCTCCCTGCGCTCCCCTCCGCTCTTTACCATGCTCTGGCAGCTTCCTGCCTCCGCCCTCCTTCTCTCGCTCGTCGTCCTCGCCGGCGCCTCGTCCCACGGCCACGGCGCCCACCTCGCCTATACCCACCGTCGCCGGTCCACGCCCAACGTTCCTAACGCGTCGCTCCTCCGCGCGTCCTGCAGGAAGCCCGCCAGCTCCAGCAGTGCCTCCGCCTCCGCCGCTGCATCGTCGACTCCCGCCGGACCACCCAGCTCCGGCGGCGTCGCTGCGAGCGGTTTCAAGGCGACGAAGCCGTCCGACTGGCCCACCGCCACCCAGGCCGGGCCCACACCCACCTCCACCGTCGCCAGCGCGCACGATCCATACCTCGAGGAGCTCTCGAAGGCGATCGACAACTCCGGCAATCCCCTCTTTACTGAAGTCCACACGGGCGATATGACCTGGTAGTGAGTCCCCCTTTCTTTCATTCCCGCCTTAAAAGTCTTTTGTGTGGGGGGCCCATGGTGTGAACGCGTCGGCGGGCGAGGCCAGGTCCGCGATACACGCGAGTTGCACAGTTTTTGTTTTTTCATTATACGGCGATTGTTGGCCGGTAAAATGTTGGCATGCATCATCTCATCTCCCTCCAGTGGCCAAAGCCTCGGTGCCTGCGGCGACGTCTATGATGACAAATCCTTCACCGCCGCCGTCTCCCACTTCATGTACGACGCCTGGCCTGGCTCATCGGACGCGCAGAATCGGTGCGTCTCCTCCCCAACAAATCTCCGTCGACTGATTAATTCGCATCCTCCCCGCCAGCAACCCCATCTGCGGGCCCTTCGTTCCGGGGCGCACCGCGCTCGCCATGACGGGCCTCTTCGTCGCCGCCGTCAACTCGTCGCACGCAGGGACCGTCGAGGTCGGCGGCGACGGCCTCCTCAACTGCGTCGGCACCACCGAGCCGATCGTGCCGTGCCACGTCCCGCTCACCGCGACCGTCACGCACGGCGGGCGGAGCATCCAGGTCAAGATCGTCGACCGCTGCGCCAACTGCGCGGAGGGCGACATCGATTTGACCCCTGCGGCCTTTGCGGCGCTCGCGGACCCCGGGATCGGCCGCACGAGTGTTGCGTGGAAGTTCGATAGGTGGTAGTGCTGGGACTGTTGCAGCGCGCGGATGTACACCAGGTTCCTCGGCGTCTGCTGCGAATTCAGATTGTGTCCCGTCCGCGCGTGGGTTCTCATTCTGAAGCCGCGAGACGCGAGACGTGCACCCTTGGCCTGCAACCATGTTTGGAGAGAGATTTTCCGGGTGCGACGGTTCCTAGAAATCTCCCTCCTCTGTAACGCTGCAAACTCCGATTCATCGATTTCGACAATGGCGAAGCCGTTGTGCGAATGCTATTGAACTGTACCCGACAGACTTACATCGGATTACGTCCCCTTCAAATTAAACGAGCCTCGTAGGAAACAGTACCGGTTAATCTTTGTGTGCTAATGCATTTCCCTTGTATGTAGAGTTCCACGAGCCTGCCGACAGGCACATGTTAAATCATGGTGATGCTACGTCTGCAGAATTCAAGTCGGCTACCTCGGACGCTAAGGACATCGCTTACCCTCCACTTGGCCCAGGGTCTCCTTCAGAATCAAAGCCCGACATGTCTAACGTTGAAAATCTAGAGGGAGAACGAAAACGGCGAGTTGAGGACTTTTCTGGGTATGATCACAGAGCCTGCAGCTTGGCGCTGAGGCTGGGGAACAGCCCTATTGACACGATACTGTAGGTGTCATGCGAGCAGCGGGGATTCGTAGTCTCCCGGTCGTCAATTAGCAGCCCACTCAGAAGAAGTGTTTATCTTTCCTTACGTTTCCAAATGGCACATCACTAAACACCTCCGAATAAAGGTAAATCCTTGCACCAGCGTTCGCCTCCTTTCGCACCAAATCTTGTTGGAACTGCATTGCGCGGGACGAACGAAACCATCAAATTTGACCCAACGATATTATATACAGAATGCAAATCGATGCGAAAGGGTAAGGTACACGGTAATGGCTGAGAATGCAACCACTCGACAATCGGACGAATAAATATAAACGCGCCGGGGTCAGAGTATGAGGATCTGCGCACGGGTGAGTTACTCGTAAGGAGGACGAGATGATGGACGCACGGATGAAAGGGAGCATATCATTGATCAATCCCACCCTTCACAGAGCGCGGGGTCCAGCACTCGGCGCTCGAGGCCCACGGCTCGGCGAAGCTTGCGCACAAGACCCTGCATGCGTTGACGTTCCTCGAGATTCAGGGCGGGTGCGACGGGCGGGGCGCCGCGGCGCGGGCGGGGGAGTGGGTCGTCTGAGCCCAGTGACGGCGCAAACGGCGGCAGTGCGGGAGCGGTGAACGTCCGCGTCGTGGTCGTTACCGTCGTGGTGATGATAATTGGTGTGTCGGTAGAGATGCTCGAGGCGCCATTGCTGGTGTTGGAATCTGAGCTTTCTAGCGAGGCTATCGACAGGAGCGAGAGGCGGTTTGAAGCGCTGCGACTCGGGCTCGATGCCGTGATGGATGTGGTGCGGTAGTGGGTGTGCGTTGCCATTGCGTTGAGAGTGGCGGATGTAGTTCGTTACGAGGATGGAAGCTCGTTATGAGGAGTGGTAAGTCCTGAGTGTTCGAGTGAAGTCAGGTTAGGGGTGCGAGGAAAAATGGGTGGGCTTTTATAGGATTGGACGCGCGAAAGCAAGTCCATTCCGCACCAGTCTGAGACATCGAGTGAGACTGATCCGCTAGTGTGGGGTCGATTCCAATCGGGTCCAGACAGAACTAGGCTCGAGTAATCTGGAGAGCGCTGTTCTCTTGGTTTACAGCAAGCCGTAATCTTCGTAAATATGCTAACTAAGCTACATGGGAGTTGAAGAAAGGGGTTTAGGTGTTTGCCGCTCTGGCCACGTGACTCGTTTCACTTGGAGTCTTTGGACCGATCGCCATCGTATGCGCCTCCAGCGCTCGGAAGCTTGCATAGCCTTGGAGGGTCAGCGCAAGAATCATCGGAAACAAACTGGAAACTCTTGTTCGGCGCTAGCCTTCGCAAGCTAGAGAGACAGATGTTGAAAATTGAAATCTGCCGCCTGCGGCTGTGCATCCTGGGCTCTCCCCAACCTCTCTTGTTCAGATTCTGCGGTTCCAATGACACGAGCTCCTCATCCAACTCCCATTAAATCTCGTTGAGAGAAGTGCCCAGCTCGCGCAGCCCATTCAACTTATACAACTCGCAAAAATATCTAAACAATTTGAACAAGACACCCGTCAGACAAAAACCTAAACATCTATACCGGAAAGCCTAAAGCCTTTACACTGATTTAAATTGAAGAACCGGCCCACTCAGAGATCACGCTCTGTGCTCCCCACATAATTCATCGGCTTCAGCGCATATTCCGATGGTGGATCAGGTCGGCGCGGGCCTAAGAGCCGCCCGGGATGAGCAAAGTTCAGCGTGAAGATGGCGAGCACAATCATCCCGCCATCGAGCACGTTGAAGTACACCTCGGTGCGCATTATGCGTCCGTGCCAGCCCGCGCCGAGCTCGATGATGCGGTAGATCGACCTGCGAATAGGTATTTCAGCACAGCATGTGAGATCGCACCGACGGGATTGCGTACCGGATGAAGAGGACGAGCGACGAGAATCCCAGGGCGTAAATCATACACTTGGTTTCGCCGTCCAAGACGCGACGATCGGTTATTTGCATTCTCACCGGAGAGTTATTGGCGTAGCGAATGAGAAAGTCGGCGGCGAGGCAGCAGTACATGACCAGGGCGGCTGGAGGTACGTGGTCAGGTTGGGTGCTCGAAACGCATTGAAAGAGAGGTTGGCTTACCGAATTGGAACACGATGCCCCCGAGCATGATGTGTGCGCCCTGATTCATTTCAATCAGAGTGTTGCGAACGGCACGATATTCGGCCTACCAACTGCGTCCCGGCGCGAGTGCTGGCACCTGACGCAATCCCGCCACCCGCCGCCTGCACGAGCAGTGCGACGACGTCCTACGTCAATACCTGAGTCACGTTGTCCTAGTAGTCTCTGAAGGGGCTTACACATGAGACGAAGAGGACAGTATCTGTGAGCGTTGAGTTAGGTTCAAAACTTCAGGTGGGGATAACACATACAGGCTGCCGGGCTTAGCCGGGCGTAGCAAGGACCCAAGAGGGTGACGATCCAAGCCAGCAACACGAAATTCACGGCGATGAGCGGCGTCGGGGATATGACGGTCGCAACGACTCTGTGGGGATGTAAGTGTACAGTGTTCATTGAGAGAAACCAATGCGCACTGCATCATGAAGGGGTCATGCAGGCTGGGCGAGAAGGACGACCAGAGCCTGCCACTCCATCCGACGAGTTCGCCGACGCCGCAGAGACAGGCTGTGGGGAATAGCCACCACATGCGATAGTAAGTTGCTTGACCAATGTGGAGGACTAGGCAAGGTCAGAGACGAAGGGACGGCGTACAAGGAGCCTACTTGTACTGAGCGCAAACAGTGCAATGAAGAGCACCGCGACGAATTCCTGGGGAACGTAGCCGTATTGCGAATCCGCGAATGCGAGTGAGGCGGAGTGGGGGTTTGCTACTAGGATGATCAGCGACTTTGTAGGTAGGTACGCTCCCAAACAACTTACACATAGTAGAAGCAGGAATTTGGACAGAAGCAGGAATTTGGTAGAAAGCTCAAGCTGAAGTTGCGAAGGGAGGTTGACGAAGATTGAGACCTGAACAGTCCGGCTTTTATTGCACTTTGGTGTTAAGGGCATTCTATAGTTAAAGTTAGTTTCCACTCCGGCGCCAGGTTTACGCCGCTTGTGAGATCTGCGCAGTATACTGCAATGCCAAGTCTGAGGTGAAGCGCAGTGAGCTGTATTGGATCGCAGCACTTCTCGCCCAAGTTGTATAGGATTTTTAGTCATTTGGGATTTGATAGTACGCCGTTTTTCCGGGGAATTATTCCATTAGACGAGAAGAACAGTCTGAAGGATAGCGATCGCCAGACAAGAGTACGGCCGTGTTAGACAAGCAAGGCGATATCAAGTCCCGAGACTTTGGGGGAATGAAAGGCGACGGCGTTAAAGGCAGTGGCAGTTCTGAGGTCCATGGCCGAAATTCAATTTTTTTGACCAAATACAGTTGGATACAAGGCTAAGGTTTGGAAGCCTACGGGATCGAGCAGAATATTCAGAGAACGCCGATTGTCCAGTTAGGAGGTCCATGTCCTTGCTTGCCATAAGTTGGTCCTTGCGACTCTTCCGCCGAGTTTCAGCGGCGCCAAGACGACCGAGCTGTGTTGATCCGATTCTCGTAGGAAGTCGGAGAGCTGGACAGGCAAGGCCTCTGGCGGTAGGCAGGTTCAAGCTTGGGTTCACATTTGTGAAGTCGGTCTGGTTAGGCGCCCGCGTAACGCTGGCATTATGTGGTGACAGGCAAATGGCAGGCTTCAAATGTCCGTTTGCACTTGTTTGCACCGCCCGCCAAGCGGCTGATTTCGATGGCAAATCCAGCTTTCGCGTTTACCACACTCACTCAAGTCCCTGCACGGCCGATCTGAGTTACCAAAAGTATTATGTATATGGATAGGAAGGTATCTACAATTATTATATGCCTTTAAATGATTAGAAAGTCATAGAAATTATGAATTATTCTCGTTCTCCATAACCGGCATCATCCTCCTCGTTGTTGGGCTCGACAATAACTCTATCTTCTTCCACTGGCTCGGAACTTTGAAAACCCATCAGAGGTACCTCTCCAGCATCCACTCGACACTTCCAACACACTACGGTGGCCACAATGAGCTCGGCCTTCTGTTGTTTCTTGAGCTTGGACAACGGCGGAATTTCGGTCTTCTTGTCCATTTCAAACTCCCGGAGTCGATGCCATTTGAGCTGAAGGTCGAGCTGAGGAAAAAGTATCTCCTGGTATTGTTTAGACTCCTTCACCGTCCGCGCCGCGGGCATACGGGATGGAGGGCGCTGGATGGATGCGTTTGATGAGTTTACGTACATCGATCCGCTATTTCGCAGGGCGATCCTTTGGTCCATCATAGCGCAAGCAATACTGAATCGTTTGCCATAAAATAAATTGCAGCACACTTGTGAAATTCATTTACAGAGGATGTCCCGGCCAGATTTCCCATTTTCTCTCCCGAAACTTTATTGTAAATGATCTGAAAATTCGGAAGATTTTGCAGGTCCAAAATCAAAAATCGGGCCAGGACATCCTCTGTAAAATGTAAAACTAAGATCATCTTCCACTCAAATTTTAGCCAAAAGGTCACTGGTTAATGCTGTAGGATGGACCAACTGAATCTGCCATGATTTCCGTGTTTGGGCGCATTATGTAAGCGCCGTCAAAACCCTTTCCGTTGCCTGTCACCAATAATCATTATGATGCTGACGAAAGGCGCACGTGATGTCAACGCGTCGCGTCCCTTGCCAAACAGGGCCATCCTGAATTTACTGCTCGTCTCAACTGCTGATACTTGTATGCCCAGTGGAGGGAGATTGCCACACGTCGCTTGGGTTGAAATTTTCCATCAAAATCTCGCACCGAGATGGGTGAATCTACACAGTACAGCCTAGTATATACTCCGAGTCACTAGTGTGGATAGAAGAAGAACTATCGCAGTACGAGTAGGGCGATGTGCATCCAACAATTTCCCAGGTAAATTTTTGATCAATCATGGCAGAAATCATCTGGTGAAATCGAAATCATCTCGTGAAAGACTTCAACTTTGCATCTATGGACGCGACTTGACCTGCTTGCGAAGATCGTTCAAACATGATCTTGGCACCCCGCAGTGAGTTAGCTGCATCGTCAATGGTCCCCCGGCGCTGGAAAATTTCTGCAATCCGGAGGAGACACACTCCTTCATGGCGGTATACGCCCATGGATGAGAATCCATCCCGCGCGACGATGAACAGATTCATGCTGGTATCGTCGTCCCCTTGTGCAGCGAAGATATCGCCGATGCACCGGAGAGCGTGGTAGGTTGCTACCAGATCCGACAGTTTTCTGGCGTATCCCAACAGCTCCAAAGCATATCCGAAAGTCGTTCGTTCATCGCTCATGCCATATTCAAGGTCACTCAGTTTTGAAAGACAGGCGATGAGAAGTTTGGGATTGGGGCGACGCCCCCGATATTCCTCCAACGACTTTTGGTAATATGCCCTGGCTTCGGCTGTCGCCCCTTGGCGTAACTGCAGATTGGCAGCCACGGCGTCACACCAGAAAATCGTCCCCGGGGCCTTGAGTTCCTCCAGCAGGGGTCGGGCCGTGTCTAAGTTTTGGCACACTGTAGCGTCGTCCATTCCCATTTCGAAGTCAATGATCGCCAAGGATAATAACGCGTAGGCGTATTCCAGCGGCGAACTGTCTTGGGACGTTTTCTCTACGATCTGGGTTTGAAAACTCCGCGCGTTGGTGTAATCGGTTTTGAGAAGCAAGGACTCGGCCTCTGAGCTCATGAGGCTCACGGCAAGCTCGCCGTTCTGCATCCCGCACAGAGCAAAGAGGTTTCGTGCTTCGCCGCATAGCTGAGCACTGCGCTTGAAGTCGCTGAGACGGTAGGCGCAATTCACTTCCGCCCTGATTGCGTAGGCCTGAGCAAGCAGATGACCGCCTTGTCCAAACGCTTCACGCGCTTCCTGAGCGTATTTTAGGCCCTGCCGGAAGTTCCCGCGCTCCACCTGTAGCTCCGCGCAGTGCATCAACGCTTTGCCTTGCCCTACAAAATCGCCGATGTCGGTGGCAACCGTGAGGGCGTGATTACAATACATTTCTGCGGTGTCGGAGTCGTCCTTGTGGAACAAGTGATAGGTTGAAAGGACATTGTAAAGCTGCACTGATAGTTGAAATGTGAAATCAACACCACCGCTGCACTGACGGAGATAGAATGGCAAGTACCTTCGCCAATATTATCGTTCGCCAGCTGGAACTCCCTGATGGCCTTGGTTTCCAAATCGCCTGGGAGCTCGTTTGATTCGAAGTAATGCTGGGAATCGAAGAGCGCCAGTAAATATTCGCCATGAACCTGGTGGTCTCTACATCTCTCCAGAAGCCCCGGGATATACTCGCGGAGAGTTGGGATTCCCCTGCCAATGGCTCTCATAAATGAATCGAGCGTCAAGATCCTACAGGGCAGAGAATCAATGTCATCCTGATCAAACTAGCTTATATCGTACCTGCGGATAGTCGACGAGACGTCTTCGTCATCATACTTCAATCCCCAGACAACGACGCTTTGCAAATTCGCCAAATTCGCGGAAATGCGAGGGATGGATTCAGGCGTGGACACTTGCCGAAATGTTTTCCAGAGCATTAGAAGCTCGTACAATTGATCTCGCAACGGTCGAACCAGCTTCGGGGTAGGTGGGTGCACACCTTGAATGTATTCTCGTATAGGGACCAATGTCTTTATGCGCCCGTCGCGATCCACGTATGCCAATGATGTGCGGATGAGTGCGACCTTGCAGTTTTCGATGTCCTGGATGGGAAGCCCGCATTGCATAAGCTCGAATTCTGAGATGCCATCTGGGAGCAGGGTGAGGGCGCCCAGCAGGTCTTGAGCCCCCGGGAATGCCGCCATACGCGGACTAGAAAGCGAGAGGCTGATAGAGATATCGAGGTTGGAGCGTTTATCGCGGCCCTCTGAAAGGAGATCAGTGCGTTCCTCCTTCCAGCGCTGGAGCACAGTCTCGCTGCCTTCGTACGACACGATGTTGGCGATGAGGGAGACTGCCAGGGGGAGGTTGTCCGTAAAACGTAACAGCTCGTCGATGTCACTGTTACTTTCGCGTTCATCCGAAATGTCGAGGAAGGTTTGGCGAGCGGCCTCATATGAGAGTGGCTTCAGAGGGGCAAGGAACGGACGGGTCCAGCGAACTTTGCCCGGTCGCTCGACGCCGCGCATGGTGATCTAGGGAAAATCTCAGAGCACTGTAACGTCTCGATCTTACACCTCACCAAAAGTCCCAGATGAGGGATGTCCGTCAAGAGGGACAGGAACTCCTCGACCCGCGCACGAGAGGCAAGGGGTTCCCAGGCTGTCTCGAGATTATCCAGGACCAACAGCGTCGGTGGGCCCGATGCGAGAGAACGCACGATGAGGTTTTGCGTCGGTTCCAACTGTAGGTTAGAAGCGACAATGTGAAGCAGATCGCTATGTGTAGCTGCAGCGTCGCAGGCCACAAAATACCGCTGTTGGAATGCCTGTGCGATCTTCGGGTGATGTAGCGCGGCGGTAGCGAGACTCGTTTTCCCAATCCCGCCGCTGCCCAATATGGCAACACGGGGGGACTCCTGGAGTAATATAGCCACAATCTGTTGCAGTTCCCCATCGCGCCCATGGAATATCTTTGGGGTCGCTGGCAGTAGCGATAGCAGTGAATTGGAACTAAACGTGCATCAGAAATGAGGCAAATCGAAGCCTTTGCGTGGATTTTACCTGTCTGTAAACACGGAATGGCTTCCTGTGCTCTGGAGGACAGATCAATGCAACATCGCGCGTTGCCAAGAGTCAATCCTCACCGCTGAAAAACCGGACGCCGTGCTTCCCGACAGTGCCGCTACCAAGGCCAGTAGTTCGCCATGTCGGGCCTCTTCGTCGATCTGGGCTTTGGCCAGTCCCACTGTCGCTGCCATGGATGAGTGCAGCTTGGAGAGAACATAAGGACTGGCTGGGAAATCAGACGTGGAACACGCACAGAAAACCCTGCAAGTGAATCTCTGAGCTCTGCCTTGTATTGTTCCAACTGTTGTGTATTGCCAGTTCTTAGGAACCTCTTCAGTGTTCCCATGGCTTGTTGACGCTCCAGAAAGGAGTGGATTTTCTGCAAGGTCCTGTTCCCAGTTATCAGCGAGATCGGCGTCAGCATAAGACCACGAACTGTGCCAAATTTCCGACAGTGTGCAAGATCGAGGGCGGAATGAGGACTGTCGTCTGCGAGCCGACGCAGAGGTCGATGACTACCCATAGAAGCTCGTGGATCTGTTCGACTAGTTGCACATACTCCTGCTTTTGCACTTTGAACGACTATTCATGAGGCATGGACGTCAAATGGTGACTGAAACGAGAGATAAATCGCCACATACTCGGACGATGCCGAATATGGCGAAGCTCACGCCGGAGATAGCATGAAGAAAGGGCACCTGCGATGAGCTTGAGACATCTCGAAGGGCCCCAGCAGCAACGGTGGCCTTCTGCAGAATGCTGGCTGGTTCGCGAGGCTTGTTCTTCGGTGGATTCAGACGCGGTGGCATGTGTAAGAAGGTTGAGAAGGCCGCGGATTGGCGTTTAAATAAAGAATCTCAGATATTGGATCCGGAGCGCTCGGTGACAAATGGAGGATCGATATCGTAAGAAAGTCGGAAACGCGGAGAGAAGCCACTCACATATCCTTATCCAGGAGCGCGCCATGTGTCCGCTGAGTTTAAGCGCCGATGTGTCGTGTAGCTTAACCGCCGCAATACGATCCGTGTGGTCACGTCGAAGTGTTTGCAATCCTCCAACAGTGGTTCCGGGCCGTGTAATATTCTACCTACCTACCTACCGGACTGGATCGCGTAATGATATCGCAAATCTTGGAGCAGGCAGCGGCCCAAGAGCGGCCCGTGATCCGGGAGAAATTTAAGGTGATCTCCAAGTGATCTCCGACGCCAAAGGGATGCTCTCTGTCATGGCGTTCAGGCGGCCAACAAAGCGGTTGATGAGCAATTTCGTTAGGATCGTTTACCGGGTCATTTTGTCAGCGTATTGGAATAAAGAAGGGGGGGAAAGAGAGTCGACCATACATTTATTATGGTTGAGCGACCTGGGGTGAAAGGATTTGGGGCGCAAGCTGAACGCGAGGTGGACGTTGGGGTCAAGTTGTGAGTGCACCGCCACCGCGTGACCCACCGCGTGTCATCGCCTCGCGACAACATCAGCAAACACGGAATGTCGAACTGATTCAGAATGCAAATCGGGATGAATGTTTTATGGCAAGGGGGTCCGGGGCTCAGGGTGCAGGAGTGCCACTCGTGATGACGAGGTCAATTTTCTTTCTCCATCTAATTTTCTTTCGGATTTTATTTTATTTTTGAACGTCTGTAATCCCCATATGACTCTACAGCGCACCGAAAGCGAGGAGCCGCGGACCATTGGAGTCCGAGGAATTCGCCATTAGTTGATGGTGGCGGGGGAGGGTTGTTTTCGCCCAGTGGGAGAAGAGACAAAGCACTGGTTTGCGGCGGAGATCAAAGATGCAAATACCTGGCGCTGATCGTTTCCCAGGCATCAGGTACTCAAATGGAACAAGAAAATGGCGGTGACGGCTTCCTTGGGCCTATCCAGATCGAGTCTGCCACTACACTCTCGCAGTCCCATAGCTGCTTCTTTCTGACCGCTAAATACCTTACCTGGAACGGCGATATCAGAAGGCGTTCTTGGGTAAGGCCCTGCATACTATCCATGTTTGTAAACGATAAACAGCTGTTTATAAACCTGTTTTTGATTGGTTCCGCCAAAAAGGTCTGTTTATAAACACATCTTGTGCGTAGGCTTTGGAGCCGATTTTTGAGGAAGTTCTCGAAGTGACAGACTTTACTTGCTCAGATCAACGCTTTTGCAGTTCTCGGATAATTGAATAATGATGAGTAGGACAGCTCAAACACGAGCACGCAGTCGGTCGGCGCCGTCTCAAATACGACGTTCAAGAACTTCCCGCGAGTTTATTAGCACATTGCATTTGCATCGAGGCTCATCTGCATCCATTGCTGCAGTGGGTCGACTGCGAACCCAAACAAGTGCGTGCCCAGAGCTCCTCTCTTCTCATGAGCACATCTAGATCACGGGCGACTTAACGACCGCACAGAAACCCGATCTGCCACCACTACATGAATATTACAGGTCCATACCACTCGAAATCACCATATACTGACTCGCGCGCCCGTGCACTTCTAGCAAACGGCGTCACTATCAGCGTCCAGATCGTCGGTTTCTTCAAACAGGATCCCAATGCCAATGCAGGGCCGAACGACGTGGGGATCCCCGTGATGGAGACTCGAGTTCGCGAAGATGGCGCCGGTGCGAGATGGGTTTATCAAGGGCGCAACGTGGGTCATTCTCTAGGATGTTCGATGATGCTTCTACATAGAATATCCAAAATTGTTATCGCAAGAGCGCGGTGTTGTGATATGTTTGTTGCTCTTTGACGCGTAAAGACGTCACGTGGGGTGTGCCATACTGTTGAGTTGCAGAGTTGGAAGATGGACACGTTGAATCACGGCCGCATTAAATTGAAGTTATATAAGGTGACACAACAGATAATCATTGCTCCGAAAGTACAGGTGATCTGACATAAGGTGGAGGGGAAAACAGAAATGAAGGGAAAATGCTCAAGCAGGTTGCAAGGAGGCGTTCTAAAATTTCAAGCCTGGCCTCCTCGAATGATGTCCGCCGCCTACACAGTGCCTGGTTAGCATGCAATACAGGCAGACTAGCCCGTCCACTTACACGTTCTCCAATCATATACACTGTCGACGACTACACCGCACAAGTATTAGCAGACTTCCTCAAACAATAAAGCTCGAATCGTACCAGATGAGCACTGACGGGGAATGGAATGATTGATGCATCTATAATCACGTCAGTTCAGCTCTGCTCTGCTTTGGCATTGCACAGAATCAACGCACCTGCAACACGGACATTCTGCGTGCCATACACCTTCAGCGCCCTGTCCACCACTCCCCCGAGGTCCTGTGGCATCATCGACAGCGATCCCACCTCATGGTTATCGCTCCCCACCACACCACGCAGCCACTCTTCGATCTTGGCATCGCTATCCTTGTCCTTTCCGGGCTCGAACTCGCCCGCGTAGATGCTGTCGAGCGGAGGCGCGACAAGCATCCGACGCGCGAGCTTGATGCCGCCGACCTGCGCGGCTACGTCGAGCGGGTGCGCCCAGTACGCGGGGTCCACGGCGGGCGCCGTGAGCGGGTTGGCCGACACGATGTGCGTGCGCCCGCGCGAGAGCGGCGCGTACAAAACCGAGATGATCGTGGTGTAGTCCCGCGCTGGGCGCTGGTTGAATACTGTGGGACCGGCATATCCAGGCTCTGTAGCGCACCGTGAAAGCTCAGAAGAGGAACGATGTGGGAAGAGATGTGTACCGCGTACCGACGTTCATCTCCAGCGGCAGCTCCTTTTCTCGCTGGTACAGCGCGAGCGCAATCTTGTGCTGCGCCGCGATTCCCATCGCGAGCGCGGGGTTCCCGTTGGAGAATTGTTCCGCAAAGCGCGTGAGGTTCGCCTGCGCCTGCGCGAGGAGCGTCTTCAACTGGTCCGGGGTGAAGACGTCCGACGGCGCGGCGATTCCCAGGGAGCGCGGGACGGCGGAGTATAGTCCTGCGCGGGTGGTGAGGCCCAGATATTGGAACAAGAAGCACTTGATTTGCGTACCTGTATGGTTCTTGAACCACAATGCCTCCTGCTCGGCCGCGAAAGTGAGGTTGAGCAACAACGCGTCTTTAGTGAGGCTAACAAATCATGGGCGATTGGCCCGTGTACAGTGAATCTTGACAAGAACGTACGTGATATTAGTGAATGCATTCGCCCAGCTGTGAACATGGTCTGGAAATCATAATCAATAAGAATGCATGGAAATGGAACTCCGGATATTTCGACGTCTACCTGCGAAATTCTCGCCAACAGTGGGCAAGCTGAGAATAGGCGTAACGCCCGCGGCCTTCAGAATTCTGCCAATATCTTATCAACACATCTGGTCCTCCAAAATGAGATCAAGAATCAAAGACCACGCACGTAGAATTCCCAACCCCAGACAATTCGAGGACCTTCGGGCTGCCAATCGTCCCCGCTGAGAGTATGACCTCTTTAGACAAACTGATTGTCTGTGTCTGATTGTTCACGACGTACTCAACACCGCTGGCTGTGAGCTTCGCATTCGCACCGCAGGCGGGCTTAGCCCAGAGGATGCGCGAGACAGTTGCATTGGTGATGACGACGAGATTCGGGCGGTTTGCGAAGGGCGTGTAGTACGCACATGCGGCTGAGCATCTGCGTACTTGAGTCTCAGAACAGTCAAAGGAGGACTCAATCCGAGGAGGACCCACCGCGTGTTATTAGCCGCATCGATCGAATTCGGCGCGATGCCCACTGCGTGGGGGTTACCGTTCGCCAGATCCGGCGACGCCGCGAACCCGAGACCTTCCGTAGCTTTGCGCCACAGCGCGGACTGCGCAAAGAAGAAATTGGGGAAGCCGACCTTGACACGCCCCGCGAAACCGTGGACGGACGACAGAAAGCGCACACCGCTCGCGTTCTGGAACGCATTGGGCGGGGTGAAGATCTCGGATTTCTTGAAGAATGGGAGGAGTTGGTCCCACGTCCAGGTGACGTCGTTGTTCAGCTGACCCCAGGCGTCGTACTGTTCCTTTTCGGCGCGCGACTGGGGGCGGTCAGCCAGTTTAATGATGTCCGCGACGTATCTGAGAGGTCGCCGACGCACAAAAATCATGCTGTTGATGATGGTACTTCCTCCGAGCGCCTTTCCTGCATTCACGGTGAGGGTGCGCCCGTTGAGGTTGGTTTGCGGGACCGTGGTGTATGCCTGGATCGATAACGTTACAACATAGAACGCTAACATATTATGAGCAGAATAATTACCCAGTTCAGAGTCGTGAAGGATATCCCGGTTCCAATGCGCCCAGGGATGAAGACCTGTGATATAAGTGAGAATTCGAAGAGGGAATATGAGCGCACAGCGCAGAAGTTTGGAACGTACCTCTGGGAGGCTTTCTGCGTTGAATCCGGCCTCCAAGACAGCCACGGTGACGTCCTTGTCCTCCGTCAGCCGGCTAGCGACCGTCAAGCCGCTGTAGAGCTTTAAAGTCAGGGATTGGTAATACAGAACCCAGGGAAGACAACCCACGCGGTCCCACCGCCCACGACTACATAATCGTAGACCGGGGTCGACAGAGCTTGTGTAGCAATTGCAAGTCCGAGAATAGCGACCCTCATTGTATGGGGTCAACTGGGGTGCGGGTCGGCCGCTCCCGCTTATATAGTGGATTAGAAACGCCGATTTTTGCGCGCCAAATGACAACTACCCCTCTACATATCTCTTCGTATGGGAGTCTCAGTACCTTTTTTAGTTTCATTGCTCGCCCTTTTATAGTTACATTGTTGAGTTATATTCACACCGGGGATTGCCAAATTTAGGCACCCCGGACTTCACATATCAGTTGCACTTTTTTTTTTAGTTAGGATACCGTTAGTTTCGAGCTTGGGTTTTGGCTCATCTTTTTCGGAATCTGATACTTTGGGTTTCAAGTTTCGGTCACTAAAATTATTATTTCTTCGAGTAGATTCAGTTCAAGTGATATGTATGCTTATACTACTGGTACCGGCTTGCATTTGCACTGTGGGCAAAGACTGCTGCCCTTGAAAGCCAAGTGTGATAAATGCATGTGGTTCATACCCTGCCACACGTAGCACATAAAAAATCTTTGTCATATTTTCCTTTGTGCTAGACAATGTTCGGCGCCAGCCTTCCTCCGCAAGCTAGAGAGACAGATGTTGAAAATTGAAATCTGCCGCCTGCGGCTGTGCTTCCTGGGCTCTCCCCAACCTCTCTTGTTCGGATTCTGCGATTCCAATGACACGAGCTCCTCATCCAACTCCCATTAAATCTCGTTGAGAGAAGTGCCCAGCTCGTGCAGCCCATTCAACCCATACAACTCGCAAAGAATATCTAAACAATTTGAACAAGACACCCGTCAGACAAAAGCCTAAACATCTATACCGGAAAGCCTAAAGCCTTTACACTGATTTAAATTGAAGAACCGGCCCACTCAGTGATCACGCTCTGTGCTCCCCACATAATTCATCGGCTTCAGCGCATATTCCGATGGTGGATCAGGTCGGCGCGGGCCTAAGAGCCGCCCGGGATGAGCAAAGTTCAGCGTGAAGATGGCGAGCACAATCATCCCGCCATCGAGCACATTGAAGTACACCTCGGTGCGCATTATGCGTCCGTGCCAGCCCGCGCCGAGCTCGATGATGCGGTAGATCGACCTGCGAATAGGTACTTCAGCACAGCATGTGAGATCGCACCGACGGGATTGCGTACCGGACGAAGAGGACGAGCGTGGAGAATCCCAGGGCGTAAATCATGCACTTGGTGTCGCCGTCCAAGACCCGACGATCGGTTATTTGCATTCTCACTGGAGTGTCATTGGCGTAACGGAGGAGAAAGTCGGTGGCGAGGCAGCAGTACATAACGAGGGCGGCTGGAGGTACGTGGTCAGGTCGGGTGCTCCGAAACGCATTGAGAGAGAGTTTGGCTTGCCGAATTGGAACACGATGCCCCCGAGCATGATATGTGCGCCCTGAATCATTTCAATCAGAGTGTTGCGAACGGCACGATATTCGGCCTACCAATTGGGTCCCGGCACGAGTGCTGGCACCCGACGCAATCCCGCCACCCGCCGCCTGCACGAGGAGTGCGACGACGTCCTACGTCGATACCTGAGTCACGTTGTCCCAGCAGTCTCTGAAGGGGCTTACGCATGATACGAAGAGAACAGTATCTGGGAGCGTCGAATTAGGTTCAGAACTCCAGGTGGATATAACACATACAGGCTGTCGGGCTCAGCCGGGCGTAGCAAGGACCCAAGAGGGTGACGATCCAGGCCAGCAACACGAAATTCACCGCGATGAGCGGCGTCGGGGAGATGACGGTTGCAACGACTCTGTGGGGATGTGAGTGCACAGTCTTTGCCGAGAGAAACAAAATACGCACTGCATCATGAAGGGGTCATGAAGGCTGGGCGAAGAGGACGACCAGAGCCGGCCACTCCATCCGACGAGTTCGCCGACGCCGCAGAGACAGGCTGTGGGCAATAGCCACCACATGCGATAGTAAGTTGCTTGACCAATGTGGAGGACTACGCAAGGTCAGAGAAGAAGGGACAGCCGACAAGGAGCCTACTTGTACTGAGCGCAAACAGTGCAATGAAGAGCACCGCGACGAATTCCTGGGGAACGTAGCCGTATTGCGAATCCGCGAATGCGAGTGAGGCGGAGTGGGGGTTTGCTACTAGGATGATCAGCGACCTTGCAGGTAGGTACGCTCCCAAACAACTTACACATAGTAGAAGCAGGAATTTGGACAGAAGCAGGAATTTGGTAGGAAGCTCAGGCTGAAGTTGCGAAGGGAGGTTGACGAAGATTGAGACCTGGACAGTCCGGCTTTTATTGAACTTTAGTGTCAAGGGCATTCTATAGTTAAAGTTAGTTTCCACTCCGGCGCCAGGTTTACGCCGCTTGTAAGATCTGGGCAGTATACTGCCATGCCAAGCCTGAGGTGAAGCGCAGTGAGCTGTATTGGATCGCAGCACTTCTCGCCCAAGTTGTATAGGATTTTTAGTCATTTGGGATTTGATAGTACGCCGTTTTTCCGGGAATTATTTCATTGGACGAGAAGAACCTTGGAAGAGCCGTCTGATCCCGAGACTTTTGGGGAAATGAAAGATGCCGGCGTTACAAGGCAGCCGCAGTTCTGAGGTCCATGGACGAGATTTATTTTTACGCCAAATACAGTTAGATACAAGGTTAAGGGTTGGAAGCCTACGGGATCCAGCAGAATATGAGCGCGCCGATTGTCCGGTTAAGTTCTCAGAGGTGCATCTCATCATGCCATGGACCTCTGGAGAAGCCTCTTCGCTGAGGGTTTGAATGGCCGGCCCTAAGGGTCCAGCTGTGTTGAATCTTGATCCAGCATTCTCGGAGTCGCGAGAGCATCGGAATGTAGAACGCGTAAGGCAAGGCCTCTGGTGGTAGGCATGTTCAGAGCGAGGGAGGAGGCCACGTAAGCAGTATTGAAAGCGGAGTGATCCGTGCCTCGGCACTGCCAAACAAGGACAACATTTCTTCTCTTCAGACCACCATCGCGTTTCTCTCCGTCGGACCACTCTGTTTTCGCACGAACACATACATTCGCGACGACGCGTAATAATTCATGGCCCGCCTTCAAACACGGTTAGCTATCCCGCGAACGTCGAGGCCCAGTCCTTCGCGACGAGTCTCGCAGGCTCACATGCCTCAGAGCGCGACAGCGGCATCACCTCGCTTCGTGGCCTCTATCAAGGCACTCCTAACTGTCTCGAAGCATCTTTGTGGAACTATGCGGCACTCTGAGGGCTTGGGGCACGGAAAATAGCCCTCGAGCTCCCGAAGAGCGTAACGTAGCGTCCGCATCGTGCTTTCGAGTTCATGAACGAAGGATCGCGTCCCGACACAGTGCACATGATCCGCCTCACCCTATGGGCGCACTCACGCATCGAGGAAAATGCAAGCTTTCCAATCAGTTGTCTCGTGCAAACATGGTCACTGTCTCCGTCGAGGCAACACCCACTCCGACTTCAGTGGGGATGCCCCGCGTGCATATTCGATGGAATTGATCGTCCCGGCCCTGAGATCGCGTTCCTGCGGGTGATGCCTCGCTGCACAACACGCGTCCTTTCTTCTAGGACACCGGAGCTCCTCCAGAGCCCCAATTGTGTATGCTCCAACGCTCGGTGGAATCCATTCGTCAATTTCCCACCGGAGCCTCCAGTCAATGCCATCTGACCCGATGGACGTCGGCCATTGTGAATGACTGTACGATTCGACAACGACTATGTGTTCGCAGAAGGTCATGCTGCCCAAAGCGGGTATCGTGACTCTAATAGTGTACGATGTTCCACGGCTCGAGTGTCGGAGAAGGGGATAACAGGCTGAGTCCCCTGGACCATGCAGTCTTTTTCCCTACATGGCCTATAATCATGCGAGGCTCGAGCGCGCAGGCGCAACAAATCCGCAATTGAGCTTGCGTCGATATAGCCAGCAGTTGGTATGTGCCAGCACCAGTACACTTGGCGCCGCAGTACAAGAAGTCAATCATCGCCTCTGTGAGCGGTCTGCCAAGGTTCAAGTTGCAATTTATCCATGAATTCTTAAAAAAAAAGCAACTTCGCCAGGATCCTCTCGAACTGTACGTATCGTATCACTCATCTTCAAATTTCTCTTGCCTTTGGACCTTTCTCAGTCACTTTGCTTGAACATCTTGTGCGCTTGAACGAGGCGGCGCTGGAAAAACCAAGTTCGCGGATTAATTTGACCATTTCGAGTAGATATTCAATTCATGAGTCGGGCACCCTGCCGTTATCCTTGTTCCAATCAAATCGGGAAGGGTTACCCAGTTGAAGACCAAAATGGGAGTCCAATGAATTGATGGCGGCCAGATAACCCAAAGATAACCACGATTTTTCTTCCTTTCAGGGAATTCGCGTGGCTTGTTTGCTCTATTGTGACACTCGTCACTCGCGTCCTTTGCTCTCCCGACCGCGTCCATTACATCCAGTGGCATGTCCAAGAAGAATAACAACTCCGGCTATGAGAGTGACACCGGAGCGCGGGACAACCCCTCCTGTTGGCACTTCGAGAAAAATAGAACGGTCGAAAAAAAAATTGTTGTCCAGACTGGGTCCGCAATTCATCGCTCCAGCTCATCAATTAACTCACCCTCCATGCATAGGCACCATGTCCGTCTCCTCAATCACGAGGGCCGCGCGATTTGCCGCATTATGAATGCGTGCGGTTGGTCTGTTGTGAAAATTGCCATCATCTTTGGCATTTCCCAAAAACCCGTCTCGCGGGCTGTGTCGAATAGCTACACCCCACCAGACGATCCCACTATGGACTATGCCCATGTCGACCCCGAATTCCGTATAAAATTCCCGCCTGTGAAGAGCTCCCAACTGGCCAAGGTGAATACGCACGATACTCGCCGCACAATCATAATCCGCATTTTACAGCCGTCTCCTACCGTGATCGAAATCCTCGATTCGGACGACGAACAGGATACTAAAGAAGGAATCCTTTCTCCTGTCCCTGGCGATCCGATGACAGGCACTACGGCGCCGACGACGTCCACGAGTGGAAGGCCAATGGTGCGTTTCTTTTTTTGCAGTAGCCTTCACACCAGACGGATGTCACCAGAGAACCGCAAAGGCACAATTCCTGGAGTTTATGCAGAAGTCTCACGACCTCCATACATCTGAGGTACTGTAATCCTATGTGTGTCGTTTGGGTCTCACGTCGTTGTATCAGGAACCTGTTGACGGCTCTACTTCACCGCAAGATGCCGACGACGCATCGGGTTCCATGGCTGCTGCCGTCAATTCCAGTCTGAATCAGCGTCAGATACAGTACTCTCCGCCTGTGGCGTCGCCTTCTCATAAGACGACAGGGCCCATACCTCCTCTGCCCATGCGCAAAACTGCAAGCATATTCGCCAACTTCTCCAGTATGCCGGTATGTACATGCCCAATTAGCTGGACTCTCTAAAGTTCATTCGATGTTCAACGATCTAGGGCGGCCACCCGAGTGCTACCGATTCGCGAACAGCGAAACCTGAATCTTCGTCGGTAACTGCAGCTTCACCCGATCCACGCCAGGCCACCCAGACCTTTCCGCCGCAGAAGGGCAAGCCATCCCAGTCTAATGGCAACAATATACGGTCCTTGTTCGGCAACTCTGACGCAGAGACGCCGCGCCTAACTCCCGCGCCCACACCGGTACGTCGCGGGGATGCCGCAATATCGACACATCGTTCTAATGTTCCTTCCCAGGGATCCTCGAACCGCGCTGCCCAAAAACGACCCCACGATGTGGCCATCGGCTCAGTTCCTCCCAGTACCCCTGTACGTCTCTCTTGCATCCCTTATTTTCCCACTCATCTGTACGTCAGGAATCTACCTCGGCATCATCCGCATCGGCAGCCAAGAAACCTCGCTACCTGCCTCCGCGCAATTATTTCGCGCCGGTGAGTCGTGCCGGTCATTGCTGTGGCCTGAGTGACTATCTGAAGTCGCTTCACAACCAGGTCTATCCCCACCACGACTCCCAGAGCACTGATCGCACCTCGGTACGCGCCATCGCAAGCACTGAAGGATGCAACTGATTTAATCGTCCAGCAATCTCAGATGAGCCAGTCGCCTCCCGCCCAGCGGCCCCTACCTCCCAAGCCGATGGTAGGCTGTCTTTCATACCTCTAACCGAATGGCGGGGACCTCATTGCGGATTAGGGCGCGCCTCTGCCCTTCCCCCGCGAAGCGCTCCGGGCCCGCCGCGCCCTCGCCGAGGCCGAGCTCGACGCCTTCCTCGCAGACGTCGCCGGGGCGGACCTCTCCGCGCACCGCGCGCTCTTCCTGGCGCAGGGCTTTGACATGGGCATGCTCCGCGTTGTCGCGGGGTGGGAGCCCGCAGACGTCGACCGCGCGGTGTACCCGATGCTGCAGGACGGGGGGAGCGAGCTCGACGGGCGGCGAGGGCTGTCACGGCTCCAGGTACTCAGTCTGAAGATTGCCCTTGAGAGGCTGGGAAAGGAGGAGTAACCTTTGAGATTTGAGCTTCGATTTTTTGATTCTTGGTGGGACTCGCACGGATGGAACGGGGAGCATCCATGCAGCGAAGAATATTGTACCGTATTGTATTACTGTCGTTTGCATAAGTCCGTGAAAACACGAAAAAAATGTGCAGTCACGTGCAGGAAGAGGAACTCCCGAGGAGATTTCCACAAGAACCATTACAGATAAAAAGCACTGATTACAGGTTGCAGGGTTCTTTGAACATGTCCCAAATCAGCATGCCGTTCCTGCCGGAACACGTGACATTGAACAATATAGCTGATGGACGGCCGGAAGGGATATATCGATGACCTGACACAAAAACCAGAATTCATTCCACTGCGTCTTGAGCATCTCCGAAACATGGTGAGACTTGAGTAAACTTACACGTGACTGCGCGATTTTTTTTTGTGTTTTCACGGACTTATGCAAACGACAGTACAAGAGAGCAGTAGCAACTAGACGACCAATGCGAAGCACCGACAGGTCATCATCCTGTCGCTGTTCAACTTGGTAGCGATTCGACATCAATCAGGGTGACAGTTAGGCGACGGTTGAATTAGACGAAATTGTATTGTACGACAAACAATTAAGATTACACGAAGCTTTTATAGTTCTTTATAGTTCCAAGACCTTATCCAAGAGCATGAGCTCTTCTTACAAATTCCACGCCGCCTTGATCATATCCGCCGCCTAAGAAAATGAGTGAGTGAGTAATTCCCGTACAAGTTGAAGCGACTTACCTTCTCAGCGATGGCGTAGACGGTCGGTTGAAGAGGCGCAGTGATGAGCATGGGGAAAATCCCAGCATCTACGACACGGACGTTCTGGAGTCCGTAGACCATCAGATGCGAGTCCACGACGCCTGTAAAATGTAGTTAGTAGGCATAGCGGGGGACGTATGGGTGACCTCACCTCCAATATCCTTGGGTGCCATCGCCGTCGTTCCTATGTCCAGCATCAGTCAGTACTAGCCCTCTCACAGTAGGAGATGACGTTATCTACCCGCGAGATGGTTGAACGCAATCAGTGAGTCCCGCACGTATCTGTAGACGTACATGAGAACCAGGGTGAGGCCCAAAACAGTTCAGACTCACTCCTTGAGGTCCGCGTCGCTCTGATACTGAGCTGCCGAAGGGACATTAGGCCCTGAGATTATCTCAGAGAGCGGAGAGGTGCTGGTCCATTTCTCTGTGAACTTGAGCCCCGCCGTCACGACATCCGCGTCTAAGGCCTATGTCAAAAAATCGGTGCAATGTCCGTCGCTGGGGCACTGACCAAAGTCAAACTTGAGGTATCCAACATCGATGGTAGGCGCCAGCGTCGCATTTTGACTGTTGATGTGGACTGAGCCGCGGCTGAATGGTTGCATCGCGGCGGCAACCAGAGTAAGGTAGGAGCTGTTGGCGCCGGGCATAGATGCGAGGCCTCCACTCGCCACAAGCGAGTATCCGACAGTGCCGATCTTCCCTTCTGCAAATGCCGCCCGTTGGTGTGTATACTGAACCTTCTGGAGCGGAGTCAACGTCGTTGCGGCGATTTCCGAGTCCAGTTTTGCCAATAACGAAGTGGCTTGCGAGGCATTCACGACGCTCTGGAGAGGGACGGCCGCGAAGAAGCTGAAGGTGTAGGTCATGGGACCTGTGCGCGAGGTCGCACTGCGCAAGGGGATATTCTGTAAGAAACACATTGACAATCGAGCAAATCGAGCTCACTATTCAGTCGCTGCCTCAGCAGCGAACGTCGAGTTGATACGCAGTTGATCTACATGACAATCAACACGAAGGTTCCAGATGGCAGAAAGTTGACGCACCCAGTGTCTTGAATCCTGGCCGAACGTTGAAGTCGTTAGCAATAAGAGGATGATCCTTGGTGTTAGATTTATTCCATATTCTCAATGAAAGAAGGTCAACGGAACGCACCTGCAAATTCTCGCCGATCTGGGGAATATCCAGGATGGACTGGATGCCGAGCGAGGACAGCAGTGTTGCATTTCCAACCCCAGATACCTCCAAAAGTTGAGGCGTCTTCAGAGCTCCTGGTAATACACGCAAGGTCAGCAGATAGACTGATCTCAAGGCACAAAGCGACGAGCCTGCGGACAGAATGACTTCTTTGCTAGCTTGAACCGTGTATTTCTGCCCGGCGACCACAAAATCGACGCTGGAGGCGATGATTTGCCCTTTGACCGTGGCGAAGTTGATTTTGGTAGCTTGTGCGCCAGTCAACACGATCAAATTCGAGTCTTGCTCAGCTGGGGCGAAATAACCCGGGGCGGCATAGAAGCGCACACCCAAGGTAGGGCTGACATCTCTCGCCAGAGGAGAAATACCCGAGGAGTTTCCTCCGTTCTGAAGGACGATTAAACACTATGACGACCAAAGTGACTGAAAGAGACATACGGGACTCTCGTTGTAACCCCAACCACAGTTCACTGCGGAGCTAACGAGCGGGATGTCGAGGTCGGTGACGTAGTTATTGTAGCTAACCTTGATGTATAGATTTCAGCACAATACCAAAACCAGTGTGAGTGATTATTCTCACCTCGATCGGACCACCGGTCCCCTGAGATTCCTTGAGAGCAGACGTGTCGACTTGACCGGGATACAGAATCGTGGGTGCTGTCCAGTTCTCGCTTTTCTTGAAATACGGGAGGAGGCTGTCGAAGGACCAAGACGCGTCGTCGATGACTTCTGACCATGCGTCATAATCGTCGGCCGCTGCCCGTCTCCAAGCCTGGTCGCAGATAATCAGCGCGAGTTCAAAGCCGAACAGAACAAGGATACCAAGCCATTTATACCGCTGGAGCCTCCGACCAGCTTTCCTCTGAAAGCAGAGAGTATCAGATGCTGCCAACTCAACCGTGTGAAATCTTACCGGGCGAGATACATCGAACGGTTGTTGAGTCCTTCTTGCAGCGTAGAGGTGAACCCCCAGTCGTAGTCTGGATTGCCGATATATCCCTGGCTATTTGGAACGTCGATCGTCGTGTCATTTGGCCTGTACATTCCGGCCTCAATGACGCCGACTTTAATGTTTGGGTTCTCAGCCAGTCGGGAGGCGACGGTGATACCGGCAGTGCCGCCCCCGACGACTACAAAGTCGAATGAGGTCTCGGCAAACGCTTGTGCGTTGGAATCTGGGATGGTTTTTAATTTCGGTGGAGGGTGAGCGGGAATATGCTCACCTAACATTCTGGGCAGCACAGTGGCTGACGCAAGCCCAGATACAGTCAAATAGAAGATGAGGCAGGTGAGTGACATGTTTTCAGGCTCTCGGTTGAGTGGAAGCTCTGAGAAGGTAAAGTGGACGGTGTGGGTTTGGAATAACTGCGTAGCGTCCTCCTTCCTCTTATACAAAAGTATTGGCGTCCACCAAATGGATGTGCGCTACCCGCCGCAAGAGACTCTGTCGCTCACCTTACCTTTTTCAAACACGGACTTTTGAAGCGAGTTATTTGAGCTCTCCCGGATCAATGATTTGCACCCGAAACAGGTAAGAATGACGAGTGAAGATTTGCGGCGTTGGTTATTTCGGGAAAATGTCCGTTTTCATCAAGAAGTCAAGAAGTCTTCACCAATCTGCACCTCGGGTCTATTTCTGGAGACTGGGGTAGGTCAAAGGATGGGTCACAGTGGCGCGTCCCGCTCTTTGAGAAGGAAAGAGAATAAATATGTCATTCTCATAGGAGCAAGTTGCCTCCAAGTCTGTACATGCACCCACTGGTTTGCTCCGCGGCTCTCCCGTCCAAAATCGTGTCTGCGTACCTGAATGCTCTCCGATCACTCCAGGCACCCCTGCTAAAAATTTCCGTAAGGGAATCGAAGCTGACGGGATTGGCGGTGGGTCAGAATTTCGAGGGACGAAGCCTCAAGTCCCGGAACGGCCCGCAGTGGGCCCGTGCGTTCCGTGAGAAGTGCTATGCCCGCCTGCCAAGTTTCCCTGTACTCCATTGCATCCACCAGGCGCTCCGCCCCTCCCCGCAACCAATTTCTGAATTCGGAATTTCATTTCTCGCCAAGTTTCTCGCTAAATAATAGTAAATTGTTATGATGTTGACTTGCCAATTATGATGTGGATACTTTCTGCGCATTCACTGGCAGTCGCGATAACCGTCCCTTTAAAAGGACCCGGATCCACCTCGCTGTGCGATGCCGATCTCGTCATCCCTCATCCAACTTCAGTGTTGTCGGCGCGTATATGCAAATGGACTTGGTCTTTCCCCATTCTTTGAGGCCTGCAGTTTCCTCGGTCACTGCAATACATGTTTGTTCAAGTTCGCACTTTTACATGGGCAAAGAGGATTTGTTAGGATTTGTCACTTCTCTCGCAGTTGGGCACAAAACCTGGGTCCAGGAACCCCCGAGTGGAGGGCTCTCTTTCTCTCTTTCTCTTTCCGCATGTCAATTTTTTGCTCTCGGAGACAAAAGGAGACAACTCGGAGAGTACTAATTGCGAGCCCACGCCGGCGACCGTTGTCCTCGGCGCCGTTGCTATGCCGAACAGGGACGAGATTGCTGTGGTGCATAAACCCATCCGGTCTGCAGCGGTCGGTAGCCTTCGGTAACTGCGTCGGGACAGGGGGGGGACAGAACACCAAAAAAGCCAAAACTGTACAAAGCCCGTATGTAGATGTGGCGATTTTTACGTCGCACCGCGGAGGAAAGTTCAGAACCAGGATGATGTAACCCACGCGGCCATCATTTTTATGCCTCGGATCTCACGACCGGATCAGGCGCACGTTCGGCAGTGCTCTGCACTGAGGCTGTCTTCAGAATGTCTCTGTGTTACCTTCCAAGCAGCTCACGATCCAGTATGGCTTGGCAATAGGTAGCCCACGACGACATGCCTTTTTTCAGACAGTGTGGTCGGCCTAGGTTGCGTTCGGCATTATTCTTCGCCGGAGGCTGTATCACAATTGAATGATTGCCGACGAAGCGCCGGTGCGGAAATTTTCTGATTCCGTTCAGGGGCTCGGTGAAACGTAGCCCAAGACCCAGCCCGCGCATTTTTCGACAGGCCATCGCATTTTGGGAGAATAAAGGCTGGGATCGTGTTCATGTTCTGCATTCTTCTTCGCCCGGCTGGTCCCCTTTTCCACAACTTTTCATATTCTCCTCTTTCCATCCACTCTCTTCACGCTTTTACTTTTTTCCCTTCTTCGTCTATTATGCGCATCCCATTCGCTGTGTTCCTGTCCCTGGCCCTTACATTGCCCTTGTTGGCGGCGCCCGTGGCCCATGATGATATTAATGATACCATGGTAATGGGCTTGGTTGTCACTGTTCACAGAGGAACTTTACACTGAACTCACAGGACGTCGCGGCACCGACTCTGGAGCAGGGAATTGCAGGCTCATTGCTCACTGGTATCCCTGGAGCGGAATTGGTGCGTCATCCTAGATGATCCTGCGCCGCACTGGATGAATCATGTTCATTAGGCCCTAGACGCGCGGAACAAGGTCAGCTTCAAGAAGATAATCAAGGTGCCCACGAAACCGAAAGGTATGCTTCTTCCTCGACCTCTCTCAGCATCACTCAATGCTCCATCATAAAGGCAAGCCTGAGGATAAGCCCAAGTACGCACATAAGCCTAAGCTAGCGCCGAAGAAACAATGTACCTGGTGTTTTCCTTCTTGTTCAAATTCAGACAGCTCACGAATATTCGCACAGCGGGGAAGCCCCACCACAAGGGCGCATACAAGAACCCGGGGACCAAAAGGCCGGGCAAACATAGTGCGTGGTCTGTCTCCTGTCCCCGAGTTTCTGAAGCTCATCGATACTCGTCCAGCTGGGAAACCGCCCATCAAGTTCCCCGCTAAACCAGGGAAGACGCACGACTCAGGGCTCCACGCTGACGGCGGAGCAGGACGGGGATAATCAGGTGCAAATCGTAAGTTCGCCACCGTGGTTGCAGCTCTGCAGGATCTCGACGGATGCGCATAGGCAGGGAGATGCACGGACTTTTGTCTGAATTTTTGAATTTAATTAATTAATTGAGCTCCTGCCTACCCAGCTGTGGCTCGTCTGTGCCTCTATTATCTTCAGTACAATTCTACCTACGAGATGGATGTTCGGCGAGCGTGAGAGCAAAGATTCTCTGTTCTGTCTCTATTCCTTTCGTTCTGAATTACGACCCTTGGTCCAAGAATCCCTCGCTATTCTATCATTCTTCTTTATTTGCTTCATATCCGAGAGCACCTTCTCTGAGTGCTCACCCCAGCTAGCTACTTACTCCACCTTCGTCGCCGTCCAAAACGCCGCGTGGTACACATACCCAAGCATGCCCTGCGCGTTGCTCGTGTACGTCGTGTCGATGGTGCGCTCGTCCTGTGCGCGCCGCATCGCATAGCAGGTGTAACGAAGAAGGAAACCAAATGCGGGAATGAAAACGGTGAGTGAAAATAGCGCGCAAAAAGCTACAGGCGACGCACGGCGATGCGGAAACCAACGGCGCGCGCGAGGGCCTTGACCTCCTCGAGCGAGAGCTCGATGCTCGGGTCGTTGCTCGTGTTATTCTCCCAGTGCCAGAGCAGGGGGCCTGCGCTCGCGAGCCAATATCAGTTGATGCGCTTGACCATTCATAAGAAGAGGGAAGAAAGGACAGGGCAAGGGAGATGACGATTAAAAGGACGAGGACCCACCCATATTGATCCACACCCCGCCGGGCGCGAGGATCTTGTGGATGATACGGAGGTAATTGACGATGTTTTTTGCCTGTGTGGCCAGTTAGTCGATGAAGCGATAAAATTAGAGGAGAGGAGGACGGAAGGAAAGGCGCACGTACGGTGTCGATGAAGAAGCACGTGAGGATGGCGTCCCACTGCCCCGCCTGCGGTTCGTCCGCGCTGTGGCTTTCGGCGCCGTAGATCTCCTCGAAGTCGCCTGGGGCGAATTAGAGTAGATCTGGGCGGTGAAGGAGAGAAACAGACCTGCGACGAGCGAGAAGTCGACGCCCTGCGGGAGGCCGGAGGGGAGGACGTCCGGGATGGTGATGGGGCGTAGGAGGGCCTCGGGCGATGCGACGTTCGAGAAGGAGTGGACATAAGGATAGATCGTGTGTGCGTCAACCTCCGACGTTCTGCGCAGTCTGAGCGCAAGCAGACGGAGAAGGATGAGGGTGCACACCTATTGAGGATGAAGTGTGAGGAGAGGAGCATGTAGTGCGAGAACTCGTTTCCCTGGCAGGAAAAAGACAGTCCGGCGACGTCGTGTGCCAGTCTACCGAGGCCCGCACCAGGCACGAGCACTCGAATGCGGCCTCTAGTTCGAGGTCAGCTTAATCAAGACCCATACGAACGGGACAGACCTCTCGGCAACGGGGATGTCGGCGAAGTGCTGCAGCAGAGCATCCTTCATGGGCTTGTAACAGGCCTCCCGCTCTTCCCGTCCCTGCCCTAGTTAGCCGGACAGGTACAACAAAGATGAGAGACCACACTACCAACCTCGACACTCCAATCACGAACAAACTGTTTGAGCGTGCTACGCAGTTTGTCCATATCAAAGTCAGTGGGCTTGTACCGTCCTCGCTTCCGCGGAGCCGCGTCGTGCGAGTGCGAATGCGAATGGCTGTGCCCATGGGAGTGTGAGTGTCCTGTGAAACAATGGATCTCTGTTTCACGCGCATCTAGATTTAATGTTGATTTAATAACTCACCAGGCGATACATGCTCATGAGAGTGGTTCGCGATCGCTGGGCCCGGGGCAGATTCCATCAAGGCTCGTCCGCATCATCGGTGCTGTCAAGCGCGTGCCCGAATATCTCGGGATCAGCCACAACTTCAGACAGAAAGTCCGCGTTGGCGATAATGGCCTGATCCACTTGGTCGAGTTTTTCTCTGTAGCCGAGAGATGCGAGCAGGTCCTGGTCGGCCTTCGGGAGCGTGTAGAGGTCCTTCCGGCGGCGATTGTTGGCAGAGAGCTGGAATTTTTCGGTTCGATTGTTTCCAATGCGCGCAGAGAACGTACAGAATACTGCGCGTAATTTTGAAAGGTCGCAATGACATTCGCGAAATGCCGCTGCTCTGCGCAAGAATGAATAGATCCGAAGCATTGGTTTCAGGCGAATGGATTACCTTCCTCAGCGTCTGACTGGTCGTGTGAGTGGGGCATAGCAGAGCAGAAATCGATCGCAGTCCAAATCGGATGAGGAAGAGGAGCGTGTGTGCGCAAGCTTGGCACCCGTCACAATGCGTCACGCATCACACCAACCCTCGACCTGACTGTCATCTCCGAAAAATGGCAAGTCCTGTTCCGCTGTTTCTTGCAGACGACTCATGGTATACAGGCTCGTAATCAAGAGAAGGCGCAGTCTATGCTGTATCGGTTCCGGGAGGCCCAGGCTGGCGAGCTTGGGCTGGGAACGCGCTCAGACCGTCGGCCGCGCATGGCTAGCGCATGCAAGAGTCTGCGGGATTGCGAGCGATGGAGAGGTGAATTGCTGCGAGAAATCAGCCGAAAAGTAGCCAAAATCCAAGACGGTGCGCCTCTATGACCTGTGTAGACCGGATTCTGACTCGTCGAGTAGCGGGCTGAGCGATTATGAATTGCGCGACCTCAACGACGAGATCAACAAGCTCATGCGCGAGAAGCGTCATTGGGAGAACCAAATGGTCGCGCTCGGAGGCGCGAACTATCGGCGAAATGTGGCTCAGGTGGACGATGACGGCAAGGAGGTACCGGGCACGAAGGGATACAAGTATGTCTCCATCTATCTAACTCGCATTCCGATGCGCTGACACACGCAGATATTTCGGTCGCGCAAAGGAGCTCCCTGGTGTTCGCGAGCTCTTCCAAAGTCGCAAAAAGGACGAAGACGAGGAAAACCAGGCCCTCGCATACTACAAGAAATTCATGACGCAGGGTCCAGCTTATTACGGTGATCTCGACGAGAACGACGGGAAGCTCCTCGAATTTGAGCGGGAGGCTGAGAATGAAGGTGTGTTTATTTTTCTCTGGGCGAGTCTCGCTCACGACGTTATTCTCATCAGATTGGGAGGAGGCCTGCGCAAATCTGCGGGAGGCGCTCGGGCTCCCCGCCGATAGCCCCCTGCCCAGCATCCCCAGACCACCGCCCACCGCCGTCCCCGTCTCCGCTTCGACGGGCCCCCCGGCAGGCGGCAAGAAACGCAAAGCGGACGACAGCGACGACGCCGACATGCCCGCACCCGACGCACCGTCCGCGACAGAGGCCGAACAAACCCTGGTCCACGTCCGCGCCGCAGCGTCCTACATCTTCTTCCTCTCGCCCGAGATGCTCCTCCCGCCCAAACTACCCACAAGCGCCGAGACGGAGGCGGTCCTGCTCGCCCTGCGGAAGAAGGCGCTCGTGGAAGAGTACTTCGGCGACGGGGAGTCCTAGCTGATATTGTACCGTTTTAACTCGATTCTCACGTTTGTACGCTCGCCACAGCCTGATAATTGTAATACAATTCCTGCCCCACCGACGCACGATGAGGAGCGTACTGCAAGGAATCGGACAAGGTGCCTCGGGTCCGTCCACGGACAGATTTGTTCCGCCAATTCTTTCGCGTCGGTAATTACTCACTGTTGTCGATGTCGATCTTGAGCCTCGCGGCTCCCGTCGTCGCGGAGGCGCAGGGCCACGAGGTGCGAACGCCACGGGGCGCCGCATTGGCAGCCGTCCTGTTGCCCATCCCGGAGTTCTCGGGCGGCGTTGATGATGCGGTGGCCATCCGTGCCCTTGAGCGGGCAAAGGTTAACGGTTAACAGGAGAGCACCTCCAGCCGTCCCGCAACCTTTCCCGCTTCGCGCCGCAATTTACCCCGTGGAATTGACCCTTTTGGACGACGTGTCAAGGAGAAAGTTGTTGAAGTTAGATGAGGTCTGTCCTCTTCTCGATGAGATTGAGGAGGCTTACGCTGACCACGAGGTTGTTCCGAATGGCGATGGGCTCGTGAACAAACATTTCGGGAGTCTCAACTGATATTGTTTTCCCCATCGGACCACCTGCTTCGGGTTCGTCGACGGCCAATTTTCTTTCTTCGTCAATTACTTCCCGCCGGGAATTACTCTGGTCGACGCCAACCCTCCGGCTCCCGCAACCGTGACGTCACAGTGGGAGCCGCTGGGCCACAAGGTGCGAATGCCGCAGGATCCGCCGCAGTGCCTGCCAGTCCCGCTGCCGTGGCCGGAACTCTCGGCGTCGTCTATAGTGCAACCGCACTTCCACATGGGCTACCCATGCCAGCGTTTGTGCATTAGCTGAAGCTGAGTAAGCTTGCACTTCTATTGTTGGGCGACTGGGTAAAAAAAGACTAACTCTTCTTCCATCTTGATTATTCTACTTCCTTGTGAGTCCTCCAGTTGCTGACTGATGAACCTCGGGCTGACTGATGGCGGCCGACGGACATTAGTCATCAGTCTCCAACGGGCATTCTTTGGTCAAAGGTTAACGGGAGTGCACCCTCAGCCGTGACGCAGGTCCTGCGCGCGCCGCAATTTACGCGTTACCCTTTGAATGTGGAGTGTTCCGTCACCGCCACTCCTAGAACCTGCATAGTCCATTCAGATTTGACGTGATGAGTGCGGAAACCAGAGAACCGAGTGAAGAGGAAGGCCCGAGGATCTCGGGTAGCCTCGTCGCCTTGTCGAGTCTCCAGCGCGTCAGGACGGATGGCTCAGTCGGAAGGAGTCGACCGGCGATTTTTTGTGCGCCGATACCAGTGAGTCGTTTCAGCCCTACCCAGTGTTTCACCCCGGAACTAATCTTGAGCTCATCACTCATGTATTCCGGTGAATTCATGGCCTGTTATTCGGAACCGCGTAGGCCGGTAACCCCGCATTGATTGATGGCCCACCGAGGAAATCCGGCGGCAACTAAAGCTATTCAGCCCTCGCGAGTTCCCAAAGCAGCGTTTGTCATCGCACTCCGTGTTCTCAGGACGTTCATTGTCAGCGTGATGCCTACCACGATCATGATATAGGCGAGAAGTGCCTCAACCGAACACTAGCTAACCTCCCGGTGCCCTCGCGCTCAGCGATCTAGGACGCGCAGATTACGCCTACCTGTCGATTAGCATTCCCGCCGCCGCCAGTAAGGAATTCCCCCGGCTTCAACTCTTCTATTACTGCATTGGACCGTCCCCTGCAGCTGATCTCACGCGGCCGACAATCTGGCGCCCCCACCACTAGCCAAGTCGGGTAACCTAAGACGGATCCAGGCAGCGTGATTCATTCTAAAATGTGTGGGCGGTTTGGGGATTCCTGGAGACACCTGCTAAATTCTGATAGCCATTATCCGGCTCAGGACACTGTGTCTCAAGGAGCGGCCTGTCAATATCGAGGCTACGAAAATGCTTTAAATACGGCGCCCAAAATTTCGGTGTCTACACCATTTCATCCCCACCTTCTCCCACCCTCATCTCCTCCCATGGATCATTTCGCCGAACAAAAGGAAACGGCCCTGCTAATTACCCATCACGAGTACCGGAAAGAGACACTGAAATTTCCCCTCGGCCTTGTTTCCGCTTCGTACCGACCGTACTTGGAATTAATCCGGCTGGAAAAGGCATTTCTTTTCCGCCCGTCGGCTCCTACCATATGTAACTAACTATGCGCTCAGCCTACGGGCACGATCCTGATGTTCTGGCCATTCGGTATGTCTCGTATTTTCCTTTCACGACGGGATATTCATCTGTGATCGCTAGCGTGGGGTCTGACGATGGCCGCATTCGCGACGCGCCTTCCCCTGAGCGCCTACGCGATCCACTTGGGCAAGGCGCTGGTCGGCGCGTTCCTTCTCCGCAGCTCCGCATGCACGATCAACGACATATTTGACCGCGAAATGGACGCCGGTGTCGGTTAGTTCCATCCTTCGCCTGCGCACCGACGCCACGACTGACCGTTGGCTAGAGAGGACGCGAAATAGGCCACTCGCTAGCGGGCGCGTGTCAGTTTTTGCGGCGGTCGTATACCTCATGGTCAGTATGCTCTCGGTGTCGCTTTCTTCTACTTCACGGAGGAGGGTACAGCGTACGCAATTTCGTTCGTATTGTCTCGGGCCCGCTGACCGTTGAGAATAGGTTCTGGGTCGCCCTTTTCCAGCTCATACCCTTGTGAGTGCTGTTCCTCCTGTGCTGTACCTAACGCTGATAGGAGCTAGATTCGCGATATATCCCCTCCTTAAGCGCGTAACGCACTGGCCGCAGGCCTGGCTCGGTTTCGCAATGAACTTTGGCTTTATCACCGCGTGGATCTCGGCATCGCACACCGTCGACTATTCGGTGCTCTCAGTGGCGATGGCTAGCTGTTGGTGGTAAGTCTGAAGCTTCGCTCGACCCTTGCCACGTAGATCTAATTATATTAACAGCTGGACGATGTTATACGGTGTGTTTCCCTCGGGTCTGGTTATCTCAGAGATTTATCATCGAGGCGCAGACACGATATACGCATGTCAGGACATCAAGGACGACGTCAAGATGGGCGTACGTTCCACGGCCATCCTGTTCGGCAACTGGATCCGCTCGCTCCTCATCGCGTGCGCTGTCACATTCGTGTTGGCGCTTGCCGGAGTCGGTTTCTTGAATGGCGAAGGGTCGCCGTACTTCATCATCTCTGTCGGTGGGGCGGCCCTGCACCTCATCTGGCAATTCCTCACCGTCGACCTCGATGTGCCCAAGAGCTGTTGGAGTGCGCCATCTACTTTATGTTCGGGATTTCAATCAACTGACTCCTGTACCCAGGGAATTTCAACCGCAACGGCCAATTAGGGTGGATTGTCTGGGGCGGGATGGCGATGGACTATATTCTTTCCCTACAGGTCCTCCACGGGGAAATCGCCGTTGCTTGAAACATTTGGCTGCTCTATTTATGTTTTACAACATACACATATACAAAAGTATCCCGGGTATTATTTGTAGATTTAGGTTTATAGTCGTTTGTACTTCTTTTTGGGATTGTGCGTACTTACGTAGAGGTAACTGGGTCGGTTCAACCAGCAATCTTCTCGCTTAGCGCCATCGGGGTGAAATATCATGAAATCATTCGAGGCTGACAGGTTGTGCGGAGGGTTACGTAAGCTATATTTCCTTGTCGCTGGACTCGGCGCTCGGCGTCGTCCTGGTTATCACACCTATTCGTGGCCTTCTCCTGCGTTCACACTGTTGAAGTTCAGTATCTCTTGTGTTCGAAGCGTTCAAGAGAGCAGAGAGCAACTTGGCGTTCTTGCTAATGCCATTACAGGCCCCGGGAAGCTCCACCAAAGGGTTGTCCGGAAAAGTGGCTTTTTCAGGCCGAAAATTTGTGATTTCCTTGTCCGGATAGTGGCTTTTCGAGGCCGAAATTTGACCAGCCTTGTCCGTAAAGTGGCTTTTTGAAAGGGATATTCCAATTTTTCGAGGTGTGTCCAAAGAAGTTAAAAATATCTGCTTGGATAGGACTGAGGGAAGACAGGCCGAATCTAGTTCGCATATTTGTGCCGCGGGGCGCGGGGAGAGAAAATCCGATTTTGGGGGAGAAAAAAGGTAGATTTCAGCCCATTTTCAGGTGACCAACCCTTGTCCGAAAAGTGGCTTTTTTAGACGCAATGACGCTGGACGAGTGGCTTTTGAGGCCGAATTCGAGGAATTTTCAGGACAAGCCTTAAGTGGAGCTTCGCGGGGCCTACCATTGCACAGCTTCAGGCGACGCTGCAACGGGAGTTCGGGTCATCCAGGCTCATAGCATCCTCGTGCGTCAAGCCACTCGGGGACCTCAAACTGTGAGCAACTACTGAACTGTCGGTATGACCCGGAGGATCTTACTTTCTGTTTGGTGCCGCTAAGCCTGCTGGAGGATGTTCACCGCTTTGTGCAAGCGGAGCAGGAACGTGGCTTCCTGAAGTCGTTGTTGCATAGGGAATCCCGTGTGGCTGGGATTGAGGGCTTCTTCCAACAAGCGAGGTACGAGCTTCATTCGTTGAAGCGTCTGTCTACGAGAGACTAAGGGCTTCTATCGCAGGATCGGAACAACGGTCAATGCATTCCAAGTGGGTCCTCAATCTGCACATAACGAGTGCTGAACTGGGGCATCACAGATCTCAGCGTTGCTTAGCATTCAGCAAATGCTTCATTCGGATAAGACAGCAGGGCGCCAAGACATCACTCTAAATGCGCATTTTATCGCTTTGGAGAACAATCACACCGAATTGAGACGCGCGCTTGGTTTGGAATCTTCTGTATGTGCCGTAACTGAGCGACTCACTCGCTTTCTCTTCGTAGCTATCAATCAGAAAAACATCATGGCTATGATGGTCTCCATTGAACGGCGGCTCGACAGTCCACATAGTCCTGATACTGACTGTCAGGAAATCAGACCGGAATGATCGAACCCATGAAGCCGAAGTTGACCTTGGCCCAAAGCGAAATAATGGATGGCGATATAATCTGCTTCCAAGTTGAGCTTCCTGACCTTGAGTGACTCATTTTCTCACTATCCAACCAAATTTTTGACCGCCAATTCCAGGTTGCGCAGTCTCGAAGGGCAGGGGTTGTCCTCGAATCCAGTCAATTCCTATCGTCGATTTGTCGCCAAATAATTTAAGAGGTGAGAAATATAACTGTTCGTATCAAGTTCGACTTCGAAAAAAACAGGTTGCACTCGGAGAATAAGATGGGCCCGTACTCCCAAGCGCTCTCTACGCAACTTTTGGCTGATCCGACGGTCTTCGCAAGAACACTGTGCTCGAGCGAAATGGCAGTTTGACTCGAAGTTGAACACCAAACTCTCGAGTCCCCAACTTTTGTCCGCCAATGACTTGGATTTCCGGGGGACTCGGCGCCAAGGTAGCATTAAACACCGAGAATAGGACCTCCGAAACATCGCGGAAACGAATAATTTCAATAAGCTTGGAGGCTGCAAAGCCTCAAAAAGGTTCATTTCTTAAGTTCCTTACCTGGTGCGATTGGTACCCTTTTTTCGAGGAATACCACCGAACGTTCAAGTGAGGGTCTAGACTGGTCCATTCATCAGGCGCAACTTAGCGGATTCATGTTATGATCGCATCAAATGAAGATGGCAAAAACGCAGCACTGGGCCGCGTTGGGCCGACATGTCAAACAACAGTACGTGAAATTTGCGGCCTTATAATTATCAAAACGCCCCTGGCAGAAGCGGGGGCACGCTGCCATCATGTCCTCGAACGATGTCACCGCCCTAGACGACTCTCGGAACGATTCCAAAACTGAGCAGGTCGCCACCCCTCAAGTCGCCGAACCGGACGACGATTTCCCCCGCGGCGTCAAGCTCGCACTACTCACCCTAGCGCTCTGCCTCTCCGTCTTCTTAATTGCCCTGATAACACCGTGATCTCCACAGCAATCCCCAGGATAACAGACGAGTTCAAGTCGCTCGATGATATCGGGTGGTATGGTTCTGCGTGCGTGCTTATTGCGGTATTTCTTGCTTTTAATCTCATCAAGTCATGCATGCTAGATATTTCTTGGTGCGCACGACCAATCGCCCCAGCTGTTCTCCTCATCCTGAATTGTGTCCTAGACCACCGCCGCCACCCAGCTCCTCTTCGGCAAGTTTTACAGCTTCCTCCCCATTAAATGGGTGTACGTCGGCGCCATCACAACGTTCGAGGTCGGCTCCGTCATTTGCGGCGCCGCGCCGAATTCCAGCGCTCTCATCGTCGGGCGCGCCATCGCCGGCCTCGGCAATGCGGGAATTTTCAGCGGGGCACTGATCATTGTTGCTCACACAGTCCCTTTGGCCGCTCGTCCGATATACACTGGGGTGATTGGAGGCGTTTATGGTATTGTTTTGTCTGCTGTAACCAGCCCTGCATATCACTCATGTTTTACAGGTATTGCCAGCGTCGCGGGGCCACTCCTGGGCGGCGCGTTCACCGACAACGTCACCTGGAGATGGTCCGTCTGGCCATTCTGGCACCAGTCCTCACCTCCTGCTGACTTTGTTGCAGGTGCTTCTACATAAATCTCCCTATTGGTGCAATCACGCTGGCGGTCATCATATTCCTATTCAAAATGCCGCGCTCCGGGGCGGTGAGGACCGTGCCCGCAACGTTCATGGAGCAGCTCGCGCACTTCGACCCGTGGGGGACGCTCGTCTTCATCCCCGCAATCGTCTGCCTCCTGCTAGCGCTGCAGTGGGGGGGCTCCAAGTACGCGTGGAAATCGGGCCGCATCATCGCGCTGCTGGTCATCTTCGGTATCCTCATCGGCCTCTTCGTCGCAGTGCAGCTGTGGCAGCAGGACCGCGCGACGATCCCACCACGCATTCTGAAGCAGCGGAGCATCTGGAGCAGCGCGGTCTACCTGTTCTGCATGGGCTCCTCGTTCTTCGTCCTCGCGTTCTACCTCCCCATCTGGTTCCAGGCCATCCGCGGTGTGTCGGCCGTGCAGTCGGGCATCGACAACCTGCCGATGATCCTCGCGGTCGTCGTCGCGAACCTCATCGCGGGCGGGCTCATCACGCGGTGTGGAAGTACGCCTTGCCCCGCTCGGCGACTTCAGTCATCATCATGTTCCCACGCACAAATCAAACACGGTCCCATCACAATACTCCATGGCTCAATTTCGTCAGTTCACTCCGAGCCACTGCTGAACTCCCGCGGCCCGGTATTAATTGTTCTCCACACGCAACAATTGGTTTCTTGGCGGTATGGTCTGGGCCCTCAGAATATATTACTTACACATTATTGCAGCCCCTCCATTCTCTGTATTTGTTTCATTCCTCCCCGATCAACGATTACCTCGGAATATTTTACTTTTCAGGTAGCAATCCCGAAGTGACAGCAGTCTCGGATGTGGCGGCACACTCGGATTGGGCTGGGGATTGACCTTCGACCTGGCCTGGTCACCCAGTGTCGACGCTGAGAGGGGCAGCGAGTCTCCCTATTCGTCTTTGCCCATCTCCCGGTGTGCGCACACTGAAGAGTTGCTTTAGCCGAAGGGTTTACGATGGTCGCTTTACGTACATTTCTGACTTGTTTCATGTATTATTCGCGGGCTCCGGTGTCGCAAGAGTACGCGAACAGCCGTCCCCTCATGTATAAATTCGCTAGGCTTATTACCTAGGACCTTACCTTGTTTTCCCCCGAGTCTCATCTGTGCGAGCCCCCGAGTTTGAGCGCGCATCTATTTTTAGCTGAGTTTTTCGTGTTGAGTTGAACTGTCGACTACTCTACCCCCAGATCCTCTTTCTTGCAACCCAAGAAAGAAACCCCCTTCAAGCACTAGACTTCGCAGACGTGCACGACCTTGGCATATCTCTGTCCCCCTCAGGACAAACCTTTTCTTCTTCAGCGGATCGGGTACTACGCGCCCTTCATGATCCTCTCGTCCATTCTCGCCGCCATCGGCGCGGGTCTCCTCTCAACATTGAAAGTAGACTCGGGCCACACGAAGTGGATGCCTTTCGAGGTCGTGTGCGGGCTCGGCATCGGGTTTGGGCTGCAGCAGCCGGTGCTCGCCGCGCAGAACGTGCTCGCGCTCAAGGACGTGCCCATCGGCATGGCCATCGTCATGTTCTCGCAGACCCTCGGTGCGTGCCCCGCGAGGCCATCGTCGCAATCGCTCACCTGGGGCGCGCAGGTGGCACACTGTTCATCTCCATCGCGCAGAACGTGTTCACGAACAAGCTCGTGGAGGGCCTGATCGCGGACGTGCCCGGCGTATCCCCCGCGCTTGTCCTCTCCGCGGGCGCCACTTCGCTCAAGAACGCCGTCGCGCCAGAATTCCTCCCCGGCGTGCTGGAGGCGTACAACCAGGTGTGTCTCTCCGCCTCTCCGCATATCGTGCAGTGGCGCTGACGCGCCGGACACAGGCGCTGGTGGCGGCGTTCGACGTCGCACTCGCGATGGCTTGTCTCTCGCTGGTGGGCGCGCTCGTCGTAGAGTGGCGGAGCATCAAGGGGAAGTCAATCGAGATGGCGATGGGCGCGTAGGTGTGCGAGGGTGTCTCGTTTCCCGTGAGAGCAGCTAACAAGTAGCCTATTACTTGCGGTCGCAAAATAATGCTTACGTAGACGAGCAATTAGTTATATATAGTCAGACGGCCCGTAATGATGGAGGTATTGCTTACAGGTGTCGTGTACCTATTGACACGCAGAGAGGGCTCGGAATAGGAGTTTTGATTGAATGGCACCGTTGGATGAGTATGTTGTCCGCAGAGGGCGTCGGGCTCGTGGATGGGGGTGTCCCGCTCAAAGCAGGAGAGGCGAGAAACTCGGGCTCGTTCCCGCTCGACTGCGCTGGACGTTTTGACTCGGACGTGAAGTCCACGTTCAAAGCGGGCATGGAGAGGGAGCGTGCGCGGAAGAGGGGTGCGGGAATGATGGACGAACGTCCTCGGAGTCGCCGCTACACCTGCGGCGGGGATAGCAGCGGCCTTGTGGCGAGGCCGGAGGGTGTGATTGAGGACTGCATTGGCGTGTACGGGGTTTCGGAGGATGTGAGCGGCCAGGTTGTACTGGTGCCTGTGCTCTGAATGCACAAGTTGAGGGACGGGAATGGAGAACAGGGAAACTTATACATGGCTAAGGCACTGGAGCTAGGCGCGCCCGACGTGTTTCAGAGAAAAAATGATCGCCTGAGAATCCTCGGGGTGAAAGGCGGGAGTTGCGACGATGTCGCAACAGGCAAGTCCGATCGGCAATCTTCGAGTCGGCCAAATCTCGGCAATATCATGCGAGCAGTGGCAGTGCCCCGGCATTTGCCGGCCTGGTGAACTTGTCAATGTCTGACTTTTCGAAAATGTCAATAACAACTTAGACTCGGGTTCGTACAAAGACAAACGTCGGCTGCCGTCCGGATAATCCGGATTCTCGGCATGTTTGGACTATCAATCCCAATATAGAACTATCAATTCATCTCAATTCTTTCCGTTGTGGTAGGCCTCTATCCTTGCCTCTATCGAACCTGCGATGGATAATATAGCTCACAGTCTGTCGCATCAAACCCAGCTGCATCTTTTATGGAACACAATAACCCCCCAGCAAGCCTTGAAGGACCAGGTCAATCGCCCAAATAAGCGAGGGGTTCGATTCATACACAAAATTTATGTATCTTTTGCAAGGCAGTTTTTTCACCCATGGAAGAGTCGCGAGAAGATCTTCGGTTGCCGAATTTCCCGAAGGGCATACCCAGAAAATACATCCTGCATTCGAAGATCTGTCCGAATGTCCACCGTGCGGCCTTAGATAACCTCGTTGGCCGTTGGCCATGATTATCACTCACGGCCACGCGCCAAGCTCAAAGAAAGAGACAGTTTAACTAACGAAAGAAGCTTATTTACACGATAGGGGAGATAACCAAAGAACGGACAAGGAAATCAAAGACTATGCCCTCTTCCGAATCATGATTGTGCCGCGCAGATTGGGCACCGTCATAGTCCCAAAGGTCAGGTCCGCCGGTCTGATGCCCTCCTTCGTTGCCTTCACATCGTAGTTCATTAGTATATGCGCGAGCATCGCTTTGAGCTCTGTGGCCGCAAAGAACCTAGGCAGACGCACAAGTTGACACCGGCGGGAATGAAACATGCACAGAGGGACGTACCGCCCGGGACATGCGTGCTGTCCGTGCCCGAACACGACGTGGTCCTGCGCCGTAGTGACCATGTGCCGGTTGAACATGGTGTGTCGCTCGCTGGAGTTCTGGTCCGTGCACTCGTCGCGCAGGCGCGAAAAACGGAAGCCGTCGAACGTGGCGGGATTCTCATAGTTGTCTTCCACCCACACATAAATGCTATATTAGCATCACTAGATGTTCTCCGAACTTACCGGGATCATATTGGATTTCGAGGCCGGGTACGCCTAGGAACGAGCCGTACGGGATCTTCGTGCCATCAGAGAACGTGAAGCCGTCCTTGGCAACAACTTTCCGCTTGAGTGAGACTGCCAATAATCGCTGAATTTCAGGAATGGTGGAGTAGAGTTGAATGTGAACATACTGGCATCCCCACCCCCGGCGAGGCGCTGCGACTCGCGGAGGAAGCTGTCGATCTTGTGCATTTTGCTGAGTGCGGCCTTGCTCCATCCTTCTTCGCTGATTACACGTTCTGCCTCCTCGCGCATAGGGAGAATATGCACTGGGTAAGTAGTGAGATCGTAGAGCGCCGCCGTCAGTGCCTGGGACAAGATCAGCTGCGTTTAGGTAAATTAGTGGACGAGGATACCATGGAGGAGGTGTGAATAGCGGCCATGTTGGCGCCGAGGATGCGCACAGTGAGCGAGGGGGTCGTGCGGTCTTGACCTTCGACGTTCTCGAGCAGCCACGAGATGAGGTCGTTCTGGATATATGAGGGCTCAGGCCTCGTTACTGGTCGCAATGCTGACTCACGGGCTTGTCGGGCCAATCGCGCCCATGCTCCAACTCTTGCTCGAGTCGCTCATCGATCAATGGACCAAGAAACTTCAGCCCTTGGCGGAGTGAGCTTTTGCGTGCCGAGATAAGGGGGCCAAGAATGCTGCATGGGTAGATTCTGTGCATTGGACGGAAATGAATAATAGAGGCTGACTGACGGTTTAAGGAGACCAGGGAGGAGGGCGATGATCTGGCCGCGTGTGACGACGCTGATGGTGTGGTTGATGGCGAGTTCGAGGTATTCTTTCTCTCTGCCTAATCAGCTTGACGGTGAATCGCGATCCGAACCCTTGGTAATTTACTTACAGAGTGGCAGGCCTACGAACAGACGGTTGCTGGTCCGCGCAACTACTTGCATGAGACTGGGGGAGACCTTAATTTCCTTCCATTCTAATGGGAGATTAAGTCAGGTTCGTCCTAGGGAGGTCGCGATGGCACCAACCATTATCCTCCAGCAGCAGCACATCATCAAAAGCGTGCACGATCTCGTCCCGCACTTCCGGAAAGCACCGGCCTAGGTTTCGGGTCAAGCTCCCTCGTATCGCCACCGCGAAAACGTGCCCATTCTTCGCCTCTCGGCCGATGGTGTATTTTGTTTGTATATTCTAAGAACGATTTTAGTCGTGTTACACGTGGGCGGGAAAGTTTACTAGCATCATCAGCACCCTCGACAAACGAAAGGATGTGGTCAGGCGCGGACACAATTTCCGCGACACGCTGCGCCCCACAGGCGACGTAGTCCCATCGGAAGAGTGTTGGTACCCGAAAAACCCCATCGCGGTACTGAGAATATCCCCGGTGGAGGACGTCCTTCGCGTGGAACACAAAATGCAGTGCCGGCAGGTAGGACGAGATGAAGCCTGGAGGACCTGCGATGGCCGGGATGGTGCTCTGCTCGGCGGTGAACACTCTAGCGCTAGACCACTTTTATGGGCGCACCTTTTCCCTAGACCGAAGCCAGGCAATAGCAGCTACCGGTGCGAGACTATAGAGCAGCAAAGTCTTGGTGTCCAGGCTTTCCATCGTGCGTGCGAGGGCAGGAGAGGGGAGAAAGCGGAGATTGGTGGGAGAATATGTACCTTACCCCATGACCGCAACCGGAACAGCGAAGTTGATGTGGCCTTTGTGCGGCCTTCATAAGTTTTCATCCGCGGGCCGATGACGCAGTCAGTATCAGTCACAATGTTCGGCGCCGCATTATTATCACCGCGCCGTGCTCAAGCCGTACTGCCTTGGCGCTGCCTGCCGTGAGTCGAGGCACGTCTTATTCCTGGGCTTCCTGAGGTATTAGCCGGTCGAAGACACGATGTCAGGAACCGGCTAGTATGTTATGGTCCTCGTACGCTCCAGGGCTGTGCTTCGCGTCCTGAGCCTGCGCAGTCTGCGGACCATCGCGGATGAGGGTTTCGTGTCGATGTCAGAGCATTTAGTATTACTGTCTTTTGCATAAGTCCGTGAAAACGCGGAAAAAATCTGCGCCGTCACGTGCTGACCAATGGAAACATGAGATGGCAACATACTACAGAGGCTACTTAAGTCCGGGCATTCAACTGAAGGTCAACATGGTCTTCAAACCCCAATAATACAGAATTTGAACTGATCAACAGCTCCGGCCCTCAGCTCATGGCTATGCTGGTCCATGACTGCAGTGCAAGCTCTAGAATGTCGCGCAAGGTGAGGGGGGGGGAAGACCTTCAATTTGGGCCTTTTTAGTGCCTCCATGTCTGCATTCCACACTTTGAGCAGTTTCAACGTCCAGCTTGATGCCGGGCACATGCCGGAGCCCAGCAGCGGCCATTGAACAACCTTTTACCGGGAAGCAGTGGTCGAAGCAGTGGATGGACTTGTTCAATAGCCATTGACTACAATTCCTTGTCACTAATTATCATACTGAGTGGGCTATATTTTCATGCCAATCAATCTACGTGGTCGCATCATCCGTGCCGTTCGAAGTCCGCTAAATCATGTTGATGCCGCTGGTGCCACCTCCGGCACTGATCTCTGTCAGCTTGCGATTCGGGCCAGTTCTCTCCATTCCAAGATGCTCTCAACTAAATTGAATGGATTTTAGTGTCTTCAGAATCAGAATCAGATGACTGGAGCACTACATTTCCGACCTGCACGTGACCGGCATGAACGGCATGTTGCACTGCCGGCATCAGCGGCCATTGCCCGCTCAAGCCACCAGATTCAAGTTTCCACTATGTCCTTAGTGCTGAGAGACTTAGTCTAACTTACAGTACAAGAGTGCCCGAGACGGCCTGCACGTGATATCACATTTTTTTTCGCGTTTTCACGGACTTATGCAAAAGACAGTAGGGCTGTTCACAGTAGCCCTTTTTCACTCCTTTTTACATCCTTTTTCTGTTCCTTTTTTCCTCCTTTTTGAAAGAGGAAAGAAAGAGGAAGACCAAAAGGAAGCCAAAAAGGCCCTTTTTCAAAAATGAGCCACATGGGTCCATTTTCCCAAAGTCGCACTTTTAGTGTTCCTTTTCACAGTCCTCTTTTCGCTCCTTTTTGATGAAATTCAAACTCCGATCCTTTCACTCTCTTCCACTACAGTTGTCTACAATCCTATCTACTACTCCCTCAACTACTAATTCTTTCCCATACTTATATGTCTCCTCGTAAGCCCAAGCCCGAGCGTTCGCGCACAAATGGTGTGCCGGCTCAGAAGAAGTCCAAACCCAAGGACATCAAGGACAGCGAGGGCAAGTCGCGTAAAAAGAAGAAGGCCTAAGCTCGTCGAGGAGGACAGCGCGTAGGCTACGCGTCGACATGTGGGCTTCGACGACTGAGTGAGTAAGATGATCGATATTGATATCAATGCTAGCGGGTGCACACAATCGGACTTTCAAGTTAAACAGCCGGCCGAGCCCTGCCGTGAGCGTGCCGCAGACGCAAAAAGGGTCTTTTTACTCCCTTTTCCCCAAAATCCGCTTCCTTAGGTGTTCACAGTAGCCCTTTGTGCGCTCCTTTTTGCGCTCCTTTTTCGCTCCTTTTTGCTAAAATGGCGGGGAAATGGCAAAAAGGAACCAAAAAGGAGCCAAAAGGGCTACTGTGAACAGCCCTAGTATTAGCAACTCCAAACTAACTCAGCGGATACAGTGTTCGGGAACTCGGCAATACTAGCACCGTAAACGCCCAGCGAGTTGTGCCTGGTGACGACCCGCACGCAGGGTTTGTGTAGGGATGGTTGGGAAGAGAGGGAGAGAACGTTATTCTTATTTGGCCGTCAGGTCGTTGTTCTTCGGATGAACCCGGGCTCGGCCTGCGGCTAACTCCGACCGCCGCTGTTCAACCAATGTTCAACCGTTGTTTGCGTGAACTGTTGGTCGAATTGAGTCCTTTCCAGTTGATTATTCTTCGGATGATAAAGGCATTTCTCTTCTTCCCACATTTTTTCCCAGGGCATGACTTAAGTATATGCTTCCGGATCGTTCCAGATTTAAAGACTGCAGGGACAAACGCCGTCCATCGCACAGACCTGAGATGTGTCAGGCATTTAGCGCAGACTCGGAGGCAAACTTGGGGTGGGACAATCATTGGACAACCAAAGGACCAACGTTCAACATGCGAGGTACGAGTTTCGTGCTGAATCATCTGTCTACGAGATACTAGGGGCAACGGTAGCAGGGTTTTTGTGGTGAAGAAAAGAGCACATCATGTCTTGGGGCACTATTTTGTTTTCACAGCCCACTGAACATACCTTTCTGTATATTTGTCTTCCATTTGGATCTTCTCTCGCTTCGGTTCGGCACAAGTTCGGTGAAACATGAACCATCGGGCATCTCGGCGATGGAGAAGTTGTATAGAAAGTTTTTCCAAGCACACATCCGTCAATGTACACCTAGAGACTGCTTCAATATGAGTTCAGTTAAAAAGTGCCCACCCACATCTCCAAGTGCCAGAGCGAAGGCATCTTGTTTCGACGAATCGTGCACCACGTCTCTTTCCGGTGGAACTTCGAGGCATTCCTGTGAGACATCTACAGTGAGTGTCCGGCAGATGCTGAACACATTGGGCAGGCATTTGGCCGGCATCATCTCAGAACTATGTCGGCAATGCTATGCAGATTATTGTCAGGGCTAAGCAATTTATAAGCACAGAGATGCAATTTATAAGCATTCAAAGATCAAAAGAACCACGAATCGCCGAGGATTCCGGAACACATCTGAGGCTTTAAATGCACTGTATCAGACTGAAATCTAACCTTCCTTCCCAATCCCTTCTGTGTTCTAAATCCAATATGGTACTCAAATTCTACTCTGCATCGTATCCTGGTGCCGGTGGTGGATTTGTCGCACTGATCCTGGCGGAGAAACAAATCCCGTTTCAACACGTCCTTGTTGACCTGGCCAAGCAGGAGAACAAAACTCCCGAGTTCCTCGCGAAGCACCCTTTCGGTCAGGTTCCCGTCATCGTTAGCACTCCTCCACGGTATCTTTGGTCCCCAGAGCTGATTTCTTTATGCTCCGCTGCAGGACGACGATGGCTTCATCCTGTGCGAAAGTCGCGCCATCTGCCGGTACCTCGCCGAGAAATACGCAGACCAAGGGACCCCTCTCGTCCCGACCAGCCTCCAGGACAAGGCGTTGTTCGAGCAGGCGGCCTCAATTGAGTTCGCAAACTTCAACCCGCAGGTCCTGAAGGTCGTCAGCGAGACCTTCGGTAAATCGTGAGCACCAATTCCAATGCTGAGCGCACACGGCACTAAAATTGGTCTGCACTAGACGTCAGAGCCTTCCCGTCGACGACAATGCTGTGGCACAAGCTGTATCTGAGCTCTCTGCTACACTCGATGTATACGAAGTCATCTTGGGAAAGCAGAAATTTCTTTCTGGAGATGTGCGTATTGCTGTAATCGACATTTTAGGATCTGACCTTAACCGCTGAACAGGAGCTGACGCTTGCGGACCTATTCCACGTCGCCTATGCGCCTTTCTTGTCCCAAGTCGGCGTGGGTATTATGACGAGCAAAGGCCCGAATGTTACAAGGCACGTAGCTCTTTTTTTTTGCATGGTGTACCTTCAGAAATGAACGCCCACGTTTTAGATGGTGGAATGACATTATCCAACGCCCAACGTGGATCAAGTTGCAAGCGGAGGGGATCAAGGGGACCACAAGATGAATGATCCTATCGAGTCGCTATTTCATTATGTGAAATTACCTTCCTTGTCAAGGTCTCTCTACCCACATAATTGGCTCACTTTTCGTCTCACCCGATGATCCTAAATCGCCCGGCGAAGGTCTGGACTTAAAATGTTTGTAAAGTTGGACTCATGTTTGACTCACATTTACGTCCCATTCCCTCACGCAAAACGTGGCCCTGCAACTTGCAAAGCGCGCAAAGGCCCATAAGCGTAGGCTCAATATTCAGGAGGCAGATAGTTGAGCTGCTGCAAGCAAGGTAATTGCTGACGAAGTCGGCGCTCCCTAGTGATGTAAAAGCAGCAGGAATTAGGTAAATTTACTCGGCGCTGAGGATGGCGCCATACGAGCGTCGAATTAAACGCTACTTCTCGGTCGCTTTGAAGCCCCACCGCCGTCCATCGCTGCCTCTCTCGCTCGCGGATGCCTTTCCCCCAGAGCCGACTGTCGTTGTTTTCGGCCCACGAAGCCACTCCCCCGCCCGCAGGCATGCGCACCATTCCATGCACAGGCCTAGATCTCCTCATTCGCTCCGTCGTAGTCACGGCTGGCTTTATCATCCACGCACAATTGGACGCTAAAAGACTGGAAGATGCGCTGAAGGCAGTCATTGAGCGCAAGTTTCCGAGGGTGGGCGCCAGGCTTGCGCGGAGGAATGGGGTGCGTGTACTTGATCTGTCCATTGTGAGCATCTAGACTGAGTCCACACCAAAGGTGTACGAGTTCCAGATCCCCGGCGCTTTCAATGCGAATACCCCGTCCGTCGCATTCACCGCGGAACATTACCCCGAGGCATACCGGTCTTCCCCGCGTCCTGTCCTCCCCACGGATTTTCCAGACTCGCTGGACGACGCTTCGCAGCCATCCATCCATCCGATGCCAGAATTAGACGTGTACTTCAAGAGCAGCCAATGCCCGACGTCGCTCGCTGGGTTCCTCGTGCCCAACACGCCCCTGCTCCACGTGCACGTCGCGGTCTTCGACGACCTTACGTTCATCGGAATTACGGCGTCACACGTCCTGTGGGACGCGCTCGGCCGGCAGACGGTGCTCCTCGCCTGGACACGGGTGCTCAGCGGGGAAGCGATCGAGAATATCTCGGGGATGGACTGGGACGCGGCGCCGTTCGAGGTGTTCACGGGGCCGGCCGCCGGGACAACCCCGCGCGGGTGGTACAAGCTGGGCATGTTCAGCCAGCTGCTGTTTATTGCGCGCCGCTGGCTCCACGTTATTTGGGACCCCAAAGCGGAGGCGCGTACTGGCGCAAGGCGCGCTTTGGAGCGCTGGATTTCTCCGGCGCGTGCGTCGGGGAGAAGTCGCGGCCCAGCGTGATGTCTTTGGTGCGGCTGACAAGCAATCGGCCAATGCGCGGGGTGGGCGTGGTGTTGATGGAGGACGAAGACGCGGTGTGGATGAGCCAGGTGCGAGGCTTCAAGGACTGGGAGAATATCCGCCGGAGCGGGACGGTTGTGTTTGCTTGAATTCGACCCGGCGTCCGATGCTCAACTTGAACGGTATGCAGACTAATTGTATCTACATGGACATGCTCGCCATGAGCGATCCAGTATCGTAGGCGCTTCATTCGAGACTGCGGTTAGATTCAGTGTTGGCTTAATGCTCAAGGCCTTAATTCGGTTAAGGGTTATTAAGGCCTTAACATAAGGGTTAATGGTGGACCCTCCGAGCCGTTAAGGCTTCAGGATCCGGCCCGGGAGCGGCCGGACTTCGGGTGGTGCCGGATTTCAACCAAAATTCACGCAGTTGAGAACAGAGATGAAGGAATGGGATATTTGGACTTTTTCCAGCAATACTACAACACACAGTGCGGCCACTAAATTTTCTGGATGACCATACATCATCAGGCTGAACTTCTAAAAGCTATGCCAGCTACCGTGCCAGATACAGAGGACGATCCAGGCCTGTGGTGACTGAATGACAGCTATGAAAGTGGCTCCTCATTGCCTTGGCCACTTTTTGGCACCTTCGTGCAATGCTTGGAGCAGTAGAATTGAGCGTAGGAAACTATTTCCTAAAATGGACATAAGCCCTTAACCCTGCCCTTACGATTAAGCCTTAAGCCTTAATAACCCTTAACGGCTGGGAGGGAGGGTTCATAAGGGTTGAGAGCCAACACTGGAACTTAGATTACACCATTCAAAACAGAACACATGCCCATCGTGGTGTCATTCGTGTCGCGAATTTTCGACGAAGAATCCGTGAAAGGTGTGCGGCCAATTGGGGAGTACTTCATGAGTGCTGCTGAGGACAAAGACGGATAGAGCGAGGGGACAATCCGCACGCTCGAATTATCGATACTAGGTGCTGACCTCAAGAATCGACAGTGAATGCGAACGCGCGATTTGAGAATTTCGAGTATCATATGGTCCTGGTCTTTCGTGAGATGCTCCACCGGGAAATAAAGAATGAGCAGCTTTCGCCCACAGGTGCAGTAAGGGTTTCCAAGCTGCCCACTGAGATTCGTCTCCCGCTGCCGCTGCGCATCCCGCGCATTGCCGAGCGCGGCGCGGGTGGAGTATGGTGGAGAGCGCGACGGCCGCAGACGCGATGAGCATGACGGCAAGCTGCGTGGGGAGCTGCGCTTCAAATGCGATAGCGAGCATAGGCCTGTGTGCGGCGTGGGGCATTCAGTAGGTATCACTGGATGTGAGGGAAGGGAGGGAGAGGGAAACGACACGCACATTTGTATGTCGGCTCACTCCAGGGTTATGGCGACGATGGTCGTGAGGCGGTGGCCCGACGCTGTGCGCGGGGTCTGGGAATGCCAGTGGTGGACGTGAATATCTTGACAAAGGATATGCGAGTCGAAGGGCCCGGGACGTTGTCAGATATCCCAGAGGACCAATTTAGTTTCGGGCTACATCCCACCCATGGTTACAGATCTGAGACAGCATTAAAGGCCCCCGAGAGGTAGCGAGAGTTGGAGACAAGAGACAGTCAACGGCAGCGTGATGCGTCACGTTGATTCGTTCCCTTGATGGGATCATCACGCTCTCCTTTCTCCAACACCACCACCGTCTTGAAAAGCAAGGCATTGCCAGGGCAGGCGAGGCTACCAAGTGTTCCAAAATTTACTCTTCCATTCAGTGCACAAGATTTCGGATGACTCGTTCGACCCCAGTGGGTGCTACGGCGGCGCCGCGGCGGTCCACTGAGACGAGGATTCATAGGGCTCTGTGCGAATCAAGGCCCATGTCTAGCACATATGCCGCAAGATCATCATCGATCCATGGATTCCGACAAAATATGGCGATCTCCCGGTATTTTCCACTGCTGTGCAACTAATGCCTGCATCATCAAGATAGGCGGCTTCTTTGCCCATCAAGCATGTAGGTTGTCCGGGTGCACTCGGCCTCGCAGCGCTGCATTTTTCTTACCTCGGTGGCCCGCCTCGTTCCCTGCCCAAGCCCCGTGCATCCTGTCCTGCGCTGGAGACGGCTTACAAATGAATGCGCGAACGCTTCGCTGTTGGGCCTCGAAGTCGGCAGTTTTAGTTTAGTCCTTGTCATCCCCGTGTCGGTCTCCGTCTCTGCCGGCCGCCCTAGTGCAAATCTAGTTTGTCTCCGCCTCGATCTCCGCTCCATGACGATTTGAAACTGCTAATGGCCAAATCGGCAATTATGCGGTCTCTTACATGGTGCACCAAAATCGGCGACCGGGAGCCAAAACCTCGCGGCCCTTGCGGAAAACATAAAACGGCGTTGGGATCCTTCGACGTCGTATCGGACTAGTTCGTTGATTAACCCTTTATGGCAGAATTCTTCGCATTATAAAATACGGCGATGCCGGTGCAAACAGTGGCTACGCCCCCGCTTATCCTACGGATTCATGGACGACCCAACCCGCTCCCCCTGGTGTGCTCCCCTGGGCGCGCCATGGTACCTCCCTCTCACTCGTCCCCGACGCCCACCTCGTACTGGGCACCCCATTCGCAGTGTACTGGGCCACGTCGCTCGCCTTCCAGTGCCTCGACGCCTCCGCGTGGCCCGCCCTCACGTGCTACCGCGTCCACTCGCCGGCTGAAGCCGCGGCGTGCAACCCCGTCTCCCGCAGGGCCGTCATCGGGAATGTAAGTGCCGCTCAACCACTTCCTGCAGACCGCGCTCATTTAGCGGCGCACACAGAAATGGTGTCAGAAATCGCCCGCCGGTTGGCCCTTGCCCGTGGATTCGGGCGGCCCACACTGCCGCGCTGGATATTCTATCTGCTGGTGGGTGACCCCACTGGTCCAGCTCCTCGTCGCCATCTACGTCTCCCCTCCCTTCTCCGCTGCATCCCGCGCTACGCTCAGGCTCCGGGTCCAGGCTGACGCTCGACACATATCAGTACTTCGTGCATCGATTGAGGCATAGAAACAGGTTACTGTACCGGCACCGCCTCTACGCCCCTACAGCTACAACCACCCGCTCGAGGGCTTCATCATAGATACGACGGGGGCTCGCCGCGCAGACCGCCCCACGCTTGAGCATCCGCCAGGCCGCGCTGGTGTTCTCTCGCGCTGCTGAAGGCCGACGACGACCACGGTGGGTACCGCTTGCCGTTCGACCCGTTCCAGATGCTGCCACAGAACAACGTAGATTTCCACGGCATCCATCATCAGGTACGTCTACCCTCCCTCTCATTTCTCCTTTATGAGTCGCTCACCCGCCGCAGGGGATTGGAATGGAATATAACTTCTCCGCGCCGTTCTTCTTCCACTTGGACCATCTGATGGGCACGCGCATGACGCGGCGGGAACGCGGCGAGATCTCGAGCAATTCGTTTATGCAAATTCGCTTTTGCACCGGCGTATATGGCAGATCTATTCTATGTATTGTTCGGGCGTTGGGATCCTCGTTCTTTATCAAAATTCTTTGATAATTGAAAATTCGTCGAGTCTGCCTAACCTGTGTGTCGGCGCCTTGCATTACTACGCCCGCGGCCGGCACTCATCCTGCCCAACCTTCGGAAGATTGATCTGACCGAGGGCGTTCAAAAGCCGACGTCAGGGGGATGAAGAGCATGTGACACATTTGACACTTCGTCCGAGCTGCCACGTAGATCCTCGATCCATTGCCACGATGTCCGGTACTTCTAATCTCTCAGCCGCATCCCTTTCCCCTCAACCAGAAGGGTCGACACTCCAGACCCTCACATCCCGCTCAAGGACAGACTGGCTTGCAACAGCACTCACGACTGCAAAGGCAGTTACTGCAGGGGCCGAATGTCTCCCATTCCCCTACGTGAAAGGTGTTTTTGGGACAGTGGTACTCATCTTGGAAACGGTCGAGGTTTGATTCGCTTTAGTATCACGAAAAGCATCTTATTTTGCCTTGTGCAGCAAGTAAAGAAGAACCGGGATGATTTGAAAGAGCTGTGCACAAATATTATGGAAATCATCAGGATTGTCCAGGACCAACTATCTTCTCATGGAGATACAGCTGCTATCAAATTTAAAGCCCTCTGTGAAGATCTTGAAGGGTGACTTTATATATCCCCTTGATTATTTTCACTAATGACGATAGCATAGTGTTCTGCAAGGTGTTTTGAGTGTTGTGAAGCAGTTGCACACAGAACCCAGAGGCTTCAGTGGTCGTTTCAGAGAAGTTATCAAGCTGAGCAGTACTGCAGATGCAATAGCTCGATCACGAACAAGAATCCAAGAACTGCGATCAAATTTCCTGGTACAGATGTTGCAGCTTGACAAGATTTGCTCCCTGACAGATGCTTCAGCTGATGGCCGCAATTGACACCAATCTACAAGTTAGCAAAGCTGTCTTGAGAAGGATATCACATGGTATGCTTGGGGCTTATCCAATATGGCTGAATGATCTGTGTCATCTTGATTTTTTCATTTAGATTCAATCCAACTGCCTCACAATCTCTCGAAATGCCCTCCTCCCTCTAGGATATTTCATGGAAGAAAAATGATTCTGGATCAGTTGCATGTTTTTTTCGCACAGGACCTGGGCAAGCAGCATATTTTTGTGCTTCACGGTCTAGGTGGTACTGGCAAGACACAGATTGCTCTCAAATTCATCGAGGACTCACTGAATCAGTGAGTTTTATCCTTCCTGAATTTGTGTTTATTCAACTCAGTTTTATGCTTGATGCTTGTAGGTTCTCAGACGTCTTTTTGATTGACAGCAGTACAGTTGAAACCATTGATACAGGTCTCAGGAATATAGCGGTGACAAGGAGAGCTGGAATCACTGCACAGGATGCATTATACTGGCTCAGCAGCAAACCCAATACGTGGCTGCTTCTCTTTGACAATGCAGATGATCCCAAGATCAACCTCAATGAGTTTTTCCCCCAGTGCAATCATGGTAATATCTTGATCACATCTCGCAATCCCGGGCTTCAAGTTTATTCTGGCTCACACTCTGTGGTGTTGGATATGGAAAAAACTGATGCAGTTGAACTGTTGCTCAAAAGCGCTGCCAAAAACACCACACCTAGCAACACGGAAATTGCATCTGAGATTGTGAAGGTTAGTTAGTATTGTGTGCCTGCAGATAAAATTTGATGTACTCCCAAGGCTCTGTGGTACCTGCCTCTAGCCATTGTCCAAGCTGGGGCATTCATTTCAAAATCTGGGGCACTTGACAGCTATTTGATTCTCTATATGGAGAATCGAACACGATTGCTGAGTGAAAGGCCTGTTCAATCTCATGATGATTATGCCTGGACAGTATACAACATGGCAACTCAGCTTTCAGCAGCTAAGCAAGCCTGCAGCATTATTCCTACAGCTTTGTTCATTCCTTCATCACGAGGGAATCTCAGAGCAAATATTTGCCAGAGCTTCATTGTATAGCTGTTCAGCCCATGGGCCATCCAAAGAAGAACTCCAGGGATCGCTGGATCTTCTCAGCCATTTTGTGGGCCCAACTGGTGCATGGGACTCTCTCCGTTTCTTGGATGTCATCAATGAGATCAGAGCATATTCCTTGGTCAATTTTGATCCTGGGGAGAAACTGTTTTCAATTCATCCCCTCGTACAAAGCTGGTCCCGAAGTATAGCTGAGGAACCATATCACCATTGGATGGTCGCAATTTTGGGGATGTCAATTGCAGGAATTCCGTGGGATCATAGACAGCTAGCTGCTCAAACACTCTGCTCTCATATTGACTCATTGATTTCTGGGGACACAAAAATAAGCCACGATTTCCGAGAAGAATATGGGAGAATGTACTGGTGGGGAGACCGGCTGAAGGAAGCACAGGAGCTGCAGGTTTCACTGGTTGCTCAACGACGGTCTGTTCTAGGCGAGGACCATATAGCAACTGTACGTGCCATGGGCCATCTGGGAAATACCTATAACAAGCTGGGACGGTTCACTGAAGCAGTGGACCTTCAGGTTATGGTGGTTGACAAACAGAGGGATCTTCTGGGTGAGAACCATCCGGACACACTTCGGTCAATGATTGATCTGGGAACAACATATGGAGATCTTGGCCAACTCAAGACTGCGGTGGAGCTTGAAATTGTAGCTCTCCAGAAGTGCAGAACCTTTTTGGGTGAACACCATCTACACACCATAGGTGTGATGAGTAATCTGGGGTCAACCTACCACACATTAGGCCAGTTTAAAGAGGCTGAAGAGCTTGAGATTGTTGTCCTTGAGAAGCGGAAGACATTGTTGGGTGAAGAGCATCCACAAACCTTGCGTGCGATGGGTAATCTGGCCGCAACATACAATAAACTGGGCTGTTTTAAGCAGGCTGCAGAATTGGAAGCTCTGGTGCTCACCAAAAGAAGAAGGATCTTGGGCGAAAGCCATCTAGAGACCTTACAGGCTATGAGTAATCTAGCAGCCACATACAAAGAACTTGGTCGCGAAAAGGATGCAGAGGCAATGGAATTACTGGTCGTCGAGAAGCGACGAAATCTCCTCGGAGGAGAGCATCCCGACACCTTGCTTGCCATGGGTAATTTGGCAGTAACCTACCACCAGATGGGTCGCTTGAAGAATGCGGAGGAGCTTGAAATTGTGGTTCTCGAGAAGAGAAGAAAGGTGTTGAATGACGACCATCCATACAATCTGTATGCCATGCGGAATCTAGCCTGGACATACACCGACCTCGGAAAATTCAAGGAGGCAGCAGAGCTTGAAGTTCTAATTCTTGAGAAGGAGAAGAATCGCCTGGGGGAAAATCACCCAGATACCCTGTGGGCAATGGCCAACCTGGCCTCAACATACGAGGAATTGGGGATGTGGAAGGAAGCCGAAGCACTTGAGAGTGTTGTCCTTGCAAAGCGCCTGAATCACTTTGGAAGGGACCATCCAGACACTTTGCTTGCCATTGGTGCGCTAGCATCGACATTACGCCATCTCGGTCGGCTCAATGAGGCACACCAGCTCTACAGCGACCTCCTCAGCCTCCAGACGAACCTAGTAGGAAAAAAACATCCAGACACCTTGGCAACAGCGAAGAACTTGAAGGAAACACAGGGGGCGATAAAACCAAGCCGAGGGCAGCGGCTGAAAATAGTCGTTCAGAAACTCAGGCATGGGAGCGCTTAGGTAACATTTCACAATCCCAGTTTTATGTACCGACCGATTTTCTGCTATGGTTCACAGTACATAGATGTCGTTCTCGTTTATCTCTTAGTATGTAACTCATGGAGCTGAATGAGTAGGTTTTTGTTTTCGGGCCGCGGAAAGACGCAAGATGGACAGGCCGTTCTTCAGTTCATACATCTCTTGTGCATCGCGGCGCTGTTTGTGCAACCTCCACTCCTGCTCAAGATTGACCAAATTGTTGGGTAGTTTCGAAATCGTTCCAACAATTACTTACATATTTCATCCTCAATATAATCAGGCCGTGCCGAGGCTCGGATCACTCCAGGCACTCGGGCCGAACAACCAGGTTGCATACTGCATCGTTGGTTGAACACAGAACTTTGCGAGCAGCCTCTTTCGACCTCCTCTACCTGCATTTGTTGAAGGGACTCTGTGAAGCCAAAATTCCACTCATTCAGATCCAGGAGATGTCTGCCTCTGGGGCGAGCTCTGGCAGGCCGGGTGTCGGGATGGGAAAACTATCTTTATACTCAACGACAAATAAGAGGAAAGAAACACATTGAATCCTCGTTTTCGGCATGGTAGAAGTAGCGTAGAAATGTAGGCCCTAGAATACCCGGCCTCCAACCAACTCGACGACAGCAGAGTTGACGGCATCTCAGCACGGATGAAAGAGGTAGCAAAAGACGTGATATTCGCGACATTTAACGCGAAACAGCGCGGGAACGTAGAAATTATAAGGCCACCACCGAAACCTCTCAACATCAACACCGAGAATTCCCTTCCACCCTGCACAGATCCCGCCGCTCAGAGAGTGATGGGGATACAGTTGATGGCGATGAGGGCGCCCCACTCCTGCGCGGGGGCGTCGCAAGTAACCGTGGTTCCACCGCTGGCAGTGGGCATCAGCTTCGGATTTGTTCCAGCAATTTAGTAGTACTAACCAGTTGTTGCCGACGACGGTGATGGGGCTGCAGCCCAGGCCGACGGGGACATCGAGGCCGCTGAGGTCGAGGCCAAGGCCGGCGGCGACCGCGGCGACGGCGCTGCTGCTGGATGACTGGACGCTGTCGCAGCACTGGGGCGAGGTCGGGGGCGTCACCGGGGGCGTGGTGGTCGGGATGGCGGCAGCAAGGGTCTACACAAATCATTGGTCAGTACGACGGAGACCCAAAATATGAATGGGAGCGTACAATGAGCACCGAAGTGACAATGACAGAGAGTTTGGAGAACATTGTTTAAAGAGTTTGAGCGACAGAGGGATGTGTTCGAGTGAGTATTAGGAGCAGAGTTGTGCTGCTTTTATACTGTGCTCTGCCACATTTTCCCGCGATTCCAGAGCATGTCGGGGCCGCATAGTACTAGGAACGAAGTCCACCGTCATCCCAAGAGTGGAGCTGTGGAGCTGTTGGGCATGGGTCGGGCAGAAACACTGCCAAGGTGAGCCGATTCAACGATATTTCTCCCATGTCGTGTCGGGTGTTGATTTGCGCGACGTGATCTGTGGAGCTATGTGCTTCCTCATTGAGGGATAGCACTGCCGTTACGCTGTGCATGGCAGGAATACTTTTATGGCTGCCTGCCGCGATTCAAATGATGTGTGTTCAATTCATGCCTAAGGGGGCAGGGTGGCTGGCTGGCATGGATGCGGAAGTACCTACCATCCACTCTGTCCCGCAAACCCGAGGTAACATGTGTTATAAAATAGACTTCACTGAATGAAGGGTCCGGTGGGGGCAGAGCGCCGCAATCAGTCACCCACCCAGAGGCACCTACGCGTCATGCTGACGTACAATTCAATGCCCGGAGGTAGTGCGCTGCTGTTCGGTCATGATCAGTTGACACACCCGAAATATCTCGCCAAGCCCAGCGGTGACTTTTTCATGCGCGGGGGAAGCTGTCTGTTCACAGAAATGAGGTGGGATCGGTTGGGCACAGACTGTTAGTTGTCTCGACGTCATCAAGGGACAATTTTACCGCCATCGCAGAAGGCATGCGACAAGGTTTCCAACCAGAATTGATTGCGGAGTCTGAAGTCCAACAAGGCGAATTAAATCTCAACGCGCCCAACTGGCGAGGACCTCGAGAGTGTTATTCGGGCCCGAGCACAGCGCAGCAATAGATACCCGTCCTTCAGGCGAGTTACATTAACCTCTGCTGCAGTACAGTCTTAGTTTCCTTATGTACCGAGCTCCATGGCCAGGGGGCAACGTTTTGGACCTCGACTCGGGATCCTTGGACCTGGACTCGTGATCCGGGGAACGAGCAGGACGACACGATCACGGAGTATAATATATCCCCCGCCCCCCCATCCCGCAGCTTCGGCGCTCTGCGAGTACATCGACATCCGGGAGCCGACGTTGCATACATACCAATTCCGTGGCGAATAATGCTCCGCAGATGCGCTCGACTCGATGCGACGCGAGCGTTCGGAAGAAACTCGGTGATGCCAGTTTTCTACATCTAAATCTTTCCCCATCTTAAGCTTTATGAACCTCATTTCCGCGGTAGTAGGTTATAATTATACTATATCGCGCTGGGAAGCTGGCCACCTTACGGTTTTTCGTTTATCAGAAGCTTCTTTAAAGGTATTTCCGAGTGTAGAAGGGCCTCAACTATAGGCACACATCCTGTGAACGGATTGAAATGACTTGCATCAGTTATGGTGACACTTTGAGCGCTTGGCAAATTTATTTCCGGCGGAAGTCCCAAAAGGGGAATTGACGGGCTACCTGGCCACGGGTCTACGTCCGTCGCTAGTGCTCTGTCGGTAACTTCTCGGTGCATAATCACAATGAGGGGACCCAATTGGTCAATTCTAAACATTAAATGCGACACTAAACCTATATAATACGGAAGTAGGAGATGCTTATGAGGAGCGGGCCTGGTAGCGGGATCAGTCGTGCTGATCAAATGAGGGCCGTGTAACAGCTAGAGGGCATGGTTGGCCAAAATGGATTATGACAGGCCTTATACGATGTAGTTGAATGTATCTGGAGTGGTGGTTCCATCCCTGGACCTCGCGGTTAAGAACCCGGCATTTAAACTTTCTGCATGGTGAAAAATGGCAGTTTGCTGTAAGCGACAGCAGTGCGGAGTGCACTAAATCAATGAAATGTTACTCACCTGCTCAAAGTGAGTCATTGACTTCATATTGTACCCTCCTAATGTCCCGAGGCAATAGTAATACTGGTTGGTCCACGCGACGCTCGCTGATAGGGACCACTTAAAAGGAATTTCTTGTCAACTCTGTGGTTTCTTGACCCAATCTTAACAGGAAGAGGGCTGTTGGTAGTCTGGGATGTTTATCAGGAGGAAGCCCACCTCGAATAGGTTCGAACGAGTCCACGACTTCGAGGATTGAGGCAGAACTGATCAAGTTCTCAGCGTGATTTGTTGTGGGTCCCGGATCAGAATTAAGAGAAACGCCGGAATCGGGGGAAAACTGTTGATCGCCGCCGCCTAGCTGGTGATCACATCATCGGAAGTTTCCGAAACTTGGTGTCGGACAACGTCTAACATCCCTCTCGATATTCCGGTACTCATATTTCACTTTGGATTGATGGCTCAATTGCTATAAGAGAAGTGGCCAGCTTCCCCATGTGGCCAGCTTCCCAGCGCGTGATAGTAGGTTACGGCAATCACATCTGCTGCATCGAAGATGTTTCGATCAGCCTGTTTTCTATTCAAGTTGCATCTCGCGTTCCGATTTTTTGGTGTAGAATGTTACGTAAATTGTAGGGTGTTGTGTAAATTAAATCGCTGTCCTCATCCGCCTGGCGGCCTTTCTGCAGTATGTATCTGCGCTTCCAGGGCTCCCGGAGACTTACATACGCTGAAGCTCTTAGACTTATTTGACGCTATGCCCAATATTCCGCCGCTTTCCGCTTTCTCTTTGTACTTGCACCCATGCGCCAATTGAATGAAAAATCCTCGATTCCGGGTTGCCTTCCGGTGCCAGACTCCGAGCGTTTCCCGTGCCCGTGGTGCACAGCATGCACTTGCCACATTCGGCTGGTGGGTAGGTTGCAATCAATGTTGGGATTTCATCGAACCTCCTTGGAACCTCACGTGCGCCAGCGTGGCGAGTCCAGACCCCACGCGCTGAACTTTCCGTAAATTAAGTACCGGTCCGGGATCCGCGCCTTGCTTCTTTCCTGCCTCGCGCCACCTGCACGCCTCCTCCTTCCTCCTCGTCCTAGCGTATCTGGCCGCCGATGACCTCGACGCCGCTAGGCAAGTCCGCGCCCGGCGGGCCCAAGTGCGTTTCCTTTCCCTTCCTTCGCTGCTATGAGAGGATTGGAGCTGATGAGGGTGGGGACGCAGGTACATCAACGACTTTAGCAAGGCGCTCGCAGGAGAGGTGCAGATCCTCCTCGCGGAGATAGGCAAGCTACGCGACGAGAAGCGCGCGCCTCAGTCTCCCTTCCTTGCCTCACGCCCCCGCCTGCGCCGCCGGCCCCGGGGCCCGCGATGACCGCGCCTAATCTGCCTCCGTGGGCGCAGTGGCGGCGTGATGTGTTGAAAGGAAGGAAGGCTGATGGATGTTTTTTGTGTGTGTAGTGAACCCCCTCCTCGCGCCAGGCGCACCGGCGGGCCCGAGCCCTACGGTGGTGGCGCCGCCGCCGCCGAGGTCGGGCCTTTTTGGTACGTGTTTGGGCGCCGTATGTTTCCGGTGGTGCTAACGGTGGTGCGTGAGTATTTTTGTTGCAGGCCCCAAGACGCCGCCGCCCAAGTGATCTCCTGCTCTCTCGCGCCTACACCTACCAAACTCGACGTGTGCTCTGTACTTCATCCTCGGTTTTTCGGCGCTACCTGCTATCCAGCCACCTCGCTTCCGTCATTTCGTCTGTCATCTATCATCTTCCATGCTCAATCTCATGATTTGCTATACCACTCCCTCCACCTCCCCTCCATCTCCACGTCATGTTTCATAGACACACCCCACTATGAATCAATCACCACGTTTCCCCCCCGTTCTGCCTCGCTGCTCGCCTCGCCTCCCTCTCCCCCGCGCCAGCAGCATCCGGCTTCACTTGTATCGCTCCCGCGCCGTGTCGCTGATCACGCAGGATCTGAACGGGGAGTGTGGGTGTGAGAACGCCTCCTTCCCCCGGCGAGTCGTATATAGAAGACTCGGTGCTGGAGAAGCTGCGGCTGCGGCCTCGAACTTAGAGGGTCCAGTGGCTTGCACAGCATGTATGTAGAATATATTCCTATTTTTGATCCCTTCGCATTCGCATTCGACCTCAGCAGCACACGCTCGCGCACTAGAACCAGGATGTATTAGGCGAGCCTCGCCTTTCCCGCTCATTCTCAAAATAATCATGTTGTAGCCGGAGAACCGCCGGTACTATGCCCCGGCGGAAACTCGTTGAATAAGAATAGCAACCCTGAAATCACACTCTAGTAACGGACCACACCATGAATCCAGTATTCTCTTCCCCCGCGGGCATCTCGAGGCCCAGTTCCAGATGCGCGTCCACCTTCACGGTGCCCTCGGGGAACACCTCTCCCCACATTTGCACCCACGAATCGGGCGAGTGGCAGAACATGTGGTTCCCATCGTTGAGCACTGGCATCTCCTCTCGAATCCCCTTCGTGCGCCGCCCCACTTGAAAACCGAGAATCATGGAGCCGGGGAGGGGAGAGAGCAGCCCTGCGAGTGCGCGCACGAGTCGAAGTTGCTGGGGCTCAGAGAAGAGGTGGAAGACGGCCGAAACGTGGATGGCGGCGACGTGTCCGCGGAGCTGGGTGAGGTGCGTTAGCGACGCCAGCGGGGGTGCGGGGACTTGGGGCGGAGATGTGGCGGGCGGGGCGGGTTCGATGAAGTCCGTGTCGAACACGTCGCCGGCGAGGAACGCGATAGGGCAAGTGTCAGGCGTGGATTGGAAGAGCTCATGCCCCCGCGTCCAGAAATCTGCGCCAGCAATGAGTAAATGCGTGCTGAAGCTTGCGGACTACGGATACCAGGGTGGAGGTCGCTCGCGAGGATATTCTGGACGGGGAAACCGTCGCTTGCGGCCTTTCTAACGTCCGTACCGACTGAACATTGCATCAATGAATGAAATCAGAAGAGTACAAGACGCGTACAGCAACAACCGAGATCGAGCAAAATGGCGCCGTCCCGCTCGCGTCCCAAAGTGAGGACGTGTTGGTACGCGGGTGATTCGGAGATTTTCGGCCTGCGACTCTATCGGGATAAAATCCAGTGGGTATCAATAGTAACGCTTACCGGGCGAACGCAAACGCACGAATACACGGGTAACTATATATCTAGACGATTGTTTGTCAGAAAGCGTCGACGCGGAGCATGTCAATAGTCTGAATGGGCGGACATCATATGCCTTCGTCTGAACAGCAATTATGTGCTGCTTCAATGTGTCGGGGTCCTGGATCCCCGTCTGTGATTTCATGAACTTGAGTTCTTCCTCGTCTGGCTGGAAGTCCTCAATATAAGGTGCTCGAAGGAGAAGCTTGAAGTTACCATATACAAGCTCGCGTCGAGCGGGGGCTTGGAATAGGTTGCCATGAGCGTCCACAAGTTGGCACACACTGAGGGTTCGTAGATTGGTGCATCATTTATAGAGGGAAATTGGGGCGGAAGGAGCGGCAACCCGGGTGGAATGCACTGGGGTTGGCATGGTTGCCGATCGCAGCAGCTGCAAATGTCAAGCAAATTGAACCAGTGTTTGATCCGCGTGACTCTCTCAAATGGGGACAAGTGGGTTATTATTAACCGTTCTTTAACGAAATGGCTTCTCGGCGGTGCAATTATCTCATCTCCTTCTGAGTTTTCCTTTCATCAAGCTCTCAAACTCATGTGTTGATCCCGCATTTATCCCCAAGTCAAAATTAGACACCCGCGCAGCCCACCTATTTACTCAACTACGCACTGTGCACTTTGCCGCAGCTTCGGAGCCTGAGGGAGGCTGCGGCTCCTTCCGTCCATTTCGTCCATTTCATCTGAGACGTGTCACTCTCCAAGACTGGTGTTCCCAAATTGGGTGGTGCAAAGCCTGTATTTTTCGTACACAGCTGACTCGCAGCAAGACGCAGTCTTTCGCAGTAACTACGGTCTGCGCCGTAGCTTTTGAGCCTGCGGCCGCAGACCAAGCCGCCGAGCTTTCACCCGACATAAATTGAGCAAGCTTTCAGCTCCTCACCTGCGCTCTCACTCCTAGCTATTGTCATAAACACAAATTGACTCTCTGCCTGCTTATCCCTGGGACTCTGGCTGTTGCTTGGTTTCGGAACCTGGGGTTTCTCTGGCTCGGATCAGCCCCTTCTCTGATCCGACGGTGCCGGTGCTTACAGCATTTCGGAGGAATTGTTTGCCCCTCGCCTCGAGCTTACTCTTCACATCCCGGGGGACTCATCCTTCTGTGCCCGGTATATACTTTCTTTTTTCTTTTCAAACTCTTCGTCTCCCGCTTGCCCGCATGCATATTCGCCTAATAATTCAATTTAATTAAGTTGAAGAAAAAAAAAAAAAAAAAAAAGACAAAGTTGAGTAGTTTGAAGGCAATTCGAAGGTCTCGTGGACCTCACGAATTGCCGAAGCGAACCGATGACACGTCTTGTCGAACCTGAGAGCTCTGCCTCTGATTAGTTTAACGACATTCGTGACGGCGATTGCAGTTTTCCGTGTCAACAACGGGGAAAGACCCTTTAATACAACACAAAATACAATGTTCCGGCAGAACCCACAAGTCACAACCAACGTACCATGCTTGTCCTTCTCATCATCAGTGCGTCCTACCCTGAGGCTAATTTACCGGGCAAGCCCAGGAAGAACTAGGAAGAATCCCACCGCAGCCACTATTCGATTTTAACGGAGCTGATGCTTACAGCGCGGGAACGGCGTAGCCTAAGCATATGGACGTACTGGTTGGCGGTGGCAACTGCCAGCTGAGCGCGAGTTCTCGACGTTTATATATTAATCCGCGTCTATTTGCCCTCTCATCAACTGTCTCTGGTTCACTGCCCATGGAGTTTCCGACTGGAGTTCCCGTTCCCGACCACAAGTCTCGCCAGCAGCACGGCATTGCCCTGAAAGAGTTGCGCCCGGTCACCGACATTGATCTCGATTCCAATAAGAAGGATTCAGAAGCAGACATCGAGGTGCTCCCGAGCGCGCGGTCAGGCTCAGACGAATTTCCAGACGGTGGCTTTAAGGCCTGGACTGTCGCTTTCGGGGTGAGGCTCATCTCTCTATCCATTAAACTTTTGACTAGGAATTTATGCAAGGCATTCTGGACGTTCTTCTCTACGTGCATATCCACTCGTTGGCTATTTGTGACTAGCGATCATAGAACGGGTTGCCTCAGTTCTTGGGGTGTATGTCGATCTCAAGCACTTGGGCTCCTGCTTACGTTTCCACGGGTCTTTTAAGTGTATTATAGAGTCGTCCTGCCTCACTGGACTCCGTCCGAGATGTAAAACACGCTTTTCACAACGGAACAATTGCTAAGGGTCTCAAATTAGCTCATGGATAGGGAACGCCACCACCGCTATTACCCACTGGTGGAAGAAGAAGCGTGGGCTCGCCTTTGGAATCGCCACGCCCGGTAGCGCCGCGGGTGGTGTATTCTTTCCCAGAGTCATGCGCGAGCTACTCGACGATTTGAGGTAAACTTGAATTTACAATACACATACTCCTCTCACCCTACACAGGTTCACTTGGATATGTCGAATCATGGGGTTCGTTCTTATCGTCACACTTGGCATTGAAAATTCAGTTCAATCTATCTCTGCATATCATCTCTCGTAGACAGACGCTTCAACGCGAAGCTCGTGCCTCGCTTGTTGAATATCATACCTCGATGATCCTTTTTTCAGTGCCTACGCCGCCGTTTACCGCCACGTAAGGCACTCGGTGGTCTGTTCTGGTTGCTTACAGGTTCCTGTACCGGCACTTCCACGCGTGGCACCACCGCCTCTACGCGCCCTACGCGTATGCGAACAGCTATAACCACCCGCTCGAGGGCCTCATCATGGATGTGGGCAGGGGGCTCGCCTCGTAGACCTCCGCACGCTTGAGCACCCGCCAGGCCGCACTGGTGTTCTTCTTCCCACTGCTGAAGGCCGTCGACGACCACTGTACCACTTGCCGTTCCACCCGCTGCAGATGTTGTCACAGAACAACGCAGATGTCGACGACATCCACCATCAGGTATGCCCTCCCTCTCATTTTTTCTTGATGAGGCGCTCACTCGTCGCACGAGATTGGAATGAAATATGACTTCCCCGCGCCATTCTTCGTCCACTGGGACCACCTGATGGGCACTCGCATGACGCGGCGGGATCTCGAGCTGTGGAGGCAGGAAAATAAAGAAGAACGCGGAGAGTAGTACTCGGTATCAAGTCGTTTATACAAATCAAGCAAATTGGCTTTTGCACAGGCGTATATGGCAGATCTAAGATAGAGTTCTCTCCATTGTTCCGACGTTGGGATCCTCGCTATCTTCGCCGTAATTCTTTGATAATTCGTGAACTACGTTTAACCTGTCTGTGTCGGCGCCTTGCGTCTTCACTCCCGTTTGACGCCCACGGTTTACCTATTGGACCGGGCGGTATTCAGCCCTTTGAAAAACCGCTGGCCGCCAACAGCTGGAAATATTATGTGAATAATCCAAATTAGGTTGCGGTTGTGGGAAGAAGAGCGCGTGACACCTTTGATACTTCTGAAGTCGCCACGTACTCGCTCCACTATGTCCGGTACTTGTAATCGCCCAGCCGCATTCCTTTCCCCTCAGCCAGGAGGGTCGACACTCCAGACCTTCACATCCCCCTCCGACTCAAGGCCAGACTGGCTTGCAACAGCACTCACGACTGCAAAGGCAGTTACTGCAGGGGCCGAATGTCTCCCATTCCCCTACGTGAAAGGTGTCTTTGGGACAGTGGTACTCATATTGGAAACGGTCGAGGTTTGATTCACTCCGGGATGATTTGAAAGAGCTGTGCACAAATATTATGGAAATCATCAGGATTGTCCAGGACCAGCTATCTTCTCATGGAGATACAGCTGCTATCAAATTTAAAGCCCTCTGTGAAGATCTTGAAGGGTAACTTTATATATCCCCTTGATTATTTTCGCTAATGACGATATCATAGTGTTCTGCAAAGTGTTTTGGATGCCATGAAGCAGCTGCATACAGAACCCAGAGGTTTCAGTGGTCGTTTCAAGGAACTTATCAAGCTGAGTAGTCATGCAGATGCAATAGCTCAGTCACGAACAAGAATCCAAGAACTGCGATCAAATTTCCTGGTATAGATGTTGCAGCTTCATAAGATTGCCCTCTGACAGATGGTCTAGCTTATGGCTGCAATTGACACCAATCTACAAGTTAGCAAAGCCGTTTCAAGAAGGATACCACATGGTATGTTTGGGGTTTATCCGATATGACTGAATGATCTGTGTCATTTTTATTTCTCATTTGGATTCAATCCAACTGCCTCACAATCTCTCGAAATGCCCTCCTCCCTCTCGGATATTTCATGGAAGAAAAATGATTCTGGATCAGATGCATGATTTTTTCACACAGGTCCTGGGCAAGCAGCATATTTTTGTGCTCCATGGTCTAGGTGGTGCTGGCAAGACACAGATTGCTCTGAAATTCATTGAAGGCTCACTGAATCAGTGAGTTTTATGCTTCTTAAATTTTTGTCTATTCAACTAAGTTTATGCTCAATGTTTGTAGGTTCTCAGACATATTTCTAATTGACAGCAGTACTGTCGAAACCATTGATACAGGTCTCAGGAATATAGCGGTGACAAGGAGAACTGGAATCACTGCACAGGATGCATTATACTGGCTCAGCAGCAAACCCAATACGTGGCTGCTTCTCTTTGACAATGCAGATGATCCCAAGATCAACCTCAATGAGTTTTTCCCCCAGTGCAATCATGGTAATATCTTGATCACATCTCGCAATCCCGGGCTTCAAGTTTATTCTGGCTCACACTCTGTGGTGTTGGATATGGAAAAAACTGATGCAGTTGAACTGTTGCTCAAAAGCGCTGCCAAAAACATCACACCTAGCAACACGGAAATTGCATCTGAGATTGTGAAGGTTAGTTAGTATTGTGTGCCTGCAGATAAAATTTGATGTACTCCCAAGGCCCTGTGGTACCTGCCTCTAGCTATCGTCCAAGCCGGGGCATTCATTTCAAAATCTGGGGCACTTGAAAGCTATTTGATTCTCTATATGGAGAATCGAACACGATTGCTGAGTGAAAGGCCTGTTCAATCTCATGATGATTATGCCTGGACAGTATATACAACATGGCAACTCAGCTTTCAGCAGCTAAGCAAGCCTGCAGCATTATTCCTACAGCTTTGTTCATTCCTTCATCATGAGACAATCTCAGAGGAAATATTTGCCAGGGCTTCTGTGTATAACTGTTCAGCCCATGGGCCATCAAAAGAAGAACTTCAAGGACCGCTGGATCTTCTCAGCCATTTTTTGAGCCCAACTGGTGCATGGGACACTCTCCGGTTCTTGGATGTCGTCAATGAAATCAGAGCATATTCCTTGGTCAATTTTGATCCTGGGGAGAAACTGTTCTCAATCCATCCCCTCGTACAAAGCTGGACCCGAAGTATAGTCACTGAGGAACCATACCACCATTGGATGGTTGCAATCTTGGGGATGTCAATTACAGGGATTCCATGGGATCATGGACAGCTAGCTGCCCAAACACTCTGCTCTCATATTGACTCGTTGATTTCTGGGGACACAAAAATAAGCCCCGATTTCCGAGAAGAATATGGAAGAATGTACTGGTGGGGAGACCGACTGAAGGAAGCAGAGGAGCTGCAGGTTCCACTGGTTGCTCACCGACGGTCTGTCCTGGGTGGGGACCATATAGCAACAGTACGTGCCATGGGCCATCTGGCAAATACCTACAGCAAGCTGGGACGGTTGACTGAAGCAGTGGAGCTTCAGGTCATGGTAGTTGACAAACAGAGGAATCTTCTGGGTGAGAACCATCCGGACACACTTCGGTCAATGATTGATCTGGGAACAATGTATGGAGATCTTGGCCAATTCAAGACTGCGGCGGAGCTTGAAATCCTAGTTCTCCAGAAGTGCAGAACCTTCTTGGGTGAACAACACTTACACACCGTGCGTGTTATGGGTAATCTGGGATCGACCTACCACATATTGGGCCAGTTGAAAGAGGCTGAGGAGCTTGAGACCGTTGTCCTTGAGAAGCGGAAGACAGTTTCAGGTGAAGAGCATCCACACACCTTGCGTGCGATGGGTAATCTGGCAGCCACATACAATAAACTGGGTCGTTTTGATCAGGCCGCAGAGTTGGAAGTTCTGGTGCTTACCAAGCGCAGAAAGATCTTGGGCGAAAGCCATCTAGAGACCTTACAGGCTATGAGTAATCTAGCAGCCACATACAAAGAACTAGGTCGTGAAAAGGATGCAGAGGCACTGGAATTACTGGTCGTCGAGAAGCGACGAAATCTCCTCGGAGGAGAACATCCCCACACCCTGCTTGCCATGGGTAATCTGGCAGCAACCTACCACCGGATGCTTGAACAAGGCGGAGGAGCTTGAAATTGTGGTTCTCGAGAAGAGAAGAAAGGTTTTGGGTGACGACCATCCAGATAATCTGTATGCCATGTGGAATCTAGCCTGGACATATACCGACCTCGGAAAATTCAAGGAGGCCGCAGAGCTTGAAGTTTTAATCCTTGAGAAGGAGACGAGTCGCTTGGGGGAAAATCACCCAGATACCCTGTGGGCAATGGCCAACCTGGCATCAACATACGAGGAATTGGGGATGTGGAAGGAAGCCGAAGCACTTGAGAGTGTTGTCCTTGAAAAGCGCCTGAATCACATTGGAAGGCATCATCCAGACACATTGCTTGCCATGGGTGCGCTGGCATCGACATTACGCCATCTCGGTCGGCTCAATGAGGCACACCAGCTCTACAGCGACCTCCTCAGCCTCCAGAAGAACCTAGTAGGAAAAAAACATCCAGACACTTTGGCAACAGCGAACTTGAAGGAAACGCAGCGGGCGATGAAACCGAGCCGGGGGCAGCGGCTGATGATAATTGTTCAGAAACTCAGGCATGGGAGCACCTAGGCAACATTTCACAATCCCAGTTTTAAGTTATGTACCGACCGATTTTCTGCTATGGTTCACAGCACATAGATGTGCTTGTTCTCGTTTATTTCTTTGATATGTTACTCACAAAGTAGTTTGAGTATGATTTTGGTTTCCCCTTTTGTTGGGCCGCGGAAGGACACGAGATGGAACGGCCGTTCTTCAGCATCTCTGAACGAATCGTTCCAACATTACATATTTCAACCTTAACATAATCAGACCGGAGCCAAGTTCTACCTCCAGCCTTGCAAGGGAATCCGTCATCGTACGCTGAAGCCATGATACCCGCTCCTTTCCGCGAACACACAGAAGTTGGATCGCAGGGTCAGAGGAGATTGTCTGTGAGGCTCCGGATAGAAGTTGCGAATTCCATTGAGCACTGGAGCTCTCTCTGATAAAATAGTATGGGGCGCTAAAAGAGCTCGAGCGTCCTAGAAGAAAGGACAACCGTAATCTCCGGCGAGGCGTCACGACGCGGGGAGGTGATCTCAGTACTAGCTAGTGCCGATGAACCTACGCTGCGCATGTTTGCAAAGGCCTGGGCATCGAGGTTTGTGGGACAGCAGATCGCATTCGAAGCCGGGCCGTCAATGGTTATGTGTTAGACACGCGCGCCGCGAATGCATGTCTTCGTGCGGAAACAGAGTAGTTCGACGGAGAGAAACGACATGGCAGTCTGAAGATTCAAGCGAAGAAATGTTGGCCTCACTTGGCCGTGCGAGGCTCGGATCAGTCCAGGAGCTCGGGCGGAACAACCAGGTTATACTTTGGGCGCAGCCTCTTTCGACCTCCACATTATATAAAGAGCAGCTGACCGCGTGAAGCCAAAATTCCCCTCATTCAGATCCAGGAGGTGTCTGCCTCTGGGGGCGAGCCCCGGTTTTCAAGCCGCACTGGTATATTTAGAGATTACCGCGGACCGCAGTCCCTCCAATGTGAGCTTCTATTTTACTTAGGCTGGCCGAAATGCGCTCCGCCGAGAAGCCCTATTCAAATTTCGCCCTACTCTTCTGCTTTCGCCACTCGATATCACGACGTGTCATTCGCGTGCTCATTAGCTCGTCCCAGTGGACGAAGAACGGCGCAGAGAAGTTGAATTTCATGCCAAAGTCCTGCCTGGAATGAGCCAACCCGCCTCTGCAGAAAGAAAATGAATCAAAGCGACTGCGGGTACTTACCTGATGGTGGATGTCGTGAAAGTCCGCGTTGTTCTGAGACAGCAGTTGGAGCGGGTCGAACGGGAAGCGGTACCCGCCGTGGTCGTCGACGACTTTTAAAATTGCAAGCGAGAAGAGCAGCGCGGCCTGGCGGATGTTCAGGCGCGCGAGGGCCTGCGCGATAAACGACCCGATGGCGTCGACGAGGAAGCCCTCAAGCGGGTGGTTGTAGCTGCTTGCGAACGCGAAGGGGACGTAGACGCGGTGGTGCCACGAGTGGACGTGCTGGTACATGAACTTGTTCGTGTGCAGGAATCGGTGCACGAAGTACTGCCATATGTCGAGGGCCACCCTGGATTGACGGACGCTCAGCGCATACGCGGGACGCCGAGCACAAGAGAACACGTACATGGCGACAAGGAGCTGAAGCAGTGGGTTTGCCCACCAGTATATAACATACGCCGCGCGACACCCGTACGTATGAGCAAAAGGCAACCGCCGGGCGATTTGTGAGACTATCTCTACGTGGTTCGCGCTAGGATTCTGCGCGTCCAGACAAATGACCCCGAAAGCGGTCTGCAGCAACTGGTTCAGCAGCACGTTGCCAATGACGGCCGTGCGGGCGACGTGGTTGCGGGACACAACTTCGGCCGGCGCGTGGATGCGGTAGCGGCCCAGGGCTGCCCATCCGGAAGTGTCGAGGCAGTGGAAGGCGAGTGAAGCCACCCAGTACACGACGACTGGGGCGCTTAGCGCGAGGTGGGCGTCGGGGACGCCGCCGATGAGCGCGGCCCGGGAAGAATAGTAACAGGGCGTTCCCAGGGAGGCGGGCGGGCAGGTGTATTCGTTCATGGACTTGGAGGTAGTGGGATGCCAATGCTGGGGCCACGAACGATAGAAGGGCCTTAAATTCAAAGAGGGTGTTCAACGGCCCGTCGAGTCTTGATAGTTCCGCCGAACAAGTCCGTCCTAAAAAACTTAGGCATAGTGGGTGATCGGGCGGACGCAGGATGTCAGAGTAGGTCAGATGTCATTGTGTTTTATACCATTCCGTGTTTTATACCATTCCGTGTTTTATATCCAACTTACCTCCGCGTGAGCCACTTATGTAGATGACTGTTCAATCGCTAGGTGCCTCGGCCCCAAGAGAACTTTAGCCACTATCATTTTGTTCTACGGTGCTTTTGTGTCTGTAGGAGGTTGGACTCCATCAAGCGGAAAAAATAAAATACGGGAACCTGTTATTTGATGAAGGGATCAAAGTCTAGCTGGGGTTAGTGGAATTACCTCCATGCAGCGAATGGATGACACGAGAACGAGCCACTGGAGATATTGACTCCAATTAGCGGAGAAGGTGTCGGTTTTATCTCCGGAACCTGGTAAGCCATTAGACTGAATATTCCGGCAAGTTCCATTCCGTTCCATCTCAGTCAGCATTTGTCAGCAGGACGGGCTTTGCGTCGGGCCTGTGCTGGATTGCTCATTCCCAACAGAAGGAGACGGACACCGACACGGACATGGAAGCGGAGGCGGAGGTCGAGGCCAAATGGAGGTTGAGTGGAGGCGCAGACAAGGACGACTAAGACTGGATCGGGACAAAGCACCTAAGCATTACGAATACTTATGCAATCGTTTTTACTAACTCAAATGGGTGATCGCAAGGCAGGTCGATTTACTTGTCGCCAGTTTTTCAACAACGCCCAATAGTGGCTGTGTTGTATGAGTTGTTAAGCACCGCCACTACTTTCTATTCTACTCTTCATAAAATAACGTGTGTCCGTGTGAGGCCTTTAAACTCCGCCAGGCTATCACAGAGTCCTTGAAAGACGTGGAACCACGTACCAACATGACAGCAATTTTGAGTTATTGGCGCCGCTGCGGAGCCGCATGATTCAGATTCCAGCGAAGTGCCGGGGCGCGGCGCGCTCTTGTCAGTCATAAAGTTACTGACAGACTTCGTGGCTGTAATTCGGCTTTTCCCGGACTTGGTCCTCAAATCGGGCGCTGGTTCGATCCCGCCCAAGGACGCTGTTTTTCCGGGCGCTTGTGTAAAAAATGCGCAGAGGCCGCTGAAACGACGTGGGCAATATAGTGCTGGTGGTGTTGCGACATCACTAGATGACAAGCAAATGAATTAAGGCTGCCGTCCCCTTCAATTGTTAGCAAATCCTTCATATCGCAAGTGAGATAAATGCCCTCGAATTGAACGTCTTCCAGCGTTTTTGTCTTGTGAACAATAATCTGGTTCATGTTTTACACCCCTCGGCACTGCTCTTGACGTCCGCGTTCCCTTCGATTTGGTGATTCTCCTCTGGTGAGTCGAACTGTGTGCAAGGCGGCAAGCCTGCCAAGGCCTCAACACCCATCATGTGATGGTGATGGTGGATTTGCTATCCTTTAGATCTCCTTGTCCTGACCAGACCAAGGATGTGTGAGTTTGGCTCCCCACTGTTTGGACTAAACACGTTACTATGTTGCATTTTACCTTGCGCTCATGGATCTGGGCAACTTCAATCTACAGGCAGGCCCATCAAACTCATGACGGAAGTTAACACATAAACTAGACAAATCCGGTTCTCAGACAAACTGCTAAAAGTCGGAAACGAGACCCCCAGTCCAGGGAACCACGTACGTCTCTGATAATCTAATAACCGCGCTGAGGTTGCCGATTTCAGAGAGAGAGGACACGCATGATCATCCACAATCAAGTTCTAGAGCGCGGCCGATGATCTCTTCGTGTGCGCAAAATGGGTTACTCAATGTTTCTCATTTGTTGATCATTTTGGAGGCCGAAATTCAGCATCAGTCGGTGTGCACCGAGCGGGAAAGACCGGAGCGTATGGAAGTTATAGTCGGAAATAAAGGGATGTGCGGCGCTGCTGAGGGAAAATAACGGCACGGACTTACTGTACATGATTGGATCTATGAAGCCACAAGGAATCAGCCGAGCGTTGAGAACGCCCAGGCGAATTACAGCTGAAGATCTCCCGCAGCGATATTTGGACTCCTGGTGTAGTACGGGGAAACCGCCAGTTTGATATTATTTGAACCTGAAAAAAAAACATAAGTATGAGTACATGCCGTGCTTTGCAGCGGCCCTACACCCCCAAGTAAACCCCGACTATTACTAAGTACAACCGTGAGCTGGGAGAAGCACATGGCGCATTATGATACAGTATTTAACCGTGAAGTGGAACGCTCACGCCGTGCGGCCAATTGTTAGTCTCCCGTAGTCAGACTCCACAATGCACAAAAAATTAAGATAGTCGAAATTTTTTAGTGCATGTATGGAGTCTGATTCAACTGTCAGGGGTCGAACCGCAGCGATCGCGAATGTGACCATCACGTGCATCCACGCGAGGTTGAACTGAGCCTCCTGGATGTTCTAACAGTCTCTTCAAGTCTTGAAGCATCTATGGTGATGCCTTAATGTACCTCGATACCCTAATTGTCTGCACGCATCGACCTTGACGCGTAAAGTAAGAGAACGAGCATGACAGCTACGGGTCGGGACCCGACACTTGATCCAGACTAGCCAATTGTGGACTTAATAGTGCTCCAATGACATCATACTTTGTTGTAGGCTTGTTCAGTGTCGTCCCAGCTACCCGAGCATACAAAGGACCATGCAGTTATGTGCTATTCTCATGGAGAAAGAGGGCAATCTTTCTCAGCACTCAAATTTGCCAAATCACGTGGAATTGGAACATCAAGAAACCGAGTAATCGAGCTCATACTTGCAAATGTGAGGTTGGGGAAGTGTATATTCGTAATATTCGACCTCGAAAATTGCCAGTATACCCTCAACCAACTCAAAATGGCAATCGGGCTGTGTATTTATCCCGCAGGTTCAAAATCTGGAAAATAACAGCAAAAAACTTGAAAAAGACATTGGGATTGAACAGGAGCTATACAAGCTTTTCTCGCAAATCCTTCTGTGTATGGGAGGCTCATACAGAGGAGAGTAATGTCCCAAAATTTTGGGGTTGCAGGCAACCTGCAAGGTGACAAACGGCACAGTGTTCCACTTCCACGTGCTGTTTCACTTCACGGTTCAATACTGTATGCGGGGAAATTATATCTGACCACACAACAGACGCGTCTTGGAGACTGTGGCTTGGACACACTGCAGATATCAGATCAGAGAACGTTGGTTCGGAAATACCTGTCTTTTCTGTGCGCGCTGGAATGCTGGCTGGGCCTCCTTGTCCGTCTTAAGTGTCTCCGCGGCGTCTGAGTGATTTTCCTGTGCTCGTTTTGTATCCATCAGGGACTCGAGCTCCGGAGTGGGCACAACGGAAGATTGCGGAGCCAAAATACTGCTTCTGTGTCTCGCACAATAGTTTTGACGGGCGGCCATAGAAAAGTGCCCGCTGGGAATCAAGCGGCTTGGGACTGGTGCTCAATCCGACTTGTGACTCAAGTCCATACCGTCGCCCCCGAGTGGATGACTTGTACAAGAAAACAGAGTGACTGCTTGTACGGCACGGCATGTATACTTCTGATTTGATTCTCGCGTATCGCGTAATTGGGTTCCTGCATATATATACTGTATGTGCTTTGTTTTCCTGTTAGTTCTTTGCTTGGTGTTTTTCAGATTTCCCGGTATGTAATTTCCATTTATTGGAGCAGCCCGAGTCCGGGTGTGTCAAACTCTCAACTTGTTCCGTCTTACAATGTCTTCAGTAGGTTAAATCGGTACGTCGGCGCAGGGAACTCAGCTGCATACGTACGTATATGTATGTGTACATGTATATGCACGGTTATGGTTGACAAATGAGAAGTATATGCGTGGTTGATATATGTATATGCATGCGCATGGTCACTCCGAGTCGTGGGTAGTCTCTCGTAGCCAGATAGATGATTCAACGGACGACGCTCATTATAACTCCACGCACGATGACGAAGTGTTCAGCCCTCCGTACACCTACCCGGACAGCCGCAGAAATTTCAATTTGCCGTTGGGCCAAACGAAACGACGGACTCGAAATCACCTGAATGACTCCGATCCGCATCGCATACGCCGTCTTAGTCTTAGTCTATTTCGTCTATCGGGGGACCTTCCGCACACACTGGCACGCGTGGAAATTCGCATACACTGGCACACATACAATCGTATTGCATCGCAGGCTATTTCATCATGAATGGCATTGGCGGATGCGGATGCGGATGGACGCCGTGTGCTATCTCTCGGGTGGTCCGATCAACAAGCCAGTGGGCAAGCGCCATGCAATGCCGGCGCACGCTCCGTTTGAATTTCTTTTCTTTAGGGAGGTGGGGGGGGGGCATTTTTTTGGGGGGGACTGTGGTGTAGTGGGTCTGGGTCTGGGATGGGAGATGCTACTCGACTAGGAGATAGATGTAGATTTAAGGATAGTGTGATATAATACAACAAGGCGGGCCTTTGGGGGGACGCAGGTACATCAACGACTTTAGTAAGGCGCTCGCGGGGGAGGTGAAGATCTTCCTCGCAGAGGTGGGCAAGCTGCGCGACGAGAAGCACGCGCTGCAGTGGTCAGTCCCTCTTCCCTCCCTCTTTTCTTTATGGTATGATTGCTCACAAGGGGACGGAAAGCGAGATCGCAGAGCTGATGAGCACCAAGCACAGCGCGGACGGCATGTACACACCCGGCTGGCGCCCACCCGTGCGTCCCTTTCCCGTCTTTCCTCAATCCCTCCCCGCCCTTCATCGTATTCACATATCACTGACTCACCCCTTGCAGCCCCCCGAAGAAGCGCCCCTGCCGCCCGAGAGAGCTCAGAGTTGCACTCAGTCACTGGTTCGAAGCCTAACTAGCTGCATCCCAACTCAGCTGCTGTGCAGTCACTGAACTTGTTTCAAACTCAGCGCCAGTTCAGTCACTGGTCAGCATCATAAAGCTCAACTACACTTGGTCTCTCTACCCCACCTTCAAAAGACTGTCCAGTCACTGGTTAGCTACAGCATAGGCTACATCCATACTCAACTTTATCCAGTCACTGGTTGGCATGGCCACTCTACACTCATCTAATGTCTAGTCACTGGTTAGCTTTAGCTACTCCAAACTCAGTGCCAGCCCAGTCACTGGCTGGCATGTCATTCCACACTCGACTCAGGTCCAGTCATTGGTTAGCTAAAGCAACAGCTACATCCATACTCGACATCTCTCCCTTCAGAGACCATCTAGTTACAGCTTGCAGGGCATGTCACAAGACTTGATCACTTATAAACTTAACTTGACTCTCTTGACACAAGTTCTTGTTGTGACTCAGAGGTGCACCAAAGACTGGTCATTCTGCACAGTCCAACTACTCTTCAAAGAGCCTGTTCTGTTACAGTTTTGCAGGGCATGTCAGAATACTTGTAAACTTAACTCGGGTCTTGCACATTTGGCACCATATCTCACTTGTAGGCTTGAAACCCTACAAAACCCTGCTTAATCACAAAAACCTGTCATTAGACAATTGAACCACTGTGTTTGAGAGTCCTCTACAACTGAAGTACTAGCTGCCTTGCCTTGAAATTGAAGGGTCGATATGAGTACCCGTCTCTCCAAACTATTAAATATGATTAGACTGTTGGAGTTTAGTGTGATTAGAGTTAGGACTTGTTGTCTTACTCTATTGGTATTAGATTTCAGGGCTGCATGCCTCTGCACCATTTCAATGGGCTCAGCAGGAATTCATGTCTCAGACGGGGTTCACTTGCTAAAGCTGTGGGTTCTGCGGCATAGTAAAGCTCTGGTATGTGGGTCACTTGACTTGAGAGCGAAGAATGAACAGAGAGGAAAGAAGAAGGGGATAAGCTGTATGGAGATTGAACCAAAACCATATAAATGAAAGCTGTCCATCTCGGTAAGAGAACAGATAATGTATCAATATTTACGGAATGAAATGTAGTTACGGGGCATTCCACGCTATCTCCCTGCTTGCCTCCAGCATCTCATTGCCAACTCCATTTCTACTGTCCATTCAACTATGTTTTTTGAGCTCATAGGCATGCCCGAGTCTGGGGGAAATTTCTGAAGTCAGAGTCAAAATTTGTACAAAATTGGCATCTGGCGGAGGTCAGAGGCGGAGTTCGGACAAATTTTCGGAAGAGATACAGTGATTTTTTTTTTTCAACGGCTAAACTAGGAAACGACCTCAAAAAGGATAAATATCGGTTGTGTCACCGCTTATCCTTCTATACACAAGCACTATGCTCTTTCTGCCGACCATCGCGGACACCTTCGGCAGTTACGGTTCACCAGTCTGGTTGTACTCCAACGCTTCGAGCCATCTCTCGACTTGAGTTGGCAGGGAAGGTCACAGGGTGTGCGTCGGGTCCCTCACGAGACTCCGACGAATTAAAACGACCGTGGTCAACGGAAGTGAAGAGGGATACTTGTGCTTGAAGTAGAATACCTTACTAATTCCCAAACGAATACAGCTCACTGGAAAGACTCATTTGTTCCACTCCTCATAACTTTCAGAATCCTGCTCTATCCTTCAATCTCTAACTACTTTTTCTTTTCTTATTTGGTCAGTTTCCCATGAGTCGTGCTCATGGAGAACCGCGGGAAGCGTTCGCGCGCAATTCATTCCCAGTGGCTTCCGCCGTCTCGGCTGGTGGTTCAAATGTCTATAAATGTGGACGATCCCAATGCTTGGGGCGACAGTAGACCCGTGCTCGCGGAGAACTATAGAGAGCGTTCGGGTGCAATTCATCCCCCTGACTTCTGCCGTCTCGGCCGGCGGGTAAAGTGTCTATAAATGTGGACCATCACAAATGCTTCGGTCGACAGCACCATGCTATCTCTCGGTATCACACCTCTCCTATGGGCAGGCGGCGCTCTCGCTGCGACTCTCTACTCCTTATACTTGCGGCGCAATCGGTCGCAGTTGCCATTGCCTCCTGGACCCACGAAACTGCCCCTAGTTGGGAATCTGTTTGACGTACCGGCCACCTTTCAATGGGAGAAATACATGGAATGGAGCAAGGAATACAGTGGGCCAGTTCGTATGCCGCTATATCCTGTGTGGATTGACCTCCTCGAGACTCCGACATCATCCACCTCGATCTCCTCGGGCAGTCGGTGATTGTCCTCTCGTCCTTGGAAGCTGCTACAGCGCTGCTGGAGAAGCGCTCCGCCATCTATTCTGATAGATAAGTGCGCGGGATTCGCCCCTTGCTCTAATTCGATGTCAACCTGACCTTTCTCCAGGCCAGACGTCCCCATGGTGACAGATCTAGAGCTCATGGGTTGGGATTCCAATGTCGGTACGCACTCTCTCTTTTATACGTTGGATTGAAGATTCAATACCCATGATAACCGATCGTTAGTATTGATGAAATACGGTATGGATATGTCATACTTAACCTCGCCGGTCAGCCTAATTTCGTACAACCTGTAGGTGGCACATGGTACGCTTCGCAGGCCAATACTTCGGTGCGTGAAATTGACGTCTGTCCAGGCGGAGGAACCGCCGGCTCTTGAATGAGACATTCAACGTAAAAGCGGCCCGCCAATACCGACCGTTGGAACTGAGAGCATCGCGCACACTCCTCCAGCGCTTGCTGGACCATCCTGATGCCTTCCTGGATCATTTCTACCAGTGCGTGTTGCATCCCACCGTATGCCACAGCTAATTATAACGTGTTGGAATTGAAGGATGGCGGGCGAGGTCATAATGGCAGTGACATATGGAATCCACGTCCTGCCATCCAACGACCCTTACATCACCGTGGCTCGCACGACGATCGAAACCGCAGCAGTCGCCACTGTCCCAGGTCGTTTCTTGGTTGTGAATCTCAGGGCAGCTCACACTATTCGCACACGTCTGACACGCTCGCTTGCCTCCAGAATTCCTTCCCGTCGTTGAAATATGTACCGAGCTGGTTCCCCGGCGCTGGCTTCAAGCGCCAGACAAAAGAGTGGAGAAAAGCAGTGCGTGCTATGCATGATCTCCCCTTTGCGGAAACGAAGCGGCAAATGGTGCGCAGACCATCCCCCGTCCCGACAGCGTCCTTACTATGCCACCTGAATTCAGGAGTCCGGCATTGCCCCACGGTCGTTCACGGTCGAACATCTAGAGGGCCTCGGAAACGAAGACGTTTATTACCAGGAACAAAATGTTAAAGCGACTGCTGGGACGATGTTCGCCGCTGGAGCGGACACGACTGTGTCTTCGCTCGGCACGTTCGTGCTTGCGATGCTGTTGAATCCCGACGCGCAGAAGCGCGCTCAAGTCGAAATTGATTCCATCACGGGTGGGAAATATCTCCCGGATTTTGAGGACGAGGCATCCCTGCCCTACGTCTCGGCGCTGGTCAAAGAAGTCCTGCGGTGGAGAAACGTCACTCCCCTTGGTATGTCGCTCCTGGTCAACCCACGAGGTTCATCAACCTGAGTTCGTAGCGGTGCCCCACTTGCTGACGACAGACGATGAATATCGTGGATACAGGCTGCCTGCAGGGTCCATGATCCTTGGGAACACATGGTGAGGCATACATTCTCCGCATGTTTCTAATGTTGATGTGGGCACATCAGGGCCATTCTGCACGACGAAGTTCGTGAACCGCTTGACTCTTGCTTCGCATTGGTTGAAAATCTTTCCAGGCCATGTATCCCGATCCGTATGCGTTCAAACCGGAGCGGTTCTTAATCGATGGCAAGCCCAATCCCGCCGTGAGGGATCCAGACGCCGCCTTCGGGTTCGGACGGAGGTATGGAATTATCTATGGGTCATCTATTTGCGCTTACCACAACTGCAGAGTATGCCCAGGGAGGTATTTGGCGACTTCTTCCGTCTGGATAACGGTTGTTTCCATGCTCGCCGCGTTCGACATCAACAAGGCGGTCGACGACATGGGGAACGCTATCGAGCCGACGGGCGAATACATTTCGGCGTTAATCAGGTGTGCTAGCCCGTTATCGCGACCCGATGTCTCTGAAGGGGATCCTTCAGCGTTCCGCTCCCTTTCAAGTGTTTGATCACTCCACGCTCAGAGGCGGCCGTGACACTTGTTAAAGGCATGTCGTAGCCGGTTAGGTGCTCGTGCTGGAGGAATTATTGTGACAGCGCAAGAACACTTGTAGCCAACCCAATACACGAAAGGGGGTGATATGGAAGGAGTGCGGGAAATGTACAATAGTTTCATCTCCTTGACAAACGATGTAATTCTGATGTGTTGTTCGGTGTAAATCTATATTGGTCCGGCCAAGTGCGCCGCTTGAACTTCGTCTGGGGCCTCTTTACCTTAGTTGAATAGGTGGCCTTTATTATTCAAGAGCATGGCCTTTGTCCGCAATGTCTCTAAAGGTTCAACGAGCAGCACCTCGGGCCAAGGGCTTCAATGGTTTCAGAAACGGGCGGGTCCACCGGACATTGAATGGCCGTTCTGCCCCACCCATAGTCATCCGCAATTTCTTTGAGAATTTGAAATTTGAATCGCAGGAATCCGATGACTAACGTACGATCGCTGCTGAATGTTCAGATCTCCGCGCGCAGAGTACAAGAATTGTTCCACGTCCCCACGGGTGCCGCTTCGCTCCGAGTCCGAGACGGTCTCCACCCTGTCCAAGATGGGCAGGGAAGGCGGGCTGCTGGTGTACTGATGGACGCCAAGCCGAGGCCGAGTCGAGTCTTGTCCCGGATTGAGGCCTACTTATATGTGCGCCAACATGGGCAGCAACCTGAGCACTGCTAGATGCAGCATAGCGAGCACCAAATACTCGATGCTGGTCGTACCTGGCAGAGGTCTCGGGGGCATAGAGAACGGCTCTGGCACGACTCGTTTTACCCATCCCTGCTGCTCCCAAAAACGCGATCCGTGGGCTCGCCCGGTTAAGAGAAAATCGGGTGATGGTTGGAGCTGCAGAGTCACGACCATGCAAGACCTTGGGTTCAGGAGGCACCAGTGAGCGTGAGCGTGAGCTTGAGGGGGCCAACAATCCCCGGCTGTATCGAAATCCAGAGCCAACATCTATCGTTGGGGCTCCAAATCGGCTGGTCTGTGAACGGGAGGGGGTCGGAACGATGTGGGGCACCACACACCACAGATCCTCCTGGAGCTTCCTGAAAGGGACGAAATAAGTCTAGGACCTCTTCTGTACACCCCCAATTTGGCGGGAGCTCCCAGGGATGTCACTGTTGCCATATCGGGAGCTGTATGCCGAGAGATCCGAGAAAACCTCCCCGGATATCAAAAACGACAATCCCTTGAGGATTCTGTGAGAGCCTATCCCTCCGATATCCCTGCGTGACCTCTGAGAGACAGTTAGGTACCCGCCTATTCTGTAAATCACAAATAGATTGGCACATAAAAAATGAATTCAATAGTATGATGCGTACACTACACATTACAATACATAGTATGCACAAGGGTCAAATGAGGCAGAGGGAGGAGATTCACAAGAGCAAAGAATAGACTGTTATGTCCAGGCCGGAGAAAAGACAAAGCAGGATCCGCGACAAGTTTGATCTTGATGCAAAGAATGCGGGTTGAGGGCCTTGAAGTCGAGCAGAAGTCTTGACCACCAGAGAACCATGCATGTTTGATGTTGAGGGAATACTTCACGGCATGCTTGAGGCCTTGAAACGATGCCGGAGACACATTTTTTGAGCGGGTTTTGAGCCAGCATTCCAGGAACTGGTACAACCAAGAAGAATGGGGCTTGAATGGCCAAAGAGCTTGCGGGAACAGCCCACCGAAGGTTGAAAACGATGTGAGCGACAAATGAGTGAAAGGGAGATGGGAGAAAGACGAGAAATGCGCTGGCAAAAGTTAGACTTGTTTGTTTGATGACATCAAATCACACGTCGCGCACGGACCATTCCACCACTGAAAACGCAAAAACAATAAATTCAACATTCCAAGCCCTCAATTCTTCATGGCTCTCTTCAAATTATGTGGTGTGAAAGCTGGGTATGCTCCAATATATAAAATGCGTGAAAAAAATGTGTCTTCTAAAACCCTCTCACACAAGAGGTCGCAGAACCATTCTCAGGATGTTCCGCTGACGTTTGCTCAGATCTCCGCTGATCTCCGACGTCAAATCTCCCGACGACATCCCACCAAATTGGGGGTGTAGTATGTACATGTTGCTGCATCTCCGTGATGTCAGTCAACAGATGGCTAACATCATCCCGACATTGAGAGATTTATTGAGTTGGATGGGGGCGCCTCTGAGACGCACCACAAGTGTATCTGAAACGAAACGGGCGCCGCAGGCATCCCTCCGTCGAGCTGGACGATGCGGGCGAATGCCTGATACAAAGTGATCGTTCCAATCCTGGGCGTCGTGCGATCCCAGCGCATTTGGGACACGCACAACACCGCTCACCGGCATGAATAAAATGATGCGCCGATCCCGGGGTGAATTGGCACCTTCCTGACATAGCGCACCGTGAGGAAAGGAGTGGATCTAGAGGCAGCGCTCGGCCACGGCAGCGAGCGTCACCGGAAGAGCGGCCCATCAGTGGCAGAAGGCGCGAAAGGGGAATGGCCGCTGGACCCCCGACGCGTCCGGATCCGACGCAGCGGCAGCATGGCAAGACAGAAGGGGCACCGACAGCATGCTGTGACAGACGATGGGATTCTCAATGGTATCGTCACGGCTCCCTCAACCTACCACCACGCCGCTGGGGGAATCCTCAAAATGAACTTGACCTCTGTGGTGCGGAGTCTTTGGTATCTGGTATGAAGGGAGTTGGCAACTTGGCATTACTAGATGCCGGTGGATGATTTCAGAATCATGCAAGTCGTAGGATGGTTGTTTTACATCTGCGGCGAAGACACGGGCACTGACTGGTATAATATGTCTCAAATGTCTTCAATTCCTTCTTGCGGGCCGGCGCGCGGTGCGTTCATTCAGAGAAAGTCGTTCGAATTCCACATCGAACTGCACCCACGCGCTGATCCGCGGCACGCGGAACCGCCTTTGAATTGCTTCCGAACGCGTGATTGGGATCGATCGGGCCGGGATCCGCGCCTTGCTTCTTTCCTGCATCGTGCCTCGCGCACGCCTCGTCCTCCTTCCTCCTGCACGAGTGGATTGTGGAAGGCGATGGCCTCGACACCAGGCAAGTCCGCGCCCGGCGGGCCCAAGTACGTTTGCCTTCTATTCCCTGCGATGAAAGGCGATGGGGCTGACGAAAGCGGTGGGGGCGCATTGTAGATACATCAACGACTTTAGCAAGGCGCTCGCGGGGGAGGTGAAGATCCTGCTCGCAGAGGTGGGCAAGCTGCGCGACGAGAAGCGCGCGCTGCAGTTGTGCGTCCCCTCTTTGTGAGAAGATTGGGAGAAGTAGTAACGGACGGACCAGCGAGATCGCAGAGCTGATGAGCATCAAGGCGATGCACAGCGCGGACGGCGTGTACGCTCCTGGCTGGCGCCCGCCGGTGCGTCCCTTTCCTCTTTCCCTCTCCGTTCCGTTCCTCCCCGCTAACGCGATCTCCCACCAGCCCCCCGAAGAAGCGCCCCCGCCGCCGGAGCCCGCGCCGCCCCCCGGCCCCGCGCCCGGCGGCTGGCGCACCGTGCACCCCCCGCACGTCCCGCGCCGCCGCCAACAGCTGGCCCTCCGCGCCGCGCCCACCCCGCCCCCCGCGCCGCCGGGGCCGGGGCCCGCGATGCCCGCGCCGAATCTGCCTGCGTGGGCGCAGTGGCGGCCGAACCCGCTCCTCGCGCCCGGTGCCCCCGCGGGCCCGAGCCCCGCCGTCTTGCCCGCGCCCCCGCCGCGCTCGGGGTTGTTCGGTGCGTGCTTCCTGCGTCTGTATCCCGTCGTCACGGCGCTGATGCGTATGTGTGTGTGTAGGCCCGAAGACGCCGCCGCCGAAGTAACCTCTCCCTCTTGTGCGCGCGCCCAAATTAGATATTCTTCGTCCCTCGGTCTTCAACTTCAAGTCCCCATTCTACCTGCTGCCTGCTATCTCCCGCTCTCCATCCACCTCGCTTGTCGTCCTAGTCTTACACCCCGTGGGCGCCGGACTGTCCCTCGTCACCCTCGTGTCTTCGCTCTTCCTCGCCTCGCATAAGCTGTCTATCCTCGCGCTGATGCTTTCCATAGTCACCGCGCTTCTGAGCACGGCGCTGTAACAGTGTTTGCCGTTGACCTGGCTGTGGTCATCATCGCCAAAACCAGATCACGTCGGTGTAGTTCGCGATTCAGTGGGGGCAATGCCCCGTGGATGGGCCTCGCTGCTGTAATATTAACATGGCCGGCTGCCATCGCGTTATCTGCAAGAGTGTGTCACTGTTTCGGTGTTGGACCGTGCGTCGCTGTTCTCTTTTTTTCCGCCTCTCTAATGTTTGACTGCATTTTTAGACACGGGAACGTTTTGATATCCGAGGTCACCTTGTAGTACTTGATTTTGGCTTGAATCAATTCAAGAAACATTCTTATGTATTCGTACAAGAGGAGTTTGGAGCTGTAATTCCGTACACGCGTTGCCAAGTTAGGAAGGTGCGCGAGTTCCGGGTCCTCGACTTGTAATCGACACCTGGAGTTTATATTACCACCGTTTTTTTTGGGGGGGGGCTCATGTTGAATTAGCTGCTGCATACAACAATCGGACCTTAGTTGAGTCCGTGTTCTTTCTTCTGTGTTTATCATTCCTGTACAACAGCTATAGCATTGCTGCGCTACAGCAATTGCTGATTTCTTGATTTTTATCTCTCATTGTTCGACTGAAGTAGATAGCTGTAGATACAGCTATCATTTAATATTTATATTGCTACGAATCCTGTATTCACCTCAAACGTTGTCTCCAACGCTGAGGTGAGCTTCCCGTGTATTCCCTTTCATTGTTTCATACTCACTCGTACTTTTAGTCTGATATTATTTAGGTATGAATATATTCAGACGTTGTCTCCAACGCTGAGTCTGATATTATTTAGTCTCTGCTCACAACAGCTCAGACTGTCCTTCCATTGCTATATGGTCTGGTCACAAACTTAGCCATCCCTTCTTAAACACTCTGATAAGTTGCACTGAGCCAGGATTTTCTGCATCGGTTGTGCCACGGTAGAGTGATCCAGATCAATCAATTCCCTTTTGGATTGATTGCTCACCGACCTCAATTCATCCGTATGTTTTCTCCCTCTGGTCTGTGGCCATAGAAATTTTACATTTGAGGTATACAGTCAGCTGGCTCATAATGCATAAGCTGGTAATGCATAATGCTCATAATGCATCAGATCTGGGATCCACCAAACTGCCCATCCACACTGTAGAAGTGTGTTCATAATGCATCAGATTTTGGTATATTTTGAGGGAACGGACCCTATGCATTATGAGCCAGCTGATTGTAGCTGAATGTGGCTTTCGAACGACATAAATCTGAGAATTCCATCCAGAGGAAGAAAACATCTGAGGATTTTACGAAAAGTTGGCGGCAGGGCCCGTACCACCCGGACGGGGCCCCACCTACCAATCCCCATCGTGTATGAGATTACAGTTCTGCACTCCTCTTGTATTTGTAAGGGAGAAAGATGAACAGCGCCTCCCGTTTATATATTAGACGACCGGTCCGTTACGCGGTTCTTTTACAGCCTGAGGCACTGGGACAAGACTAGAAGGGAGAAGTCAGCGCCAGGCGAAATCAGCGGCCAACCAGAATACTTACGGGGGCCCAGGACGACGCAAGTGGTGCCAGCGACGCAGGTTCTGCTCCCGGTCTAGCCTTGTCTACCGCATTGGGCTAATAGGGGGATCGTTCCGCCAGTTGAAGTACCAGAGAATGTACTCCCGATAGGCCCGGTCCTGATGTTAGAGAAGGTGACAGAGCCGCCGCCCTCAGTGGTCTGATCGCGGTCGCCCCATATACTCAGAGCCAAGACCATTCCCCTCTGGAGGGCGGCGCCGATCGTCTTCAGTCCTCCGTGAGACTCGAAACTGTTGGAGTCGCCGGTCGCGGCCTTTTCCGCATTGCAGAAGCTATTGGTGATGGAGTTGACGGGCGGGGAGATGCCAGCAATGTTGGTGTACGGGTTCTGGATGACCTTCCCGTTCTGCACGTAGAAACGGCGGATCACGGTGATGGGGGCTGCATACCCGAGTCAAACAAATTAAGCAATAAGGAAGAATATAGAATTAAACTAACCGCCGACGAACTGTGTAACAACGGTGAAGGGGGAGTTGGTGTCGACGGCCGAGCCGGGGCCGAGGAAGTTCTTGACGCCCATGAGGGACGAGTTGAAAACGCATCCATCCTTGTCGCATACACCGTCGTCGCCACAATCGCTGCCGCTGCATTGTGTTTGGCCGACAACGCTGCAGGAGTGAGCGGTGAAGGCCGCGGAGTTCATGTTCCCTGAGGTATTTTAGTGGACCGAGATTTTGGAATATAATTTGAATCCCACCTGTCCAGATGTCCATTTCATTGCAGCAACTACCGAACCTAGCGCGCGCGTAAGTGAAAGAGAAGAAAGAGAGAGGAGTCTTCACATCCCCGTTCCGGAGCTGATATCTGTGGAGGAGGGAGTCCAGTCGAGGATGTTGGCCTGGCGTCCATTTTAGCAAAAGATTTGTTTCCTCAAAGACGGCACACATACCGCGCCATTTATGAACTTTACGTCGCGTCCACACTGAGAATTGCACGAACCAGTTCCGTATTTTGCTCCAGCCTTGTTGGTGGGGAGCCGCGCCATTCCTTGGACCATGCTCGAAACGTCTTTTTTGTACTTTTTTAAATAATTTTATTGTCTGAAGTTGAAGTGAGTCCCTCCACTGCAATGTACCCAACGTCAATCGATAAAAATTCCCCAAATCATCATCGGGCTCAGCTGCGTGCTCAGCCGCCTCCTTTAATTAGAATTAGGCAAATCCTCTACGCTCGTGTTATACATGTGAGTAAGTAGTAACTATATACATATGTGTCAATATCCATGTCTCCATCCACAAACGCTGAACATCCCGCCGGCAGCGCGGGGAGTCCCCCGAACGGCGTGCTTGCACCAAGAAATAACCACCCATGTCTACGCGCTCAACCAAGCTCACGCCTCCCGCTTGTCAACTGTTCGCACGGGCGTGCTGACGTTTTCGAGGTCGTACTCTTCGCTTACGGTCGGAATATTCACGGCGAACATCGAGGCGCTGCTCGTCATCGCCACGCCGCTAGCAGTGGCGGCGGGGGATGCCTCGAGCGTGTGCGACCATCCGAGCCCGACCCGCAAGTGGATAAGCATGTTCACGAGGCCAATGAACGGCCCAGAGAGGTCCGTCACGAGGGCCGACACGGTGGAGCCGGCCTGGTACGTGACAGCAAAGAAGATGGCCCAGGCGCTGCGATGCATGTTAGCTGCGTGAGAGGGAAGTGCGCGGGAGCCGTACGTCCATATGGCTGCGCTCTCTACTAGTATGACGAGTATGGACTGCGTGAAAGGGTGTTAAGTAGGGAAAAGGTGCGAGATAGTGCTGTAGGTGCACCAGCAAGAGGCCGCCGTCAATATTTCCCATCTCCCGACTCGTTGTCCAGATCCGCCACGTCATCACGCCTATCAAACTCAGTTATAAAGTCAATGGGTTCGATCAGAGTCACTGACCTGTGCAGTAGACATTTGTACTGCCACGCGGTGAGGACTACGCAGCATCTTAGGACGAGGAGACTCACAACACGCTTAGTACCCAGTTTGCCGTGAACAGGAATTTGTTGTTCCGTACTGAGGATTCCGAAAACGCATAAACGACGAAGATTCCACAGACTATCCGGCCGCGGTCAGATGTCATATTGCCGTATAACAAAGATGGCTCGCCGAGGATTCCTAGCCATGTCAAAACTGGTAGGGCGACGACACGGAACTCTCGATTCCATATCAGCCATAAACGATGGATCTACTTCCGCATCAGTAAACTCGCGGGTACCAAGAACTCAACGCTTACAATTAGAGCATCTCCAATGAGGAGAGTAATCACGGTTAGAGATATCCGGGCGACCTCAATTGGGCGCGCGCTATCCAGATAGAATAGCAGCGGGGCAGTAGGATCGGTCGCGTTGAGGAACGCCTGAAAGAAGGCCTGAATCGTGAGGATCCAGTGCTAGTTTTATAAGTCCAAATATCGGACACCGGCGCATATCACGTACTGCGGTGCATGTGACGAATATTGCTAAGGTGGAGATGACGATAGGATTCCACCACAGCGCCCCGCGGGAGACGAATTGTCGTGGTCTTGCGTAACGTGTCGTGCGGATGTAGAGATTTGTGGCAAACAGCACCAGGAAAATGCCGTAAAGAAACCCCTCCAGCACCACGGTGGCCATGTTGACGGCGACCAGGGAAGGGCCCATGGCGGCGCGACGCTAAGAGGTGTTTGCTCGGATTTGTTTCCGCTTTGTATGATTTTATCTTTTCACGGGCTGATCGGTCCGATATTCGGCTAACAACGTGCGCTGGCAGTGTTCCACACTAACTTGACACTAAAATTTATCCCCGCTGCCTAAATCCATGATTGCTCGTACACTGCGTTCTAGAAAGTTATAACCTACACCTCTGATACCCTTTGATATGCCTGCGGCGCGACTGCGAGCGGAGCTAAAACAAAACGACGAGGTGCGTGCTGGTATGACCACTCAGGGGGCCGTAGAACTGATGTGATGTGCGACGGTGTCCTGCAAAGGCGTTCGCGGGACGGAGCGGAACAAAAGGGAAATAAATGCAGCAACGGCGACGGTTGCACTCGAGCGATATAGAGGGTGGCGGGGAACTTGGGCGATGACTAAGAACGAGGAGAGCGAAGGCGAGCGAACTTAATACAAACTCGAGGGGGGGAAATTCATTATTTTTGCACGCAGAACTAATAATAAACAAATTAAACTACTTCGAGGCATCGCCGGGACCTGGTTCCTTGAACCTGAATAGTGATGCCCGTGGCCTGGCCTGAGGCCCTCAGGCCCGACAAGCCAGGCCCGCTCAGGCCAGGCCAAGCCAGGCCAAACGTCGGGCTTGAGCGGGCCCAGGGCTTGGGCTTGAAGATTCTCAAGCCCGAGCCAGGTCCGCAAGCCCTGGCTTGGGCAATCACCCATACCGGTGCGACCCAGCCGAGATTCAACTAAGCTCAACTTGCTCAAACTTATTCGAACTTCCGAGTTCATTTCTTCCCTCCAGATTTACAACATCTTGAGCCATTTTTGACATCGTGCGAAGAAATTTCCGCTTGCGCGGAGTTCTATGGGACTCTAAATTAGCTACCAAGGCTCGAAGATGGATGTGGATTGTACTTATCACCTTTGTTCAACATTTTATAACACTTGGCTCTTTCATGCAGGTCTACATGGTCAAATCAAGCAGTGGCGGGCGTACGCCGCGTACCTACGGAGGCCCTGGCTCAGGCCCGAGCCAGGCCAGGCCAAGCCCTACTCGCGGGCTTGGGCTTTGGCCTGAAGAATCGCAAGCCCAGGCCCGCTCAAGCCAGACCAAAGCCCTGGCTTTCAGGCCAAGCCAGGCCATGGGCATCACTAAACCTGAAGATGGTTGCGAGTGCAGAGGATATATATAAGTAAATAACAAAGCCGAAGGAAAAATTAAGGATAGGGTCGGGCGAGTGTGGGTGTGTTGAATCGGACGGAGATGGAGTGGAAGTTCAAATTGAGGGGTAAGGGACCAGGGGAATTGTGCTGTCGGTTGCTTGGATACCCGCGACGGTAGACAGAAACAGGCACCTAACCGGCCCCTATATGGTAACCAATCTGATGGCATGGTACGGTGATAGGCGGCCATCAAGTTGGTATCAAAAGAGGTCCAGGGCCTTGCCCGCCGGTAATTACCCCCTGTAAATCTCCCTTAGAGCCCTCCTCGCACTCTCCCGGCAGTTCTCGGCACCCATTCGGCTATGGTGCCTGCCCATTCGGGTCATCAGGTGTTGGCATCCCAAAATGGCACCCGTCAGCATCGCATCACCCCCTGTCACCACCATCACATCAGTCCCGCTCACTGTCCCCGCCAACGTCAACGCCCCGCCTCTATGCGCTCTCTGCCTGCCCTTCACGCCCCCGCCACGCACTGCCGCCTTCGCACTACCGCCCCCGCCCACTACAGTCGTCTCCGGGGCATCCCACGCGTAATGTACCGCCACCATCACCGCCCATCATCGCTGCCTATTACAGCGGGCAGTGCATGCTCTTCGCGCTCTGTGGTGTGCATCAAGGGTGCATGCCATCCCCTCCTAGCTTTCTCAAAACCTCCCACAATGCCCGCTGCACTATCGACCTCGCCGTCGCCGCCGCATCGGTGTCACTGTCACATCATGGTCATCCATCAACATCGCTTGGCCGCACATCACGATTCCAATCAGCGCTGTTCATCATATTCGCCGTTCAGTGGTGCATCCCTACTACTGCGCCTCGATGTGCCCCCAATTTTGCATGGCCTCCTCTTGCGCAGTTTTACTTATGCTGCTCTATCTCTTTATCTCATTCACTAGACTTGCAAATTAAATTCTTACTACTTCTTGGTTTTTTGCACTTGGATTGCTGGGCACCCCTCTCCAGAAACAAGTCTCTGAATGACCTGGGCATAGTGTGAGTCTTTTGACTTTAATAGTGCTTCGGTGAATCCATGCGCCTCAGCCTGGAGGCCGCTCGCACCGCCCTCACACATGCCATCAATCTGATAGCGCGCGTATTCAAGCGACGTGCTCCTTAACATCTCACCACGAATTGCGCCCCCTCCTTACGCTCACAGAGATGAAGCGCGGTCTGTCTAGTAAGGTGAAAATCCGCTCTGGCCCTGTGTTCGGCCGCAGGGGTCCAAAGGCACGCATCATGAAAATGGGCCAGTCTGCCGAGGAACAAGCACGGTCGGACAAAGAGTATAATGATCAGATATCTCGTACGTCGAAGTCCTGCGCTGTGCACTACCCACGCAGTTCTCACTTTTCTTCCCAGAAATGAGTTTCCTACAGCGAGAAGAGCTTCTTAAAGACGCACCCATGCCAGATTTTGAGCATGATGGCAGTTTCGACATAGGCGCGAATATTGGTGGCACCGACACCGATTCCGACAGCGCTTGGAGCGACACTGATGATCCGATGGACACCGACGAGCCGGGATTTTTGACCCTTCCTCCAGGGGAGGAGGCCCTCCTGCAGAGTCATGCCGGAGGTGAAGCAATCTTTCAGCAAATGTGGGACAAGGCCAAGCCCGGGTGCGCGTTCCTGGGTATCCATCTCTAATTGGTGCTCATGTGATATTTAAATTTAGGCGGGGAGACCCGCGGAGACGTAGAAAGCGTGTTCAGAAACAGGTGGATTCGTGGACGAGGCAGATGCCCGTTCTCATTGATGCATACCTTCAAGTCAAAGATACGGGGCCCGTTTCTATACCAAATGACGGACCCGGTGTCTGGCCCTTGAATGTACTTGGTTTTTCGGGTGCGCAACCCTATTTCGCGATAATTACAACTCCTAAGAACAAATAGAATCTGGAATAGTTATGTTCTCGCATGCCGCTGACTCAATAAGTGCCAACGAGACACTTATTCGCCACGGTTACATTGGCGGATCTCCGGATCAACCCGTAATCGCGTTCTCCTTGCAGACCTTTGAAATTTACCGCCAGGTCCATCGCGTATGTCCGCGATTCAGCATGGAAGCACTTGCGAAGACCTTGAACCATCTCCACCGGGTATGTGCACTCCGTTCCTCCATTTCCACATCTCATCAATTTCCACAGACTCCACGCAAACGGTATCTAGCTGAACAATTAACCACGGCTTATGACACTTATCTCGCGATACTCCGTGGGGTGGATGACCGCGTTCAAGCAGTTCTGGGACGAGACAAGCGGTGGAAGGCTCAGAATGTCTGCCCCCGTGCTTTTATAAGACTGTTGATGAACCTCCGCTAAAACTTTCTTTTCTTGGCTCCATGGATGGAAATAATTCACTCAAGCTCGTTGATAGTACCTTCAAGGCGGGCCGACCGCGTTTTGACAACCGCAAAACTGACTCCTTCCGGTGGCTGACTGCTGCCGAGGTTGACCTTTTCAAGGATGAAGTCAAGACAGCCCCAAAGGTACGCCTCGCACTATATTTACTAATCTCCTGATCATTCATTTGTAGGTCTCGATGGCTACGGCCGCCTCTCTCGCTGCATTCACGGAAGCACTGGCAGCCTCCTCTTCCAGCCTAAGTGATCAGCCCCCTGACGCATCACAATCGGATCATCCGCCAAATGCGGATGCAGATGATGACACCGCTTGGCTGAATATCAATGAATTAAACGAGGACGAAAACGACGAGCTCGCCAAGTGTGTCAACTCCTGCGTGGAGCGCTGGAAGAATGCCGGTCCAGAAGCGCGGAAAAAAATGTTTGCTCTATTCGCGATCGCTGGTATCTTCATAGCTGTTTGCCGCCATGGCCACGTTCTTGTCATCTGCGACATGATCCGGAGCGGTGAACTGTAAGTGATCTCCGCCTTTTCATCACACGCTAATGGAATTATGCCAGGATGAAGTACCCGTTGGCCGTGGTAGAGCGCCTTCTCGACCTTTATGGCTCGGACATCGGGCTTGGATATGATATAATGTGCGCTTTCTACAAAACTCTCCTCCGCAGTTCATTGGGTCGGCGTGTGGTTGGCCTTCGCCTCCAGGGTGTAGTCCCGGCATTTCACGGGCATGCACACAACCGAGGATGTCAAAACCGCTGGCACCCGCAATACGTCGAGGGGGTCGGACTAGAAGACTTTGAAGAGTGCGAGAGAACATTCTGTCTTTCTAACAACCTCGCGACTGTCACGCGGCTATCAACTCCGTTCCATCGGCAGCAGCAAATTGACGAACACTTTAATTTCCATGATTTGGACAAGCACGCGGCCTCTGGTGAGCTCTAATATTATTTCTTTTTCTGCATCCAAAGTCTGATTGCGGCTGGATAGGCAACTTCATTTTCCAGAATTATCGTCAAGCCACAGAAAAGATCGCAATGAATAGCATTGCCCTACAAGAGCTTGAGGCACATCTCCACACTACCTCGACCGACTACGAGCAGTATTTACTCGATGAACGGGAGCATCTAGAACGACTCAAACGCGAGCCTCCGGAGGTTGTCTGGACGGTGGAGTACATGGAGCTTTTGATGAAGCACTCGGTCGCACAGTGCGTCTTTTTTGATCAGCTCTGACATTCTCCACATCTATTTCCATTTAGACAAGCATCATCGGCAGCGGAACGAGAATTCAAGTCACTGGATTGGCACATCATCCACAGCGGCTGGCAAGGCAAGAAGATTCAGAGTGTAAGGACTAAGTACCGCACGACATACACGCGGTGCATTATGCTCGAAGAGGAACTGTCCCGCCACGAGGAAGAGCACGGTCTCGTGACCCGGTGGGCCCCGGGGATGAACGAATACAATGAGGCCCTCACTATGATGACAGAACACCGGTATCGGCGGGCAATTGATGAACTAGAGCGCTTGGTGGTCTCGCGGCTCTTGGAACTTACCAAACTCGGCATGAGTGGCATTGGTAAGTCTTGACCCCCGCCTTGAGCTTCTCACTGACTGGTTGTTACATAGGGTACAAGCTTCGAGAACAGATTGGGAAATCTCTCAAGACACGTGCTGTAGCCATTCAGCGTGCAATCACGGAATACAACTCCGCTGGCGCCCAGCTTGCCCCACCACGTGAACAGCTTACCTGGGCTCAGGTTGTCGAAGCCGTGTCACTGGCTGAGTTCGACTTCTTGCGCGACACACGTACGGATGTACGCACCCTGCCGTGGGCTGATCCTACATGCCGAGAAGCAATGCGATTGTATTTCGGCATCAAGCGCTCGAAGGAGGAGATTACTCAGCTCAATGTTGAAATCCGCCGCCTTCTCACCTTCATGATTGATGATCACATAGATTATTACATGTGCATCCAGGCCTGCCTTACCAACACCGCTCACTTCAGCCTGGCACGTGAACTCAGCACTCAGTGGGAGTACAGGTCGAACATCAACCAGGCTATCGTCGAACGGTTAGTCAAAGCCAGCCGGCTGGTTGGCTTCACGGGGTCTCTTTTACCTGGCGAGCGCGAGGGTCGAGATTTGGATATCAACGATGGGATCCCTCTCCCCTATTGGGCCACAGGGACACTTGGTTTAACGCAAGTTGTTGTCGAGTACGAAGAAGGGAATGATGCGGAGGATTCAGCACGAGAACTCCGAGATGTGGACACTGAATTATTGGCACATGTAGTGGAGGCACTTCATTTAGGTGTCTAGCTGTAATTTAACTGGAAACTGCTCAGTTTTGGTTTAAATTGCCTTGTCGATGAGTTTGTGATTCCTTCGGCAATTCATTCCGATTGGCTGGAACGTTCGGACCGAACCCGGTGTTTTGTTTAGAATGCCGGATTCGTTTTCAATAACGCGTCGCAAGCCTCTATGAGGACTCGAAAGCGTGTAAAAGCTAGCTAGTTACGCGCCATATACTATTGAAAACATCATATCCATGTGTCATGAAGCCTGGCAATGTTCCGAATATTCTAAGGCCAAACTACTAAAACGGTCTGCCAAAGTCAGCACCTTGAACAGATTTTAGTTAACAGAGGATGCTCACATCCTCAAAGAAATCCCAAAAATGATAGAAAGAGTCATCAGACAAGTAAGATAGATTGTGAACAAAAGATGCGGAATGTGGGAGAGGAGGTAACAAGATATGTTACTCGAGGTGTCCTAGACATCGTTAAGTTCGGATTCAAACCATATTATTCAGTGTAACTGTGGTCGATTTCTGGCCTAATCCGTGTTCCTCATAAGCTGGATGTAAGTAACCCCAGATCTTTCAAGATATTATACTTCACATATACTAACCACTGTATTGCCGGGCCCCTAGACAGCCACAGGTGTCCTGTGGATATCGATATGGACGAAAGTGAGGTAAAAATGTTAAATTTTTGGACATGCTCCAAGACTCTAATTACTAATCAACTCAACTTGGAACAATAAAAAATGATGTTTCATAGCTGCCCAGAGGCTCGGATGGCCCCTGTGCTCCAGTATTCAAGGGAGCATCTGAACATTGCAAGTCATATTACTCTTGTTATATTCACACAATCTATCTGCCAATTTAATTATATGTTGAACATACCTAGAGAAAGAATTATAAGAGAGGATGGAGTGTCTGGTTTCTTCTAAACAAATTGAACATTAGAACTGTGGGAACACAGAGTTCTTGGAAGAACACAATGAATAAATTCTCTACTGCCCTGAAACATTCTCAGAAATATATACATAGTTCTCTCCACCGATGTAGCCTGGTATTTTTGGAATGTAACAATAGGCAACTGAATGAATCGAAAAATACACTTGAGTTTCGGAGCGAAATCCCAATTCGGACATTCCGTCGGCAACATGTTTCCGTGAGAAACTATCCTGATGGGCCTCCGTGCCTCTGTCTGCTCTCTTCCACGATGGCGTGGAACTGGAATGACCCTACGGTCGTTGTCCGTGCCCCAAATACCCGTACCGCCATACCCGCCGCCCCGCAGCCCTGGAACCACCTCTCTTTCGACCCGCTTTCTGCCTATGATTTGCGCCGCCACCAAGGCGCTATCACCGACGAACCTGGGCGATTTATGCTGTCGCACGAAAACTTTCTCGCCAGTGATCTGGTATGGCTTGCTACTGGCACGTGCTCGGACGGCCAACATGCCGTTGATCCAAATTCGTTCTTCTCCGAGTTGGATCGACTCCGATTGGTCACACCGTCTGGTACTGCTGGTGCGTATCTCTGTCCCTGGAAACATCTGTCTTGTACTTATTGTCAACAGGTAATGCCAAGCGAAAGACCTGGGGGGAGTCCATTCGAAAGGCTATCTTCGATCTGGTACGTTGTCAGTTCCTGTCGACGAATTGATACTGATTCAAGTAGGCCACTAAGTGGGACCGCAGCATGGGCAGTACCACCATGGTTCTGCATGTTGAAGGTACCACTATCCCTGGAGCACCACTGGCCCCCGAGTACATGAAGGCACACATCTGTATCCCCCCATCATTCCTCACCGAGAATCCCGCCAGCCACGCCGCGATCGCCTCGATCATTCAGTCATTCATTGAGGATGTTGGCATCCCCACGGCAGCCGCATGGACCCGCAAAGCGCACGCAAGGGGCTGGTCATTGACGCAGCAGCCGGGAAACCTGCCAGTGCTTGTGCCTGATCACCTCATGCCCCTCATTCCCACTCCAGCTCCCCGATCTTCGTACTACACCTTCCCCGGACGTGTAGCGGCCCCTGTCGCAGGCGCTCTCCCACCTCCCCCTGCGCTCATTCCCGTGCCGATGCTTGTATCTGAGCCTCTGCCTGTCTCTGCGCCGATTCTCGCATCTGTCCCCGTGCCTGCTCTCGCATCCAGCCCACCCGAAGTGATTGATATCGACGAGATCGACTTCGGCGCCACTGAAGCAGAGCTGTACATGGCCCTCGAGCGCAACTTGGAGCTTAATGACGAGATCAAGACCCTCACCCGCGTCATTTCGCACTACGAGACTCAAGAGGACACACTCCTGAAGGCCGGTAATGCTTCCCTTGCTCGTGAGCACGCTTTGAGGCAGCGCATCCTGACTTTGGAAGCTGAGATTGCACGCTTGCGGAACGATGTGAGGCAGGCAGAAGGTGAGTGCAGACAGTTAACCGTTTGTGCCATACTAATCATACATTTTAGTGCTTGTTCCCCCCACCTCTTCTCGGTTCACGCGGTCTCAGGTGCCTCCTGCTCGACTCCACGCCCCCGTTACACCACCTCGGAGCCGCCCACCTTCGTACCTCGCGTCCACATCTGCCAGCTCACCGGCGGCCACCTTGCGTTCTCCGGCGGCCTTCCATGCTGCGGAACCGAGTACGCTGCGTAGTTCATCAGCACCTGAGCGTCGGTTAGGTCCTGTCACGCACCAGTTTCTGATGGACAATGACCTGAATGCCCATTGCGACACCATCTGCCTGATTTGCCGCGCATTCTCCCCCCTCAAATGGGCCGCAGAAATCGGGAAGCTCACTGGATTCCCAGAAGAATTGAAGGAGGATTTACTGTCAGCTCTTGCGATGGATGGGTTGTAGTTTTTGCTCTCCTGTTCCTGTATTGCCGGAATCGTACGACTTGAATCTTATCTGTTTGACCCTGGAAACCAAAAAGAGCCGAGAAGCCATGGAGAAATGGTATTCTCCATGCATGTAAAATTGCGTTCATGTTTCATTCAACAAACTCGAGCTTCAACACTTCACTCAATTAGCCACGATGCCTTCTCTGCCTGCCCAGCGCAAGACAATTGCCGCCATCAGCAATCCCCGCACTCGTCAACCCCCAAAACAGCCACGTGCACCATTAACAGCTGAGCAGAAGAAACAAAACCGCGATGACTCGGAGAAGGAACTAGGAGAAATGGACGACGAAATTCGTAAGTCAAGAATAATATTGGTTGCTCATCGCTGACTACTTGAATCCAGAGGCGTGGACGAAATACACGGAGGAGACCGCTCAAAGACTGGCCGAGCGCTTTGACAAGACTCCCCGCTACTTCCTCGACATATTTTATCAAGGCGGCGCACGCATGGTGAACAGCCATACAAAAGTCAATGCCTATAATGCATTCAAGAGTGAGAAGGCTGCGGAATGCCGTGAAAGTGTGTAAAACATCTCACACATTGTCTGTCACTAACACAGATGTAGATGGCGAGGCAAAACGCATCCCCCAACTTCATGTGGATTACCACGAGGAGTATGCACAGCTCACAGGGGAGGAAAAGGCTGAGCTCGTAGAGCGCTTCACTGAGACCCGGGCCGAGCACAAGATTCGCCGCGCAACACCCCGTGCACGAGTCCAGGACGTTGCGAACACCGCACACAACATAGAAATGCTGGTACGTCCTCGTTAAACATTATATTTGCTCTCTGGTAACATTCTTTGCCAGCTCTCGAGCCTCTCCCGCCGGGTGGGCATTGAGGGCTTTTTCGTCATTGTCAAGAGCACCACAGACTTCAATATGGAGCCCCATTGGTATTTCACGTCCTTGGAGCTCGAGCGGTACATGCCTATTGCAGTCCGCAAGCGATGGAACTCATCGGAGGTCGGGGGAAAGCTGGAGGCATTCGCAGTTGCTGGCTGTGACCCAATCAGTGCGTCCTTCTTTTTCTGCCATCTATTCATTCACTTGCTGACACGTGCTAGATCTCTTGCGCACCGCACCTCAGAAGGCCGCCTTCGCAAAGGGGGAGATCCGGGATTGGATCTCAAGGCTCCTCGGTACGTATACTACATCCTTAGGTCTCATGCCGCCACTGACACTGTTTAGTTACGATCACGCAGAACTCTGATGCCGTTATGCAGTATGTGAACTATGAAGAAGATATAGTTCACCGATACGGCATCGAGCTAGTTCACCGATACGGCATCGAGCTAGTTGGGTGGACCCCCGACAAGTGGTGCAATCCGAGCGACCTCACGTCGTCCCTCACTGTCCTACGAGAGCTCCTTGATGCCCTGAAATCCGGGGACTGCAAGTTCGTCAAGCTCTCAGTTGAGGAGCTCAAAGAACGCATCACGGATTACAAGGAAGTTCTTGCCGCCGGCGAGATCGTCGGTAAGCACCGTAACACCAGGTCTGACATGGGGAAAAAGCGCAAGCGCGCTGGATCCGACGAAGACGATGGCGGTGATGCACATGTGCCTGCGGAGCCGAATACATCCATGGAGCCCAGCCCCGCGACGACGGCTTACTCGGTCCAGGAACCCGACGATGCCACTCCCCGGTCCAAACGCCGCAAAACGACATTCGGAAAGCCCAGGCCCGCCCCGCCCAGGACAGCTGCCACCACCATTAAGCGTTTCCCGAACCCTGCCACCGGGAACTTGAGGAAATCGAAGGCGGTGAAGGCAAAGAATGCTGAGAAGGAGAACCAGCGCGATGATGACACGACACGGGCGGCGGTAGAGCGTTTGAAGAAGGGGAGAGCGCCGGGAAGTGCAGGCGGGCGGGCATTCAAGAGCCGTGCCATCATCACTGATGAGGATGATGATGAACAAGGCACTGCCTCGACGTCGCGCACGGACGGGGAGACACACTCTGTCAGCGTGGAGCCCATTCCAGCTGAGGCTGCTGTCGCTACTCTTCTCGCCACCGTTTCCGCGTAAATACCTTATTTCAATCCTGCTGTCGCTACTCTTCTTGCCACCGCCGCTTCCACGTAAATATCTTATTTCAATCCTGCTGTCGCTACTCTTCTTGCCGCCACTCCTGGTGCCGCCGCTTCCGCGTAAATACCTTATTTCAATCATCATGCTATATATATGCCTCCCGTGTTCTCGGAAATAGACATGGTATTAAGCTAAAACTATGATAAATTGTATGGATACTGTATAAGGAGGCACGGCGCCAGCGCGAGAAGCGGCGCCGAAGCTGATGGGCGGCGATGATGGGCGGTGATGGCGGTGGTGCATCAAGCGCCGGAGACGACTGTAGTGGGCGGGCGGCGGTAATGTGACAGTGGTGACATGCAGCGGCAGCGTGAAGGACAGGCAGAGAGCGCATAGAGGCGGGGCGTTGATGTTGGCGGGGACAGTGAGCGGGACTGATGTGATGGTGGTGACAGGGGGTGATGCGATGCTGATCGGGTGCCATTTTGGGATGCCAACACCTGATGACCCGAATGGGCAGGCACCATAGCCGAATGGGTGCCGAGAACTGCCGGGAGAGTGCGAGGAGGGCTCTAAGGGAGATTTACAGGGGGTAATTACCGGCGGGCAAGGCCCTGGACCTCTTTTGATACCAACTTGATGGCCGCCTATCACCGTACCATGCCATCAGATTGGTTACCATATAGGGGCCGGTTAGGTGGAAACAGGCACTTGTCTGTCCTCGGGGGATACAGCCGATGTCGGATTAGTCAGCATAAGTCGGATTACGCGCTCAGTGCCGTACATTGCTCATGACCTTCCATTGATCAAAAGTTCATAGCTCAACAATTGAGGTTCAAGAGAGATGTATGACAATTGTTATCGTCTATTTCCAGCTTCCAGGTCGTGGTCTTGATGCAAAGCCAGCATCCAACTTCGTGCTTCTTTGTGTCTAAACCGGGACTTGATCACGGGCCGAAAAAAAACAGTCAGAGATGGCTCAGTATGCTTGAAAGCTTCAGCCTTCGAGGGGATGAGGTAGGTACGGCAAAGCGCTCTGTAGGTAAGGGTGAGTTCTCGGGAAGCAAGGTGCCCCAGAACTACATAGCTTCATGTGGACAACGTTTCAGAATTTTTCACTCCATCCTTGCTCCATCCGCTGATGTCTAATAGCCCCGTAAGTAGCGGAGACCTCCGCTAAGTGATCGAGATCAGAGTACTAGTTCGCGAACAGATCCTCCCATACGATGGAAGTATTAAGCCGCCGTTATTCCAGGCAATCCGGATTTCATTGGTTCTCTTCAGCGCGAAAAACCAGGATCTCAGTGGAGGGCATTCTCCCAGCCATCGTTAAAGCATGTTGGAATATGGGAGTGCCCGCGGAACCTTGGAGTGTGGGAAGTGGGAGGAGGAAGTGAGGACGGTTGGAGCGGGGGAACCGAACTGAATTATTCTAACGAAATACAGGCCTTTATATCCTAATTGTGTGGGAATGGATGACTACTCATTGCCTACACATCGGAAGGAAACCCGCGCGCACTGACTCGGATAGTATTGCATTGTTTCCTGTTTGGGAATGTCGGAAGTCCCATTACAGTTCTTTCCGAAAACCTTGACACTGCCTTTTTTTCGCCGGTGTCAACTTTTGATGGCTAAGGATCACCTGTTTAGGTGTTGCCGAGCGGAGCGATGACAGCCGATCCGTAGCCGAGCTGAGATCCTCCCACCTGAAATTTCGTCCAGATATTTGTGCTGGCACAAATTAAAAGGGTTTAGGGTCACATAATGTAAAGTGGGTTGCATTTGAAAGCTGTTTAAGGAGGAAGATTGACCTGGCAGCCACTGATCCATCCCGAAATGCCAGCTGATCCAAACCCAATTTGGCAATGCTTAGCCTTGCATCAAAAGTTGAGTAATGCCAAAAAATTTGACACAGTGACAAGGTTTTCGGAAAGAGCTGTAATGGATCACTTGGAGCTCGTGTCAGTCTTCAGATGCATGCTAAATGGCTGTTATAGCACATTTTGAGTAATGGTAAATTTCACAGCTTATCAGCATAACCACAGCGACTCGTCCATGCTTTACAGCGCAAGATGCCAGGTCACGTGGTAGGGAACAAAGAGTGTGCTGAATTACTCGGATCGGTATATACCGCAAACTAATACAGTACATTGGCACGCCAGAATGACAGCGTGGAATGTTCCTCGACGTTTTCAACTGTTGGTGGAATACTTAGGCTGGCGAGAGTTGAATGTATTTCTGATAAATGGAACTGGCAGCGAGACGTTGAACGTATTTGATTTATTCGATGTGCTTTTAGACGTTGAGATCACTGGACTGGGAGAGCGTGGGGACCCCCATTCAAAAATCTCAAACACATTCACCGCAGACTTTTTTATACACGATGAACGGAAGGGTCCGCGCTCCACCTGCCAACTGCCCGCTAGAAGTATGATCTTGAAGGGTGATATCTCGTGAGGCGTGAAACCGTTAAGCCTGATGAGTCTGGTGAAGCTGCGCAGCCGCCTCCGGACAGAGCAAGCTGCAAGACTTCGGACTCCGAAGGGTTGCCTGGGATCTCAGCTGTGGGAATGAACTGGGCAAAGTCTATATGTAACAATGGCCTCATTCCGGCCTTGGGCAACAGCGGGCATGGCTGGGGCTGTCAAGGATTGCACAGTCACTGTAAGGGCCATATACCATTTATATTTCTTTTTCTGATTACTCTTCAACTAACTCCTATTTCTCTATATTTGTCTCATTTCTCTCGACGTGTATGCTCACCTGACACATTATGTAATCATGTACCTATGACCATGCCTCGAGATCAATGTCACACATCTTACATACCTTATCCACCTAACAACCTATCGTCCGTTTGTCCTGCTCTCTTAACAGCAGACTTACGTACTAGGCCAGCGGGTGTTCTTAAGTGTATTGGATCCTAGCAATTCAAGCTTTCTACGGAGGTTTAGCCTTTGCCTCTCTTGGAGAGTCTGCCAGCAGTAATTGTCTTATCCGCTGCTATCTGCTTCACCTCTGCACTTTATTTGGTCCACAGAGCTTCAGAGCTCATCTTAGCATCCTCTGAGCCTCCGAGCCAGTCCACATCGAAGCAGGGATACAATATTCTGTCCCCGCTTGTAGTGTGGCTATATCGACACTCAGACAAAGATATTCTTGTCTGAGAGGCCCACTCTTAGTTCGAAAGCGACTGTCTCGGGGACTTGGAGGCTCATCCAAGTCTCGAAACACCATTGTAACTCCGGAGTACTCGCTAGGGTCGTACGACGTGCATCCCACTATAAATATTTGTAATTCGCACTCGAGGGTCGTTACAGCCACTGATCTGCTCTTCGCTGTCGTTCAACAGCAATTCAACACTCCGCATCAATTTTATGGTTTTGCCATCTTTTACTTTAAAAGTTTTGAACTTAAAATGGGCACCCCAGTTGTGCTCCATGCCGTTGCGCTCTCCTTGGAGAAGCCAGCACAGCATTGACCAGAAAGTACTGTGACAGGCAGCACTATAACCACCTGAGGTAGGTAAGATTATTAGCAAGCGAAGCCATTTAAAGAGCACTGAACAGGAAGCTTCTGACACTGGGGGCAACCACCAGCGCATTCACTCCAACATGCGTTACACACATGTTGGGTGCAGGTGGAAATGCCCCTTCTGGGTGTTCTTTGATCGGACAAAAGCAGGCTTTGTTCTGTCCATCCCTGCCACAGAACACCCAGAAGGAGCATTTCCACCTGTGCCCAACATGCATATAACACATATTGGAGTGAATGCACTGGTGGTTGCCCCCAGTGTGACTGCCTATGATGTGCGGGATGTCGTGAATCTGAGACTGATGAGCATTTAATGGCACAGGAAGCAGCAATTGCCTTTCAATCGAGGAAGTCGGAATAGAATCCGGGGATAATTTTAGTAAGCGACCAGATGGTTATTTCTCTTCGGTTGCCGGCTGACCTCTATCGTGGCATGGACACGAAGTCCTGAATTTGGCATTCCTGTGGACGCTTCAATTGCTGTGAGCTTACACAACCTATGTAAGACAACACCTTTAGCTGTGCTAAACATGCCCAGGTCAATTGTTTGTTCCAAATTGTACCAGTCTGCCTACGGCAAAGAGCTTGCCTCATTTTCTTGCTCCTCATAGGCAGACTGGTCATAAGTCTACATAACGACGAGGATCTATGTATCTCCCATAAAAGTTGGATACATTTGTAATTTATCTTTGAAGGCTGAGATTGTTGGGCTATGAGTATCAAGTGTCAGTGTCCAAGTCTTGAGTCAGAATGTTGTTCAACTTGTTGCATTTAGCTTCTGGCTTCTGGCTTCTGGCTTCGGCACACGGGCAGGCGCGGTCACGTGCATCAAAATGTGGTTAGTATTGATTCTACACAGCCAGATGCTCGAATGAGCGCGAGTTGCACCGGAAATGATCAAGCAGGGTTTGATCCGGAATATGCGCCAGGTGCAAATTATTTTGACCTGGATGCAAAGCATCAGTAATTCACGCAGCACAAAAAATAAGTTCGCTCAGACACATTTGCATAAGACTTTCAACCTCCGCTCAAAATCTGTTGCCTCTCCTTTGCATTTTCGCTGTTTTGCCGCTTTTGCGCACCTTCGTTCGCACGTGGCACTGCGATGGCGTGATTGTTGTGGGCCAAACAACGCTGTGGTTGCTCATTCTTTGCTTCCTCCCATCATCTCCCCCCTCCGTCTCCCGTCCTCTCGTAAGGCAAAGACCCCGCACCCGCTCCTTCAATAACGGACCTTCTGCAAGCACATCAAGATCCTCTTCGTGTTGTTGATAGCTTAGTGCAATTGCCAGTGCTTGTGCCAAGTTCCTCGTTACCTCAAGTTCTCCTCAAGGCTCGACCGTCCTAGCGGCGCTGGAATAGATTTGTCTCAAACCCACCTTTAAGACTTCTAAAGCTTCTTCTGCTCCTCAAACCTCAGCACTGGAAAGTATGATGCCGCTGCAAGGATCAAGATTCAAGGCACACAATACTCTTGTTCCGGGCTCTTTCCCTGGTGTTCGGCGTCATTGGCCCTAGCAAGTTTTCGGCATCATACAGTGTGAGCTTCCCATAATCAAGATCGCTTCTTGCGTCCTAGTGCGCCCGCACAATCCTCCCCGCCTCCTCCCCTCTCAGTTCCAAGGCGTTCCATGTGGATGTATTGTGTAGGAAGTGTAGAAGTGTTTCAATATCATTATGTTCTTCCCTTGTGTTGGAAGGTCGGGCGTCACACGGCAGGGCACAGAAGCAAGTGTATATGAGGCAGAACAGTACGAGAGGGTACAGGTGCGACGGGGGATAAAAGCTAGAGTGCGACAGTCGGATACGAGATATATAAGGATGATCGAGGGTCCGTAGTGAGGGAAGGGAAACAGGGGATGCGACGCAAACGGGGAGGACGCGTGACAGGCCCTATTTCAACACCTTGTATGCTCCTCAAGCCCACCAAGTGATTCTGAAGCAGCAGGGCAAGCACTGCCCCAGTGACGACGTGCCGGCGTGCCGGCGTGCGCCGGAGCACGTGGCTGTTATGTGCCACGCACAAAATCAGCAAAGTTAAGCGCGTCTCAAATTATTTTGCGCCAGAGTCAAATTTGGGTCTTTGGGTGGAATGCCTTAGAACTAAGTGTTCCATTCTTCCATCTAGAGCAAGTTTTTTTTGTGCCGGCCGAAAATTAACTTTTTTCAAAAGTTTGGCGTACCTGTGTAATTTCGTTTGCTCGCTTCCACTCACTCCCCACATCCCACCTACCACTATGCCGAAGAGCCGGGAGACATTTGCATCTGGCAAGATTGCCGAACATGGCCTTGCTGAAGCCCAACTGGCCGGGGCAAATTTGGCAGTCGAACTGATTGTCTGTGACGCTACAGCGGAAGAAGCGGAAGCAGCAGACACACCAGAATGTGCTAAACAAGAGATTCCATACATACTTGATGCTAATTCTACTACCCGACGTGGCAGCAACCGTCACCAAACTTCTACTTATCCGCCCATGCTTGTGTCTACCAGTGCTGTACCAAATCCACGCATCGCGCATTGATTTTAACCTTGGGTCATTGTTCTTGATGGTAAGATTAATGTCTTGTAATTTTCTTCCCTCTCACACATGTCTGCAGGTACAATATCTTACTCGTATTTCCGTCCCATGGTATCCGAGAGATTCTTGGGATTCCTCCATTATGTTGGGTTCCAAGGGGGTTCGTAAGATTTCGCCTAGGATTTCATTCCTATTAATGACATTCTGGTAGGTCCATAAATTCCATATCGGCATTGCTCTTGTCTTTTCCAAGTACGTGCTAGCATTAGTAACCATCGATCTTCTATTCCAGGTAGCCCATTCACTATCTCCGTCCCTGTGATGTTCCAACCTACCATGGTAGCCCACCTGGGCGGAAGAAATTACCAACTTGGCCATCCCTCCGAATATCTACACCTCTACTAACGATCTTCACTTGTTGTTGGCTTGATCAACAAAATTTCAACAGGTTATTATCGTTCACAATAAATACACTATTCCTACTAGCCCAAGACTCGCCTGTGTACACTGGATATTACACTGGAGTTCTGTGACTTATGGGCTCCTTTCAATGCATTCGCAATGAATTCTGTCTCCTTCTGTGTCTGTTCTTCCACGAATGACAGAACATTGGCTTTCGATTGGAGAAGGTGGCTATACCCGGCCTCCTGAACCTTCTTGTGCGCTTCGAGCCGTAGTCGGTCATACATTGCTGCTTATTGGCGGACATAGGCTTTTGCACCAAGCGATCCGATGGTTGAATCTCTGCTAGCTGTGCCCAGACCGAGTGCATCTTGGCAAAACTTCGCATCGTTCGCAATAACTCGACAAGCTTTTGTTCACCTTGCTCCTGCTAACGTTGCATTTCGGCCTGGGCACGGAACCACTGTACACGGTCCCCTAAGCATCCAAGCATTCGTCAGGAGGAAATCGAACGGCTGCAGCAAATTGGGGTTTACCTTCGTTTGACCATGTGTCCATTTCATCATTTGAAATCTTTGTCAACTTGCCTAACTGCCAAAGCCATCCTTCGGGACGCTCCGGGCGTGAGACCTCAGTGCCCTGCCTCTTGGGCTTCGGCCCTGCTTTAACAGAGTTACTTTAGACCACGAGCTGAGCTGACCACCATGCATACCTGACCGACGCCTATCCATTTGCATCCCTGTTACCACTAAAGAGTCATTTGAGGGAGTGAAAAAGAGAGGGACATGAACTACTCACTCTGTTCATTTTCTTCATCCGGCTCCTCGGGCTCTCCCATTCGGATATCGCCATCGTCATCGTGAGAGCCCTCCGAGTGAAGTGCCCTCGCCTTGAACAAGAGACCATCGGTTCGCTTGGAATCCCCAACATGGCGTATTTGCTGAACTGATTTCATGAATAGGTCAGCTTCAGTGAGGGGAGGAAAAGTGGTCGATCCGGCCAGAGCGATTATGGCTAAACGCGCAATATTATATGATTCCATGTGGCGATGCTGCAGCTTCATAGCTTCTTCGATGTGGTCGCCCGCATGTGTATTTTGTTTCTGCTGCCGCTTATTCTTGGTCTTTCGGTTTCGCAGTGTGCTCAACGCCTTGACAGCATTCTGGAGCGCCCGGAGATAGTCGAAGCTGTTGGAAGTCGTAGTTAGAGTCGAGACACAAATAGATTACCGGCCCGATATTTACCGCATGACCAATCACTATCTTGTCTTTGTACTTGTCGCACTTGCTGCACAACCCCCGGGATCCAATCTCCAACAGAAGCCTAACCAATTGATCCTAGCAAATCGGGCCTCCACCACCAAAGTTATAGCGTGGGAGGATATTCTTGTGAACCCCGAGAAGCACTACGATGCAGCGGGGTTACATTTCTCAATCAAATTGGAACACCCGCAAAATCTTTCCACCATTGAAGTTCTAACTCTCGCTACGGACTTGCTTTCGAACTCGGTGATGGAAAGTCCCGCCCCATTCCGTTTTTTGGATGCGGAGGAGACCGTTCTAGTCCCAGCAACTCCATCCGTGGTCTTGCCCTCACCACCCCCTGCTTCTCCGGTCAATCCAACTCCGAACTCTCCCTCTCCGGGTATGCCCACACCCCCTCCGGTTGTTACACCTTTTTCACCTGCACAGCAAACTGCGGACTCTCCACCACTACCTCCACGAAGAACTAGGGTGAAAGAAGGGACAACGAAACGAGCGAGGTACGGCTCTGATCTAAACTGAAACTGGTAATGCACGCTGACTTTGATCTATCTAACAGGGGAGAATTTGGGAATGAGTTGGAAACAAATACCGTCAAGAAACCAAGATTGCGGTGCACTTGATATTAATTTCAACCTTTCATTCACCTGATAATTATGTCTCAGTGCACCGAAGAATGATGAACCTTCTCCCTCAAGCATCCGGCGCAAGTCCAGCCGGATTCCCAAGTCTGCAAATACTGTCGGCGGCAAACAAGACTTCAAAGCCTAAAAAGAAGAGGTCTGTGCGAGATTATAATGATGTACTGATCTGTATAATTCTGATAATTCATTGGACAGATGGCCCGGGTACGCCACTGCTGATTCTGATGGAAATGAGGTTGACAGGGGGGGGGGGGGGGGGGGGGGTTATATTATACTCGCGTGGTCCACAGCCTGAACTACGAGTTTACCGAAAACAAACATGTAGGTATGTATGGGTGGTTATCCTTACATAAATCTACAAGATGCTAACGGAGCACACACCATTCCAGGGGGTCAATCACATAAGACGCTGACAATCTGAGACTGGCCGGCCCTTAAAGGCTGGACCTCCGGATAAAACCTCGTGGGACCTGACCACCAGCCCAATGTCCTGGTGTGCAGAAGGAGTTCTCTCCTTCCAGGTGTAAATCCCCGGAGTCCACCAGTCACAAAAAAGTTGTCGCATGTCTGTCCCTTTGCAGAATGCATGCAAAAATCCAACAACCAAATATTTTTGCCCGAAGGCTGGCAAACTATAGTTGCCAAAGAACTTTGGAGGCACGAGGCCAGTGATTGAATCCGGCCTCGAGTCAAACTTCCTTTCGTGTCCTATCTTTGAGAACGGTTTATTTCGTTGGCCTGGCTGAACAGATCTTGATTTCGTTTAACCAGATCTGCCTTTGTTCATAGATTATGTCTGTTCAATCTAATCTACAGTTTGTCACCTGATTATTCAGATCATAAATTGAGTATGAATCCAAATGCACGCCTGCACAATTGCTCAATTGCAGATCGACGAACTATTGTATTCTACGCGGTCAGGTCCTGTTATGAGGTTTCAGCAATCGGGATCGGGCCAACAACTGCTGTAGTTAGCCTGTTTGACTTGACTTAGATGTAATGGTTTGGTCGCTCAATGGTTGTAGTGTCATCTGATTATTTAACCTTGTTGTCGGGTGGTCTTGGGTTCGATCCACGGTTTCTACTTTTTACAATCGGTGGATGACTTGATTGAACACTGATTAATCTTGAACAGTATTCTGTTTAATCTGCCAGTGCCGAGGCCACGCAGGCGGTCCACCTGCATGCACTAAGCTGTTTAACCAGATCATTGTTTAAGACTGTTTATGTGTTCCGACAGCCATTGCTTAAGCAAACTTCGTATGGTTACTGCGGGCAGAAATACGGCCATCCTTGAGGGATAGCACTGCTGTCACGATGTTCATGACAGGAATATTTTTATGATTTCTTGCGGCGCTTCAAATGATGAATAATGTGTGTTCAATTCATGCCCAAGTGCTGATGGGCTGGGTGGCCGGTATGATGTAACATCCACTCTGTACCACAACCCCGAGGCAACATGTGTTATAGAATAGATTTCACAGAATGAAGGGTCCGGTGGGGGCAGAGTGCCGCAATCAGTAACCCAACAGGCGGCACCTACGCGTCATGACGAAGTTCAATTCAATACGCGGAGGTAGTGCGCTCCTCCACGGTCAGTTGACCAGCCCGAAATACCCCGCCAAGCGCAGCGGTAGGCTGTTTCATGCGCGGGGGAAGCCGCCTGTTCACAGGAATGGGGTGCGGTCCGCTGGGCAGACTGTTAATTATCTCGACGTCATCATCGGACAATTTTCCCGCTCATGTTTCTGGCATCCCAAGAGGCATGTACGTTGAGACAGTGATATCGCACGCTTCAAAAACTCATGGCAGCGACGTAATTCTCTGATTCAGGTCAATTGTGTTCCTTAACGTCTTCTAGCAGGCTGCCGTAATTCCTCCAGCACCCGCTGAAAAGCATGTAGGTATTGTATGCACATTTGACGCTCCTCACATTCATGCCGATCTGAAGCTGAACAAATGAAATACTTAGACGTGGTCAAACTACCACCCATACTGCTCCGCCGTCCACCCCAACAGCTTTCCGTCGGGACCTATCGGGTTGACGATCCGCTCATTTCGATCCAACGCCGTGATCCTTGCTACATCCTCAGCACTCAGAGCCGGTAACTGGCGATTGGCATCAAAACACCCGTTGTTGGGATTCAACAAAAAAAAACACCGTCAACACGCACGTTCAAGTTCTCCTTCTGACGATCGGGGTTTGAGCTCCTCGGGACAGCGGAAACGCCCCGCGCAACATGCCACGCGAGGATGATTTGTGTGGGGGTGACGCCGTACTTGGTGGCGAGCGCTCCGATGGTCGGATCGCTGCGGACCTTCTCATGTCCGCTCGGGCTGTACGCGGTGACAACAATGCCCTTCTCCCGGCAATAATCGAGGAGCTCGGTCTGTGCGAGATGCGGACTCATCCTGTGAACCGGTCAGTCACGGCGGTCGCTCGAATTCCTAAGACGTTTAGAAACACTGACTTCACCTGGTTGACTGCTGGCACAATTCTCGCGGTCTTCAGGAGTTTTTCTAGTCTATAAAGATTGACAGTAAGCCTGTTCCGCAACAGAAGGAAAGCGCCACCCACGTCTTTATCGAGAAGTTGCTCACCCCAATCGCACGAGCGCGACTGGTTGGCAAGCGCTCCATCTCGGCCCACGTCTCATTGAACGTCGGTGAGTCGATAACCTTGCAGTCAGACAGTAGGCCTGCGACAGTGGATGGTGCGTCGTAGCCGGCTGTGGAAACATCGTGTAATTATTGTCAGACCGCAACAGCCGGGACTCACTTGGGTACTCAATGGACTGGGGGAAATGCATGAGGTACTAATAAAGCTCAGTCAGCCTCAGAGCCACATTATACAGGAGCAAAGCCCACCAGATCGACGTAACCTAGACCCAAGTTGCACAAACTGTCATCGAATGAGCGCGCAACATGCTTGGTATGGTGCCACCTTTCCGGATATAAATTGAGCAGTCTGCCAACAGATGGAAGACGTACGGAAGCTTCGTCGTCATAAAAATGTCCTCGCGCGGTAGACCCGAGGCGCGTACGGCGGCGCCGACGTAGGGCTCCGTACCTGATATGCGTGAGCATTATCTTCAATCATAAACTTCCTTTGTGCTCACCGTAGATTTGGGCCGTGTCAATATGACGATACTCCGCCTAGAAAATATTTATAGACACACGCGCAGGAGTCCAATGGTCCGTACCTGAAATGCGCTCAGGAACCATTTCTGCGAGTCTGCAACGTTAGGGTCGGAAGAAAATGCGCCGAGACCTGAAGACCGAGACATTAATAATGGCCGAGACCATACCAATAGCAGGAATGGAAGCCCCAGTGTTAAGCTTTATCGAGGGAGTGGCAGACATCTTATGATGTATCCCAACGAAAAGGTAAAGCACTTTTATACCTCTCGCCAAGAATGGGACTGCCACTGATTATGCATTCCCGGGAATCGGGATTTGCTTTCCTGCCGGCAATTGCCGATTGAGGCTGTTTGGAGCGGATTCCGTACCCCCATTTAGACATACATACCACCATGTCCCACATAGTAAACTCGCAGTTCCAATTGTGGGATCGCGTCAGTATAATATATCCTCCTCCTCTTCCTCCACCGGTCGCCCTTAGTAAGCGGAAGAAACCCGGCCTCGGGATATGCTTGGTAATTGCAAGCTGACAGCCATCCGCGTCACGTTGGACTCTCCGACAGGATTCTCACAGGCTGAGAAGGAAATTAATGGCTGGTCTAGCCACGGCCATCAATCGTGTTTTGCGGTCCAAGTCAACACATGTTTGGTTGGGTGCGCCAGCACCGGAATTATCTGCTTATAGAAGATTGACTGTTGAATGATTGGGAGTTGAGCAGAGTTTTGTTCTTGTGGTCCTCCCTTAGCAAGATATCAACCGCCGTGCAAGGCAAATTAAACCATAGCATTCCTGGTTTCACCTTGACCTGGGCTCGTTTTTCACTGGTCTCAATATGATTCATCCCGACGAAACCAGGGCATCCAAGGTCAAAATTATACCCGAGTAGCATGTTATGAGTCTCTTATACCGTTCTAATGCTATCAGCGGCTACTGATCCGTTAGTGATGCGCTACGTGGAGCTACTGGTCTCTAGCTGGAGGACTACCTGGGCTGCCTGGGCTACTGAGATCTTAGTGAAGGCTACTGGGAGTACTATCGCTATCAGGTACTGGCTTGGAGCTACCTAACAAATTGTTGTTTCCTGATGCTGCACTCAATGTGCGCTGGTCTCTGGGTCTTCGACGCTGCGCCGGCGTACGGGTGGCATCGTATCCTCCCCCAATCCTCCCTCGTCGGCCTAAAACTCCACACTGTCTACGGCATTGCTTCGACGTCCAATGTCACGTACAATGTCATAAAAGCCTAGGAATTCCTATAGTCACCACGCAACAGGATCCACAGCTCAATTCTCCTACCCTGTCTTCGATCTGTCGCAACCCCTACTTTGTATCTACCTGGAATCCTGGATCACTGGCAATTACCTCTTGACCTCGTCCATCGGTTCCCACGAACTCCCTCAAAGCTGCACTTGAAGTGCCTCCGTCTTGCAGGGATGCAGCGCGCGCTCCCTGCAGCTCGAGCTCAGCCCCTCCTCCCCGCAGACTCCACGGCCCTCTTGAAGATTCGCCGTACGCAGCGCTGCGGCGGGGAGAAGTCTCAAAATTCACTCCTAAGCTCAGGCGGGTGGGGTCTATGCAAAGTTTTAAAAGCAGCTGCAGCGCACCGAGAACGTCCAAGTCGTCACTCTCCACTCATTCATACATACATACATGCATACAGTCACACACCGTCTGCGATGGCCCCAACACGCCGAACAAGGCTGTTGCCGCGCGCCGCCCTCCGCTGATTGTGTGATTTGAATTTTACTTTATTTTGCATGCAACGCGCTGATGCTGGGCACCTTCGGGAACTCGATGCAGTGCGATACGTACATGCTCGCGACCCCGGAGGTCCGCACGCCTCAAGCTCAAGACCGACCGTCCGCACCGCCTCGGGCTGCAGCGCGGCCGTGGCGCGCTTCCCGCTCGAGACGGCGTGCACGTATTCGAATGGGCGTACTCACGGGGCAAACAGACGCACGGGGCTCGTAGCCTCGCAAACTCGGAGACTCGGACTCACGGACTCGGACTCGCTGAGTCGCAGACTCGGAGACTCGGACTCGCATACTCACGGAGTCGCGGACTCGCACACGCCGTGGTACGGACCCAGCGGTGCTGATCTGCGATGGATGACGAGCGACGGCGGTGGGCTCTTCCGATTCGCAGCAGTTGTCGGCGGACTTCGGACTTTTGAATTCGAAATTGAGGCACCGAATGAGAGCGGCGCTGCGTCGGCTTCGTTGACGGTAGAGTGCGGCGGTAGAGGCACCTACACACAGAGCCGCGCAAAACGAAGGGACAGCGGAGCGGGGCAGGGCAGGGGACGCGTCGATTGATAGTGGATACTGGGCGTGGTATGTGGGTCTACAGGACATCGAGGTGCGGGTGTACAGCGAATCATGAGAGCGAGCACGAAAGACGAAAGATGAGATGAGATGGTAGATTGAAGGAAGCCGGAAATGGATGAGGATGGATGGATGAGGATGGATGGATGGATGGATGGCCGGTACATGTAGTAGTGAAGGACAAAGAGACATGGTACATCGAATTTTGGTGCGCGCGCGAAAGGCAGAGAGGTTACTTCGGCGGCGGCGTCTTCGGGCCTAAACGAGCGCGTCAGCTCGAAGACAAAGGAACAGAGGGAGAGCGGGGGGAGGAAAATGGACGCACCGAACAGGCCCGACCTTGGCGGGGGCGCGGGCACGACGGCGGGGCTCGGGCCCGCCGGTGCACCGGGCGCGAGGAGGGGGTTGGGCCGCCACTGCGCCCACGCAGGCAGATTGGGCGCGGGCATCGCGGGCCCCGGGGCCGGCGGCGCGGGGGGCGGTGTGGGCGCGGCGCGGAGGGCCAGCTGTTGGCGGCGGCGCGGGACGTGCGGGGGGTGCACGGTGCGCCAGCCGCCGGGCGCGGGGCCGGGGGGCGGCGCGGGCTCCGGCGGCGGGGGCGCTTCTTCGGGGGGCTGCAGGGTATCAGTATGGGTGAACGGGAGGACGAAGGGAGGGACGCACAGGAGGCCTCCAGCCGGGCGCGTACACGCCGTCCGCGCTGTGCTTCGCCTTGATGCTCATCAGCTCCGCGATCTCGCTGGTCCGTCCGTTAGTACTTCCCCCAATCTTCACACAAAGAGTGGGACGCACAACTGCAACGCGCGCTTCTCGTCGCGCAGCTTTCCCACCTCCGCGAGCAGGATCTTCACCTCCCCCGCGAGCGCCTTGCTAAAGTCGTTGATGTACCTACAATGCGCCCCCACCGCTTTCGTCAGCCCCATCGCCTTTCATCGCAGGGAATAGAAGGCAAACGCACTTGGGCCCGCCGGGCGCGGACTTGCCTGGCGTCGAGGTCATCGCCTTCCGCAATCCACTCGTGCAGGAGGAAGGAGGACGAGGCGTGCGCGAGGCACGATGCAGGAAGGAAGCAAGGCGCGGATCCCGGCCCGATCGATCCCAATCACGCGTTCGGAAGAAACAAAGGCGGTTCCGCATGCCACGGATCAGCGCGTGGGTCTAGGCACGGGATCTTAACATTAATTACAACTTGAATTGCACCTCGAATCCACCTGCCCACCAGCCGAACAGTGGCACCAGGGCGTGTCTGCGCCCCGGGACCCAGGAAGGCAACCGAGAACGGTCCAACTGAGGTGCAAAGAATAGAGAAAGAGAAAGCGGCGGAATGTTGGGGATAGCGAATACGTCTAAGAGCGTCAGCGCGTATGTAAGTCTCTGCGCGCCCTGAACGCACAGAGGAATAATGTTACGAGGTCCCCTTCACACAGTGAGAAGGTATTATTGAATGATTATATATCCTATTTGAACTTTGTCTACCCGCGCAGGACCAGATATAAGCGGAAACTACAGAATCGTTGAATATAATAAATCGGAGGATAATACCCCCTGTGGAATCGCAGCGCGAGCCCTACCATACAGTTTCTATGGCTTTACGTGAATAACTCAGGCCGGGGCAGTTGATTTGGTGAAAGGGATCAAAAACAGCTCAAAATGGAAAAAAAATATCGGCCGCACCCTAAGTTCCGCAACTGGTTGTAAACTGGATCTACAGATGAAACCTGTGATGGTTCGAATCCCTGGTCACCATTTTGTCTAGTTACTGTCCGCACACGATCTCCGTCGCTGCGGCCCCGCGCATCTCGGCCAACAAGCTACGCACCTATCAAGGATCATTTGGCTGCAAAAGAGACCGAGTAGCGAAATGCATCGCATCCTCACATATGACCAAATTTCTCCCAGCGCTTATTGGAGGGTTCCTGGCTCGAATCCAGGCTCGGTCATTCGATCGGGGGCTAAGCCAATTTCTTTTTTTGCAACCACTTTCATTTCCACGACCGACTGAAGAAGAGCTCCGCATCTGAAGGATCGATCAAGTGGACTGGAATGAGACCGCGTGGCGAACGGCATCGCACCCTCATTTAAACAAGGAAAGGGGTGGGTATATAGGTATATAGGACACCCTGGTTCGACTCCAGGCTCGGTCATACGTCGTGTTGACTCGGGTGCACTTTATTCTTTCGACGCACAACCGAATATGTCTTTCCGTGGCTAGAATTCATCCCAGATCTTCTCTTCCGCCTCTCCTACTGGACGTTTTATTCACAGGTGCAACGTCACCGGCTGAAGACGTTAGGGAACATGATTGACCTGAATTGGATAATTATGCCGCTGCCATAGGTGTAGGAGGAGTTTTTCAAGCGAACGATGCCAGTACTAGTGTCTCAACGCACATGCGTCTTACGAAGCCGTGAACATGGGCGGTAAAAAAACATGAGCGGTAAAATTGTCCGTTGATGACGTCGAGATAACTGACAGCTTGCGTAGCGGATCCCCCGCGCATAGGACAGTCTACCGCTGGGCTTGGCGAGATATTTCGGGCGTGTCAACTGACCGTTCCTCCGCGCATTGAATTGTACGTCAGCATGACGCGTGGTGCCGCCTGTTGGGTTACTGATTGCGGCGCTCTGCCCCCATCTGTGAAGTCTATTTTATTACACACGTTGCCTCGGGTTTGCCGTACCGAGTGGATGTAGGTGCCTCCGCATCATACCAGCCACCCAGCCCACCGCGACTTGGGCTTGTTGAACACACATTATTCACCCGTTAATCGCCGCAAGAAACCATAAAAGTATTCCTGTCATGAACATCGTGACGGCAGTGCTATACCTCAATGAGGAAATACATAGCTCCACAGATCACGTCGTGCAAATCAACACCCGACGCGACATGGGAGAAATATCGTTGAAGCGGTGAAACGGTGCACCAACGTATAGGCTGCAAAATGTAGCTAGATATAGATAGAAAACTCCGAGGAGAAATCACACTAAAACCAACCAACACACACAACACACTATACACAACCAATACGATGTGCTAATAATTGAGTTCGGGTCACCCTGAAGTATACAGGTAAGATTGATCCTTCTCTCGTGTAGTTTGAACAATATCAACTCTAAGAAAGCCTTATTAGGACTTCCGCGGAGCGCAGTAGTTATAAATAACCACTAAAAGTCGACCACTCTGATACCGCGGAGGGTATTTTCGGGTGTATGGAAATATGAAAGTGTCCTCGGACTACCAACTTATGGGTCCTCGGGATCTCTGCACAATTGTACGACCGTCCTACTAAGGCGGGGAGCGATTCCAATACAAAGGCAAACTGCGACCGTCCTGCTCAACGGGGACGATTCCAACAGTCACTCGGATACGACCGCCCTGCTATACGGGAGCGATTCCAATACCCTGGCTACGACCGTCCTACTAGAGCGGGGAGCGATTCCAATAGCCGACCTTGCCACTTAACAAGGTTCTTTTAACGGTTTCTCAACTCCGCGGAGCGAAGCAAGGTGTAGAAGGCTTAAGATGAACTTAAAGCTTTTTAGAGCCAACAAATATCAAAGCTTCAATTTAATGAATCTACACAAAGAGATGTTTTATATCACAAATCTCCGCGCTGATACAGAGGACACCGAGGCCGGTTAATGGCAGGTGCCGTTCGACTACTGTCTGGGCACCTCCGCGGGCAAGGATGAACTGCTGTACTGCGGGTTTTCCGTGGGCTTTTATACTACTTTCTAAATAAATTACAAACAACAGATGTGTAACAGGAAATAAGAGAGACTGAGTAATACGGAGCGAAATAGGAAGAAACGCGCGGCCAAGGCCTCTCTAGTTTGGTGGGTCGGCAGTCGAGAGTCATGTTGAATGACTCCGCGGACCCGTTTTGGGTATATTTGAAATTCCCGCAGAGGAGCCGAACACATTCGTGTCCATGGCCGCCCCGCGGAAGGGTACGTCCTGCGCCGGCATGGTTGATAATCCCAGCCATTGTGTCATCTCCCAGCGAGTAAGCTGGTACGGTATTTGTCCTACTGTGCCGTGTGTACAGCTCAGCTTCGGCCAACGGTGCCTGTCCGATCCCTCGGATCAGCGATCGCTGCAATGCTCTTGTTTGGTCTCCCGCGGGCGCGTCGCGTCCGTCACATGGGTCTATTTCCAGAGTACTGAGTCCGCGGAAACTCTCCGCGGGCTCTCGCTCGTCAACTTTGGCAGTCCGCGGGGCCTTCGCCCCTTGGTTTGTCAGGTATCTAGTCAGAGTCCGCTTCCGCGGACTCGACAATATCACTCCGCGGACTGGTCAGTCCAGTGCTTTCGGACACTACTAGTCCACAACTGTTCGTCTTAGGCTTTTAATGTTTAATCTCCTTGGTATGGCATCTAGCCAACAGGGCAAGCCATATCCCGGAAATACAAGAATAACTCTGTCTGTGCACGTATACGCTCCGCGGAGCGCTATGCTGACCCTCAATGGTAAAAGGACCGAGCCTTAGCGCGTCCACGACTGGATACATGCTCTGGCATCATCAATACACAGCTAGCAGCTCGGAGCTCACTCTAACTCTAATTGTATATCACCGGGCAGGGGCCCCGCGGAGTCGTAATACACCGCTAAAAGAACGAATTTACGGCTGGTTGTATCCAGGCCGTATCAGCGGTTCACCTTGGCAGTGTTTCTACCCGACCCATGTCCAACAGCTCCACAGCTCCACTCTTGGGATGACGGTGGACTTCGTTCCTAGTACTATGCGGCCCCGGCATGCTCTGGAACCGCGGGAAAATGTCGTAGAGCACAGTATAAAAGCAGCGCAGCTCTGCTCCTAATACTCACTCGAACACATCCCTCTGTCGTTCAAACTCTTTAAACAATGTTCTCTAAACTCTCTGTCGTTGTCACTTCGGTGCTCATTGTACGCTCCCATTCATATTTTGGGTCTCCTCCGTCGTACTGATCAATGATTTGCGCAGACCCTTGCTGCCGCCATCCCGACCACCACGCCCCCGGTGACACCCCCGAGCTCGCTCCAGTGCTGCACTAGCGTCCAGTCGTCCAGCAGCACCTCCGCCGCCGCGGTCGCCGCCCTCCTCGGCCTCGACCTCAGCGGCCTCAATGTCCCCGTCGGCCTGGGCTGCAGCCCCATCACCCTCATCGGCAACAACTGGTTAGTACTAGTAAATTTGTGGAACAAAATCCGAAGCTGACGCGCACTGCCAGCGGTGGAACCACCGTCACCTGCGACGCCCCCGCGCAGGAGTGGGGCGCCCTCATCGCCATCAACTGCATCCCCATCACTCTCTGAGTGGCGGGATCTGTCCATGTGAAGGGTGGAAGGGAAATCTCGGTGTTGATGTCGGGGGATTTCTGTGGTGGCCTTTTGTAATCTCTAACTTACGTTCCCGCGATGTTTCGTGTTAAATGCCGCGAATATCACGTCTTTTGTTACCTCTTTCATCCGTGCTGAGATGCTGTCAACTCTGCTGTCGTCGAGTTGCAGATAGCTTGGAGGCCCAGCATTCTGGGGCCTACATTCCGACGCTACGGAGTCCACGGGGCACCCGGCCTGGAGTGGCAGATATTGCCGAAAGATCGTGCCGCAAGCTCTGGCCGAGCTCTGGTCGAGAGTGCGGGGCTCTCATGGAAGGTGCCGATGTGATGCCGAGGGAATATTTCTCGAATCTCATCTAAATTGGGGACGCGGGGTATTCAGTAAACGCACCTCTGGACAAGCCATAGAGCACCATATGTAGCGTAACTTCGGTCACATTCATTTAGACGTCTGCGTCGGGTGTAGTCCAGTTGAATCAAAGAGGTCGTGGTAGGTGCCAATGTGATGCCGAGATCATTTCTCATTGCACGTTCTGAACCGCATTTAACAGACTCAACGAGAACGGACATGGCCCACAAAATCTCGGCGTCAGACGGCTACATCCGGTGCAGTTCACTGGTTGAACCAAACATTGAACACCTCTCAGAACAGAAAATCTTGCGGCGAACTGGGTTTAACCAGTGGGAAGGCCAGTAGGGTGACCAATTATCGATAGTTCTAGACCAGGGGATCAGGGTATATGTTTGCGGTCTATTCCACGGCAACCGAGACCCGTCTCGAGATGACCGTTTGCTACATGAAATGTGAGTCTGCTAATTGCCAGAAGTAAATCCAAGCGGCTGAGTCTCCGAGACTCTGTTGCCCGGGCGCCGATGTGTCAAAAATATACGTGGCAGAAACAAGGGTTGATTTGATTTACGGCGGCCGTCCGTCCTCGGTGCGTGTGAAGGACGGCATCCTGCTCGCGGAGGTGGGCAAGCTGCGCGACGAGAAGCGCGCGCTGCAGTTGTCAGTCCGTCCTTTCTTTATGGTATGATTGCTGGCTGACAAGTGGAGATCGCAGAGCTGATCAGCATCAAGGCGAAGCACAGCGCGGACGGCGTGTACGCGCCTGGCTGGCGCCCGCCGGTGCGTCCCTTTCCCTCCTCCGCCCTTCCTCGTATTCGCATATCCCTGACTCGTCCGCCCAGCCCCCGGAAGAAGCACCCCCGCCGCCGGAGCCCGCGCCCCCGCTCGGCCCCGCGCCGGCGCCACCACCAAAACCAGCAGCAGCTCGCCCTCCGCGCGGCGCCCACCCCGCCCTCCGCGCCGCCGGCGCCGGGGCCCGCGATGCCCGTGCCGAATTTGCGTGCGTGGGCGCAGTGGCGGTCCAACCCCCTCCTCGCGCCCGGCGCCCCGGAGGCCCCGAGCCCCGCCGTCGAGCCTGCGCCGCCGCCGCGCTCGGGGCTATTCGGTACGTGCTTCCCGTATCTGCTTCCTGTCGTCGCGGCGCTGATGCGTATGTGTGTGTGTGTGCAGGCCCGAAGACGCCGCCGCGAAATAACCGCTCCTCTGCACCCTGCACCTAAATTGGATGTTTGTTCTCTGTCTCCTGGTCCTTCATTCGTCCATCCACCGCATCCATTTCGTTCTTCCATCTTCCATCCACCATCTCATCTTATCTTTCGTGCTCGCTCTTATGCTCCTGCTCGTGTTGTACACCTCCATGTCCCGTAGACACCCCACCCTCCCACTCTCACCCCCATTGTCAATCAATCAATCATATCAGTCACCGCGTTTTCCTCCGCTGCGTTTGCGCCTGTTCTCCATTCACCGTCCTCTGTTCTCCATTCAGCGCCCTTCCCGCCGCACGCCCTCATGCTGTAACAACCGCGCTCGCCCTCCGAGTCATAGCAACGGACGAAGCACCTCGACGAAGCACCTCCGACCTATGTATTCCGAATTCCGCCCGCCGACAACTAACCGCTGCGTTCGAATTCTTCCGATTTCAACTAACTGCTGCTCTGCGAATCGAATCGAAAGAACCGAGTCGGGGAGTCGGGGAGTTCGAATCGGGGAGTCTGGATCTGAGTCTGAGTCCGCGAGTGGGGGAGTTCGAGTCCGAGTCTGGGAGTCTGAGTCCGTGAGTTCGAGTCTGTGACCTCAGAGTCGCCGAGTCCGTCAGTCCGAGTCCGAGTCCGAGTCCGAGTCTGTGAGTCCAAGCCCCGCGAGCCCGCGCGCCGGCGAGCCCCGTGCGTCTCTTTATTTTCCCCGTGTGCACACAACGCCCACTCCCAAAACTTGAGGTGCACGCCGTGTCGAGCAGCTGAGGGAGTAGTGCGCCGATGTAGGCACGCGGAGTCAGAGGCAGAGTCGGGGCGGAAGGTCTTGAAATATAATACATGAGCACCCCCAGGATCTCGAGCATGCACGTATGTATGATACATACTGCATCGCGTTCGCGGAGGCGACGATGCCCAGTGTCAGCGCGTTGCATGCAAAACTCAAATATCAGTGGCGGGCGAAGATGAGCGTACATGTACGGACCCCACAACCTTGTTCGGCGGCTCGAGGTATGTATGGATGGATGGACGGTGTATGTACGTATGTATGTATGTATGAATGAGTGGAGAGGGGAACGGAAGTCCGACTTGCGTGTCCTCGGCGCAGTGCAGCTACTTTTAAAACTTTGCATAGACCCCACCCGCCTGAGCTTAGGGTTGAATTTTGAAACTTCTCCGCAGCGCTGCATCCGGCGAATCTTCAAGAGGGTTGTGGATTCGCGGAGGGCTGAGCTCGAGCTTCCCGGGGAGCGCGATACATTCCTGTAAGACGGAGGCACTTCAAGTTCAGCTTTGAAGGAAGTTCGTGAGAACTGATGGACGAGGTCAAGAGGTAATTGATCCAGGTAGATACAAAGTAGGAGTTGCGACAGATCGAAGACAAGGTAGGAGAGTTGAGCTGTGGATCCTGGTGCGTGGCGACTGGAAGAATTTCTGCGTTTTTATGACATTGTACAGAGCGCAGGGCGTCGAAGGAATAGGAATGGAGGAGGCAGTGTGCAATTTTAAGGTGACGGGGGAGGACTCGGAGTGGAGCAGGCAGGCACTTTGCTCCCGCCGATGTGCCTCCATGTCGGTAAATCCGGCTAGGGGCAATGGCAAGCCAGGGGCGCCGCGGTCTCCGATTTTTTTTTCTAGTCCGAGCGCAGCAAATGGAGCCCCAGGCAAGTAATGATTTCTGTCGCGGTAGGGCCCGAGTCCCGCGCGCCGCTACGGGGAACTTCCCGGGTAATCAATCTTTCGATCAGCTCACCCTCCTGGACTGGACACAAAGCGCTGGACGCTCGAGAATCGAATCAGTAAGACGCTTCACGGTCGAATCAGCTGGAAACGGCATTCATGCCACACCGAATTGCGGGGAGAGCAGAAGAGCTGTGCCGTCGATCGCAGACATGAGAGCGGTGAGAATACGACGTACGGGTGCAGTGGCCATGGCTAAAGCCTTGACGAGTGGCCGGCTCGCGCAAAGTCAGTCCCAGGAAACACGGATTGAGTCTCCGAGTCAAGTATACCGCAATGCGAGACGCACGCAGCATTGAGACTTGAGCGAAGCCCCAGAGACCAGCGCATATTGACGATTGAGCGCCCACCGGCCGGCGGCGGCACAGTCCCAAGTATACCACGATGCCAGCGTCGAGACTCGAGAGCAGCCCAGAGACCAGCGCGCACACCGGCGGCACAGTTCGGTGAAAAACGACTCCAGGTCAAGGTGGAACCAAGAATAAGCTCTGGTTGAATCCGCCTTGCACTGCGGTGGGGAGGGACCACAAGAACAAAAGAGAAACCGGGATGGTGGCAAGAAGAAAGGAGGGGCACTGCCACTGATCATTGATGGGTCTAGGCCCGATGCCGAAGCGGCCGATCTTGACTCCGCCACTCCGCGAGCGCCGCAATTCCTCCATAAGAGCCCCCAACTCTCGGCCAGAGCTTGCGGCAGGCTCTTTCGGCATCTGCCTCCAGACCGGGTGCCCCGTGGATTCCCTTCCCCATCAGCATGGCGGCAGTAGCGTAGGAATGTAGGCCCGAGAATGACGGGCCTCCAAGCTACTAGTATCTGTCCAACTCGACGACAGCAGCGTTGACGGCATCGCAGCATGGCGGAAAGAGGTAACAAAAGACGTGATATTCGCGACATTTAACACGACACATTGCGGGAGCGTAAGTTAGAAATTACAAAAGGCCACCACAGAAACCCCTCGACATCAACACCGAGATTTCCCTTCCGCACTTCACATGTACAGATTCCGCCACTCAGAGAGTGATGGGGATGCAGTTGATGGCGATGAGGGCGCCCCACTCTTGCGCGGGGGCGTCGCAGGTGACGGTGGTTCCACCGCTGGCAGTGCACGTCAGCTTCGGATGTTGTTCCAGCAATTTAGTAGTACTAACCAGTTGTTGCCGATGAGGGTGATGGGGCTGCAGCCCAGGCCGACGGGGACATTGAGGCCGCTGAGATCAAGGCCGAGGAGGGCGGCGACCGCGGCGGCGTCGTCGCTGTTCGACGACTGGACGCTGGTGCAGCACTGGGACGAGCTCGGGGGCGTCACCGGGGGCGTGGTGGTCGGGATGGCGGCAGCAAGGGTCTGCGCAAATCATTGATCAGTACGACGGAGGAGCCCCGAAATATGGAATGGGCGCGTACAATGAGCACCGAGGTGACAACGACAGAGAGTTTGGAGAACATTGTTTAAAGAGTTTGAACGACAGAGGGATGTGTTCGAGTGAGTATTAAGAGCAGAGCTGCGCTGCTTTTATACTGTGCTCTACGACATTTTCCCGCGGTTCCAGAGCATGTCGGGGCCGCATAGTACTAGGAACGAAGTCCACCGTCATCCCAAGAGTGGAGCTGTGGAGCTGTTGGACATGGGTCGGGCAGAAACACTGCCAAGGTGAACCGCTTCAACGATATTTCTCCCATGTCGCGTCGGGTGTTGATTTGCACGACGTGATCTGTGGAGCTATGTATTTCCTCATTGAGGGATAGCACTGCCGTGATGATGTTCATGACAGGAATACTTTTATGGTTTCTTGCGGCGATTCAAATGATGAATAATGTGAGCTCAATTCATGCCCAACTTGAAGTCGGGTGGCTGGTATGATGCGGAGGCGCCTAACATTTACTCTGTACCGCAACCCCGAGGCAACGTGTGTTATAGAATAGATTTCACAGCATGAAGGGTCCGGTGGGGGCAGAGCGCCGCAATCAGTAACCCAACAGGCGGCACCTACGCGTCATGATGAAGTACAATTCAATGCGCGGCGAAAGTGCGCTGCTGCCCGGTCAGTTGACACGCCCGAAATATCTCGCCAGTAGGCTGTTTCATGCGCGGGGGACGCCGTCTGCGCATAGGAATGAGGCGCGATCCGCTGGGCAGACTGTTGGTTATCTCGCCGTCATCAATGGACAATTTCCCGCTCATGTTTCTGGCATCGCAAGAGGCATGTGCATTGAGACAGTGATATCGCTCGCTTCAAAAACTCATTCCACACCTTGGCAGCGACGTAATTTTCTGATCCAGGTCAATTGTGTTCCTTAACGTCTTCTCTGGCAGGCTGCCGCAATTCTTCCAGCGCCCGCTGAGAAACATTTAGGCATTGCGTTCGCATCTGACGCTCCTCACATTCATTCCGATCTGAACTGAACAACAAATACTTAGACGCGGTCAAACTACCACCCATACTGCTCCGCTGTCCACCCTAACAGCTTTCCGTCAGGACCTATCGGGTGGACGATCCTCTCATTCCGATCCAGCGCCGTAATTCTTGCTACATCCTCCGCGCTCAGAGCTGGTAACTGGCGATTGGCATCAAAACATCAGGTGTTGGGATTCAAAAACTTGAAAGGAAACACACACGTTCAAGTTCTCCTTCTGACGATCAGGGTTTGCGCTCTTCGGGATAGCGGAAACGCCCCGCGCAACATGCCAAGCGAGGATGATTTGTGTGGGGGTGACGCCGTACTTGGTGGCGAGCGCTACGATGGTCGGATCGTTGCGAACCTTCTCATGTCCGCTCGGGCTGTACGCGGTGACAACAATGCCCTTCTCGCGGCAATAATCGAGGAGCTCGGTCTGTGCGAGATACGGACTCATCCTGTGAACCGGTCAGTCAGGGCGGTCGCTCGAATTCCTAAGACCTTTAAAAACACTGACTCCACCTGGTTGACCGCTGGCACAATTTTCGCGGTCTTCAGGAGTTGTTCGAGTCTATAAAGATTTGGAGTAAGTCTGTTCCGCAATAGAAGGAAAGCGTCACCCACGTCTTTATCGAGAAGTTGCTCACCCCGATCGCACGAGCGCGACTGGTTGGCAAGCGCTCCATCTCGGCCCACGTCTCATTGAACGTCGGTGAGTCGACAATCTTTGCATCGGACACGAGGCCTGCGACAGTGGATGGTGCGTCGTAGCCGGCTGTGGACGCATCATGTAATTATTTTCAGAACGCAGCAGCTCGGACTCACTTGGGTACTCAACGGACTGCGGTAAATGAATGAGGTACTAATAAAAGTTCAGCCAACCTCGGAGCCACATTGAGCAGGAGCGAAGCCCACCAGATCGACGTAATCCAAACCCAAGTTGCGCAAACTGTCGTCGAACGAGCGCGCAACATACTTGGTATGGTGCCACCTTTCCGGAAATAAATTGAACCAGCCTGCCAACAGATGGAAAACGTACGGAAGCTTCGTCGTCACAAAAATGTCCTCGCGCGGTAGACCCGAGGCGCGTACGGCGGCGCCGACGTAGGGCTCCGTACCTGATATGCATGAGCATCATCTCCAATAGTAAATTCCACTTGTGCTCACCGTAGATTTGGGCCGTGTCAATATGACGATACCCCGCCTAGAAAATATTTATAGACACACGCGCAAGAACCCAATGGTCCGTACCTGAAATGCAGTCAGGAACCATTTCTGCGAGTCTGCAACGTTAGGCTCGGAAGAAAATGCGCCGAGACCTGAAGACGAAGATGTAACTATGTGATGCATGGCCGATGGAATAGACGATACCAATAGCAGGAATGGACGCCCCAGTGTTCAGTTTTATCGAGGGAATGGCAGACATCTTATGTATCCCAACGAAAAGGTAAAGCGCTTTTATACCTCGTCAAGAACGTGGCTGCCACTGATTATTGATTCCCAGCAACATCGGGAATCGGGGGTTACTTTCCTGCGGGCAGTTCCCGATGGAGGTTGTTGAAGCGGAGTCCGTGTTGAGTCCGTGCCCCCATTTAGCCACACATGCCACCGGTCGCCCTTAGTAAGCGAAAGAAAACCAGCATCGGGATATACTTGCTAATTGCAAGCTGACAGAGCCATCCGAGTCAAGCTGGATTCTCCGACAGAATGTTGATGGATTCAGATTGGCAGGCTGAGAAGGAATGGGCAAGGCAGGTTTAACCATGGCCATCAATTGTGCTTTGCGGTTCGATCGCGAGTCAACACATTTTGGTTGGCTGTACCAGCACCGGAATTATTTGCTTATAGAAGCCTGAGTGTTGAATGACTGGGAGTTGAGCAGGATCCTCGCCCTGTGGGTGATGCCAACTTTCGGACTTATGAGGTGAGACAGGTGCGATCAGAACTACAATCATTCATACGTTGGATGTTCTATCCATTTTTGTCGAATTTATAACGTTATACTCACAGTGGTTGATCCACCCAAGTCCATTACTCTCTAAACAACGGAAACCTCAAGTCGGAAGACCACCAATCTGAAAGATTCATGAGCAATGGTGAAATTGCTCGTGATCGGCGGAGACAGGAAGTTACAGTGCATTTAATACTCCGAAACCCTCACATAAATCGTGGACTGGTGTTATCCGTACGAACTAGTGCGGGCCCACGCCTGGGGAAAGATCGAAGGACGACAGTGACGCGCTCCGCAGCCTGGATGTCCTTCTCGCTCGTCCCCGTGAATGCGTCGCTCAACCCACCGGCGGCTGCCACCGCCACCAGATGCAGCGCGTCAGACAAGCCGAAGGGGTCGGTTGGCGGATCGCAGGCGTGCTGGGCGACGGCCCCAATGACCACGGTGATTGTGGCGAGGGCGACAAGTGCGCCGGGGATGAGGACCCATGCAGAGCTGGGGCCGAGGGGCCTCCAGCCCAGAATATTGTGCCGCTCGTCGGGACAGTCATATTAGAAGGAACTCCATCCGAGAACGTCGCGTTCTTGCCGGAAAGACAGCCCCGCAGGAGCTGGCAAGCATTATGTTAAGTGGGACCTGATCATACCAAAGTGTTTGACTCACGGTTCCGCTGAACTCAGCGACTCCCTGACATACACTTCCTGAGAACCATGAAGACGGATCGACGAGCGAAGGGACCTCAATAATCGTCAATGCTGGTAAGGCTTGAGCTCTATTATCCTGGCTGATGCCGACATCGGTCAGCAATGTCTGTGTTTGAGATTTGAGATCCCATTACATGGGTGCTTCCTGCTTGGCCGTTGAAGACTGTGTTGACATGACGATGAGGGCGGCATAACCAGTAGGACCATCCGGGTCCCAAACTTGTCCCTCGGTGACACTGGTGCCAATTGTCCCAGAGGTAGACAGCGGATCGGAGTAGTCGACGTTGACCTTTGTGATCTTGGGGAGAGGCTACAGACCATCATAGGCTGCTCGTATAGGCCCCCCGTCCCCCATACGAAAATCAACGCTGAAAACAAGCTAAGCGTAGGGCCGCACGCTTTAAAAAACGACGTACTGTAGTTGCTTACAATCCCGCAGCCAAGCATCAAACCCCAGTTCGCGTTCGTCGTGTACGCCCATGTGAATTCGGCTGTATGAAGCGGTGGTCAGCGCGACGCTAGGAGTGGAGAACTGTCCTACCCTTATACTCCTTAATAATCGGACAACCTAAGACGGACTTGAGCTCCGTATACCTCACGCGGGGCACACTACTACGACTGAAATCCAGGTGGTCCCATTCCTTCACAGTATCATTCTGAAAAACGGCCTGCGGTGTGGTCGTGTTCGCGAGGTTCTTTGAATTTACAAGCGACGTCGGCCGAGAATCCTGTTTCGTCGATTGTCATGCTGTGCGATCCCAATATTCGAACGTACTTTGCTGACTCATGGTGTAGTTCACTGAAAGGCCGTGAGGGAGCCTGGAGAGTGGAGGGGATCACGGTCATATTTGGGTACTATGTGCTCGCATTCACGTCGCGCAGAAGGGCCGGTAGGATCCCCGCTATCCGCCAATCAGTCACGAATCAAATGCAGGGCTAATAACATACCTGTGGAGGTATTGAAAGTTTGATCCATCAAGTTAGACGACGCGGGGAGTCCCATGCTGTGCTTGGCAAGGGCATACCCGCTTTCCGCGCCACCCACGATGAACGCGGGGAGTACACCTGCCAAGCGGATGAAAAGGAGTGGGGTAGACATGTGGTTGCACCGTACTGCTGTTCACAATGCACGCCTTGAATGTGTGCAGGCTATTGTTGTACATCTGATGCAGTGCCGGACTCGACAGATCGAGCTCGGAGCCGGTCACCGGTGTCTCGATCGCAATAGCCGCGGGTGTGAGGAACGTGGACCACCTGGATGCCAGTGCATTAAATAGCGCATCCGTTGGCTAGCTTCAGGACGTGAGCCTAAATACCAGGGCCATGGGTGGGCGGCGGACATGATATCGAACAGCGACAAACAAACACCGATGTCTGAACGCCCGTCAAAAGCATCATGCCGATCGACATTACGCTCCACTTCCATTTCCTCTGGTGGAGTACCAGCGAGTGTGTGGAGATATTGACGGTAGAAACGAAGGCGGCGAGTGACATGGGCTCCCGGAGATGAAGTGCAATCGAGCGGCGGACATCGAACGAGAAGAGGCTAGAGGCTGGGTCAGCTAGCCACTGTCTCGCATGGTGCGTGAACTCACAATGAGGAACAGGCGGCCAGAACTGTTGAGATCAGCGTGGAGAGCAATGTGACGAGATGGGGGTTGGCCTGCGCCCACACCGCGCTCCAATGGGGCAGAGCAATGAACGCTCGCAACTCTACGACCGCGAAGAAACTCCACGCCGCGCCTTGTAGCAAGGGTTGACCGCCGATGACAAGGGCTGGCCAGCCCAGGAACATCAACAGGAAGGCTCGAACCTCGAACCTGCCAGATGGCATGTCAGAAGCGACCGCGGGAAGCAGGTGGGACGTACCTGCTGCGATGTGGAAGAGGGCTCGCCTCAGGATCCTTTTCATATACAGGCGATCCTTTGTCAAAGGCGGACTGGTCCATTTCGGGTGCCAAGACCGTCCCCTGGGGCTGTATGAGTGACTGCGAGTCTTCTAGTTCGCGCAGATGGACGGAGGTGTAGCTTGGCATGGCGAACGAGTACTTTGAAGTTGACTGCAGGGTGTGGAAGTCCACGCTCGCAGCCCTCGCGGATCAACCTGAACACGCATGCACGGTAACACCGTGCAGAGCATATTCTTCCTCCAGGAGTTTTCTGAACCTCATCCTTACTTCCGTGTTTCATGTCTGGCGGATCAGCTCAATTCGCCGTCGGTATTTCCCTTCTTAGCAACTCCGCGTACTTGTGGCACATCATCTGGGCGGGGATGATGGGGTTCTGAATGTGCAATTAAAAATCTAGCATCGATACACTGGGGCGTACCAATCGAAGTGATGAGGCACTGCAGAATGAGACGCTCGATTTTACCCCCAACGAGTTCGGGGGAAACTCGAAATCGGACCCAACAGCCCAGGTCGGCGGAGACCTGCGCAATTCCAGTATTGGGACGAAAGATAAGTAAAGAGGACCTGTGCATTGCCCAATTGTTAGTTGCGATTGGAAGATGCTGAGAGGTGGATCGATCCCCTGAACTGCACAACGCGGGGGAGCGGGATTTATTATAATCGTGAGGTCCACAATATGAACAACGAGCCCCACCGCGCGCGCCTCCGAGCCACCTCCAGCGTCACCATCCCCATGGCCTCGTCCAACACCTCGCACACCACGAGTAATGCCTCTGTCGAGTGATTGGATCCAGGGCCAGCTGGCACCGGGAAGCATCCAAAACGAATAGTCAGGATGTGATTTTGGCTTCGGCGGGATGGATCTCAAATAAGGCTATGACATTAATGAACGCCAGCATGAATTTTCCACGAAAATAAAATACTTCTCGATGCCTGGTAGGACGACAATCACGCGTGGGGGGAAGGGAAAATGACCAAGCGGAAGAAATATGCGAAGACAGAGTTTTTGGGAGGAGACGCATATTGAGCCAAGGCGCCAGCTAGATACACGCAGTGTTGTCATCGACCCGGTCAGACCGGGTCGGACATCCGTGTCCGGACACAGGTCGAAGAGACACTGGTCGATTCACGACCTGCGATCAAAACATGTCCTAATTGGGACTGCTTCCTGAAATTCGCCTAGATTCGCTCGTTCACCGTGAATGTTGCATAAGAATAAGCTACATAGCATCTGGAAGGCAGCTGAAGTAATTCTAGAAGATAGTGGAGACATATTTGTCTCTAGAACAGGTTTTTTGTAGCCTCAGAATCGACAAGAAATCAATATTACGAGTTATTCTACGTCTGCATCGCTTCTACCACATCTGCTGCCCCCGCAGATGGCGCTGTCTCATTTGCCTCATTGGCCAATGCCTCCTCCTCAGCATCCACGCCATCGCGCCCACCTTGCCAGAAGTATTCGAAATCTGCTGCTGGAGAATCCTTGCTGGGATAGTTAAAAGGATCCGCAAGTTTGATCTTTTTATACACAGGAATGCACGCGGTAGCACTTGTCACGGTTTTGGCGGCGGAAGGAGGCGGGTTGGGATGTGCGGGTGGTACTTGCGGGGTGCTCTCGGGATCTTCGTCATCTTCAGCGGCGTCTTCTTCATTTACCAAGCTGATCACATTTTCAGCCATCGTGTCGAAATCCATCACCTCTGTTACAGAAACCTCGGGGTCGTCATCAGCAAGACTGAAGTGCCTTGCTTTGCGTGCAATCGTTAGACCGGCGGCGATGTGAGCCTTCTGACGATCCATCCCAACGGTTGTCACGTCATGGACTTTTTGCGGCTCGAGGCGGTTGTGGTGCTTTGTGTGTGTAAGACCAAACACACTGAAAACACGTTCAGCACCCGCCGAGTTGGGTAGAATGCTGAGAATGCGAATCACGAGCTTGATGAACCCACTGCGCCCGGTACAACTTTCGCCCTCGAGCTGTCTCCAAATCCATACCAAGTTGACCGTCTTTTTCTGCGGAATAAAATCAGCTGAGAGTAAGAGAAAAAGAGAAGAACTCGCCGCTTGTTTGTAGAACGCCGCGTGACCATCTAGCCACATCGAGTCACTGGGAAAATCGCCAGCCTTGTCGGTCGTAATATTCCCTAAACGCGTTAAGAAAATTCATATCCCCGGTGGCGTCCTGACCAAGCAGGCGTTGGAAGGCATGTCGGACAAGATGGAATATTTTGTTCGCAGGAAGGACATCGTATTTGAAGCAGGGCGCGCGGAGGTAAGGGTTGAAAAACACCGCTAGAATCATAAGCTCTTGGTCTGTTTTACCCCACCGCCGTTCAAGACTGGCATGCATTGTCTTTTTCACAATAGCATCTTCGAGACTCAGATTGCTGAAAATGCGAAACAGGTTGGCGAGGGTGAGAAGGACAGTATCAAGTCTGCAGTCGGGGGCTTGGAGAACATTCGCGGCGATAGCCAGCAGCTCAAGATGTTGAATGATACTGAAAGTGTGTGAGCATCGTGAGTAAGCATGGATAAATAGAGTTCGCTTACCGTCCGATATTGATCCAGAAGCTTGGCCGATTGCACGTCGCAATAACGAACTCAGCTGCAGCAATTTGCTCCTCTTTTCGCCCTGCGCAAAACTTGAGCACCTCCTCATGCGTCACAACACATGCCCTGAATGAGCGTTCGAGTTTCTTAGCCCGCTGGAGGCAGCAGTAATGGATGGTCCAGCGAGTCACGACAGGGAGAAGAAGACGAAGAACGACAGTGAAAATCAGCATCTGTTGCGCGCGGAGAAGATCGAGGGCCTTCCCATAGTTATTGAACCATTTGACGACCTCGAGCGCATCTTTTGCATCCTTCATCCAGGGCGCCTTGATAGCAAGATAATTTCCTGTCATGAGGCTGCTCTGATGCGCCCAGCACTCGAATACAGTGATGGAGCATTTCCATTCCCTGATAAGACGGCGTGCCTTCTTGCCATCGGGCCCATCATCAGTGCAAACAGCAATAATCTCGATGCGGTAGGTCTCCCAGGCGTGCAAGAAGTCGCTTTTCATAATCTCGAAAAGCTCATCACCGGTTTTCGGGCGCCCGGTCATATCATGTGTCTTCAAGAGATACAGCTAGCTTAGAATTAGAGCAGCGGAAAGAACTGCAGATTTAAAATGAGCGTACCTGTCCTTCGACGCAGAGCACCGAGGTATCTATGTGCATATGAGCGACATTCTTCCACCCATCTTCGACATATGTAGCCATCTTCCCCTTGATCTTATTACGTGTTGCAGCGATGACCTTATTGGCTTCTCCGGTCAGGATGGTGCCCGAAAGAACACGGCGGTCGGGAATTTGGGCAGCAGGCAGGTATTTCTCGAAGAACAGCTTGAATTCGGGGTTATTTGCGTCGTTCCAGGACCATCCACAAGTTACGAAGAGCTTGCACAGATCCTCCCCAAACTCGGCTTGATTTGCCGCGGTCCAGCCAGAAGATTGTTGAGTGGAAGATGTTCTACGGCATTTAAGAGCCGGACTCGAATCGGGGATGGAAGGGGAGGGAGATGAGGCAAACGATGAGACAGATGGCGAAGGCGAGGGCGCAAAGGAGGAGTAAGAAGGGAAGGATCCATCTGGGGAAAACGGCGGAAGCATGGTGAATCATTGTAAGGGTGACGGAGAATTTTGCATCAGCAGGCTGGAGGATTCAAAACGCGGAGAGGGAGGAGGGAATGTAGGAGACCGGAAGCCGGGGCTCGTAAGAGGGTGGTGGGAGGATGAGGCGCACGCGTTCGATGTGCGGCTGCGACTCACGGCGGTGGTGGCTGCATCCGAGTGCGCAACTATATCGTCGCCTTCGAGCATTTTCTGCAGCGATTCTGCTATGGCTGGACAGTTCCTGGCATGGCTTCGCATCTTGTTCGTTTTTGAGGAGATCACCTCAACTCTTTTGGAGGCTTTCGCTGATTGGAATCAGCGCGCGCAGTCAAAAAAGAACGAAACAAGGCGCACCAGCCTCCAGCCACTCCTTCTCTGACCGATGTACGGGTACAGCCTCTCCCTGAGCGACCGCAATGGTATCTGCTTGCTACAGTTGCGCTATACAGCGCTGCAGACATGGCTGACAGTGCACACCGTTGTGGGTATTCAAATTCATGTAACGCTTGGGCTTCGTGGTGCCGTCCTCGAGCTGGATGGTGTCTTCAAGGAAAAGGTCCCAAATGGGATTGGTAGGAGCCATAGTAGTGCTTCCAGGTCATACGAACAAGAGATAGACAGGAAAACGCGTCCAGAGGCCGACGGTTACGCGTCGAGTGTGGTGCAAGGGAAGTGAATAGCGCGTGTGAATAAAATTCTGCATTAGTACAGTGTCAGGTCTGACCCGTTGATCGACCGGTCCGACTCTTGACTGGACACGTTTTCTTGTCCCCTTGCCTCTCTAAATCTTGTCCTTGACAACACTGGATACACGGTAGGCTCGTGACCAACCGCTTCGACTCACGTGGCTGCGCTATCACGTTGCGAAGCGGCTGGGACATTTGGTTGCCGATCTTGGTGGACCCGCCAAACATGAGTTGGGACTTAGAATCTGAGCGCCCCGAACCCTCTGAAAAAGTGTAAAAAGTCATATAGACAAAGGTGGGTATTTTCAAATTTCAAGGTGAATGAGACAGACTTTTTTTTTGAGATGACATAAAAGTGCTCGGCATCGTCAACTGGTCCGTGCGCCGGCGACATCGAGCACCTTCCACCCAACCTCAAAAACATGTTGGGCTCATTCAGCTTAGAATTCAAAACTATTCCAGTTTCATATAGGAACTTTTGACAGTTTTTTTTGAGGTTCAGGACACTATTTTCCCAAGTCCGAACTCACATTTGGCGGGTCCACTAAAAATCGCACCCAAATGTTCCAGTCGTTCTAGTAAGCTTTGATCCCTCTGCTCGTCTCGTGATCAAAGTTGCTTACTAAGTACGACTGGTCGCGAGTCTAGATACACGGGGCCCATGGTGGGAAGAAGACATCACTGAGTGGCGGTGTTGATCGATTCGCAGGCATTCCACGTGATGATCCGCTTTCTTCCGCCCACCATCTTCACCCACGAGTCACCTCCAGAATGATCTGTGCTTCTGACTTTGTCCACTCGGCTGTATCTTTCATGCTTGTTTTCTCATCTCAATTCCCAGATTGTGGATTGTTCAATATCCTTGACCGACCTTCGCTTGTCCTCCGCCGGGGCATTCTCACAAAATCTCACTGCAGTGGAAGTGGTTATCGCTACTTCCTTGGGTCATATTCGATGCGTAAATTCACTTAATGCTTTATTTCTCATTTCCTTGCTCTTTATCTGTGACGATCGTCCCATCTTCCGGATCTCTAGTCGTGACTCCCATTGAGTGGCCTATACGCCATAAACACTGTATCTGCGGCAGCGCTGCACTATCATCGATGGGTTGTTTACGCTAATCTTCGGCCTTACGGTACCCCGCCCAACTCAAACCCATTTATCAGAGACAACATCCTTCCACGCCCTGCCGAAGTCGGTCGGAAGCGGCCTCGGTACAGTCATCTGAAAGCTTCTGTTGCAACTCAAACTGAAACCCTCACAACTGTTGAACCCGAGTCCTCTCCTCGCCTTCCTACCTCTTTCCAGCGCTTCAATTTAATTTGCGACACGCTGATTCCGTTGTCTGAGGCGAGCACTGCATGGCTCAAGTCTTGCCTCGCGTGGTCTCCCAGAAAAAATATTGGACTCGACGGCATTCGATACTTCTTCTCCTTACGACAACGCCGTTCTCCTCTCAAGCGCGGCGTCCGGCACGGAGCCTGCATAACTCCCGACACTATTGAATTCTTTCAGTGAAGCGCCAAGAGGAAATTCGTGATCTCCGCCGGTTGAGCTGGTCAGATATGTTCCGTTCCGTCAAACCTGTGCCACGGACCTGTCAGCGCCCGGTAGTCCAGATTCGCGGCCTCTGGCTTAAAAGGGCGCAAGCCTTCGGAGGGCCTTCCTCCAGCGAACACCCCCCCCCTACTCCGTGCATACAGAGATGTCCAGCACCATAACGGTCACCAGCGCTCTGCCAGAGCCATCCACCATCACAGTTTCCGAATGATTCCGCGGTACATTCCACATTCCCCAACTCGAAGGCGAAGAGCTCATCCTTCTTGCTTTCAGGATGTGTATTGTGGCCGGACTCTGCGCAGGAGCCCTGCTGCGCACAGGTCAACAGCACTGCCATGATGGTCAATGGGACGTTTGGGTGCCCTTACACTTCGGTTTTTGGCGCGACCAACGCCTCGATGGCACCCCTCGACAAATGCTGCACGGATCGTGTGGCCGGTTGTCAGGGCTATTTCTGCACGGGCTTCGAGGCGCTCACGAATTCCCCGTTCCCGGGAAGCAGTTCATCGCCCGCACCGTCCCCCACTGACTCCGGGACGCCGACTGGCTCCGGAAAGGCGAACGCTGCAGGAAAAAAGGGATACAGCATGCTATTCCTTGGGATCTTAGTCTTATCTCTGGCGGCCGTTCACGGCGGAGTGTAGTTGTTACGCGCTAAAAGAACGCGGCGTTGACTACCATTCTTCCCACCATTTTTATGCAATCTAGCCTGATACAATTTTCTGCTTCTTGAGTTCCTGAAGTTGTTGGATGTCGACTAGAAGTACAACTTACGGCGATTTAAAACTAGGAGTGGAAGAGAATGAGCTTGGGGTTCGTAGGAGCGTCCGCCTGCTGCTCCGCATGCGGAGATGAGACGTAGTACATACGCGGGAGAGTTAGCCGGCAGTAATTACCCTCCCATTGGAATGCTGCAAGTGTGAAATATCGTTGAACCAGTATTTTGTGTGGGGTGGGAATAAGTGCTCGTGCTTGAATTTCTTCTGCGATATATCTCGATACCCAGTGTAGAGAATTTCTGATGTGGGTACCCCTTGGGAACAAGAAGGATAACAGTGTCGTGCGCAGCTCCGAATTTCTTACCCGGGTGCGTCGTTCCCCCTCCCGGTACCGAGGCTCGAAGGCCCTCGGTGAATGGAAAATGTGCTCAATCGCATTAGATCGCGCTCGGACCTTGACATCTGGGCGTACTTCGCTGCGCTTGCTGCCGCAAGAATCGCTGTCTCCTTATCCCCGCGGGTCAGCTGGATATTCCGCCGAGGTGCGCTGAATTACGAATTGCCCACTCAGCGGTGTATATAAAACACACTTCCTTCTACACAGACCAGCAACTTCAGCACCTCGTTGATACTCCGACAATGCTTTCTGAAGTAAGCTCGCTTATTTTGACCCTCAGCTCACCGTTGATCTCATGACTGACTTCCGTTCGCATTGTCTTACGCAGATCTTTGGCCTCGTCATTCTTGCCGTCATCTCGACACCGTCCTTGCACCAAGAGCACTTCCTTTATTACCAATTTCTGCCAATCACTCACCGGGGGCCTGAACTTGGTGTCGTTTACTCAATGTGGATCTCAATCATTCCCAGAGTTCGTTTCGCGTTCAATACAGGGGCAGAAAAGTATTCAAGAGGATGTTCTTTAGCTGGTGATTCGCACCAGCGCTCCCTTGGCGCGGGATCCGGAGTTTCCGATTGGGGCCAGAGTTTCCCACGGTTCATCTCATTTCCCTGTTCGGTTTCTTGTGACTCGAGTACGGAGTTTGCTGTCCTTCTGCCACGTATTCCGGGACGCAGTGCATGTCGCACACGTAGTACCTTTGTAGATATTTCTTCCCACTCTGGTACTATAAAAGGCCCCGGAGTGCGCGATGTACAATAGTGACTTGCACCCCCTGCAATGCAGCTCAAATTGGCCTCAGTCCATCACATTATTAGTTCCGCGTCTTCCCGATTACAGTCCTTAAGTCTCCGCTGCATTATGACCTCAAGGAGTAGTAATTGTTGATTCACTTGTTCAGCTTACGCTCGTAGTTCCGGAGCACGCGTATCAACATAATTGGAATGGAATAGGGTCTGGAAAGTACTGCCGGAGATGGTAGCAGAGCGACAAAGCGAGCGTTTTTAAAACTTGCTCCAGAGTTTTGGAACCGCTAAAAATCGCGCCAAAGCAAAAAGGGCGGCTCCGAGGAAAAGAGCGCCCCCTGAAACAGGGAGATCAGTATCGAGATCGGAGGTCTCATGAAATAACCCACCGCCAAAGAAGCCCACTGCCTTGTACCCAAGGCTCGTGCTCGTGAGAAGACCTCCGAGGGGCGGGCCGCACAGGCCACCAAGACCGAGCGCAGTATGAACCACTCCGATCCGACGTCCAAGGTCCTCTGTTCCACCCATGGCGGCGACTGGCACAAGGCCTAAGGCACTGAAGGAACCAAAGGCAAGCCTATGGCTCTCAATCCGCGTTCAAAAAAAGACGGATATGGAGTAGGGTTTACCCAGAAAGAATAGCTATGATAGTGAGCGACGGGATGGTGTGACAGAATGGCCAGGCAATGGTGATTATCCCGAGGCAGGTGATGGTTTGGACGAGCACATTCATCGCACCTGCGTCGGTCAGCGCTTGAAAGGCTGTCCAGGGAACACATAATACCGAGACGGTCGCCGTAGAGCCCAAATACTAGGGCTCCGAGCCCTGAGCTTCCGTTTTGGATCGCAACGACATAAAAGGCGAAGTTCTGAGAGATTCCGGCCAATACGGTGCTGCTGGTGATATATGTCGCAACTACCAGTGTTTTAGCATCGAGAGCGGAACATAATAGCACCACATGCCGATGAATGACCCTAGCGGTATTGTGAGAGATGCCAAGAAAAACACGATGAACGCGGTATTTCTGAACACCTGGAAACCAAACAGACCACCAGGTGCCTTGCGTGGCGGTAGCCGGCGGCGTAGGCACTGAAAAAAGCATCATCGAGGTATGGTATGCAGAGATAAATCGAACCAAATTTGCAATGCCAAGTGTGACGATAAGAACGAACCCCATGATTCGGCACATCCAAGTGAACCTGTGTAGGGTGAGAGGAGTGAATGTGTTGGAAATTCAAGTTCACCCCAAATCGTTGAGTAGCTCGCGCATGACGATGGGAAAGAATACACCACCCGCGGCGCTACCGGACGTGGCGATTCCAAAGGCGAGCCCACGCTTCTTCGTCCACCAGTGGGTAATAGCGGTGGTGGCGTTCCCTAAGGTTAACCCAAAGCCTATCTGAACAGACAATGATAAACCACATGTGAGATCAATGGGAATAGCCGGAAAGTACACCGATCATGAGTCCTTGGCATAGAATGAAGTGCCAGTATAGTTTGCAGAGCGGCAGGAGGAATGTTCCGGCGATGATGAGGATGCTGCCTGTGATGAAGGGAACCCGAAGGTACCCGATGTCGAAAAGTCGTCCCACTGCCACACCTGGCAGGAAAATTACACAGCGCTAAAATGTTCTGGACCGTGCGTATGCAGTGTTGAATCAGTAGTGAAGCTCACTTGAATGGAGCTAATCCACGAGCTAATTTAAGGCCCTTAGCAATTGTTCCGTTGTGAAAAGCGTATTTTACATCTCGGATGGAGTCGAGTGAGGCAGGACGACCTGTTTATAATACACTTGAAAGACCTGTAGGAATGTAAGCAGGAGCCCAAGTGCTTGAGATCGACATACACCCCAAGAACTGAGGCAACCCGTTCTATGATCGCTAGTCACAAATTGCCATGTCGAACTCATTAGTGGATACGGACGTAGAGAAGAACGTCCAGAATGCCTTGCATAAATTCCTAGTCAAAAGATGAATGGATAGAGAGCCGATCCTCACCCCGAAAGCGACAGTCCAGGCCTTAAAGCCACCATCTGGAAAGTCGTCTGAGCCTGACCGCGCGCTCGAGAGCACCTCGATGTCTCCTCCTGAATCCTTCTTATTGGAATGGAGATCGATGTCGGTGACCGGGCGCAACTCTTTCACGGCGATGCCTTGCTGCTCGCAAGACTTATGGCCGGGAATGGGAACTCCAGTCGGAAACTCCATGGGTGGTGGACTAGAGACAGTTGATGAGAGGGCAAATAGACACGGATTAATATAAACGTCGATAACTCGCGCTCAGCTGACAGTTGGCACTGCCAACCAGTACGTCCATATCCTTAGATTACGTCATTCCCGCGCTGCAAGTGTCAGGTCCGTGATGAAATCGAAGAGTGGGCTGCGGTGGGATTCTTCCTAGTTCTTCCTGGGCTTGCCTAGATTAGCCTCAGGGTAGGACGCACTGATGATGAGAAGGAAAAGCGGTACATTGGTTGTGACTTGTGGGTTCTGCCAGAACATTGTGTCTTGCGTTGTATTCAATGGTCTTTCCCCGTTGTTGACTTGGACAACTTCAATCGACGTCACGAATGTCGTCACGAATGTCGTCTCTCTCTTTATAAAATTAAGCACGTCTGCTCATCAGCCCCAAGACTGTGTAATATCAGCTTTAAACTTCGGAAGACTTCCGAAGAGTGGAGACCTTCCGCAGCACGTGACAGTCGCGTCGCGTCTTCTGGGCTTCGAATTGAGAAATTCCCGCTGGAATGAAAGATATAAACTCAGATAGGAGTCCCGGAAGAGCTACTCCCACCCGAATAAAATCAAACTCCCTTCTCACTCAGGCTGGCTAAAGCCTCGGTGTTCATTGGAGATTGAATAGATAAACTGGAGGCAAACCTCAGAACTTCGGAAAGGACCGGAGCGCGTCCACTGCTTGTTAGACTAATGACTCAGGTTCTATAGCCCACTTGTCCCCACTTGAGAGAGTCACGCGGATCAACACTGGTTCAGTTTGCTTGACATTTGCAACTGCTCTGATCGGCATGCCGCAACCGCGCCAAGCCCATGATCCTCGTCCCAGGCTGGCAGCCGGGTTGTCCCTCCGTCCGCCCCAACTTTCCTTATAAAAAATGCACCAATCTACGAGACCTTGTGTGCCAACTTGTGGACGCTCATGGCAACCTATTCCATGCCCCCGCTCGATGTGAGCTTGTACAGGGTAACTTCAAGCTTCTCCTTCGCGCACTTTATATTGAGGACTTCCAGTCAGACGAGGGAGAACTCGATTCTGTGAAATCACAGACAGGGAAGAGCAACAAATGTGGCGAGCACGTTGCCGTAGGCAGACTGGTACAACTCGGGCCAAACAAACGAGGCGCGCGAGGAGTTTAAAATTTTCTGATGGCCCTTGCTCTGGCTTCAAATGAGCTCGGATGGTAAAAGTTACAACAGATGGTTTGCTCTCAGAAGGTATTACTTGAATTCTGTCTCCTCAATTTTTGTTCAAAGAGCCTGGTATGAATGTTATGAATGGTCAAAGTTAGTTGAGAAATGATGGGGATTTGATTGTGATCGGCCGCGATCGGCACCACCAAAATTTCAAACTCCCCGCGCGCGTCAACTGTTTGTCCCGAGTTGTACCAGTCTGCCTACGGCAAAGTGCTTGCCACATTTTTGCCATTCGTAGGCAGGCTGGTAACGAGACTATCGCCCGGTAAGCGTTACTATTGAAACCCACTGGATTCATTCATTGATGGAATGTTCAGGTGGTACGGATGTCAGAAAGGCCGCAAGCGACGGTTTCCCCCTCCAGAATATCTTCGCGAGCGATCTCTGCCCTGGTATCCGTAGTCCGCAAGCTTCCGCGTGGACTTACTCATTGCTAGCACAGATTTCTGGACACTGGGACATGAGCTCTTCCAATCCGCGCCTGACACCTGCCCTATCGCGTTCCTCGCCCGCGACGTGCTCGACACGGACTTCATCGAGCTTGCCCCACCCGCGAAATCTCCGCCCCAAGTCCCCGCACCCCCGCTGGCGTCGCTGACGCGCCTCACCCAGCTTCGCGGACAAATCGCCGCGATCCACGTTTCGGCCGTCTTCCACCTCTTCTCCGAGGCCCAGCAACTCCAGCTCGCGCGCGCACTCGCAGGGCTGCTCTCTCCCCTCCCCGGCTCCGTGATTTTCGGCTTTCAAAGCGGGCGGCACGCGAAAGGGTTCAGAAAGGCGATGCTCAGCGATAGGAACCACATGCTCTCCCACTCGCCTGGTTCGCGGATGGAAATGTGGGGGGGAAGTGTCCCCCGAGGGCACTGTGAAGGTGGACGCGCATCTGGAACTGCGAGCCTTCGGCCTCGAGAGGGTCGGGGGGGGAAAGAATACTGGCTTCTTAGTGTGGTCCGTTACTAGATTGTGATTTCAGGGCTCCTATTCGTATTAATATTGTTCAACGAGGTTCCGCCGGGGCACAGTATTAGCGGTTCAACGGCGTTGAATCCGGCTATAACATTAGTATTTCGAGAGTGAACGGGAATGGCGAGGCTGGCCTAATTCATACTGGTGCCGGTGGACAAGTGTGTGTTGCTGAGGTCGAGTCCGAATGCGAAGGAATTAGAAATAAAATAATATTATACGTACATGTTGTACAAGCCGCGGGACCCTAAGTTCTGTGTGGTAGCTGCAGCTTCTCCGGCGCACAGTCGTCGTCGATATGCACGACCTCCCTTCCAAACCCGCTCGTTTGTCATACTTGTGGCTGCCATCGCAGTAAGACTCTGTCAGGAATAGGTAAGGCAAGGCATTCACTAGTTCCCCGCGAGTTCAGAAGTACGTCGTTCTTGCTGAGCACGTCACCCTAGTCGAGCAGCTCATAGTCCGTCTAGATCTCGTTCAGGCGCGCGAGCACATCCTTGCCCGCGCGCTCCATTGCAATGCGTAGACACACGCCGCACCGCCCGAGCTCCCCGCCGCGGATGTCACGCAGCACGCGGGCGATGTTGGGGACGCCCATCGAGGTGAGGAGGCCTGTGCCGAATTTGCCGGCGGTGTCGCCTCAGCGGACGTGTACGCTGACGGTGACAGGCCGCTCCGCATCGGGTGTGGCGCAAGGGGTGGCGACGAGGACGGGGGAGGGAGGAGGCGCTCGCACACCCAGGCCATGATGTGCCCGTTCAGATCCTACGTGATCTGTGACACGGTGCGTGAGCGATCCAAGTGAAGCCGGATTAGGGCTGCTGACCGGAACCGTATCGACGGTTATACGGGTTCCGTAATACGGCACCCGTACCGTCCCGTCGCCCCTTCAACACTTCTATCCTACGGGACGGGTTTCGCCGTACCTTACACCATTACGGCCGTCGAAAATACGGCCGAATACGGTGTTGAAACCGTATTTACGGGTGCATTCAAAGTTCTGTCCAAATGGCCTTAAATTGGACGGAACCAAGGCGGCACTTACCGGAACGCCTCAAACAATTGAAACACCGCATCTGTGATGCCGCCAACTCTCCAGAAATATAGCGGAACTCGGCATTGCTCGGCATTGGCCCATGCCGGCACTTCCGCCCCCTGCCGGACATCACTGGACTCGCGGCAAGTTGATTTTTTTGTCTTCTTTTCACCCCAGACTGAGTATGTTTCATGTGTACTCTGTCACTCTCATGGCTGATAGCTCACCAAAATTTTGCCAACTTCCCTCGCCCCGGAAACTCTTTGCAATATGTGCAGCTCCCACTCAAATCCATCTAAACCGTAATGTGACAAAGTTGCTAGGAATATTGCCTTGAGTGATTAGGATGCACGATTTTCCTTCAAGTCATAATTTTAAGAAATTCCTTGTCCCTGGTAAGGAAATCACTAGTGGTTGAATTCGTTGAGCTCCGAAACCGTGATGATCGTGAAGCAGAACCTTGGAGGCTACCTCTGGTGTGCACGTATCGCTGTCAAGAAGATAATTGTGGCACTTCAGACACCTTGGTTAACCTGCACAGCTCTATTTCAATATTTTACGCACCGTCCTCCCGCAATATGGCCGTTTTTGAGCCGTACCGTACCGGCAGACCTTAGGGTTTTTTTGTACGGTACGGGATACGGGACGGTTTTAGCCGTAATTACCCGTCAAATTGCGTGTACGGTACGGTCAGCAGCCCTAAGCCGGATTGCACCCGCCCGCACGTCGTTCTCCATGTCCACGATGCCCGTGCAAGCCGTCATCTCAGCCCTGATTTTCTCCATTGCCTCAACAGCCGGTCGTCCGCACAAAGACCGCGCACGAGGCGGTCGCGCTGCTCTGGCGGGGCGTGGTCCTTGATATGTCACACATTGCGCACGTCGACGGCCGTGTCGGACGCAGGCGCATTCGCGCCACGGTCGTTGAAATTTTGCGACGTCGAGTAGTGGTGTTCCGACTCTCGGGCGAGCGACTATTAGTCTCCCGCAGTCAGACTCCACGAGATTTATGACAGTCGATAAATCTTTATATGAAAGCGACTATAGGCGCCGAGTCGAGCGCGCCGGCGAGGAGGATGATCTGCTTGAAGTGCTGCAGCGCCGACTAATCCAACGATCAGTGAATGAAATGCGCAAGAAATGTAGGCTCACGGACCCCAAATCCGCGGCAACTCGTACTTGGGATTACTGAGTAGTTGACAAACATAGGTAGTTGACCGTTTGGACACCAGAGACTGGTGCACTGAGGTCAAACTGAGGTATTTGATATGTTGTACTAGGAAGGGAACCTCTGGCGCCCATCAGGCGCCCATCGGTAGGCTCGCTTCAGCTTCTACAGTATATCTTGCATGAAATCTGAAGACAGTCGTTCAGATCACGTATACTATGGAGGCTGGATTTCGCGAGTCGAAGGTGCCTCGGAGTTTGAAATTTGTGATGGGTCGGGTTTCGACGGTGGTAAAAACAAGGACTTTTTTGTGGGGCCTTATCATAAGCTCAATGGCCAGCTCAGTGATTTCTTTGGAGAATTTAGGATGAGATATGACTGTGTCCCGAGCATTTCTTTTTGCAGGTTTCTTGGTGAGGAATTGATGGAGTGATGGACAGCTTGATGGACTCGGCGTTCGGGTTTTGTTCGGATCTTTATTTTCAAATTCCGAGGCCCCTTGTAGTCGGCCGTACTCGTGAATCCAAGCCTAGCCCACAACTAGGTCATCGGCACCAAATCCATGATGGGTTGATCAAAAGCTGTGCCGTGTTTGATTGCGGTGCGAGAAAATCGTTTTTTCCCCTCTTTCCCTGTTTCTTGGCCAATTTTAGGGAAAAGGGGACTAGGCTCATTTTGAAGCCTATATTCTAGACTTCAAAACATCAGGCTGTGCTCCACATCCGTGTCCTTTCTTAAGAGAGTCTGTGAATCACTCAAATCTGACATCAAGTTGGGCAACTGACCACCCACGCCGTAGGCGAACCGCTGATGCTACGGGCCTAGAACTTGGCATGTACCCTCAACAGGTCAAATGTTTTACATCGAGTCCTCCCACTATTATATAAATTTGATTCCTCCTTCACTGCTATAATAGTGCTATTAATACACTAAAGCACCCTAATTCTGTTGCCTGGACTTCAGGATTTTCTGCGTTTCTGCCGGAGTTGTGTGCATCGAGGAGAGGAAGTAAGAGTTCAAGGCTGTTGATATACATCGTATGAAGCCATGACTAACTTGTTTTGGCCCCTTGTACCCTCTTGCCGTTAAGATTGGCCCGATTGGTGATGCTGCCTCTCGCCCACCGCTTCCGAAGTAAATATTCAGCCCCACATATCACCCAGACCTTCGGTTTAGATACATAAAATTGTCAATTAGTATCCCCCATTGGCCTCAAGATTTGCTGCGACCCTGAATCCGATGAGGAATACTGCCTTTGGAGCGCTTGACAAGTACAGAAATAGGCAAATCTAGGGTACTTGTCACCTGCCGAAGAAAATTCACCCTGCGCTCAGATCCCCATCTAAATTCGGTCAAAGTGGTTTGTCTAATTAGTCAGATATATGCCTTCATTTCTAACGACAGCGGACCCTGTCAACGAGCTAATGGCCTTTGCCCATTGGTGAAACCCCTTAGGTGGTCCAGTACCCAGTCATTAGTAGTATGGGACTATGTGGGATTCGCGGGAGCACTGGAAATCTCCGGGGATACCGATGAGAGACGCCGGGACATGGATAGTCGCGCATTCAGTTCCGAATTTATTACCCGGGTCCGGCGTTCCCTCGTCCCGGGAGCGAGACTGGAAGGTCCCCGAGGAATGGAATGTGTGCTTAAACGAATTAGGACCTTGACAGCTGGGCGTCCTGCCGCACGAATCGCTGTCTCCTCATTCCCGCGGGCCATCTCGATATTCGGCCGAGGGGCGCTGAATTACGAATGGCCCGCTCAGCGCGTATATAAGCACCCCGTTGATACTCCTACAATGCTTCGTCATTCTCGCCGTCATTGCGACACCTTCGTTGGGCCAGATCTGCTACGAGGGCACGTACGGCACGAAGTGCGCTCCCTTTATTACCAATTTCTGCGAATCACTTACCGGTGGCCTCAACTTGGTGCGTTGAGTGCAGCATTAAGTGCCGGACCTCAGGCTCATACCCTCGTATGCTTAGCCCACGAACCCGGCCACACACTCAAGACCAGCTGTTACGGCAACCGCCTCTCTCACCTTCCGCTCCTCTGTATCCCCGCGCATCTCCGGCTGAAGTGCGCAGTACTCGTAGTACGTACGCGATCCAGCTCCCAACCGTCGATGTACGTCCTCCCTCTGTTAGAATTAGGGTTCCTTCGACGTCACGCGGGAAGTGTAGCATAAGACCCTGGCAGAGCGCCAGGGATTTACCCAAGATATACAACTTAAATGCACGAGACGGAGGTACGAAGCGAGCGGCAGAGGAGTCGGGAATGAACGAGTCCGAGTCGGGGATGTAGAAGTAGCGATGGCAGTGGCCGAAATTCTGAGCCGGCGGCGAGGGGAATGAATACGTAAAAAGGGTCGGAGTCGCCGACGTAGTACCGAGTCTGAGCAGGATGAATGGAGAATGGGAATGAAGTGCGTATGGGTGCGTGGGTGTCAGTGAAGGCGCCAGCACGTACAGTTGAATATTCCATCATGCTCACCGAGAACCAGACGCCACCGACCAGAAAACGAAAGGGAGAAAACAATGAAATAACGGAAAAACTTTCAAACGCGCTTGATCTGACGCGCTCTCGGGAGAGCTGCTGGGTATGTGCGCGGTCTTTGTTCTTCCTATTATCCTTGTGTTATGTCCTTGCGATACCGAGTCCATGGCCTTCGGAAGTTCCTGTCGAGGCCAATCAACTCGGTCCGCTGACCGTCGCCGAGAATAAAAAACGCCACCGTCGCCATCGCTGTTTCAGCGCAAGTATAGAGCCTTCTTTGTGATCTGGCACGGAATTCTATGTAGGCCGGATCATGTGGTGATTGTTAGGCCGCTCCATCCACGCGAATGCATCTGGCATGCTCTTCGATTCTTGTTGTCTTTCAACCGTGCCCAATGATTTGCATAGGCGAGGAGCGACTCATGAACGCTTAGTTCAAAGACAACTAAGTGTTCATAGACAATGGCATGAAATCAATGGGATACAATTAATGCTACATTAGTGCGCTACAGTTAATTCGAGTAATAATCTAGTGCATAACCTGATCGGCGTCCTGACGAGCCTGATAGCCTTGCTCGCCGGCCATCGAGTCAGCGGTCGGACGGTTGCCCATCTGCGTCGGGTTGGTGTACGACATTCCGGCTGCCGACTACGGTGAGCCTGAGTCTTGATAAATCTCAGAATATCTCACGCTTATAATCCTGCGGCGGCGGACCACCCGGTGTCGGGTACTGCGGAGGCTGCTGCTGCTCGTTGCCGCTGTAGGCGTTCGGCCCCCTTCCGAGATCCGACTTCATGTTCCCGGCAGTCGTGGAATCTAGGTGAATAGTTAGTCATCCGCTCCTCTGACAACCCCGCTCATAACACTCACTTTGCGCGTACTCTTGGCCCTTTGGGGGCGGAAAACCAGTGCTATTCGTGGTGGCGTCCGCATTACCGCCGTTGATACCGGATCCCCACCCTACTGGAAGGTTAGATTAATTAATCCGCATGCAAAATTAAACACGCACCTTGCAGGGAGCCCCCAGGGCCGTTCTGGTGAGCGGTGGCGTTCTGGGATCCAATCGTGGTGGTGTCGACAGGGCGACCCTTGATCATCGCAATCCCCTGCTCGATTTCCATGCGCCCTCTGCGCGCAATTTCGTCGTTGACGCTGGAATCACGGCCCTCGACAGTATCGACAGCGCCGAATGTCGTCCCGCGCACGCTGTCGCCAAGGCCTTTCGCAACTTGTGCGCCGCCCCTGCAAACACATCAGTATCCTGCCGTCATTCACAGCCTCGGCCATTCAATACATACGTACTTCAATTTCATGCCGATGCCGCCGGAGCTGGCAGATTTCGCTGGAGTGTTTGTGGTAGAAGTCATTGTAGAAATATGTGGGATACTGCCTCGCGTTTTAATGCCTTTATAGCGCCCCGCAGCTGCATGACGAGCATGGAGCGAGATGAGCTCACTGCGGAGACTGGCTGATGACGTGAACTTCCCAGTTTGGTAACCTCGGGCACACGGTCTAGGCCCGTCTAGCCTCTAGGCACGGGTTAATAATAACCCGCTTCACACGCCACATCTGACAGATTGGGCGGAAGATCGGGCTTACTCCGGATTCGAAAGGTATAAATACGCGAAGATACCCTTATCGCTCGCTGCTTTACCACTTTCCCCTCTTTTCTCCACCACCAAATCCTCTGGACTGCCGCATTCTCGAGTACAGTGCACGCCAATCCATACTCCAACGGTAATCCTTTGCGCTCCACATACCCAGGGAAACCCACCATTCGTTATTTCGTCTGGCTGTTGTTCCCCTGGGTCGTGGCGGCCGCAAGGATTACCGTTCGACAGGATGCGCTGGTTGTGGTCGTGTTTTGCTGGCGTTCTCACCCTCCGACTCGCCGTTGCTGTCTGCTGCACGCGCCCCTCATTTATTGCACCCGTACTAATATCCGCAGCAGTTCAATCCGACCCCCCAGTGGTCGCAGCCACTACGCCGCCACCGCCCTACCCCCCGCCACAATTTCCCTTCTGCTCAACCCTACCCTAACCCTAGCCTCAAGCTTAATCGAGCTTAATCGACGTATTCCGTGCTCATGTCGTGATCTTGGCCTCGCCAACGTGGGCGCGCATCTTGGGGGCATCTCACGTTGTTGCCCGACGCTTATTTTCCTCAGCGTATCATGTTGCACACGAATGTAATCCGCGCTCGCTGCTCCACTTTCCCTTTGTACGATTACTCACGCGACAAGAAGTGTCGCAATGTGTACTCATTGTTGGACTATGAATTGGTATGATTGAGTTGACGATGCCAATTCAATACGCGCCTGAATGCCGTGTCGGCAGCAACTGATTGAATATTCAAGTACGTAAATATGCATCGGCGGACATGGAGACAGATATCTTGGACGCCCGGATCGCTGTGGGTCCGACTTCTCTGAGTATGGCCCCGCCTTGTGACACGGGCGGAGCTCACCAGAATGGCATAGATTGGCGTCATCTTCGGTCCTCTTTGGCTCTCCGGCTTCTACTTGTTTCCCAGCACCCACATTCGACAGCACCCGCAAATATAGAGCTCCGTTGTCCATCCTTAGCTGTGGAGCAGCGAGCTGCATGGCGATTGGCTCCGTCTCCTTCCATTCAACTAGGCGGATGGCGGAAACGCAAGATAAGCCCGGCAAGAGACGGCAACTAGGCCCGGTGGTGGCATTCTTCCCGCAGAAGTGAAGGGAAGGTGGCAGAATTGATTCGCGCTCGTCTATAGCCCAGCAATCTCCCAATTCGCCCAAGTCATGATCAGTCTTCGGCAGTGGAGCTACACTAATTATTGGCGCCGTCTCCTTCCATTCATCAATAGCAACTACGCCGACGCGCAAACTGAAGATAAATCTAGGGATCGATGGCATCTCGCAGAACCAGCAGGAACGTGTACGTTCGTCCCACAAGCCAGCTGAATATGTCGGCCATCTCTGGTCGACAAAGCTCCAGAGTAGTCTCAGGACGCGACGGCATGTTGTAGATCCATGACTTGACGACTTGTTGACAGATAGCGTGCTAAATTTCTAGAGTGAAAGCCCGACTGTGGTTCTGCATTCTATCAGTACATCGAGTGGGAAGAGAAGGTCAATCTATTATACAATCTCTATTTTAATGTTCCTAATTCTGGCGATGGAAATGCGCGGACAAATGTGGCGCCTCAGGTGTCCTAATGCTTCGACCTCGAGCGAATCTTGTCGGTTCTCAGCGCCAGCGGCCGCGACTTCCCGTTCATACGTTCGGTTCTGCCTTCCATCGGTACATCGAGTGGGAAGAGAAGGTGAATCAATTATACAATCTCTACTTTAGTACTCCTAATTCTAGCGATGGAAATGCGCGGACAAATGTGGCGCACTCGGGACTTCAGCTGCCCTAATGCTTCGAGCGCGGGCGAATCTTGTCGTTCCTCAACGCCAGCGGCCGCGGCTTCCCGTTCATACGCTCAAATACTCCGCACGCGTTGCACACCTGCATCCCCGCCTTATTTCGGCGCCATGTGGACGTCTTGCGTGTCCCGCAATTCGCACACTCTGGCCCGTCGTACTCGCCGTCCGAGTCCGCGACCTCGTTGTCCTCTGTGTCCAACGTGATGAGCTTCTGCGGGCGCAGCTCGTTCCGCTGGTACAAATACAGTCCGCACGCATTGCACAAGACTTTATGCGTGCGAGGATCGCGGCGCCAGAGGGGTGTCGAAGTCGTATGGCAGTGGGAGCATTCCTTCCCGTCGCCCGAATTATCCGCGGCGTAATCGTGTTCATCCGGGCCAGGGAGCTGTATCTGAGCGTTCGGATACGACGGAGAGTGCCCGTGTCGCGAATGACTTCTGGGCCCGCTCGATGAGGGCATCATGCTGTTGCGCGGACCCGAGAAGGACGCCGGGTGCTGGCTAGCGCTATATGGCCCGGTCGGCCATTGCGTCGACGGTTGCATGTGACTGGGATTGGACGATGAATCGGCGAAACCAGAATTTCTGGAGTGCTGAGTTCCCATTGGGAGGTTATATCGAGTCTGTGGCGCATGGCTCGGCGGCTGATTTATGAGTGGATCGATGTAGGGGGACTGATATCCAAGGTATGGCCCCGGCGCTGGGTTCGAGTGGTACTGAGGTTGACTATGGAAATCGGCGTTCATTGGATATCCTGGCCCCGACGCCATTGAACCAGGATAATAGCCGCTCGACATTCCCGCAGTAGGGAAGGTCGGTTGGGCTACGGACGTCCGGTGAGCAGACGTTTCTCGAATCGTTTTGAATTCTTACCTGGATTCCAGGACGGTCCGGAAGCACTGGGCTGCGTGGGCCATTGACCACTGTTCGAAGTCGGATATCGTTGCCCCCGTCGTCTCTCCTCGTCGGAGATGCTGTTGTTGAAGCCTGAGTGGTTGTAGCTCATCGTGATGGTTGGCGATGGGCTCAAACAAGCGTCTCGTTTTTATACCGCCGTTGGAGGAGTCATACAGCATTGAGTATCTCCGCAGGATAACACATCCATTTTGAATCCGCTGCGGACATCTCAGTTAGGCGTCGCAGCCCAACCTAAGGCTACCAGTTTCAAGTTGATGGGCCTCGACAGGTAAGGCGCACTCCCACGCGAGGGAGAGTCACCTCAATCGGGATACAACCGGGGCGGCTCCGCCAATACCCGGAATCCGAGGAATATTTTCACTAATCGACGACGGAATCAGGTTGATTCTACGCGTGAATCGAGGCTTTGACTCGTCAGAATGACTCATGAAGGATTTTAGACTGTTGGACAGGCGTGGATCCCGGTGAAAGCAGAGCCAACGGGGATGCAAGAGATATTTCCTGTTAAATAGGGAGCTGGCGTCACTGTCAGACGTCAAGGAATAGAGTTTCGAGGGGGCTCCCGGCTCTGGTTTGGAGTCAGCGCAGCACTCATCTGCCACAACGTGGAATGAGAGCCAAAAATGTTCGAGTGGATATATTTGCGCTGGCTTCGTCGATATAAAGGGAGGACTTGGGCGTAAAAGCACTCAACACGAGAGAAGTACGAGCATCAGAAGTAGTGGTTACCTAGCACTGCAAATCTCGCCCACGTCGCTAAATGAAAAGTGTCGACAGCGGAGCAAGATGCTTGTCAGGATGAGACAGAAAATTTCAAATTGGCATAGATCATTCGGGAAGCGAATTCGAAACTGTGTTTTCGTTCTGTAGCGTCCAAAGAGCTGTAAAATGTGAGGATCTTCAGTGATATGCGGGAGATCAAGTGATGTTCATGATCTACTTACGAATTACGACGATCAGTTCAACTTGCAGATAAAAATGACGCACCGCCATGCGTGTTGAAAATCCACCGAATAGGTCATAGGCAGATTTTTGTCAGCCACAGCGAACTGCCGGCTTGATAACAAATAGGCGCACCGGATTAACAGAGGTTACCGAGGCCTGACCCGGGAAATGTCAAAATAATGTTTAAATTCTAAACGTTTCGCCAGAGGGACGTTCCCGAAGGTGCTTTCCTCGGTGCCTTGTTTCAGGGACGAGCGCCGATTTTGACGTGAGACTGGTATTAGGCGATGATATCACCAATGAGTCAAGACGATTGCATGTCCGAAGTGCGAACACAGCCAACTCAGGCTGCGAGTCAGAGAATTTCTTCGAGTCACAGAATTCCTCCAGGGACGATGCATTGCTTTTCGTTTCTGCAGAAATCTACCCCGAAGTCGGGAGCGGGAGCCGGGGCGAGGTCGATGTAGAATATGGGGATCAAGCTGCTGCGCTTATTCGTGGGGCAGATCCGCAGCCAGGATGAGCATCGAGGTCTAAAAGGGGAGCCTCTGTCCCGGGATCAGTGCACTGTTGGATGATTGTCTAATTGTGCCGGAAGAGCGTGTGCCTGGATGAGCGACATTGGTTTGAAGATAATCGGGACGTCCATCTGAAAATATGTGACATGATTTATTCGACGCTCAAGAGAAGCCTATTCAAGGCTGCGAGTACAGTGAAGCTGTTGGAAGAAACAGCTCGAGCACCTGAATTTGAGACACACATCTATTCCTGACGACTGAGCAACATTAATAGGACCCTCGGCCAAAGCTGAAAGAGGGGTCGTTAGGAAATAATGGTTCGCCGAATAAATGGATCCGCACCCATGAAGGGGCCGCCAGGAACAGCATCAGGCCATACAAAGCCGTAGTATCACCATTGAAACGCATCTCCTAGTGGAAAAGCCCCTTCGACTCTATTCACGGGCGCCTCGCCCGTGAACATCCATAAAATTGTTCCGGGCGCATTGCACAGAGTAGGCATTCACTCACTAATAAAAGGCCCTAGGAAGCATTCAGCGCAGCAGATACAAAATCACGGTGGTACGGAACTCCGTGAAATCTCAATGAAAATATATCTAAAGATCAAGGGCCCGCTGTGTTCAAAATAAGCTTCATGATTGCTGCGGCCTGCCGCGCTGCCTGGCACACTATACGATAAGTAAGCAGTAAATTGGTCATGCTGAACAATAAAATGAGAGAGATATGATGCTTGCATCGAAAGGTCTGTAGCGGAACGTCCATTCAAATTCCGCGCGGATAAGTGCGCAAAATCAAAGAACGTTGTTTGGGGTTGTCTGCCAATATCCAGACAAGATTGGAAGATGTCGTGAGCCGAACGAAATATGGTAAGAGGTTAAGGCAGCGATATCACATATGTTGGCCACCCTGTGAACCAACGGTTGCCGAATTGCAAGGCGGCACGAGTCGGCCATCAATGATGACCACTACCCATCCGCCGAGCGCAGCCCCGGCCGCAATGCCGACAAACTCCGCCGCCGCCGATCAGCCGAATTCCCGGACACGTAGTCGGATATTGGCGTTCGATGAAAGCAAGGATTTTTGGTTGCGAACGATGAGAGAGCGATGACTCGGCAAATATCTTTCTTGTCACAATTCATGAAAGAATTGACATTCGCGCGCAGTGTTTCGCTCAGTTTTGCTCGCCCCAGAACACAATGTAAGTCAAAATTAAGGAATCTGGGCTTGTCGTGGAATTTCGGACTGAAAGTGAGCCAATTATGAGGGTTAAGAGACCTGGCCAATAAGGTAACCTATCCGAATCCTTAAGGGGCCAATGGAGTTAAACCTTTTCTTGAAAGGTATGTGTCTATGTGTCTCTAAATCTACGGTTAGTTGGATTCAACAGTTTCCCGTAGAATCATACCCGCATCTGACAACTTCAACAATCCCACGATTGGCAGTTGAAGTGCTTGATGGATTTAGCGCCCAACAGGCGCCCAGTGCCCACTGGGCCCCGTCCCAACCCCACCCTCCCGTCTTCTAGTTGTCGTGGGCGTGATATTCATAGGAAAAATAAAACTCTTTCTGTCGCACTCAGGTAGATAGATACCTTTGCATAGATCTTTCGTATTAAAGATCATTGATGATCATCGATCAGGCAAGATAAAAATAAAACGTGATGATCAAAGGCTGTCTACTATACAGCTCTTTCAGTGACTTCCATCTCTACCCTCACGCTCGTTTACCAGTCTCCAGCCTCTGTCCTCATGCTCGCCCCGATTTTCCCCGTTACAGTCGCCCTCGGCCTCGCCTCCCTGATTACTGCCGATACTGCCGATACCCCATCCGGGTCTTCCATCCCTGGTCTTACCGATGGCCAGCAGACGTGTCTGGCAAATTGCATCTTTTTCGGGATTCCAGCCGCTGCCAACTGCGACCCGTGCGTGCGCTGCTAGCTTCCGTATATTCGAGTCTTCACTGACCGATAATCATCTTCACAGAAACGCTGACCCTCCCGATGTTGCATGCTTCTGCGGCTCGTCCGCATATACCTCGAATGTCACCCAATGCGCGAGCGCCACATGCAGCATCTGCACGACGGGAGGCTGCAACATCACTGCGGACCCACTGACGGACCAGTGCAACAGCGCTACTCGTGCGTTACCCTTTACGCTGACTGCCTGGCACCGGGCTAACCACGACGTCTTTCAGTGTCAGGATCCTCCGCTTCGAGTTCAAAAACCGCCGCAGCGCCTGGGGGCTCTAACTCCCCTGGCGCTGTGACAACTTCTACCCCGGGCGCCGCGACCTCTTCCGGTTCTACCATTCCATCCCCATCAGCGACACCCACCTCAGCGTCTGCGGCATTCAATTGCGTCAATGGGGCAGTGGCCTTCAAAGCTTCACGGCTTGTCTCGCATTCTTTGGCCTCGTTGTGTAAATTCTCGTACTCAGTATGAAAATTACTCTGGCACCCGGGCGCACCGCTAATGAGTCAATGCTCGAAACCTCGGACTAGCAAGGCAGGGTGCGTTTGCGACGAGAGCCATGAGGATTTATCTTACTGCGATAGAGAAGACATCATCTTTCCATGAGCTCCCCGCCGTCAATCCCATTCAGAAGACCTTCCGAAGAAGCCAACCAATCCATGGATGCGGTGCGGCGCCGCGCACGCTGTTTCCCTCGATTCGACAGTTTCCAGGCAATCCTGTCAATGATTACTTCGTGCCGCATGATATAACAATATGATAATCATAGACCACATGCACAGGATGCGAGGGATCCCTCTCTAATGCTTAGAATCTCGGGTCAAACTACAAAGAATGATGTATTAATGATGCTGCAGCAAATGACAGCGTTACTTTGGGGCTAGCTTTAGATTGAAGACCTATAGGTCGCACAACGTCTCCCTCACGCGCTGTCTGCCACATGACATCAAGTCATTCTCAAACTTATTGTGGTACAAAATTCCACGGCTGCTCTGCATTCCACTCCGGCGCACTGAGGGTGACTTAGGACCATGGCACTAGGTCAGCCCCGGTGAAGCTTGGATTGAGAAAATCAGAGCTCACCGGAGAATTCTTTTTCTGTGTGTTAATGGCCCACATACGATCGGCGCTCTGTACAGCGATCTTGAGGGATGGAAATAAGTTTATAGAAAACCCTCAAAAGACAGCGCGTACAAAGGTGTCTTCTGCGTATCCAGACACGATGGCGAACGAATCAGATCGTCCATCTAGAATATCGGTCGCAACTTCGCCCTTGAGAACATATTAATATCAAGACGGTAAATGATTCGACTGTATGGTATACCTCGGAGTTGATGAATGTACTGGAATTAAGGGCGACATTCAACATCTTGAACTCATACTCATTATCGGCATGGTCAACCTTCCACTCACAGAGAAATCAGCGACCGCTCCTCTTCGCGGGGAATATACTGTGCTTATTACACCGCGAAGATCATGTTCAGGGATATCCTCGACGACGAGGGAAGCTTCATTCCGTCGCCACGAAGCCAGGTCACGGTTGCGTTGTTCCTAATACGATAAATCCCAGGTTTCAGGTCATCGAGCATGTTGAACTCGGGAGTATCGATCGCCTGTCAAGCCCTCCCATGAGATGAAAAGAATGCGATGTCGGAATGGAGCATACCATGCCGATGTCAACCTTGCATGAGACCATGGGCGCCTGGACGGACGCCGCAGCATGAACATGAACGAGAGTGAGGGCGCCGAGGCCGAAGCCGAGGATTTTGGAGAGCATAGTTGTTGTAAGGAATTGGCGGGTACTGGCTGCCGGATGTAACTGGGTATATATGCACTGCGATGTAAAGAACCCAAGGATATCCGCGCGAGTATGCCCACTGTTCGGGAGCTGTCATGATGAATCCCGTGGCTGGCGCAATCCTGTGTCGACGGAGGCGAAGGGATCTCGATAAGCGCCAGAACGCGGCTTGATCTGCACACTAGTTCGCCTTCTAGGAGACAACCCATCAGCTGAAACGTTTGATCAGATAACGCGGAAGCACTGGCCACCGGACGCGAAACTTTTACGGCTGGACTAGGACTTGTTAAGTGTTAAACGTTACACCCCAGTCATGCCAACAACTGTCAAGAACTGCTAGGAATAACGCAGTCCAGAAACATGCTGGGAATTGCTGAGAAATGCTCGAAGGGTTGGAGAATGACATTAATGAACCCGTCGCGAATGAAGTTGAACATTGGTGCACATTATAGTGCCTCATTCAGGAGTATGAGTGGCTGCGAATGAGATGCGGGCATTCAACGGGCGTTAGTAAATGGATGACGGGATCAGATGCCCGGCAGGCGAGCAGCGAAAGCGAAAGCGAGCCTTGTGAGGAGCAAAAGATGTGACAAGCTCTCAGCAACCTCGATGACAGCCAACTCAGCATCTGTGCTATTGAATCGCATGAAAGGGGCATACATCTTCAAGACTTGCATCGTACTCTTTGGTTGCTTGGGGTAATTTCTCGTTCTCGGTGTCGATGTGACTCGGGAAATTACACCTGCCTCGTGCAAAATCCGGTTGGTTGCGTCAGGAATCGGCATATTTGATATCAAGAAATCAGAATAGACAAGTGCGTCCATACTTAATTAAAATCAAGGCTCTAAAATTAACCACACCGCCATTAAACGCTGGTCCACGGATTTGCATGAGTCCATGAACGCCGGAATATAATCTAGCATGTGGAGTCCACATACCCGGAATCTACCAACAACTCGGCATCCTTTGACCGTGGAGTTATACTGCATTGGAAGTCCTTGGGGCCACTTGAAAGATAGCCGTAAGCAGGTGAGACTAAGAAATGAACAGCCAAAAAACCGCACATGAAGAATCCTGTGGCTATCGTCTCGTGCGAGGGAACGATAGGCGCGCCACTCGCATCCAATTTATCCCCGATGTCGAATGTTGCAAGAATGGACGCAACGGCAAGCCAGATCGTCTTCAGTGCCATTTCTTTGCCTACCAAATTGTCAAACCGTAGCCGCCGTACATGGCCACATATACCGCTCACCGGCGCACGACCGCCGGCCGAACCCGAACGCGGGATCAATGCTCGGCACGGTGGGATCGAGCTCGCCGTCTTTCAGCCAGCGCGCGGGCTGGAATTTATCCACATCAGGGCCGTAGACGGCTGCGTTCTGGAGCATGGCCCTGGCGGTGGGTTAACGTCTTCGCGATGAGACTTAGACGGAATGAAGCTCCCACCATTGATTGAATAAGATGGTCGATCCGGCGGGAATGCGGTACCCTCTGTAGACGTCCTCTGTTGTGGATGCGTGTGCGACTATGAAACGCAGGAATTAGCACTCTGAGCGGGACGGGACTGATAGTTGTTCACTCACAGATGGCTGTGACGGGCCGCCAACGGAGTAGCTCCCGCACGATTGCGTCCACGTACGGGATGTTGTCGGAGAAGTTTGGTAATCGGGTGGAGCCAACGACGGCATCCACAGCCTTCTGAGCTTCCCTTTGCAGCTCCGGCTGGGTTAGCATGGCGAGGAAGAAGTTATGAATGGGGGCCATCGTCTACGGCACATCGGGGGTGAACGTCTGACCGCAAATCCGGGAGAGCTCCTTACAGTGTCTGAACCAGCTGTATTTGTCATTCGGTTGAAAAATGACGCTATCGAGGAGTACTAGACACATACCAACTGCGAACGAGCGTAAGATCATTTATACGTAGCCATAGACAAACACGCACGATACATGATACTCAGTGTATCTTGCAGGACTTGCTGCGCATACGGGTCGTGCGAGGTTTTCGCCTCCTCCATCGTGCTGATCAGACGAGAACCGATAGAGGGGCGAGCCATGCCGACCGCCTAAACAACAAATTGATGGCTCGCTCGGAACACAGCATGTACACGTACCACGGAGTCCTTGAGGTGGTCGAGTGGCCGTGTGCGCGCCTCCGCAAGGACTGCGCCCCACTCCTTCCCTTTCCTCTTGAATTCGGCTCCGGGGAACCAGGCCGGAAGGTGCTTGAGGCTTTAGTACCACCGCCAAGTTGTCAGGTCAATCAGGTCGAAATGAATATCATAGCGCACAAAGGAAAAGCTTGCAGGGCTGGAAACGAGCTCGGTAAGGTCGCTGATAGTACCGCCTCGGACCCGCGCCGGGAAATATCGATGTACGGGTCGTCTACGCCGCTGACCTCGATCCCATACGCGGCGGAGAGGATAATCTGTCCAGACAGTCTGATACGCTTTCAAAAAATATGGTCATAAGAGTGAACGGGGAACAGCGATTACTGGCGAATGTGTGAGGGGAAGTTGTCGGGACTTCTCAGCAACCCCTGGAGGAACGTTCGAGTGGATTCCATTTGACTGTGAAGTACCTCGGACGAGGCGGAGCATTGGAGCCCAGCAGAAAATCGATAGTCAAATTTTGCACGGTTTGATCAATTTTGATCACCCGCCAAATTCTCAATCAATTTTCATGCACAGGTAGGTAAAAGTAGGTCACTGTCTCGGCAGCCTCGCTGTGACCTCAATTTTGCCTCAAAAATTAAGACCTCTCAGACTCAACATCTCTGTGTATTAAACATGCACCATGCAAATGCCAAAGACCCTCCGGCAAGACGTGCATACACATGGGACCATCAAAATCTTGCTGCAGAGGTGGGCCAAAGATAGTAGCGCCTTTGAACTGTTCACATTATGCAACCTGCGTCATCGGATCACATCGGAGGTCCGTGATCACACGACCATCTGCTTCCGCTCGAGTCTCGTCCTGCCTAGAGCCGCCGTCTGCCGCCCAGAACTCCAGGGAACAGTCAACCCGCCGAGAATCACACTCCAAACTCCTGCTCGTATCTCTCGTCTCTGCACCTTCTGCTCATCCTCCAGCACCCCATCTCCATTTAATTACATTACCCCGCGTCAGGTGGTCTGGGGTAACCATCAAATGCGGGGAAGAAGCACCAAATTGGAAGGCCTACCGCCGAACTGAATTGCAAGGCCGGCGATCACCCCTTTGGCGCCGAGGCACATATAAGCACGGCCGGGCTAACTGCGCTTGCTCCCACACCACATCCACACCCCCCTCCTTATCGATCCAGCACACCCCGCCCTCTCGCGAGGCGTCCCACCTGCAACTCTCCGCTCATCCTCGTCGTTAGCACCAGCACCGATGGCCGACACCGCGACTGCCCCTGCGACGATCGAGATCAACGATGCGCTGTTCTGCACGCACTTCAAGGAGGTGGTGAGTGTGCCCATCCGCACTGTCTTTCCCCCGTCCTTCGTTGTTCCTGGCTCCGGCCTTGGTGCATCTTGCACCCGCCTCCGATATCACCCGATCGGCGGTGTCGCGTGCTCTCCATATCACATCTCCGCTCCACCTTCTACGCCGGCTTACGTTTGCACTGGACACTAATAACTCGACCCAGTGCGCTGACTGCTCGTTCGACGGGCGCGAGGAGAACGACGCCTTCTTCGGCTTCGACCCCATCGACCGCGAGGGCATCGAGGCGCCCGCCGCCATCATAAACAAGGAAGGCGTTTATCAGTGCAAGAAGCATGCGCTTGCTAGTACGTCTTTGTTGACTTGCTTGCCTTCCATTCCCTTTCCCTTCCCTCCGCGTCACATCCCTTCCATTACTTTTTCCACTTACCGTTCCTTCCCCCCTTCGCGTCGCTTTCTTCTCTGTTTCTTTCCACGTCCTTTCCCCGCCCGTCGTCTTGCGCATCAAAAGAGATACTGACCTCTTGTTGCAGGCTGCAACCAGTGTTACGGCTGGAAGAAGCAGATCACGCGCGCGCGCACCGCCGCGAAGAAGGCGGGCAAGAAGTAGCCGGCACGAGGCGCGCGGAGATGAGCGAAAGAAGCGTCTTGGCACATAAGTGAGAGGCGACGGGCGCGTAAACTAGCGCGAAGGAGGAATGCGAATGTACGAATGGATAAATGAAATGAATTGCACCAATGTTATCGAAGTGTGTTGTCCCCAACACCATGTCGGCCTCCGCATCTCCGCGCACCGGCATACATGGCTTTCGTTCGTCTCTGGTCGCCGCGACCACCGACGCGCCGCGCAGTCTCATGTGTGAGGGTACGGCGACGCAAGGCACATCGCCTGCGCATGGCGAATCAGCGCACCGTGACGCAACGCGGAGAAAGAAATCAACTATACAACGTACGAGGTACGGGTCGCAGAACGCGCAGGCGCCGCCGCATGAGCTCCCTGAGTCGCAGGGGTGTCCGCAGGTCTTACGAGGCTTTTATACGTTTCATGTCAATCCGACCCGGAGGCGGTGGGGAACGGAGACGTGGCACTTACATCGAACGCAATGCTGAGCTGAACGTTGGTCATAGCGGGCGCAGCCGCGATGGAGGTGGCGAAGCAGGCGACGGCGAGGGATGCGAGGGTGCGAAGGTGCATTATTGGATGTGGTCCAGAGGTGGGACGGCGAACGGGAGTCGGGACTTTATTCGTTTCTCTCTGATCGGGTGCTGGCAGTTCCCCGCGCAGTGCTGCGCTAGTACTTAGTGAGCTGCGGGCGTCTTTCGGTTACATAAAGTGAAGGTTTTCTCCTCGGTTCTTCGCGCCGCCTCTGTGGGCCTCAAAGCGTTACGAGCGAGACATGGGATGTGGAATTGCATGAAGTGTATCCACCATCCAGTCTCATTTCCCTCGCCCCGCCCTCAAATACTTTGTCTGATTCCCTCCTTCTCCTGATCTCCGTCGTGCCGTTAGAGGCACTGTTTGCCTAAGAATAAATAACTTGTGAGCATTGTCCAGAAATGGGACAGCAACGGCGGCGGCGTACACTCCGAATATTTATCTCCCTTGATAGTGGACGTGGATAAATGAGCCAACCTCCTACGAGTCCACAACCACGGACGGACGTACCGATAACGCGGGTTACGGAGTCGCCCTCCAAGACTAGTAAGCGACGCACTCCCGCTGCACCAAGACCGATCAGATTATATCCGGCGCAGGAAGAAGAGTCAAATACGCACAAGAGTAGGGTGGCAGAACGCGCAATCGCCGGTGCAAGTGTACCATGAGAAGACACAGGATTTTCCGCAGGTGAGCAGGTTCGCCGTCGGTGAGTGTGTGCGCTGGGTACATGCGTAGGTGAGTGCCTTGGTGGAGCCACTGAGGACACCACGTACATCGAAGACGACGCTCGCGCTGATTCCAGCAGGGATGGCGGCGACGAAGACGCCGAACCAAGCGACGGCGACGGATGCGAGCGCGCGGAGGTGCATTGTGCGGTTGGGGAAGGATGGGTGGGGATGGGCGCGGGCGCGGCGAGAACAAGGGTATACCAAGCCTTTACTCGGTTCGAAGGGCCGCTACCAACAACGCCAGAGGCGATTAATTAAATGATACGAGGAACCGGAGTCCTCGGATGCGCCTAATGCTCTAGCGAGCACATTATTAGTGCGTTCTTAGTAGACAGATGACTGAGGAAGTTCTGCTCGCCTCTCAAGACAGATGTAACTTGATGAGCTCCTAGTCTGTGAGAAGTGCGTCGTGTCTCTTCACCTCGGTTTCGCTTCATGGAGTACGATAACCAGGATTGATGCCGAGAAGATAGACGCAAGAATAAGTTGTTGAAGCTGGTGTCATCAGGAGTAATATTGTAAGTAATCCTAGGAGGCCCTCTGCGGTTGAAAAATCGAGTTAGATGTGCGGGATATAGTCGCAGTTGAACTAGTGGAGTGACGACCTGGATATGATATTTCATGCACGAAATAGAACTAGATGAGGTTTCGACTTGTCGCAATGTTGAGAACCGTTGCATCATCCCCAGGACCGACGCCGGGCCCAGTGACAGTTCCCGTGCTTCGATCGATATAATGCCACTGAGGCCCCTGTATTGTGACTTTTCAGCTATCACTCCGATTCAGTCACCTCACGCACTTGGAACTCTTCGAGAGATTGACCGATGACGATGACAACCTCGCAGCCTGGAGTGGCATCGCCGCATAGCCTCTCGAAGACAGACGCTTCAACGCGAAGCTCGCACCTCGCTTGTTGAAATCGCCGGGCTCGTACACCTCACCCACCTCTCGTTTGACACCATCGCAATTCTGGGACACTGTCCGTACCTCCTGCCGGCGTGCTCGGCGTACCCTGGCCATCCTGCGCCACCTCCCCCGCCACGATATGAAGTGACAGCGTTCCACGCCCTCGCCGAGGATCCGCGCTTCATGATGATGCTGCTGGAGTATTACATCAATGACCAGCAGAGGGGGATCCTTCCTGGCAACGGCTGTCGGAGCCAAGCAGAACCGTTCATCAGGCATCGCATATCCGGAGCAATCGATCGTGCCTTCCCACTTCCATGCGACATGACACCTTCACAATGCTCCTTCAGGTCGTACCTTCTTTTGAGAGGAGTATCCTAGCTAAATCATTCGAACCAGGTTTCATCATTTACAGTGGTAGCTCACGATGCGCTCTCTTCCTGTGGCTCATTTCCAGCCCAGTCTGGATTTTAGATTTAGATTTTCGGGATAACTGCCTCCTTCCCGATCATCGGTGGAATCTCACACCATGAATTTTCCGGTGCCACGAGGTCAATGATTTTCAGTTCATGCGGAGTCCGAATGAACAACATTCGAACCTGCCTTCTCCTGATCCACGAAACGCCGTTCAAACTCCCAACTCGAAGCTCACTCGACGATGCGCAAAGGATGCACAGGAAGACCTGGTGAGATGTCATCGTGTAGAGCTGTAGATACGCATAGACGGAAGTACGGGGAAGACCGGCTGTATTTTCCAGGAAGAGGCAGCAGCCGCGGAAGAGCAAACTCTAATGTTCACAGACCAGATATTCAGCGCAGATTCTTAAGAATTGAGGATCACAGTAAATGATGACCCGCCAGAATGAGAGCAGAGAAGCAGAAAGCGAGTGGGATGCTAAATGAAAGGCGCGCAAATGACACCGGCCAGAAGGACTACATGCCCACAGTTCAAGGAATCTATTCACCTACGCCGCAGTGCGAACATTCCTACCTTTAAGGATTCCTCGCACTGCATACCACAGCAGTTGTATCACGCCGCTCGTCTGTTCGGGGCCAAGGTTCAAATTTGTATTAATTTCCACTGCTTCCAGTTTCCATGCGGACCGGGTCCAAGGTTAGAAGCAGCGGAAATTACAGGCTCGGAGCGACTATTGGCCTTGCACGCGGTTAATTTGTAAGTGGTGTCGAGGCCGTGTGTCGAAGCGTAGTTGATTGTCTGGTACGCGTAAGTCGTTTGTCGTTGAAGGCACAGGACGAGGAGAGAGGGGATAGTAAGGGGATAAGCTTCATGGGATTAAGGCAAAGACATGAAAGCCGTCCATCTCATTAAGAGAACGTATAATTCCTCAGATAGGTGCTGTAGTTCACAGCTCGCAGTTGTCGCGCAGTCAACGACACTGGAGATCACGGAAAATATGGTTTTAGTGGCAGCTTATGTCTCAGATGGGGTTCAATTGCTGAGGCTGTGGGTTCTACGGCGTAGTCAAACTCCGTTATGTGGATCACTTGACGATGAGAGGGAAGAACGGGCAGAGACTCAGAGGGAAGAGGAAGGGGATAAGCTGCATGGGCATTGAATCAAAGCCATGTAAACGAAACCCGTCCATCTCGTTAAGAGAATGAATAATACTTACCGAATGAATTTCGTTCTGGGTGGCATCCTACGCTATCTCCCTGCGGGCCTCCAACATCTCATTGTCAACTCAATTTCTATTGCTCATTCATCTATGTTTTTTGAGCCCGTAGGCATGTCGACTCTGGGGGAAAGATTGAAGTTAGAGGCAAAGTTTGGACACAATTGGTATATGGCGGAGGTCAGAGGCGGATTTCGGACAAAATTTCGGAGAGGTCGAAGAAAAGTTCAGACATTTTTTTTTCAAGTGCTAAACTAAGAAACGACCTCAAAAAGTATAAACATGGGTCCTGTCACCGCTTATCTTTCTATACACACGCGCTACACTCTTTCTGCCGACCATCGCGGACACCTTTGGCAGTTATCAATCAAGCTGTTCTCCAAATGTCCTCCAACTGTCCTCCAACCCTTCGAGCCACCTCTCAACTTGAGGTGGCAAGGAAGGTCATATGGCGAATGCCATGTGCATCGGGCCTCCGAGTCTCCGACGAACTCAAACGACCGTGGTCAACGGAAGGGTCGTGGAGAGGGATACTTGTGCCGGAAGCAGTATACCTTGATAATCACTAAACGGATTCAGTTCAGTAGCAAGCCTCATTTTGTTCGATTCCTTCATAACTTTCAGATTCCTGCTCTATCCATCAACTTTTTCTTTCTTTCTTGGTCGGTTGCCCATGAGCTGTGCTCAAGGAGAACGCTGGGGAGTGTTCGTGCGGAATTCATTCCCACTGGCTTCTGACGTCTCGGCTGGTGGTTCAAGTGTCTATAAATGTGGACCATCCCAAATGTTTCGGTCGACAGCAGTGCCGTGCCCATGGAGAACCGTGGGAAGCGTTCGCGCGCAATTCACTACCCCTGGATTTGCCGTCTCGGCCGTTGGGCTCAAGTTTCAATAAATGTGGACCATCCCAAATGCTTTACTGCAGGGCCATGCCCACGGAGAACGGTGGGGAGTGTTCGCGCGCAATTCATTCACACTGGCTTTTGACGTCTCGGCTGGTGGTTCAAATGTCTATAAATGTGGACCATCCCAAATGTTTCGGTCGACAGCAGGGCCATGCCCATGGAGAACGGTGGGGGGTGTTCGCGCGCAGTTCATTCACGCTGGCTCTTGCCGTCTCGGCTGGTGGCTCAAGTCCCTATAAATGGGGACCATCCCAAATGCTTCGGTCGACAGCACCATGCTATCCCCCGGTATCACACCTCTCCTATGTGCAGGCGGCACTCTCGCTGCGACTCTCTACTTTTTATACTTGCGGCGCAATCGCTCCCAGTTGCCGCTGCCGCCTGGACCCGCGAAACTGCCCCTAGTTGGGAATCTGTTTGACGTACCGGCCACCTTTCAATGGGAGAAATACATGGAATGGAGCAAAGAATATGGTGGGCCAGTTTGTCTGCCGCTATATCCTCTGTGTATTGACCTCTTCGAGACTCCGACATCATCCACCTCGATCTCCTCGGACAGTCGGTGATTGTCCTCTCGTCCTTGGAAGCCACTACAGCACTGCTGGAGAAGCGCTCCGCCATCTATTCTGATCGGTGAGTGCGCGGAATTCGCCCCTCGCTCTAATTCGAACGTGACATTTCTCCAGGCCAGACGTCCCCATGGTAACAGATCTAGAGCTCATGGGTTGGGACTCCAATGTCGGTGCGCACTCTCACCTTTACACGTTGGATTCAATACCCATGATAACCGACCGCTAGCGTTGATGAAATACGGTATGGATATGTCATACTTGATCTCGCCGACCAACCTAATTTCGTACAACCTGTAGGTGACACATGGTACGCTTCGCAGGCCAATACTTCGGTGCGCGGAATTGATGTCTGTCCAGGCGGAGGAACCGCCGGCTCCTCCATGAAACATTCAACGTACAAGCGGCCCGCCAATATCGACCGTTGGAACTGAGAGCCTCGCGTACACTCCTCCAGCGCTTGCTGGACCACCCTGATGCATTCTTGGATTATTTCTCCCAGTGCGTGTTGCACCCCACCGTCCACAGCTAATTAGAACGTGTTGGAATTGAAGGATGGCGGGCGAGGTCATAATGGCAGTGACATATGGAATCCACGTCCTGCCATCCAACGACCCTTACATCACCGTGGCTCGCACGGCGGTCGAAAACACAGCAGCCGCAGCTCTCCCAGGGCGTTTCTTGGTTGTGAATCTCAGAGCAGCTCACATTATTCACATACGTCTGACACGCTCGCTTGCCTCCAGAATTCCTTTCCGTCATTGAAACATGTGCCGAGCTGGTTCCCCGGCGCTGGCTTCAAGCGCCAGACAAAAGAGTGGAGAAAAACAGTGCGTGCTATGCATGATCTCCCCTTTGCGGAAACGAAGCGGCAAATGGTAGGCCATCCCCTGTCTCGACAGCTTCCTTACTAAGCCACCTGAATTCAGGAGTCCGGCATTGCCCCGCCATCGTTCACGATCGAACATCTGAAGGGCCTCGGAGACGAAGACGTTTATTACCAGGAACAAGATGTTAAAGGGACTGCTGCGACGATGTTCGCCGCCGGAGCGGACACGACTGTATCTTCGCTCGGCACGTTCGTGCTTGCGATGCTGTTGAATCCCGACGCGCAGAAGCGCGCTCAAGCCGAAATTGATTCCATCACGGGTGGGAAATATCTCCCGGACTTTGAGGACGAGGCCTCCCTGCCCTACGTCTCGGCGCTGGTCAAAGAAGTCCTTCGGTGGAGAAACGTCACTCCTCTTGGTATGTCGCTCCTGGTCAACCCACGATAACCACTAACCTCAGTTCGTAGCGGTGCCCCACTTGCTAACGACAGACGATGAATACCGTGGATACAGGCTGCCTGCAGGCTCGATGATCATTGGGAACACATGGTGAGGCATACATTTCTCCGCATGTTCCTAATATTGATGTAGGCACATCAGGGCCATTCTGCACGACGAAGTTCGTGAACCGCTTAACTCTTGCTTCGCATTGGTTGACAATCTTCCCAGGCCATGTATCCCGATCCGCATGCATTCAAACCGGAGCGGTTCTTAATTGATGGCAAGGCCAATCCCGCCGTGAGGGATCCAGACGCCGCCTTCGGGTTCGGACGGAGGTATGAAATTATCTATGGGTCATCTATTTGCGCTTACCACAACTGCAGAGTATGCCCCGGGAGGTATTTGGCGACTTCTTCTGTCTGGATCACGGTTGCTTCCATTCTCGCCACGTTCGACATCAACAAGGCGGTCGACGACATGGGGAACACTATCGAGCCGACGGGAGAATACATTATTTCGTCGTTGCTCAGGTGCGCTAGGCCATTATCGCACCCGCTATCTCTGATTGGGATCCCAGCGTTCCGCTCCCTTTTAAGTGTTCGATCACTCCGCGCTCAGAGGCGGCCGTGACACTTATTAAAGGAATGCTGTAGCTGGTTAGGAGCTCGTGCAGGAGGAATTATTGTGACAGCGCAAGAAGGCTGACAGCAAACCCAATACACGAAAGGGGCCGATATGACTGAGAACTACTGAAGGAGTGCGTGGCGTAAGCGTTTGAAATGTACAATAGTTTCATTTCTTGACATGCGATGTATTTCTGATGTGTTGTTCGGTTTAAATCTACATTGGTCCGGCCAAATGCGCCGCTTGAACTTGGTCTGGGGCCTTAGTTGAATAGGTGTCCTTTATTATTCAAGAGCATGTCCTTTGTCCGTAATGTCTCTGAAGGTTCGACGACCAGCATCTCGGGCCAAGGGCAATGGTTCCAGAAATGGATGGGTCCACTGGACATTGAATGGCTGTTCTGCCCCACACATAGTTATCTGCAATTCCTTTGAGAATGTGAATCACGGGAATCCGATGACTGACTTACGATCGGTACTAGATGTTCGATCTCCGCGAGCAAAGACGAGAATCATTCCAAGTCCCCACGGGTTTCGCTTGGCTCCCAGATAGTCTCCGGATTGTCCAAGATGAGCAGGGAAGGTGGGGTGGCATCACCCGAGTGAATGACCGTAGGACGTGGGTGAAGCCGGGAATACCATGACGGCGGCGACGAAGACACAAGGAGAGAGGCTGACAGGTCGAGAAGATCCGAAATGACGGCGAGAAAGAGTGGATGGAGCAGATATGAATGTAGGCAAGTTTAAAGGAGGTCTTGGGGGAATGGATCGGGACAGGATACGAAGAAAGATAAGGAGCTACGAGGATGAATAAAGATGCGAGATATAAGCAAGGGCCGAGTCAAAACAAATGCCCAATGTGCGGGATGAGCGCCGACACACGGGATAGGAAGCACGCCGTCGCAAGAGGCCGACACCATTCGGTCACGTCACAACGGGCGTCCAATGTACTTAACATGACAGACGTGCTATCTAAACGGAGAAGGGGAAAGGCGGGGGGAGGCGCGGGAAAGGAGGAAGAGGAGAAGGGGAAGAGGAGTGCCGTCGCACGGAAAATGAGGAGCGCGCTTTCGCGCTGGAGGAGGAGAGCGCCATCGCGCAAGGAGGAGGAAAGGGGCACCATGGTGCGAGAAGGAGGAGAGGAGAACTGTAGCGCAGAAGATGAGGGGCGCTGCCGCGCGAGGAGAGGAGAGGCATCCACGTCCGCGCGAGGGCACGCACGGGAAGAGCTGGAGCCCTCCGGCATTCGCGCCACTGAATGCGGAAGGGCGGCGTCGCGCGGAGGAGGAGGTATGCTCTCGCACTGGACTCCGAGGAGGTGATGCGGCGCCAGAAGGGGAGGGCGACGCGACGCCAAAGGAGGCGCAGCCTTGGCCTTGGCATAATGACGCGGACGCCCAAGGAGAAAGTGGTGGGGGGAAAGGGGGAATATACACGAAGAGACGCACCACAATCAAACAAGGGCAGCGGCCGCGCTCGCGAAGTTTCGAAACCGGAGGCCAGTCGGACGGCAGCGAACAAAAAGATGACAGAAAAACGATGTCTCTGGGATGTGTACGGCAGCGAGCACTCGAAAGCAACTTGAGAGGTCGTATAGGGTCGCACTTGGACTTGCAAAGGCGCTGTCATCCGCCCTGCGGCCGTGAGGATGCACGGTGAGCTGCCCCGTGGGCCCACTTCAGTGCGAGAAGAGGAAGAACTTGAAGATGTTGGGTCGATCAGTACCAACAAAACAGTGCAAAAAGGCGGAGGCGGTGGGCGCGAGGAGCGCATGAAGAGCACCTGACGACGAGGATGTCGAGTAGCACGCAAAAAGGCGCATGGATGAGGGCGAGTAAGAGCGAGGAAGAGACTTCGAGGGAGCAGAGCAAGTTCTTTGACAGGTGGCAGTGTAGATTAGATACGAGTGAGCTAATCGACACAGCATGAGTCGTAAGTGAGTGACTGTGAGTCCTGTCTCATCTGCCGCTACCTTGTTGTGCTCCTTCACACCTTGCTCTCGAAGACAAGAACGCAGAAAATTGCCGCATTGAGAAAGCAAACAAGATTAGCAGAGGCTATACTAGTGCCTACGCGTCCGCACGCGCGTCAGGCAACAGTACCGCCGCCCTCGACGTAGGAGCCACACTCGAGCCTTATTTTGCCTACACCAACGACGAGAGGGACCTCCTGGTCGGGTCGAAGGAGGTCGTCGCCGCCACGGGCCCTCTCCCTATCTATATGACGCTGTGGGTTGCCAATAAGCAGCTGAAGGCGGCCGCGGCAGAGGCGGTGGAGAAAAACAAGCGTGAGCAGGACCGCGAGGCCAGGGAGGCGGAGAAGGCCAAGGCCTTCCGCCCCATCAAGGGTACGCTCCTCATTGAGAACCCTCACCCGATCTCTTCCACCATCACCGGTCCCGCACGCATCCCCTCCGCCTACCACACTTCACTCGCTAACAACATTTATTTTCCTTTGCACTGGTGGAGCGACAAGACGTTGCGGCACATCACCAACTTTCCGCACACTCTCCCCACCGACCCCCTCACCGCCGGGCAGATTGCTCTTCTTTCGGCCCCCGCCAATCGTGTCGTCAATGTCACTAAAGCAATGAAGGAACTAGGTGACGAGGACATTACACTCCTCACCCCCGGCATCTGGCGTCAATCATCGCTTAACATCCTCGACTCTTTCCGCTATTTGTGCCCTCCCATCGACCCCAATGACCCCGATCCTAACCGCATCAAGCAAACCTTCGCGAGCGAATTCGAGAAACATGTCATGTTCTTCGCGAGCCTCCAGTGTTTCGAGGACGCGGAGATGCTGCCGGTGTGGTACGCGGTGGAGCGCAAACTTCGCTACGCGATCTTTGCGGGCGGCACGCACGACCACAGGCTGTACGAGTCACGCGTCGACAACGCGATCTCTAACTTCGAGCAAATGCGCGACCTCGGGGTGGGATTCGTTTGCCCGCCGCTGGTCACCTCGCTTGCCGGCGCTGCTCTGAAGCGTCCCGCTCCCGAAGCGGGCAACGCAGGGCCCGCCAAGGCGCCGCGTCTGGGTCGGTCTCGCGACCGCTCGGCGCCCGGCGGCGGCGAAGGCAGTGGTGCTCCGCGCGGCAACGGTGGTGCACCCCGCGACAATACAGGCGCCGGGGACCGCCCGCCTGCTTGTTTGGTCTGCAGTGGCCCACACAGCGTACAGAATCATCCCGCGGCGAAGAAGTCATTTGACGACGGCGCCCCGCTCTTCTGCGCGATGGAGGGACGTGACCTACGCACCACGCGGTCCTTTCGTGGCTCCTCGACCCGCTCTATCTGCATCACGTACAACCTCGGGAGGCCCTGCTCGCAGGAGCACACTGACCGCCTCCACGCGTGCTCCCTCTGCGGCGGTGATCACCCCGCGCTCTCCCGCGACGGCGCCTGTAAGCGCGTCCGCGCCGGAGTATTTGTCCCTTGAGCGCGCGCCGCAGGCGCCCGCATTTCTTGAGCACAGACTATCGCCTCCGTCAACACTGACATACACAGACCTGACGCCATTCGTGCACATCCGCGAGCCGCTTCCGGGGCCACCCGACCACCTATCGCCTATCCTTGACCGCATTGTACAGCCCTACGACGCCGATGCTTTCCACACGCTACTTCGGAAGCACAACCTACACACAGCCTATCCCGATCTGGTACGCAATTTGCGTCAAGGCTTCGCTCTCGGCCGCATGCCCATCCTGCCCTCCACGATCATTCTACCTAATCATCCCTCGGCCTCCCTTGAACGCGACACGACCCTCGAGTATCTGCGTACTGAGCTCGCATTGGGCAGGATGGAGGGCCCTTTCTCTCGTTCGGAGATGGAGAGGGTCTGCCGAGGCCCTTTCTACGCGTCACCTTTGATCGTTGCTTCCCAAGATCAAGGTCCCGGCCTTGATGCAAAGAAGAGAGTATGTCGAAACCTCTCCAAGGGCGACGTGGGCACCGGTACACCTGCGGTAAACGAATACATCGCTAAGGAAGACTTCCCGACGCGATTTGACATGCCGTCCAAGATGGCGGAGCTGGTAAGCCCTCCTTCCTCCGTTTCTTTTCCCCTTTCCACTTTCTCCGGGTGCACTTCGCATCTCTTTATGCCAAGGCTTCGGCCGCGGTACGTCGCTATCGCTATCATGGCATTCGTGCCCGCGCATTCGCGCTGCTATCGTCTTGCTTTCATCCCGCTATCCACGCACATTGCGCCGCGCTTCGGCGCCTGCTTTCACGGCATTCGTGCCCGCGCATCTGCGCTGCTATCATCTTGCTTTCATCCCCGCTATCCGCGCACATTGCGCCGCGCTCCGGCGCCTGCTTTCATGGCATTTATGCCCGCGCATTTGCGCTGCTATCACCTTGCTTTCATCCCCGCTATCCGCGCACATTGCGCCGCGCTTCGGCGCCTGCTTTCATGGCACTCGCGCCCGTGCGCTCACGCTGCTATCACCTTGCCTTTGCCCCGCTCTTGGCACACATCTGCGCCGTGCTTCGGTGCACGGTATCTTAGCATTTGGGCCCATTTTGCCCTTCACTCTTACTTTCTTCGCCCTGGTCCTCCGTGCACACCGTCCTGCAAGGCACTCACACCTTCTCTCAGGTCGCTACGGCGCCGGTAGGCTCTCAGGCCTGCGCTTTCGACATCAAATCGTTCCATCGAACGTGCCCCGTTCTACCTTCCCACAAGCCCTTCCTTGTCGTCCACTTCGAGGGGGAATTCTTTCTTGATCACTGCTTCCCGTTTGGCGCCGCCTCCGCTAGCAGCAACGCCGGCCAGATCTGCAATGCCCTCGTGGACATCTGGCAGGCAGAGGTGGGCCCGGACGCGAAGGTGCAGAAGTACGAGGACGACTTGCCGGTCGTCATCTTTCCTATCGCGGCGCCTTCTTCCCATGACAACACACCTCTATTCCGCTTCGACCGTGATTCAATTCTCGCACCAATCGACCCACTGGGCACACCGTGGCATCCGGTGAAGTCGGGGAAGGCTTTCGCTGAGTTCATAATTTTTCTCGGGCTATTCTGGGACCTGCGCCTGCGACGCGTCTCGTTGCCGGAAGAGAAGCGTCTCAAGAATTTGGCACGCGTCTCCGACATGCTTGAGGGCATCCGCGCGTCGCGCAAGTTCACCTTGATCGATTTGCAGGAGATCCACGGTGCACTCTGCCACCTTGTCTTCGTCTTCTGCGAGGGCGCTTCGCGCCTCTCTCCCCTCTCGAACGCCATGTCGCCCTTCAAGGGCAACACCTTCAAGTCTCGCTGGCTCTCGAATTCTGTGGTAAACACGCTGGTCTGGTGGCGGGCGAAACTTTCCGACCCCTTCTTCTTTCGCCAGCTGCAGCCGCTCGGACCATTGCGCGATTTAGGCATATACGTCGATGCCAGCACTTCCTGGGGAGTCGCTGTCGTCATCGGTGTTCGCTGGTACGCAATGCAGCTTGCACCCGATTGGAAGCGTCCCGGCGTGGACATTTGCTGGCTTGAGGCAGTCGCTATCGAGCTTCTCTTCATGTTTCTGCAGCAGCTCGACTTCAAGGACATTCACATCCTGGTGCGCTCGGACAACAAGGGCGCGATCGGCGCGCACACTAAGGGGCGCTCCCCTAATTTCGGCATCAATTTGTGCGCGCGCCGTTCATTCGCGATCACGGCGGGTTTGTTCATCACCCCCAACATTGTGTACGTGCCCTCCGCCGACAACCTCGCCGACGCGCCCTCTCGCGGCCTCCCCGCGCCTCATCTCCTCGAGCGTGACCGACTCCGACGCAAGTTTGACCTGCCGGATGAACTCCGCGGGGTTTTCATCTGCCCGTGACGAATGGCGCGCCGGCGCTCTTCGTTATCATGCTCCGTCCTCGCCCTCCCCGCCGTCTCCGTACCCTTCGTCATCGCACTCCATCTCGCTTTCGCATCCCGTTCCGCGTTCTCCGGCACCCGGGCCGGACCTCGTGCCTTTGTCTTTTGACAGCCGCCATCCACGTCGCTCGTGCGTTCTCGCTCGCCCTACCCTCGGCTTTCGCTGACACTCCTCAGATACCCTGTATCGATTTCCTCGTCCTCCCCTCCACTGGACTCCTCGCCGTCCCGGGCACTTGGCCCTTTTACCTCACAATGCGATCCTTTGCGCAGATTGTGCGTTCGGCCTTGCTCTTATCTCGCTTCCCTCACACTGACGGGCCTTCAGTTTCTACACTGTACCGGGCCCTCTTGACTCCCTCCTGCCGCTCGACGATGCCTCGCACTCCTCGACCTCCCAGGACTCCGTATCCTCTCCTGCGCCTCTCCCGCTCTTGCGCACCCCGCTTGCCAACCTCACCAACGCCGCGGTCGCACCCCCATCCACTCCCTTTGTCGACCTGAGGATCTCGTCCTCTTCGCGGGCCACAGACCCCCGCTCCTCGCTGCTCGATGTCCGCAAGGCCGCCGCGGCGACTCTCCCGCGCAAAACCGCCCGCAGGTCGGCGAAGAACACCCTTCTTGCCAGCCCTTTCCGCCCCCACGTCCCCGCGGATCGGCGTGTCCTGCTTTGGACGACTCCGCACTCGCTCGCCGCGCATTCTGCCCTGCAGGATGAGAGTGTCCCTCTCCGCCTCCAAGCTCGCATCTTCGAGGGCTTGCTTGGTGCGCACGTTGCGGAGACGCGCGAGTCCTACGGCGCTGGCCTCCTCCGCTTCGCGCAATTCTGCGACCGCGAGGGGATCGGGGAGTCCGCGCGCATGCCCGCGTCGCGTCTCCTCCTTGCTGCCTTCGTCGCCGATGCCATTGGGACTTGCACCGGCAGCTGCATCCGCAACTGGCTCAGCGGCCTCCATCTCTGGCACACGTACAACGACGCGCCGTGGCACGGCGACGAAGGGTGGCTCCCGGAGCTCAGAAAGTCGGCAGAAAAGGCGGGTGTCTCGTTCAAGCGCCCGCCGCGCGGTCCCATCACCCGCGCCCACCTTCGCGCCTTCCGTGCATCCCTTGACATCTCCTCCCCCTTCGGCGCGGCGACGTGGTCCGTGGCCCTCGCCGGTTTCTGGGGCTGCCGTCGCCTGGGCGAGCTGCTCATCCGCAGCGCCGCCAAGTTCTCCCCATTGCGCGACACCTGCAGGAGCACCCGCGTCTCCCGCTCGCTCACCGGCGGGCGCGCGGTGCGCGGCATCCACCTTGTTTGGACGAAGACCACTCAGACGCTCGGCGGCGAGTGCTTCCTCACGCAGGTCCGTGGCGTCGACGCCGATCTCTGCCCGGTGGCGGCCTTCGACAATCACGAGCACGTCAATCACGACCCCCCTCCCGACACTCCGCTCTTCGCTTACCGCTCGCCGTCTGGTTGGGCGCACCTCACCAAGGACGTCTTCCTGCGCGCGTCATCCACCGTCTTCAAGACCGCGCAGCTGGACTTGGTTTTCGGTCACAGCTACCGTATCGGCGGCTCTCTCGAGCTGCTCTCCGCTGGCGTTGCGCCCGAGGTCATCATGAAGCTCGGCGGCTGGACGTCGCTCTGTTTCTTGATCTACTGGCGCCGGCTGGAGCAGATTCTTCCTCTTGCTATCACCCGTGCCTGGGACGCCCGCATCGCCGAGTTCGCACGCACCCACGGACACCCTGTAGACTCCTCTTCCTTGTCGTTCGATTAGTCTTCGTGCCTTGTTTGTATTTTAATTCTTTCTAATACATGTTATTTCTTCCGTCCCTCCGCTCTTGTGTGGGGCCCTCGGGCCCGCCTTCTCTCACCCTCGCACGAGCCTGCGGCTCTTGGAGCTCCGCTCCGGGTGGTCGCTTTGGGTCTCGCTCTTTCAGACCCTCGGTGGCCCCTGTGTACGGGTTCGGCCGTCCCCGCGTCTCATCTCCGACCCGGGCTTCCCCGCTGCCTGACCGCTGCGCTGCGAAGCCCCGTCGGCCGGGACGGCCGCTCCCCCCGCACACCCACACACACTATCCACTTGTCCTCCCCGCTCTCGATCGATTCCGTGCGAAGCACGGTTCTGGTGCTACGCACCAGTTCATCCTCCCTCTCTTCCCCTAGGCCCGTCTTAGCGAGCATCTACCTTGCCTTCCACTCAGGGCGGCTCACAAGTTCGCCTGGTCTGAGCTCACAGCAAGCCAAGTGTATGTCTGAGCGTCTGTCATTCTGAGCTACGCTGCCCAACGAGGTTGTAAATCATCATGGATGCAGATAACACAGTCGAAGGCTATGGAGTGTGTCATGCTTGCTTTACCCTTTAACTCAGCATAATCAGAACAGCCAAGAGAAATCTGGTTGAAATGGCGAGATAATAAGCACCTACCACTCCCCTCTGTTGTATTAGGAGACTGGAATTTTGTAGAGGACGCCAGAGACAGGATATCCGGGGACAAACCGGAAACCTCACCCGACTTTAACAGGATGAAATCGCTCCTTCAGCTAGAGGATGGATGGAGGAATACCTTTCCGGATGACAGACAATACACATGCATCCAGCGCCGAGCCGACCCTATAACCGGCCTCCAACACGTATCTCGATCGAGACTAGACCGCATCTATGTGCACCATAATATTTCAGACAGTTGTAGAGGTTGGAAAATAGACCAAACTGTTGTGCGATCCGACCATTCTCTGGCGGCAATGCAACTTGTCTGCAGAGAGGAACAGAAGCCTGGAAGAGGCCGATTCAGCTTGCCACTTTACTTGTTGAAAACCCGTAAATTTACTACTGAAATCCAACGGCTCGGTAAGAACTTGCAAACTGAATGTGATAATCTTCGACAGGCACCCCGCAGAGATGACTATAATGTACAGACCTTATGGGCCCAATTCAAGCGCGACACGATTGAGCATGCAAGAAAATGTTCACTATTGATTGAGAGCCAGGACACGAAAGATATGCGTACATGGAAAGCTCAACTACACCTGATAATCCACGACAACACCATCCCTCCAGAGGACCGGAATCTTGCTGCATATCTCCTGCAAAAGAAGATAAACGAGAATCTTACAGAAAGAGCCCAAGAGAAAAAGGACTTGTCAAACACTCGATATGACATTGAGGGCGAAACCCTACACAGCCGCTTCTGGACCAGATCGACGGCTGGATACCATATGAAGGAGGCCATACATGAATTTAAGAAACCTGGATCACCTGCGGACCCCACCCAGTACGAGTCCCGGCCTAAAGCAATGGCTGAGATGGGATGTTCTTACCACGACAGTATGCAACATAAAGATAAACCGGATGAATATGCAAAGATCCTTGCTACCTCAATGGTTCTAGATCAGTGCGACGCCCATCTTAACAAAGACCAACATGACTCACTAAACAAGAGACTAGTTCAATCCGAGTTGACGACTGCCCTCAAACTTTCGAAGAATGGTTCGGCTCCTGGAATAGATGGACTTCCTTACGAGTTCTATAAATGGTTGGAAATTGAACACATAATTAGATCTGAAAAGAACGAAGACACCTGGGATGTTATGGCAATTCTAGAATCCCTTTTTGAAGACGTTGAACTGCACGGAGTGGTCCCAGGCACACATTTCCATACGGGCTGGATGTGCCCAATTTATAAAAAGGGTGACCGCTCCGAAGTCGCCAACTACCGCCCTGTCACGCTCCTGAATGTGGACTATAAATTATTGACAAAGAGCTACTCACTGAGGCTTGCGGAGGTCGCCCCTTATATTATCCACCGTGACCAAGCCGGTTTCATGAAAGGCCGCAAGATTGAAGACCAAGTTAAGCAATTAAAACATCTGCTCAACTACGCAGAGGCGATTGGAGAGAATGGGATTGTAGTCGCTCTCGATCAAGAGAAAGCATACGACAAAATGGATCATACATACCTGGCACAAGTCCTGAATCATATGCGCTTTCCGCAGAAATTCCAGAGTCTCGTCAAGACCCTGTACGAAAATGCTGAGACACAGGTTATGATTAACGGTGAACTGAGCAAACCGTTTGTGGTGACACGAGGTGTTCGGCAAGGCGACCCACTATCGTGCTTACTCTTCAACCTCGCCATCGAGCCACTCGCATGTTTATTACGTAAATCTGAGCTGAAAGGAGTCAATGTCCCCGGCACAAACCGTCGACTGCTGATATCTCTCTTTGCCGATGACACTACAATCTACCTATCCAACGAAGACTCGTGGATAGCACTGTGGGCCGCCCTCGATCTATGGTGCACTGCATCAACAGCGAAATTCAACATGAAAAAGACCATTATATTACCTTTCGGCTCCCGTGAGTACAGAAATCAAGTTGTCCTGAATCGAAGAATCAATCCGACGTCCATACCGATCCGAAGTGAGCTTTTGATCGTACCAGACAGGCAGACATGCCGTTTTCTTGGAGCATGGATCGGAAACGATGTACCATATCTAACACCGTGGCCCGAGGTCCTGGAGACGATTTCCGGGGATCTGATGCGCTGGAGTGCTAAAAAACCCACATTAGAGGGCCGCCGACACGTTATCAACATGGTAATCGGGGGAAAAACACAATACCTGGCTCGGGTACAAGGCATGCCCAAGGAAATTGAAGACAGCCTGGTCAGAATGCGCGATGACTTCCTCTGGGATGGGAAAAAACCACGAATTACTCACCAGACCATGTGCCTCCCGCTCGACAACGGGGGAAAGCAGATCTTGGATGTACGCTCTAGAAACGAAGCAATTGATCTGTGGAGTGTGAAGGAATTCCTCCGACAAGGAGACGATCGAGCGAACTGGCCTTTCTTTGTGGAGCACACAATAATTAGACGCTGGGACGAAGGCCAGTCTGCTATTAAACAGGGAACGTTGTACAACATCTTCCTCCAAGACATCAATATACCATCCTGGAGAAATAACCCTTTACCACAAGATATCCAGCGCATGCTCCGGACAGCCAGCAAATACCACCTACATTTCACGGCCCTTTCAGTGGCCAAAGAGATCCAGCTCCAGATGCCGATATGGAACCATATAGGGCTCATCGCCCATAAATATGACAACATCCGAAGGAAAGAAGCGGTGAAATGCTTACGCGGAAATCATCACACTCGAACAGTCGCCGACGTCCTGGCAATCGCAGGGCGCAAAACAACCTTGATAACGAAACCACATATGATAAATCCTTCTGGGATTGGGCACAAGAACTGCAGCTGCCCCCTTTGCCGGCGGGACCGCGTCGAATACGGCTGTACCCACCCAGGAGAATGTGTAGAGGCGGCCAAGACCCTGCTTGATTGTATCCATCCTAAGTGGAGTCCGTTGATACAAAACAGCGATCTCCATGAAAACCTTGTCTTGTCGGACACCGAGAGAGCCAGAAACGAGCAAGGTGGCGAAGGGCAAGATGCTGAGCTAACATTTGATCCGGTGTTCCGTCTCACCGATCTTTCCCACGGATTTCGAATCTTTGCCTCCGAAGACCACACAACAGAGGTCTCTACGAAGCGTTATAGTGTGCCGGACGATGATCCTTACTTGCTTGATGTGTACCTCCATGCAACAATCAAATATCCAGGCGAGGCCCGTGCCCAGATGAATGCCCTGGTACTGGTTCGACGACAGGACAATGTCGTTATGAGGAAATCCCTACTCCTCTCCCTTCCTGAAGATAGCCTGTACCCCTCTTACAAGCCATCGTACAATACTGCTCTTCTGGGAGGCCTACTATGGGCAGTGCAAGAGCTTCCACAACACATTCCGATCACAGTCCATTCTTGCTCAACCACCCTCGGAAAAACCCTCGTCACCGAGCGCATCATTACTGAAAACAACCCCCTCAAACCAAATTACGCCATTACCAGGTGTGTTATATCCAACTTACAAGAGAGATCTGCGAAGACCTACTTCAAAATTGCACATGTCAACCCAGCAGCAGATCTTCACGTATTGACCCCTATCCCCACATTGTTGGATACACAACCAGACCTCATGTTCACCAATCCCGGAATATTGCTACGAGAAGGGAACCAAAGGCTGTTTACACGGGTAATAATGTCATTGAGGGACAAACCCACTCGGAAATCCACAATATCCAACCTTGATCGTGTTCGTGGCTGTGTCGCTGATGAATTTGGTTTCGAACCGACCGACAGCGCGATCTGGACCTCCCTCAGGTCCAGAGACATCCCCCGAGTCACTAGAAACTTTCTATGGAAATGCATGCATGATATATATCGTGTCGGGTTTTTCTGGGACCACATTCCAAACATGGAGATGTTCGGCAAATGCTCGCCTTGTCAAGTGCCGGAATCGCTGGAGCACATTATGTTGGACTGCAATGCACATGGTCAGAGACAAGTATGGAAGCTGACTGAGCGACTTTGGAGGCTGAGATACTCCCACTGGCCCAAGCTAAATTGGGGATTACTACTCGGTTGCGGACTGCCGAGATTTACCTCTCCCAAGGGAAAATTGATACCGGCTCAGTACCGGTTTTTTACAATTGCCATCTCAACATCCATGTATCTGATATGGAACTTGAGAAACGAAAGAATGTTTGATACAAAGGAACCTGCATCTGAACGTGAGATACACAACCGCTGGGTGTCATTAATTAACTCTGCCCTGAAACGAGATATACTCCGAACCAATCGGGCCCGATTCGGATCTCTTGCAATCAAGAAGCACTTGGTCCTTAACACTTGGAGCGGCACGCTCCTCGATGAAGATTCCCTGCCGGATGATTGGATTAAATCAAAGGGGGTTTTAGTGGGTATACGGCCCAGCACTCGGAAAAATGGAGTAGGCTAATACCGAGCAGCCAGAGTCCCACACAAAGGCTTGAAACCTGTGCGTAACGGCATTTCCTCCTGGATCACACTTCCCGGCTATACTGAAATCAGTTCTACCAGTGGATGCGCTTGGAATGCTTTGCAGACTGAGTTGCATTATCTTAAACGCTCCAAAAAAAAAAAAAAAAAAAAAGAGGGTGCAAAAATAAATAGGGGGACGCATGGTTAAGCGGGTGGCCACGCGTCCTAGCCGGAAGTTCCCGGCTGACGTAAATCTGACAAGTTTACGTTCGTGGGTTCGATTCCCACAGAACCGCGGGAGGTTTAGTGGGTAGTGGCAGTACACTGCCGAGTCCCACAGTACCGTGACATCATTGTCTCACGTGTCTGCACAAATGCATTCCTACCCTGGGCTCGGTTGTCACCCAAGACAAAGCACCGGCGGCCACGCGGGCGCACCGACAATGCCTTGCAGAGGCGGTGTTAGCTACTCCAAACGCAACTAAATAAAAATAAGAGGGTGCAAAAATAAGAAATTCTAAATGTAGTCCCAATTTGATCTAGTTTTCGACGAGGATTCCGAAAATAAATGTCCCAAGGTGAACGGTGCAGTGGGTGTTGAGGTAGAGGCCAAAAGATTATTGCCGTATTTGGAGGGGGGGTTAAGCGACAGCCAATCAAACGACAGGAATCCTCACGTGAACTGATCGCTTGGAAGCTGCCGAAATGTTGCCGAAACAACAACTTCATGGAAACATTTATTACTGGGTTTGACACTCATAGGGATGACCTAGAACCTCTTAAGGGCATGTGTGCTCAGGGTCTGTACTCCGGGGCATTGTTTTGCTGAGGCAAAAGCTACGCGAAGCTCACGTGCAGCTGACAAATTGCTTACAAATCCTTACGTGGGGGAGTAGGCCCGACCCCCTGAAAAAAAAAATCCGACCCACTGTACATATTTCGGGTATTCACACCCTCTTGAGAACACCATAAATGTGGCTATCTTTGCTCTTTTACGGTGCAGATTGCGTGGATAGAGAATATAATAGCCCCAGCACCGCGCTAGTGAGCACATTATTGATGCGTGCTTAGCAGACAGATGACTGGGGAAATTCTGCTCGCCTCTCGAGAAGGATCGAAGTTGATGGGTTTTGTTAGTAGTGTGTCGTGTTTCTTTACCTCGGCTTTCGCTTCCTGGACTTGAAGTGAATTCTGGTAAGCGGCCCCCTTGACCATGATTCAAGAGGGAACGGAGTTCCGAGGATGAGATAGACAGTCCTGATGAACACCAACATCGATTTGAAGGCGTTTGCGCAAGCATTGCTCGAATCAGTGCCACTGTTTGACTTCTTTCGTAATATTAATATTTCAACCTCGAAATCAACCTAAATGATTTTATCTCCTTGTTTGCCATCTGACAAGTCCTCATAGGTGAAATGTCGGAAATACCACTGTCTTAAAGCCCTGAGACCAGGACAACTGTATACTTTGGCTATCGCAGTTCAGTCCTCATTAAACCCTAATGAATTGTGAGTTGAGAAGATGCGCGAATTCAGAACGTTAACCCACCCGGATTCACCAGCGACTCCGCTTCCTTTGACCGCGGAGTTATGGTGCATTGAAAAGGCTTCGGACAGCTGAAACACGGCAATCAATGAATCGGGAATATAATTCCATTGACAGGAATACTTACCAGAAGATCCCTGTAGATTGCATTTCACCGGATGGAATAATAGGCTTGAAATCTTGATCCAATTTGTACCCGACGTCGAACGTGGCAAGGATGGACGCAACGGCAATCCAGATCGTTTTCAGGGCCATATCTTTCCCTGGACCAACGTAATTGTGAGATTGAGGCGGGAGCACCCACTGCTCGTTGCTCACCGGGGCAGGACCTCCTGCCGAAACCGAAGGCTGGGTCGATCGTGGGCATTGCGGGATCGAGCTCGCCATTCTTGAGCCAGCGGGCGGGCCTGAATTTGTCTGTATCAGGTCCATAGACGCCTTGGTTCTGGAGCATGGCCCTGTGGACGCCGAATTTCAGGCCGACGCGATCATGAACAGACCAGGTAATACCCTCACCATTGATTGAACATGACAGTCGATCCGGCTGGGATGCGGTACCCCCTGTAGACGTCCTCGGTGGTCACTGCATGGGCAACTATGATGCGCACGGGTCAGAACTCTATGTGACACACGATTTGCACTGACATATAGCTGACACGGGCCGCCACCGCAGAACTTCCCTCACAATAGCATCCACGTACGGGATGTTGTCGGAGAAGTCAGGCAAGCGTGTGGAACCAACGATAGAATCCACCACTTGCTGAGCTTCCCTTTGTAGATCTTGATGGGTGACCATTGCGAGGACGAACGTCCAAATGGCCGACGTTGTCTGCGATGAAGGCAAGGTGAGCGGCCAACAGTCGAGTTGGGACTTGAAAGAATTCCTCAGTGTCCGAACCAGCTGGGTTGTGAGTTGGTTTACAAAATGATCAATAAATTGACTGCTAAATACACACCAACTAATGGGGTACGGTTCAATTCAAACGAAAACAAAAGAGAGAGAGAAACCAACGTACGATAGACTACACCCAGCATATCCTGCAAGAGTTCCTGCGTATACGGATCGTCTGAGGTCTTCGCCTCTTCCATCGCGCCAATAAGATTGGAACCCATCGAGGGCCGCGCCGTGCCCGCTGCCTACGTAACCCTATCCAAGTCTCGCTATCGCACGGAAAAATACACGTACCACAGACTCCTTGAGGAATGCGAGCGGCTGTGTGCGCGCCTCCTCAATCACTTTACCCCACGCTTTCCCTTGTCGCTTCAATCCGGCGCCAGGGAACCAGGACGGAAGGTGCTTCAGGCTGTTGAACCCGGTGGGAAATTGTCAGGTGCAATCAAGAACAATTGAATGTCATAACATACAAGGGGAAAGCGTCAAGGGCTGGATAAGCGCCGGGTAACGTTGCCAATACCACTGCCTCCGACCCGCCCATGGAAATAGCGATATATGGGTCGTTTTCGGCGATGACCTCAATTCCATATGTGGCGGAGAGGATGGTCTGACCCGACATTCTGAATATGGAAAGGTTCTCAAGCCGAGTTCGGGAAAAAGAAGGAGGACAAACGATTACTTGCGGATACTTGAAGCGTGAGTAGTCTCTGGAGCAATATTCGAGCGGCCTCCAATTGACACAAAGGTATCTGTGACGACAGCGAGGCTTGGTAACCCCGATGAAAAACCTTCCGAGGTCTGAGAACAGGCTCAGGCAACGCGATGTCTAGCGGGGGTCGGTTAGGGTACCTTTCCATCGTTGCCCATATCTCATTGAAGCCATAATCCACTCAGCACCGATGCTATCTCAGGATCAGCGCCAGTGCGAATGAGTGCGACTGACTGGACGCACACTTCATTCAGCATGACGAGACTCGGACTGGGGGATGCTTAGCCCGACACCCCAGGGTTCATGGGTCACGCACCGATCGGAATAAATAGCGGATCGCTTGTCAAGAAGATCCTCCGCTGCTTGGACGGAGTTCAATACGATAAGGGAGGTTCCAAGCATATTGAGATAGAGGATGTCGGAGTCTGCAGGGATCGCGATGAGCTACGGTGCTATCCGCTGTGCGCTACGAACTGTATTTGAGACCCATCGCTCCAAGTGCTACCCAGATCCTCTCTTGCGGAACATCGAGAACGTTTCCAACGATAGGGAGGCCGGGAGGCCCGGGTGGCAGGGGCAACCGTTTCTTCGTCTGGCGGAAGAACAAGCCGACTAGATACCAAACAGCTGCGAGGAAAACCAGGTGTATGAAGGTGAACGCCATAGTGGGGATCGACAGGCATCGGAGGGTGTGCCGTCCATATTAAGGCACTTTACAACTCCACCTTAACTACAAGGAGATATCTGGCGTAAGGAATCACCCACGTGAGGTAGTCCCGTGAACGTCGCGAAAACCTGCTTGGTTTTAGATAACGCGGAAGTATGGTCCAATATCTCTCTGATTGGACCTCCCTAGCAGTTTGGCAACCAAGCTGGGCACGGCGCGAGGCATGCGCTTCGATGGGAACCGAATTTATGGTCTAGTAGTATCTGGGGACCCGAGTACTACCGCACAAGGTCCGATGCATTCCATGGATTCCATAACACGGATTGCGACGATCCTGCCGACCATCGGGGACACCTTTGGCAGTTGTCAGTCTGGTTGTTCTCCAACTGTCCTCCAACCCTTCGAGCCACCTCTCAACTTGAGATGGCAAGGATGTTCACAGGGCGAATCCCATGGGCATCGGGCCTCCGAGTCTCCGACGAACTCAAACGACCGTGATCAACGGAAGGGTCGGGATAGTTGTGCCGGAAGCAGTATACCTTGATAATCACCAAACGGATGCAGTTCACTAGAAAGCCTCATTTTGTTCGACTCCTTCATAACTTTCAGGATCCTGCTCTATCCTTCAATCTCTCACTAGTTTTTGTTTCTTTTTTAGTCGGTTGCCCATGAGTTGTGCTCAAGGAAAACGGTGGGGAGCGTTCGTGCGCAATTCATTCCCACTGGTTGCCGCCGTCTCGGCTGGTGGTTCAAGTGTATAAATGTGGACCATCCCAAATGCTTCAGTCGACAGCAGGGCCGTGCCCATGGAAAACCGTGGGAAGCGTTCGTGCGCAATTCATTATCCCTGGATTTGCCGTCTCGGCCGTTGGGCTCAAGTTTCAATAAATGTGCACCATCCCAAATGCTTCGGTCGACTGCAGGGCCATGCCCATGGAGAACGGTGGGGAGTGTTCGCGCGCAATTCATTACCCCTGGATCTGCCGTCTCGGCCGCGGGGCTCAAGTTTCTATAAATGTGGACCATCTCAAATGCTTCGGTCGACCTGCACCATGCTATCTCTCAGTATCGCAGTTCTCCTATGTGCAGGTGGCGCTCTCGCTACGGAACTTCGTCACTTAGTTACTTCGCTTAGCGTTGCGGAAGTTCGTGAGTTTGATCGCATTCTGTGAAAGTTTGTGAGTTCATCTGAATGTAGGTGAACTTTGTTACTTCTTCTGCACACAGTGAAAGCTCGTAACTTAGACCGCAGTGACGATAATCACATGACCGCGACTCAGACCAGCTGCATGGATAGTGCACGGTCAGTCGCGCGCATAGTGCACACTATAATCGTTTGGCAGCATAAGATTGTTCTCGTTCTTTGAGCATACTCTTTTTTCTATGACTCCAAAAGTCGCCGGCGGCACAGATAAGTTTAGAATTGGGTAAGGGTCAATACAGAGTGGTTCAATTTGAAGTGAAATGCGCTGTAAGAATGGTCAACAGTATATATGTAGCTAGTGAACTTTCAGTTGAAATCAGCGGCCGAGAGAGTTGCGGGCCAATGGTCCCATTCTCAGCCATTTCGGAAGAAACTCGAGGGTTAGCTATTTGAACAATGTCGAGGATTATGACCGCTTGTCGTGGAAGCGTTGAAAATGCTCAAACAGGAACTTCATTTGTTCACATCCTCGAACTAATATGTTGAACAATGCTATTGTCATGTTCACCTGGTTCAACCGTTCAGCTCAATTGTTCAGGCAGCCTTTTGATTTTTTTTTCTATGTCCAGAAGGTCTTCTGAGGGGTGAAGTGTCCGCGCAAGTTGATGGAATACCTAGTTCAACCATTCAGTTCAATTGCTCCGGCATTGTGAAGGTGGCTTTTGCATACGGTTCAGAAAGTTTCCGCTATAAATTTATGGTAATTTCAACTCCTTATCTTTGACGATGCGCAAGCTGAGTGAGTGTACAGTCAGCTGCCTCATAATGCATAGGGTCCGTTCCCTTGAAATCCACCAAAATCTGATGCATTATGAGAATTATGCATTATGAACACACTTCTACTGTGTGGATAGGCAGTTTGGTGGATCCCAGATCCAATGCATTATGAGCATTATGCATTACCACCTTATGCATTATGAGCCAGTTGACTGTAACTGCAATAATTCCACAGACCATGTCTTTATCTTTTCGAGCTGAAGTTGAGATGGTAGGTGACTGCTAATAGGCTAGAACGATGCGAGCGACAATATGGGTTTGGAAACGAATCAGAGCTAATATAGGACCATGGTCGAGTCCGGGAAACTGTGGCGGCGGAGGTTGTTGTTGAACTAACGTGTTCAGACCAGGCACGAAATGTCAAGCGTCTGCACCCATGATGAGGTTTAATAATTCCTACTTTCTTTTTTGAAGCATGGACATGTGAAGTTGTTCCAGCTTTCCAGGGCAATCAGGTCACAAACCCACACTGCTTTCAAGCACGCACGTGTGGGCGTCGACGACTGAGGGAGTAAGATGATCGATATCAATGCTAACAGGTGCACACAATCGGACTTTCAAGTTAAGCAGCCGGCCGAGCCCTGCCGTGAGCGTGCCGCAGATGCAAAAAGGGCCTTTTTACTCCCTTTTCCCCAAAATCCGCTTCCTTAGGTGTTCACAGTAGCCCTTCTTGCGCTCCTTTTTGCGCTCCTTTTTCGCTCCTTTTTGCTAAATGGCGGGTGTTGGTTTTTCGAGTGCGCGTAAGGCTAAGCAGTTAAGCTTAGAAGGACAAGGTAAGAACACAAGATTTCCGGTTGATAAAGGCTAGGGCAGTGCCTAACAAACGGATGCCCTTTGCCGCTTCATTGCGGAGTATTTATACTACTACAGAAGTATTCTAGAATGTTCTACGAAGTTCAACTATGGATCAGTAAGCAATGAATAAGCAGTCTCTGGAATATTCTCCAGCAGACCAGTTGTAACACCAAGAATCTCAACAGCGGGGAAATGGCAAAAAGGAACCAAAAAGGAACCAAAAAGGAATGCAAAAAGGAGCCAAAAAGGGCTACTGTGAACAGCCCTACTGTCAGACTCAGACTCACCGGTTCAGTTCCAGCGAATCACAACACTGTCACAGAAAACCAACAGAAAGCGCCCCAGTCTGCAGAGTTCGAACGAGATGCAACACTGTCCACATTCGGCAAGTGATCCGGGTTGGTGGTTGGTAAGCTGATGCTTCTTCCTTCCGTACCACCACCATCCGCCTCGGCGACGCTGCTGCGACGTTCAGGACGAAGACCAAGCCATAGCAAGGAGCGCGGTGACATCGCGCAATGCAAGCGGAAAGCTTTCCCCCACTAGCACCTAGGGGGTTGCATGGAGTAAATTATTTGGTGCGTATCAGTGTGTCCCTGTTGCTACCGAAGAGCTGACCGTCGGCATCCAGCACCCATCCTCGCCGTCGTACACGACGACCTCGAAGCACAGGACGCCCTCCAGCTGTGGTCAGGTATCACCGTTTCAATACCATCTATACACGGACATCAGCGCCGCGCTATATGCGCCCGGTACGCGCGCTTTATGGGCGCTTCTCGCACCGAGTACCATCGGCGCCCCGCGCTTTCCTGGACAAGTGGACCACATCGCACCCGCGCCGTGAACGCGTGATTTTTCTACTCCGGGCGCTGTATGTAACCTGTCGCGGTGCCCCTCGACGCATCCTCCGGTGCAACCAGAGCGCTTGCATGCTGTGCACCTCCGCTCGAGTGTCTTGACCTGTACCACGTGTTTGAACGTTGCTCCGTCTGCGCTCGAAGCGCGTGCCACGCACGCATGTACTGCTATTCTCCTACCACAAGCGCCGCGGGCGGGCGTGTGGACAGTAGTTAGTGTACTCGACTATATTTCAAAACATGAGCCTACTTACTTTGGACTAATCAAAGCTTGTGGGCGTCTAAAATGAACTTGTGGATACTCCGGGATGCGAAACCTGACCGGAATTGCCCACTTCAAGACCATGTAACTGGCATAGTTGGAAAAATGACAGTTTCGCATTTGATTAAACCCCCGCACAGTGTTGCTCTCATTCAAAGGGAATTACCCGAGCCTGAGTATGAGTGTGTCGCAGGTGGGTGATCCCCGGGAAAGATCTCCCTTGTTTCTCGTTGAAATGTGGCAGGAAAGAGATGAGATGTTGCTTTGAATATTCCTCAGGAAAAATTTGGGTCAGGATATTGAACACCATAGTTCTAGGCCCATTTTCCGTCGGTAATATTTGGCAATCACCGCAGTGAAATGATGAACTGCGGAAGCACCTTCAGCTGCATGCCACAAGAACGAGGGGGCGTCCGAATAGCCTTCCGTAGCTTGCTTACTCCGGGCGTGTACACAGCACAGCGGAGAGCATGGTGGCGCGCTCCGTTGGTGTCTTCCCGATTTTCCCTGCCCAGCCGCCCGAGCAGCTCGCGATACTACGAAGATAACGGCAATAGGATCATCTGCGCCGCACGGAGAGCTCGCGTTATATGCCGCGGGAGCGCCATCATGGCAGCATATCGCCACAAGCGTGCCAGCGACGCGGAGATGAGTTGAATCCTTGTTGCTCGAGCAACGCGTACCGCACCTGCACTTTGGCTACCTCGGAGTGCCTGTCGGCACTCAGCAAGAGCGCGCCGTCAGCGGAGGTTCCTCTCGCCGCAACTGCTGTGCCTCCGCCTGCGTGCGGCTGTGGCGTCCTCAGCGTGGGCCAGCACTCCTCTCGCATGCGCGTCGACAGGCTTTGGAAGTAGCTGCGACGGTGGCTCTGGAGGGCCGCGGATCTTTCCACACGATCTACGCGTCCCGCGTCGCCTTCGTGCGCTTCTTCAGCTCCTACGCAGGTCCGGGCGTCTTGCAGCTGCGCAGCATCGTCGCCAGAGGGCATCGCAAGCGCAGAAACCCTGGGCTCCCGCCCGAACAACAGAGCGGGGCACTCATCGAGCGCACGCTGTTGGTATCCTGCGTACGAATGACGAATGCACACCCTATTGGCTCAGAGAGCCCCACTCGATCGTACAGCGGAAGCGCCGTACTACGGCCGCACGCCGCCGTGAACGAGTGGGACCCATGCATCAAAGCTTCCGCTTAGGGTCTCTTCCATTCCTTCCGCCCGAACAGCTGCACTATCGCATCACTGTGTCTTCATGCCCGCCCTTGAGAAGCGCGCCCTCAAAAGATGGAATGTCCACTGCTGTGGAACATCTGCCTCTGTGCACGTACGCATTTGAGACGCCGAGTACGCTGAACAACACCCGGGGCCGAGCAGGGCGGTGAGAGCTCTCGAAGTCGCCAGGATTATCGCTCTCCAGGCGGCGTTCGCCCTGGGGTTCTTGCAAGTTTGGTGCCGAACCCACCATACGGTGGATTGCATGCATCAATCTGGACCTGCTTTGCGGCGCAAATGGATACGATGGGGGCAGGTGCTCGCTGCCTTTGCAGGCGTTTGGATGTGCTGGTACAATCCTCGTTGCTGTGCAACTGGATCAGCTGCGGGAAGGAAAGCACATTCTAGATGAGACCACCGGTAAGGCTGCATATCGCCGAGAATGAGCTCGCGTGCCGCCCGGCGCGCTTCGCGCTGCTGCGTCGATAGCGAGAGCTAAGGGGCCTCGTACTCCGCGCGCGAGGAGGACGTCGCACGGCCCGAGCTTCGGGCGCATACGAAGCCCATCACAGCTGGAACCTTGGCGTGGCTCCAATGGGGAGCTCTCCGCATCCATCTGCAGGTGCGAGTGCGCATCTGCGGGATTCGCGCAAACACATCAGCTCTACGCGGGCTTGCATCGATGGCAGCTCCAGGAACGGGAATGCGGCTCCGCGACAGCGCCGTAGCGGCTGCATATCGCGGTGGGTGAGGCCACGACGTTGGCAGTGGGAGGCCCGCGTGGCACGCGCGACACGAGACGTTCCTGCGAATTCGCGAACGAAGCGCGGCAAGCGGGATCTTCGAGTTCTCGGGGATGCGCGCACCGTGCATGGCGACGTCTGCTGGTCGCACGCCGCTGCGAGCGAGGAGCGCGCGCGCAGACGAATGGAACGCGCTCGGAGATGGTGTCTCCACCACTGTGGATCCTCCGCCTCTGTGCGCGTACGCATTCGAGACGCGGTGACAAGACCTTAGATCAGATACGGCGCCGAAGACGAAGGCTCGCCAGCTCAGCACACGCTTTTGTGATCTGGAGGGCCATACCTTTAGGTTACTAGCGGCGACCGAGTAGAGTGTCCACGCACCAACGCCTGCCATCCCGGCGAGAGCGCCATTACGGCTGCACATCTCCGTGGATGAACACAGCTGGGAGTTCGATTCCCTCCTGACGTGTTCTCAATGCTTGGCGTGGGACTTGCGAATGCAGCCTGCGCTCGCCGCGCAATTCGTGGATGGGTCGGGCACGGTTTGCGTGCTCGCATCGGGACTCATGATGGTGTCGGCAACACAGAGGCCTGGGGGCACAAAGAGGCCAGCCATGCCTCCTCTTCGCACAGCATCTTCGCTCTTGAGCATTGGAGGGAGACTGAGCGCCAGCGGGGAAGAAGACCAAAACGGAAGAATGATCTCGATCAGTGGCGGTGTCGCTGCTGTGCACGAGTCGCGTGACATTTACATTTTGTCGTCCGGTGCATTGAAACTGGACAAATTCGTGTTTCCGCCCGCTTGGATCTTTCCCACTTCGCTTCGCCCAAGGTTTCTTCAAGCTCTACGCGCTGTCATCACAATTCTCAGCGGAGCAAAGCGCCAACGGCTGCATACTGACACTGTCTTCGATTCGCGTACTATAAGCCCGGCTCCATCTGGGGGGCTTCGTACTTGCACCCCGCCGCATCCTACTCCTGAATTATCCCGTCTCGCGGTGCTACGCCCGAATCCGGCGAGGTAATCGTAACTTCCGTGCTATTGTATATGGAGCGCGGCCGAGGCTGCAAAGCGGAAACGGAACCTTGTGTGTCGTTGTCTCGGCGGCGCGTCCCATGCGAGATCGGCACAAAATGTTAGGCACCGAGGCATTCCCCAACCGTAATGACGCAGCATCGACGGATGGCGGGAGTGCCGTAGTGGCTGCACACCTCTGAGACTGCAGGAGAAGGACCGCGCGGACGTCCGTGCCCTGCGAGGCGCCCGTCACTCCTCTCTGGACTCCTTCCTCGCTCTGCATCTGGCATATTGACCTTGTGCATACCATCTCGGAGTCTTCCTCATTCGACCGTCCTCGCAGATTCCAAGGCTATTATTCCATCCGGTGAAATGCAATCGAATGGGATCTTTAAGTATTCATGTCAGTTGAATTGTATTCCCATTCACTGGTTGCCGTTTTTCAGCTGCCCGATGCCTCTTCAATGCGCCATAACGCCGCGGGCAAAGGAAGCGGAGTCGTTGGTGAATTCCGGGTGGGTTGACGTTCTGAATTCGCGCGCCTTCTCAACTCACAATTCATCAAGATCTAATGAGGGCTGAACTCCAATTGCCGAAGTTTTGTTTTTAAGACAGTGCTACCCCCAAAATTTTGTCTATTAGGACCTGGTCAGATGGCAAAAAAAGGAGGTAAAATCATCATGTTGATTTCGAAGTTGAAATATTAATATCATGAGTTCAACTGGGGGGGGGGGAGATTTATTAGACAGGTTACGCACGAGCCATTCGAGCCATCAGATGGCTTTTTTGCAGTGCGCAAACTGATGGCTAATGGCTAATAAGTTTGGAGCAATAAGTGTATCAGTCGTCTCAAAATAGTGCTTGTAAGAGTGGGTACAGATGCCGTTGTCAAGAATGAACTTATAGACATTCTCCATACACGAAAATCCTTGTGAAAATTAAAATATTGTGGACTGAAGTCTGACTTGGAACTTTTGAGCACTGATGCCTTACGCGGGTGTGGATGTGATCATAAAAGCTCAGGATGGACTCAGATAATTCAGATTCAAGTTCAGGTACCAAAGCCATTCGAGCCATTAGCCATCAGTTTGCGCACTGCAAAAAAGCCATCTGATGGCTCGAATGGCTTGTGCGCAACCTGTCTATTATACTCGCGAGGTCCACAACATGAACAACAAGTCTACCGAAGACAAACATGTAGGGATATACGGGTGGTTAGCCGTACATAAACCCATAAGATGTCAACGGAGCACACATAAATTCCAGGGGGGCGAACCACACACTATCTAACGCAGCTAATATGTCAAACAGCGCCAATGTGTCAAGCAATTCCCGCCAATCCAGGGCAAGCTTTGATTCGGCCTGTCGTCCATCATTTTACCAGCAGCCCACCCCTGCTCATCTCAGAAAATTTGGAGACTATCTGGGAGCCAAGCGAAACCCGTGGAGGCTTGGAACAATTCTTGTCTTTGCTCGCGGAGATCGAACATCTAGTACCGATCGTAAGTCAGTCATCGGATTCCTGTGATTCATATTCTCAAAGGAATTGCAAATAACTATGCGTGGGGCAGAACGGCCCATTCAGTGTCCAGTCATTTCTGGAACCATTGAAGCCCCTGGCCCGAGATGCTGCTCGTCGAACCTTCATAGATATTGCGGACAAAGGTCATGCTCTTGACTAAATAAAGAACACTGATTCAACTCAACAAAGGTAAAGAGGCCCCATACCAAGTTCAAAGCGGCCCATTTAGCTGAGACTCCTTAGAGTATAGTCTGTGCGATGCGGATCAATGTAGATTTACACCGAACCATACATCATAAATACATCATATGTCAAGGAGATGAAACTATTGTACATTTCAAACGCTTACGCCACGCACTTCTTCCTTCAGTAGTTATCGATCATATGGCCCCCGTTCGTGTATTGGGTTTGCTGTCAGTGTACTTGCGCTGTCATAATAATTCCTCCTGCACGAGCTCGTAACCGGCTACAGCATTCCTTTAATAAGTGTCACGGCCGCCTCTGAGCGCGGAGTGATCGAACACTTGAAAGGGAGCGGAGTGCTGTAGGGCCCCAATCAGAGACATCAGGTCGCGATAACGGGCTAGCGCACCTGAGCAACGCCGAAATGTATTCGCCCGTCGGCTCGATAATGTTCCCCATGTCGTCGACCGCCTTGTTGATGTCGAATGTCGCGAGTATGGAAACAACCGTGATCCAGACAGAAGAAGTCGCCAAATGTCTCCCGGGGCATACTCTGCGGTCGTGGTAAGCGCAGATAGATGACCTATGGATAATTCCATACCTCCGTCCGAACCCGAAGGCGGCGTCTGGATCCCTCACGGTGGGATTGGGCTTGCCATCAATCAAGAACCGCTCCGGTTTGAATGCATGCGGATCGGGATACATGGCCTGGGAAGATTGTCAACCAATGCGAAGCAAGAGTTAAGCGGTTCACGAACTTCGTCGTGCAGAATGGCCCTGATGTGCCTACATCAATATTAGGAACATGCGGAGAAATGTATGCCTCACCATGTGTTCCCAATGATCATCGAGCCTGCAGGCAGTCTGTATCCACGATATTCGTCATCTGTCGTCAGCAAGTGGGGCACCGCTACGAACTGAGGTTAGTGGTCGTCGTGGGTTGACCAGGAGCGACATACCAATGGGAGTGACGTTTCTCCACCGAAGGACTTCTTTGACCAGCGCCGAAACGTAGGGCAGGGATGCCTCGTCCTCAAAGTCCGGGAGATCCTTCCCACCCGTGATGGAATCAATTTCGGCTTGAGCGCGCTTCTGCGCGTCGGGATTCAACAGCATCGCAAGCACGAACGTGCCGAGCGAAGATACAGTCGTGTCCACTCCGGCGCCGAACATCGTCGCAGCAGTCCCTTTAACGTCTTGTTCCTGATAATAAACGTTTTCGTCTCCGAGGCCCTCTAGATGTTCGACCGTGAACGACCGCGGGGCAATGCCGGACTCCTGAATTTAGGTGGCGTAGTAAGGAGGCTGTCGAGACAGGGGATGGCCTGCGCACCATTTGCCGCTTCGTTTCCGCAAAGGGGAGATCATGCATAGCACACACTGCTTTTCTCCACTCTTTTGTCAGGCGCTTGAAGCCAGCGCCGGGGAACCAGCTCGGCACATATTTCAACGACGGGAGGGAGTTCTAGAGGCAAGCGAGCGTGTCAGACGTATGCGAATAATGTGAGCTGCCCTGAGACTCACAACCAAGAAACGCCCTGGGAGAGCGGCGACTACTGCGCTTTCGGTCACCGTGCGAGCCACGGTGATGTAAGGGTCGTTGGATGGCAGGACGTGGATTCCATATGTCACTGCCATTATGACCTCGCCCGCCATCCTTCAATTCCAACACGTTCTGATTAGCTGTGGCATACGGTGGGGTGCAACACGCACTGGGAGAAATAATCCAAGAATGCATCAGGGTGGTCCAGCAAGCGCTGGAGGAGTGTACGCGAGGCTCTCAGTTCCAACGGTCGGTATTGGCGGGCCGCTTGTACGTTGAATGTTTCATTGAGGAGCCGGCGGTTCCTCCGCCTGGACAGACATCAATTTCGCGCACCGAAGTATTGGCCTGCGAAGCGTACCATGTGTCACCTACAGGTTGTACGAAATTAGGCTGACCGGCGAGGTTAAGTATGACATATCCATACCGTATTTCATGAATGCTAGCGGTCAGTTGTCATGGGTATTGAATCCAACGTGTAAAGGAGAGAATGCGCACCGACATTGGAATCCAAACCCATGAGCTCTAGCATGGGGACATCTGGTCTGGAGAAAGATCAACTTTACATCGAATTAAAGCGAGGGGCGAATTCCGCGCACTTACCGATCAGAATAGATGGCGGAGCACTTCTCCAGCAGTGCTGTAGTGGCTTCCAAGGACGAGAGGACAATCACCGACTGCCCGAGGAGATTGAGGTGGATGATGTCGGAGTCTCAAAGAGGTCAATCCACACAGAGAACGTGGCGGCAGACGAACTGGCCCACCGTATTCCTTGCTCCACCCCATGTATTTCTCCCATTGAAAGGTGGCCGGTACGTCAAACAGATTCCCAACTAGGGGCAGTTTCGTGGGTCCAGGGGGCAGCGGCAACGGTGAGCGATTGCGCCGCAAGTATAAGGAGTAGAGAGTCGCAGCGAGAGCGCCGCCTGCACATAGGAGAGCTGTGATACCAAGAGATAGCATGGTGTAGTCGACCGAAGCATTTGGGATGGTCCACATTTATAGGCACTTGAGCCACCAGCCGAGACGGCAAAAGCCAGTGTGAATGAATTGCGCGCGAACACTCCCCACCGTTCTCCATGGGCATGGCCCTGCAGTCGCCCGAAGCATTTGGGATAGTCCACATTTATTGAAACTTGAGCCCAACGGCCGAGACGGCAGATCCAGGGGTAATGAATTGCGCGCGAAAGCTTTCTCCATGAACACAGCTCATGAGTGCTGAGCAACTGAGCCAGAAAAAAAAGGAAAGAAAAAGGAAAAAAAAAAAAACAGAGGGGGATGGGAGTTAGAGATTGAGGATTGTGAAAGTTATGAAAGAGTCGAACAAAATGAGTCTTTCCAGTGAGCTGCATCCGTTTGGCAATTATCAAGATATACTGCTTCCGGCACAAGTATCCCTCTCCACGACACTTCCGTTGACCACGGTCGTTTGAATTCGCCGGAGACTCAGAGGCCCGATGCACATGGGATTCGCCCTGTGACCTTCCTTGCCACCTCAATTCGGAAGGTGGCTCGCGGTGTTGGAGGACAGCCAGATTGGTAACTAAAAAGGTGTCCGCGATCGTCGGCAGAAAGAGTGTAGCGTGTGTATAGAAAGATAAGCGGTGACAGGACCCATGTTTATACTTTTTGAGGTCGTTTCCTAGTTTAGCCCTTGAAAAAAATTCTCCGAACTTTTCTTCAACCTCTCCTCCGAAAATTTGTCCGAACTCCGCCTCTGACCTCCGCCAGATGCCGATTTTGTCCGAACTTTGCTTCTAACTTCAACTCCCCCCCCCCAGACTCGGACACGCCTACGGGCTCCAAAAACGTAGCTGAATGGGCAGTAGAAATTGAGTTGGCAATGAGGCTGGAGGCAAGCAGGGAGATAGTGCAGAATGCCACCCGTAACTAAACTCATTCGGTAACTATTGATACATAATACGTTCTCTTAACGAGATGGACGTTTATATGGCTTTGGTTCAATCCCCATGCGGCTTATCCCCTTCTTCTTCCCTCTGAGTCTCTGCCCGTTCTTCGCTCTCATCATCAAGTGATCCACATACCGGAGCTTGACTACGTCGTAGAACCCACACCTTCAACAATTGAGCTGTGAACTACAGCACCTATCTGAGGAATTAGCCGTCCATCTTAACGTTTATGTCTTTGCCTTAATCCCATGAAGCTTATCCCCTTCCTGTCCACTCTCTCCTCGTCCTGTGTCTTCAACGTCAAATGACTTACGCGCAGCAGGCAATCACCTACGCTTCGACACACGGCCCCGGCACCACTTACAAATTAACCCCGAACCCATAATTTCCTCTGCTTCCAACCCTGGACCCGGCCCGCATGGGAACTGGAAGCTGTGGAAACTAATACAAATTTGAACCATCGACCCGAACAGACGAGCGGCGTGATACAACTGCGGTGGTATGCAGTGCGAGGAATCCTTAAAGGTAGGGAATGTTCGGATTGTGGCGTAGGTCAATAGATTTCCTGAACTGCAGCCACGTAGTCCTTCTGGCCGGTACAAAGTCCAGTCATTTGCGTGCCTTTCATTTAGCATCCCACTCGCTTTCTGCTTTTCTGGTCTCATTCTGGCGGGTCATCATTTACTGTGATCCTCAATTCTCAAGAATCTGCGCTGAATATCTGGTCTGTGAACATGAGAGTTACTCTTCTGCGGCTGCTGGAAAATACAGCCGGTCTTCCCCGTACTTCTGTCTATGCGTGTCTACAGCTCTACACGATGACATCTCACCAGGTCTTCCTGTGCATCCTTTGCGCATCGTCGAGTGAGCTTCGAGTTGGGAGTTTGAACGGCGTTTCGTGGATCAGGAGAAGGCAGGTTCGAATGTTGTTCATTCGGACTCCGCATGAACTGAAAATCATTGACCTCGTGGCACCGGAAAATTCATGGTGTGAGATTCCACCGATGATCGGGAAGGAGGCAGTTATCCCGAAAATCTAAATCTAAAATCCAGACTGGGCTGGAAATGAGCCACAGGAAGAGAGCGCATCGTGAGCTACCACTGTAAATGATGAAACCTGGTTCGAATGATTTAGCTAAGATACTCCTCTCAAAAGAAGGTACGACCTGAAGGAGCATTGTGAAGGTGTCATGTCGCATGGAAGTGGGAAGGCACGATCGATTGCTCCGGATATGCGATGCCTGATGAACGGTTCTGCTTGGCTCCGACAGCCGTTGCCAGGAAGGATCCCCCTCTGCTGGTCATTGATGTAATACTCCAGCAGCATCATCATGAAGCGCGGATCCTCGGCGAGGGCGTGGAACGCTGTCACTTCATATCGTGGCGGGGGAGGTGGCGCAGGATGGCCAGGGTACGCCGAGCACGCCGGCAGGAGGTACGGACAGTGTCCCAGAATTGCGATGGTGTCAAACGAGAGGTGGGTGAGGTGTACGAGCCCGGCGATTTCAACAAGCGAGGTGCGAGCTTCGCGTTGAAGCGTCTGTCTTCGAGAGGCTATGCGGCGATGCCACTCCAGGCTGCGAGGTTGTCATCGTCATCGGTCAATCTCTCGAAGAGTTCCAAGTGCGTGAGGTGACTGAATCGGAGTGATAGCTGAAAAGTCACAATACAGGGGCCTCAGTGGCATTATATCGATCGAAGCACGGGAACTGTCACTGGGCCCGACGTCGGTCTTGGGGATGATGTACCGGTTCTCGACACTGCGACAAGTCGAAGCCTCATCTAGTTATATTTCGTGGTTGAAATATTATATCCAGGTCGTCACTCCACTAGTTCAACTGCGAACTATATCCAGCACATCTAACTCGATTTTTCAACCGCAGAGAGCCTCCTAGAATTACTTACAATATTACTCCCGATGACACCAGCTTCAACAACTTATTCTTGCGTCTATCTTCTCGGCATCAATCCTGGTTATCATACTCCATGAAGCGAAACCGAGGTGAAGAGACACGATGCACTTCTCACAGACTAGGAACTCATCAAGTTACATCTGTCTTGAGAGGCGAGTAGAACTTCCTCAGTCATCTGGCTACTAAGAACGCACTAATAATGTGCTCGCTAGAGCATTAGGCGCATCCGAGGACTCCGGTCCCTCGTATCATTTAATTAATCGCCTCTGGCACTGTTGGTAGCGGCCTTTCGAACCGAATACAGGCTTGGTATATCCTTGTTCTCGCCGCCGCGCCCCCGAACCTACACCCCTGTTAACTCTCATCTGGCTGACTTTATTCCCCAACTTAACAGTATCAATGCAGCTCCACACACTCGCATCCATCGCCCTCCCCCTCGCCTCCTTCGGTGTCTCCGTCGCTGCTGTCCCTGCGGGAAGCAGCGCGAACATTGCGTTCGATGTGCGTGTGCCCTCATTGTTGTGGATTTTAATCCACCTCGTCCTCCTCCGACCCTGGCGCAGCGGCGTGACCCGAAATTTGACTGGACTGAAGGAACAGGATCGCATCGCTGCGATCCGGGGGTTTGCACGTTACAAAAGCGAAGGAACCGAGTCTGCTTCTAGTCAGTTTGATCTAATTAAGTATTGGGACGTAAGTCAATCCTTCCTTCGTTTGAGCGAGCTACTGCTGATTTCGAAGTAATTACGAGAACGAGAACGAGAGGCCGATGATGTTCAAAGTCGCTATGGACATCCTGCCAATTCAGGCCTCCTCTGTTCCTTGCGAGCGGGTTTTCTCCTCGAGTAAGGAGACCTACACGCTACGCCGTAGCCGGCTGTTGCCTGAGCTACTCGAGATTCTCCAGCTTCTCAAGTACATGTACCAGGAGCTCCGACTCGATTTCATGGCCGATTTTGTTGCGAAGGAGGAGGACTATGTGATCGAAGGGAACATCACGGAGTAAACGCGAGTTGATAGCGAACGGCGGGATCACCGAGCTCGCAGAGCTACTGAAGAACATGCCACAAAGAGATAGAGTACGCTTTCCTGCTATAGTCTAAGAAGTATAATATTTTACCTACGTAATTTATAACTTACAATTCCGTCCGAATATTCCGACTGATATGTTCCGCAAACATGGGGGCTTCCAGTAGGGCCAAAACCGAAGTGGCTAATGCGAAGAACATCTTCACTGCTAGCTTGAATTAATATGTTAAGAGCTCCCGATATTAGACTCGTCACCAGTCTGCCATTCGTAGGCAGACTGGTGACGAGTCTATCCCGATATGTGGTGTCCAAGAAAAGTTTTGATAAAAATTGCAAGGTGGCTACATGTACGGTATATTTCATTCTGAATCCGTTTCTGTCATACTTTCCTCCGGATCCGGTGTGTCCTTTATCAATACCTCCACAGCATCCAATGCCAGCCTCTTCATGAGTTGATGTCGTGGGGTGGGGAAAAGTAACTTCTGGCTGCCGTGCAGCTCGTAGAAAGTCGAATGGGGGCGGGGGGGCATCTTGATGGATTCCTCAACACGCATCGCGTCGACGACGCGTTCCGCGGCAAGATAGACTCGGTGCATGATTTCCACATTTACGTTGTGCGCGATTAGTTCTGCGGGGTGTTTTGTTTTGATGGTATTTGTCTTTTCGTATTACTATTGGGATTCCACTGTGTAAAACCACCACCGAGCCCAACCCGGTAACGTGAGGGTGGGTAGGAGCAGGCAAGTGGCATATGTCAAAATAGGTCCGATCCCAGTGCGGACGGATTTGGCCTGAAAAAAGGCCAAATGTCTCATCACTATGCGGACGCCGGGCCAAAAAAGGTCCCTATGTCTCATCCCAAGGGGCGACGGAAACAGCATTTGGTGTCTGATGTACGATCTATTTGGCGGACAGATTCGCTGAAATCTGTGAATTTTCCCGGATTTCTGACGTCCCCTGCAGACCCGAGAAAGAAAATTCGCCGAGGCAGCCCGACCAGGCCAAAACATACGCTCTCGCGCTGAAATGTCCGATCCGTTATGCGGACGAAAAGGTCCAAAAAACAGGCGCCTTGATCCCAGTGCGGACGGATCTGGAGCAAAAAGGCGCGTACGGAAACGGCCAAAATCGTGAAATTGGATCGGACCTATTTTGACATATGCCACTTGCCTGTAGGAGCCCGGAAATTTGCGTGTTAATCGATCAAAATCAGAAAGACTTGACGCACGGTGTTCAATGTTCGGCGCACCTTGCATGGCTTTCTGAAGTCGTATACTTACTAGGGCCGGCAGAGTTCGGCTCAAGCCGAGGCGGCACATGTCGACAGATCCCGGCAGATCGACCGCGTCTACTGCCATAAACTGGCGTAAAGGCAGGGTCAAATAGGTAGGAATAAGACCTAATATCTGCACCTCTTCAAGGTAGGGTAGCAGTGTTGGCTTAATGCTTAAGGCCTTAATTCGCTTAAGGGTTATTAAGGCCTTAACATAAGGGTTAACGGTGGAGGCTTCGAGCGGTTAAGGCTTAAGGATCCGGCCCGGCAGAGGCCGGACTTCGGGTGGTGCCAGATTCCAACCAAAATTCATGCAGTTGAGAAACAGAGATGAATGAATGGGACATTTGAACATTCTCCAGCAATACTACAGCACACAGTGCTGCCACTAAATTTTCTAGATCACATCATCAGGTTGAACTAAATTTTAAAAGTATGCCAACTACCGTGCCGTATGCAGAGGACGAGAGAGGCCAATGAACGGTGACTCTGAGAGCGACTCCTAATTGCCTTAGCCACTTTGGCACCTTTGTGCAATGCTTGGAGCAGTAGAATTGGGCGTAGGAAACTATTTCCTAAAATGGATATAAGCCCTTAACCTCTGCCCTTATGATTAAGCCTTAAGCCTTAATAACCCTTAACGGCCGGGAGGGAGGGTCCATAAGGGTTAAGAGCCAACACTGTAGGGTAGTACATGAGTACATGGCAGGAGGCCTGTTCAACTGTGTGCTCTGCATGCCGCGACTGCCAGAACCTGTCGGCAGCCCAACAAGGGTCTACCAAGCAAACTCAGAAGCGGGCACTCAATTACGAACCGAAATAACAGTGTTCATTGCTCAAATTTTGCGGAGAGACTGAATATGTATTGTTCGGACTTTCGCATCAAACAGTCAAATAGGGTGCCATAAGTATTCAGAGCTACTCAACCTGCTCTGTTCGCGAACTGATGAAATCGTACCTTACATGAGGAGCGGCTTAATTCTTTTCGCACTTCCACCCAGGATTGCAGGGGCAACCACGATTCACGCCGCTTCCACCTCCCCCGCGCTCGCCTCTTCCATCCGCACCCACAACCCGCCCTGATGGAGCCGTCAGCTACTACACAGACCACCAGCCTACATGCATGTGCGCACGTACCACGACGAACAGCGTCAAATGCGAGCGCGCGCGCACCTTCTCGCGCGCCTTCCAGCCGACCTTGTCCTCCGTCTTCCATGCCGCAGGTGGGCGGCTCGCGGGCGGCTGCGCCTCGGGCGCTAGCGCGATCGTCGAGAAAGTCTGCAGGAGGCGGACGAGGAAGAACGAGGACTCGTGATACGCGAACTGTGGAGGTAGGTCTGAGTAAGAGCGACGAAGTCGGGAGGTGCGCACCTGTTGCCCCAGACAAATCCGAGGGCCTATACAGGTGGAGTTGAAGATGCAACAATCAAATAATGGGCGAAGGACGCACCGGCGTTGAACGGGAGGAAGATGAATGGGTTGGGTGTCACTGTCGCATCCCAGCTCATTAAACCATTGATCCATCCACAGAGAAGCATTACGCACGGTACTTGTGCAGTCTCTCATCCAAGAAACGCTCCGGGTCATACTCGAGCGCATCAGGACCCCATAGATCAGTGCGACGGTGCATCACGATCGTCCCGAACGGAGTCCTGCGGATGGATCGTGAGACGGAACACTCATTATTCGGGAAGAAATGTCTACTTGGTGCCAGCGGGGACGTAAATCGGCGCCCCGCCGTTTTTGGAACGGAAGATCGTGGCCTGTTGCGCGGTCCTACAGAAGTAACGTCAGCGAGATGAGAGTTAACAGAAATTGGGCCGCGGCACCTAGTATTGAACGGACTGGGGCTGATGTGAGTATTTTACGGAATGTTGAACAGCTGCAGACGTACACGGGACAGTAGAGGCGTAGCGTTTCTGGCACAAAGATGCGTGAGTGGGCGATGGTGCGGTCAGGAATTACGAACCATTCAGCACGGCCTGGAGAATTAAACAGAAGGATTTTAGCATAGGTGTACAATCTAAACTGTGTTCAACACACCCGCAGATATTTCAGCTCCCGGAAATCGTCGTGTGTTGGGCGGCGCATCGGTCCTACAACACGCAAGATCTCGTTTCGGAGCTTGACCAAGATCTTCGGATGCTCCGCGAGCATGTAAATTGTGAACGTCAGTAGGCTGGCTGTCTGCAGGTCACGCCCATTAGCGCAGATCCAGAAACCAATTAACTGCATACCGTATCGCGACCCGCAACACTGATGTTCAGAATCTCGTCGCGTAAAATCGTGTGGTCTGTTTTCTTTCAACATGTAGCCACAGGGAGACACGCGCAGCGCACCTTCAGTATAATTCACCAGATGGTCCAGCAGCGTCTCGCCCTCCTGCACCTCCCGATCCCCGAGCTCGTTCTTCTTTTCCGTACCCACCCCGAGCTTATCCATCGCCTGCTTCTTCGCTACCGCCTCCCGCAAGATCGGGTTGAGGAACCCGCGCACGACGTCCATGGGCTTCTCGAGCTTGTCGACCCAGAACTCCGTGAGGGGCCAGTGCTCGCCGAAGCGGTTGCGCATGGACGTGACGATCTGCGCCTCCTGGAACGCCGCGGAGAAGACGTCCGCCGGGTGCGCGGCCTTCGCGTCCCCGACACTGGCGGCGACATAGTGCGGATACGGCAGCCCCGCGGAGAGGCTGTGGAGGTCGTGGTTAAAGAGAAAGGCCGTCGCGGCGTCTAGGGTGAAGCGCGAGACCATGTCCTGTCAGATGTCAGGTAATACACCCGGCGCGGCGGCTGTCGATGGATAGGCGGACACACCTGGAAGTCGACGGGGTAGCCCTCGCGTAGTCTCACCTTGAGCTGCCCGATCGCGTTCTCCGCATGGCGGTCGAAGAGGTCAAAGTCGCTGATGCGTTCGCGGTGGAAGAATGGGCGCGTCATTTGGCGGTGGAACCTGGGTGAATCTCGTTCATGGCTCGCAAGGATAAAAAGAGCACGCGATGCTCACTTCCACATGTCGCCTGGAGATCTGTCAGTCGCCATGGTACGGATTATCGAGAACAATTACCGTCTGCTGCAAATACCCCCGTGCCCAAGAGCGGTTCCATGATATTCCGGAACTCGCCACCTTTCTCGAAGCTGTTGAAATCGGTCGCCAAGATGGCCTTGATATTCTCGGGCTCGGCGGTGAATATCTGGGTCGTTTTAGAATGATTTATGGGAGTAAAAAGTTGTATGGCACTAACGCGATTTTGAAAAAGGAGGCGGATGCTGAAGGTGTGACCTAGTTCACTCCCGAGAACAGCGAGCGGTTCACCTCATGATGCCTTGTGAAAATGGAGAGGTATACACGGAAGAGTCCACGTACCTGGATAGAGGTCCTCCGTCTTGGAAAACAGCATGTGGATTCCGCCAATAGAGCCAGGAATAGAGGGACAGAGGATGGCGCCATGCGCGGCCGCCTCGCGGCGCACGACGTAGTCGCGGTACTGTACGATGACCGTCAATACCGCAGGGCCGCTCAGAATATATACAGCTGTCGCAATCCAGGGGGAGATCACAACTCCGAACCAGAGCTCGGCGAGCAGCTTGCCGCAGTAGACCATGAGGGCCGGAGCGAGGACCTTAGGGAGCTGTTTGGACAGATATACGATTCCTGGGGGGAGTGGCATGGCAGTGCGGGTGAAAAGAAGGGATGTCCAATGGCTGGGAATGTCCCAGTGCCATTCGGGCTCGACATAACCGGATGGGCGGAGCTGTTGCGTGTGCTTAATGACTCAGGAGTCAGCTGATTGCTTGCGTTGAAGTGAGCGAAGTCTGCTTTCAGATGCGCTCCTAAGGCAGCTCTGCTCTTCTACCCCGAGATTGACAATCCATGGACCAGCACCAAGAGAAGCAAAATGTCTGTTCGTCCATCCATTGCTCAATTCGGAGTGGGAGATCCTGACACGGATCACTGTCAACAGTTTCCAAGCAGGAGAGGAGACAACCACGACAGAGGGCAACCAACAGATGCTGCGGAGGTTGGTCGGAGAGAAATTGCGAATCAAGAGCAATTTCAAGAAGCGAGGTGACTCGAATCGGTCCGGCAATCAATGATGCACTCTTGCGTTCTCAGTCGGGTATCTCGGACATCTTCAGACGTCCTAGGGCAGTATTGATGGTCATGCTAAGATTTCGAGGGCGTGGGTCAACACATTTTCTGAATTTGAAGAGAACAGCAGAACTCCAACGGATTCTATCGAAGGACTTCCTGGATGGCCCATCACACTTCGTTGTAGGCTACGAGCGCAACCAAAGGAGCGCATGCAGCGGATGAGGCGGGCAGTCATCGGAGATCGAATCCTGTTTGGCATAATCGCCAGACTCGGATGTGGCGAAGGGGTGAGGAGGACGAGGTGTTGGTTGTGGTTGAGGTTTACCGACGGATCAGCTGGGTCCACATAACGGTTATGTGCCACAGCCACTGATGGCACATAACTTGCGGCCATAATCCTCCAGTGGTACTTGCCCCGTAATTCCTCAAAATATTCCTGAGTACCTCCACACCTTCCCTCAGTAGCTTTTGACACTCGAATTGTTAATTTTCGATGTTGTAGCCACGAACTATGTGGCCCGAAGCAAGCAGAGTGACAGTCACTTCTAGTAACGTCACTGGCACATAACTGTTATGTGCCATCTTATATCGTCTTCCTCACTGCATGCCTCCTTGGCCTTATTTCCTTTTGGGAACATTGCACCTCCTTGACTACTTGTAATTCAAGACTTCTGGCTATCTTGAATCATATTTTTCCTGGCAACAGCAAGCAGACAGCAAAAACAAAGTTGACGTGCTTTGACCATCACCATGTCTCAGGAATCAGCCACATATGTTAATTGAACATTTGTCAGGTCTTTCAAGCTCCACCGAACATGTACATTGTAATAGGCAATTTTTTGGGTACTTCCTGCCTACCTCGGCCGCTCGTCAAGTTGTCAGTACACTACAGCTTGTGTATTGCTCCATTTATTTTACTGGGTAGCTGGATATACAACACTATACATATTCAGCTCGTTATTACCTCAGTATAGCTGTACGCTTCAGGGATCAATTTTTTGTTCTGGATCTTTGAATGGTGTACTGTTGAAAGCGCAACTGAGGAGAAGGAGCGGAAGCTGCAACTGCCGCCGAGACACCGTGCAGCCCATACTATAAGATCCCGCCGGGGATTGAAAGCCGACGGGCTGCCCCCGCATGCGTAGGGTAACTGTCGCGCCAGGCTCAATTGTCAATAATTTGTTTTGCGGCGGATACAAGGGCAACATACCTTGGTCCTCCATGCCAATCTGGCTGCACTTCATACCTCACTGCTGCTTGCGAGGGAGCTTTCCGTCGTCGGTGAGCACCCAACTGGCGGGACTGTCGTGTGTGTGTCGACGATGAGGGGGGTGAGGATGACGGGGGGAATCGGCGGCGGTGGTGGTACGGAAGAAAAAGAAGTGATCAGCCCCAATCGGCAATCAAACACGGAGTGCCTTTGCCGAATGCTGACAGTGTTGCGACTCGCCTGAACGCTCCAGTCTGGAGCATTTTTTGGCGACAGTGTTGCAGCTCAGCATGAATTCATAGGTGAGTCTGAGTTTGACAGTGTTGTTGTTAACACATCCCCCCGACACGCTGTTGTCATGGAGCTAGTTCACTGGCCAAGCGCATCGGTCCTATCCGGAGACCGTGAACGAGTTTAAGTTGACTATGACTATGAGTCTGATGGGAATGCCGAGGTACGCACATAGCTCGGAGTTATTTCATATCTAACGATTTTAGTAGCAAAGCAATCTGTAATCCTAGCTCTACCGAATCTCAGAAACATCTGGGCGCGTCTCCGATTCCAAGACGCTTGCGCCCTTCGCACAGCTTGCTGTCTTCCAGTAGAACCGCATGTTCCGTTGGACATGCGTCGGCCCTACTGCTGCACCTCACCAAGATTTTCCTCTGAGCCGCAGCGCGCCACACCTGCCACCACCCACGCAGTCCAAAGCCGCCGTCGCGTAAACGCCGCTCGACTCTGCCCACCTCACCCCAATGCTCAACCTCCCACAGCACAGGCGTGTCCTTCGATGCTTTGTCACATCGCGAGCCTGAGGACTCATTCACACTCGCTCCGCGCCTGGAGTACACATCATCCTCCTGCGGCACTCAGTCTTTAGCTGCCTCGCGCAGGTCTACGCCTCCATGCTCATCCCGCTCGGGCTCGCTGCGAACACCAACAATGAGAAACCATCCATATTTTCGCAGTGCGCACGCGTTAGAACACGTTCCGTTCCGAGACAACATGTTCGCAGACCTCAAGAGAGGGCGGTGGAAGTATGCCCCGCGCGCGCTGGCGTCGAAGCTGCGCCGTCGCCTGTCGAAGCCGGACGCATACGGGACCGAACTCGACCTCTACAACGGCCCCGGCACCCACTCGGACATGTCCGACCTCGGCCTCGGCGGCGCATACGGTACGCCCTCGCCGCTGCGCTCCTTCTCCTCGCTGCCCTCGCTCCGACAACCTCGAGCTCAACATGGAGCTCACGCCTGCGCCGTCATCGTCCCGGCGTAGCGCCACGCCGCTCCCCGATCGAGCTGCGTCACATATTCACCTCAGCCGACATCGCCAAAATTGGCGTGGGCATCGCGAGCGATGCCACAGTAATCTGAGAGGACCTGAGAACCGACATGAGGAACTCAGTCGACGCCGGTCTAATGATGCGCCTCTGGAACGTAGATCAGCACTGGGAAGAGAATTTCGTCAATATGTCGCTGGAGCAAGCAGCATCAGAGGCACTCGGACTCATCATAGACAAGGCCTATCAAAAATCTGATTGGAAGAAGGAACCAAACGAAGCGCGGAAATTATGTGAGCTCCACGACAACGGAAAAGGAAGTAACCACGCAACTGACCTTGTATTCCAGACGCTGCGCTCAATGCAGCCATCGCCCTCCAAATTTACGAGAAGGTAGCAGCCGACTTCGCGGCCCAAGAAGCCACCACAGGTTGCAAAGTGGCCCCAACATGGTACACTTTCAACGCGACCCTCGGAGAGCCCATGAGAACAATGTTGGCCTGTCACAAGATCGAAATACAGTGGTCCAGTAGAGACTGCACATCCAAGGGAGGCACTTTTGAGGGCTGGCAAAGGCAGCAAAGGGATCACAGAGAAATTTTCTAATTATTGTGAACGTCGAATGTAAACATATAAATAAAAATTACTGTTGTTTGCATAAGTCCGTGAAAACACGAAAAAAAAATTGCGCAGTCACGTGTCCATTTATTCAGGCCTCATCATGCTTCGGGGATGCTTAAGACGTCGAGGATGAATGAATTGAGTATTTTTTGTCATTTCTGGACATCAATATCCCTTCCAGCCGTCCATCACTGATCACTGCTATCTTGTTCAATGTCACGTGGTCCGGCAGGATCAGCATGTTGATTTGGGACATCGATCGATGTCCGAAGAACCTTGCGACCTGTAATCAATGCTTTTTATCTGTAACAAGTATATTCGACCTGTGCCTTCGTCACAGAGAAGTGCCAACACCCGGCCGAGTCTCAGTTTCGCCAACGCCCGGTGGATTCCGAGTTCCCAGGTTCACCCAACACACTGCAGAATCCGATTCGAGGGGCACATGATTTTTCACGTGAGTTTTCATGTGACTTATCATGTGATTTCAGTGGCTGTGTTCCTCGTCTCTTAAAGTATAGGATAGTTATTGTGGAAATCTCCTCGGGAGTTCCTCTTCTGGCACGTGACTCCGCGGTTTTTTCTTGTGTTTTCACGGACTTATGCAAACGACAAACAGACACTTCAGAGGAAAAGATAACCGAGGCACCTGGAGTCGGAGGAAAAACAGAAGATCAAACAGCTGTCCAAGTGACAGAGATGTATTGAATCGCGGGCATAAGGAACAATCGCCCGAGCCTGGTCGGTCGCAGGGAGGCAATGAAAGGAAGGAGGAAGCAGCCAATCCAAACACAGCCACCGGATCAAATGTCAATCTAGGACACAGCAGCCGAATTGAATCTAAAACGAAGCAAGATGGGATTTAGTCTCAACACCAAAGAAACACGAGCGACATTGCACGGAAAGAGGCAGGGAAATACAAAGCACACTGGTTGAAGATTTCAAGTTTTTGGGTGAAAAAATTGGTGAAAAATGTTTTGAGTTTTACAGAGGTTTTTCGCCAAAAATGTAGGTAAAAAAGTTGAATCATTTTCAAAAGTTTCTCAACTTTAGGTGAAATTTTCAAAATAAAATGGAAAACTGCTGAAAAACTCTTGAGTTTTTCACCTACATTTTTGGCGAAAAACTTGTGTAAAAATTCAAAACATTTTTCACCAGTTTTTTCAGTCAAAAATTTGAAAGCTTCAGCCAGTGGCAGGACCAACAAAGAAAAATGGGCGGCAGGATACAGACGGCGTAACTACAAGCAAAGCCTAGGCACAGCAACAATTAAATAAAAACATTCACATACCACCGGAGGCAATGCCAGCCTATGCAGGAGGCAAGGAAACCAAAGATTTGATTGCGCAAGTGTTGAACTGTCTGGATGATCACGAAAGAATCACATCCGTCATAATTGAGGGAATTTTTTTCTGGGTTGGCGCAAATGGATGACAAAGAATGAGCTAAAAATAAACTTTTAGGGCTCATAACTCACCACCCACATATGTATGACCGCAAGGATCTTGAGCCCTCAAGTACCCAGGATACTACGGTGTGCAAGGAAGGCCCCTGAGAGATTGTGAAAGAAAGACAGAACACCTGGTTCGAACCAGACAATGTGGTGATCCATTATGAAAGGCAGCACTGCCACTAAGTAAGTAAGAAAAAATGAAACCTAGTTAGTGGCTATGGTTAAAAATCCTTCAACACCGCCACTAGAAAGCGTTCAAAATGCCATCAATTTATTACACGAGTAGATGAGGACAAAATGCGACGAGTAGTGAAAAACCTCATTTTCAATTGATTAAAAGAACGACTACATAAGTCCTTGTAATGAATGTTGGAACAACTAGGATTTTCGAGTTATTCTCGACCCCAAGTCCTTGTGCTCAACATTGTTAGATTCATAAACCACCCAGCCCGCTCTCACTCGCTTGATATCCCACACCATCCCTTTTCGGCCTCTCCTGGCAAACTACCATCTTATCCCGCTCAATGCTGATTGGGCACGCCAGTCCACGAGTACTGTACGTATTCATTCAACTTTCGCTCTTGATTTCCCTTAACACTCAATGATTTCCGGGCCTCCAGCGCAGCTACCCTAGTCAAGGACACAGCGACAGATGTGGATGATCTCGGTTTGGGATCGATCAGCCTCACACTGAACCCCTCTGCTTTCACTCCCTCGAAGTAGTGTGGGCAAACTCTCTGGGCATACCATGGTACTGCTCTCCACGGCCCTTGCTCATTGCAGGCATTCCCGACACCCATTTCGCACTGGTAGCCCCAATCGCCTTGTACTGGTCCGCATCACTCCTTTTTTACTGCCTCGACATTTCCGGGTGGACGGCCCTGGACCGCTACCGCATTCACGACCCGTCTGAAGGTATGTCGCGCAATCTCGTCCCCCGTACGGTTGTCATTCGGAATATACTGCTCCAGCAGGGGCTGCAGACCCCGCCTTGAGGCTCCTTTCTCTGCGGGCCGCAGTGAATCCTGCCGCACGCGAAAATGGTCTCAGCATTTGCCCGATAACTCACCTTTGCCGGTGCGCTCAGGGAGCCCACCCTTTGCCATGCGGCATATTTTATATACTGATGGGCGCTCCCGCTCTTCCAGTATCTGGTTGCCATATACATCTTCCGTAGTTCAATGTTGGGATCGGATTGGACCCACTGTCTGTTAGGATTGCAATGGACACATGGCAGTACTTCGTCCATTGCTTCATGCATAGGAACACGTTTGTGTACCGGAACGTCCATGCGTGGCACCACCGCGTCTCCGTGCCCTACGCATTCGCTACGAGCTATCACCACCCAATCGAGGGATTCTTCATGGATGCGGTGGGGGCGTTTGCATTTGTGGCACAGTCCCTTGCATGCTTGAGTACATGCCAGGCCGCGCTCTTCTGCCTCACGATTGTGAAAGCCGTCGATGACCATTGCGGCTGCCGCTTTCCGCTCGACCTGCTCCAGATGCTCTCCCAGAACAGTGCGGATTTCCATGATATCCACCATCAGGCAGGTCGCTTCACATTATTTCGGCGGTAGAGAGCTAATTCTGAGTCACCTCAGGAATTTGGCATGAAATACAACTTCTCCGCTCCGTTCTTCGTCCACTGAGACGAGTTGATGGGACACACACGATGCGGCGGGAGCTTACAGCTCTTTGCGGCTTAGGGTGCGGCCCGTTTTTTTATCAAAATTTGATGTTTTCACGAGTTACAATCATCCAATTTACCTATATTTTGGATATGTTACACTCAGATGTATGTGGGAGGGCCTCATGAGCTCAGATCAGCTTTCTCGGACACAGTCCACATTTAGTGTAGAGCAGGAAATTCATTGCAATTGGAACCTTCACCAAATTGTAATCATGAAGTATATTTGCCATCCAAGGGTTTGGGGCCCTCGGGGACATATGTGAGTATATCATATCCGAAATATAGGTCAATTGGATGAGGGTAGCTAATACTATGGCTGTTCTGTGTGGACACCTCGAAATTGTCCGAAAAAGGCAATTCCCATGCATCCGCACAATTGTGCGGTCCAGAGCCCTCCGCAATTGAAATGGGAATCGATCGGTCCTATTTTCAAGACGAACGGGCCAGAATTGCACTCACAACAGCCGATCTCGTGAAAACATCAAATTTTGATAAAAAAACAGGCCGCGCCCTAAGTTCCGCAAAGAGCTGTAAGGTGCAGAGGCAGAACCAAGTCAACCATAGGGCAAAGCTGGAGTAGTAGCTGTATTGTATCCGGAGGTTCAGTACTGAGCCAAGGCTGACAGATCAGCAGTATGGGCACGCGTGGTCAGTTCCATGACTCTCACTTCTGTGCTGTGAGGACTTCAAAGAGTCCCGCAGGTAAGGAGGAGGGCAGCAATTGCCGGGACACCGCCACCGAAATTCAAACGCCGAGATCCCCGAACGACGATTTACGCTGACTGTAAACAGTGAAAGCACGGAACACGGTTATTCTTGGACTTGTGGACAAATTCTTCTCAGTTACCATAGGTCGAAAGCGGTGTATTTCATGCTCCGGAGTAGGGTCCGCCGTCCAGCGCCCTGTTCTTCCACTTCTACTGCCCGCGGCTTGGCCCGACGCTCATCTGCATTACACTTGTCCTGTAGGACTCTACCCCTGATTTACGCATAGTTAGCCCTCCAAATATCTCTGCCACAAGTGGCCAAGTCTCCTAAAAGCGCCCTATCGAACGCCCTGAGCGCTTTGGATTCGTGCTGCCATCTGTTCCGTGATGGACCTGTTGCCGTGATGTACACGTCCCGATTGTGGATGAGTGGCATAGAGAGATTGTGCGGGAAGACAGTTTAGCCTATAGGATGCTGATGCTGCCTGAAATAAACCACCCCAATCAAAATGATACCGGAACGTAACAGTCTCACTAACATTGAACCTGCCACTGGGGACTCCAACCCATTAGACTTCGGATGGTCGACGGATAGTTGTATCACAGTCGGGTACGAGTGCAGCAGGTACCCGTATTCTCCCTTTATTCTTGGTACAGGAACATTATGGGTGTTACGATCTGTGCGGTGGCTTCGAGGCGGTGCACAGGCGGAAGTTGTAACGGCCCATATGTACGGTTGTATTTTTCTAAAATTCATGATCTTATCTTATCGAAGTGCGCGCTTATCTATATGTCATATCGTGTGAAGTAGTACCACGTGAATATACTTTCTACTACTTTAACTTGTACGATGTCTACGGCTGTTCTTTCAGGCTCTCTTAACAGCCTCCGGAACGTCTAGGCTTTGACAAGCGATGGTAAGTGTTAGTCTAAAGCGGTAGGCTAACAGCAAATACCTAGCGATCTTCCACGCTCCTCACAGATATTCTGGAGGAGTACAGAGAACTGCAGCAGCAAGATATTCTGTTGCAGGCAGTTCTCTGGCGCGTTATACACCATTCAGACACACTCTGGGTTTCGCATTCGCTCACCATTCGGCTCTCTCGACCGCTACCCAACTATATAAGTATTTGCAAGTTCTGAGCGTCCTACAGAAGTTGTGGATGCCAAGATACAAGGCGGGTTCGCCACACACAATCCCTACTCACTCGGAACGTACTCTATGCGGCTCTATACAATTAGGGTGGTTTATATACAAGGATAGCTATCCTTGTACCCTGCGAGGCGATAGTTTCTTGAGACATGTATTATGTAACATTTAGTCTCTTGTAGACAGACACTTCAACGAAGAAGCTCGTATCTCACTTGTTGAAGTCTGTTGGTCACACCAGGGGCAAAGACTGAGGCACCTGACCACCAGGTGCGACCTAGGCACATGGTTGGCACTTGTCTTTGATCAAACAAGTATATTCGACCCGTGCCTTCGTCACGGAGATCCCTCAACGCCAGCGAATTCTCAGCTCACCAATGCCCGGCGGATTCCGAGTTTCCCGGTTCGCCGCAGACACGGCTGATTCCGAGATCGTGGGAACGTGCACATGATATATCAGGTGACTTTCAGTGGCTGTGTTCCTCGTCTCTTAATGTATAGATTACAACTTAAATCAACTTACATACAAAAAATGCATAATTTTATTTCCTAGTTATTTTCGTGATCTTTCATGGTACACATGAGTAAACAATACTTTATCTTTGACATCTTACATCTTTGGCGGTCTTTGTGTTTGTAAGGTGGCTGTGGTCTTTAAGATAGGTCTTTGTCTTGAGTGAAACAGTCTTGCCCCATTTGCCAGCTTTGTTGTGGATCTCAGTGTCGTAAGTCCTTGGCAGGGGGGAAATTTGTGTGTTGTGTATCTTGGGCAAATTTCCCCCCTGCTGAGGACTTACGACACTGAGATCCACGACAAAGCTGGCAAATGGGGCAAGACTGTTTCACTCAAGACAAAGACCTATCTTAAGGGGGGCTCCGTGATCCGTTACCACTTTGTGGGCGGTTTTCCCACGGCTCCGCTGTGGCAAGGACCGACGCGCAGAGGCACCAGTTCACCCTGGGGCCTCAATTGCGTTGTCGAGACTGCCGACCGCCCCCTTGTCGCATCCCTCGCACGGTGTAATGTCAAAAATATGTTAACCAAGAAGACCAGACTCACAAATTCTCGTAAAAATAATAATAAGTAAGGAAACTGACTCATGATGACTCATACTGATTTGCATGCATAGCCTCGTGACAGGAATGAGTAGAAGTAAGTCAAAACAAGTCAGTTGGAGTCAATATACATGACTTGCTCTGGGATAGAGTCAGGATGAGTCGATCCAGGAGGGTATATAAGGAGGGCCTGAGCCGAGATTGAGCTAGCTTTTTAGCAACCCCATCACTTGTATTACATAAGAAAATAAATTTCTTTCGCTTACTAATTCGCGTGCTTCACCTGCTAAGTCAAGTACAACTAGTAGTTCAAATTGCACAACCACTAAGTGAACTTGCGTTCACACCCGTTATCCGTACCACTGCTTACGTGACCAATTTTATTGAGTCACTTAACCCAATCCAACTGAACTGATTCATCGATAAATTTCCTAGAAAGGAAATTCTTGTTGGGGATTACGAACACCTGGGGATTGTCTCGATTAACGATATATCCAGACACTCCAAGGGGAATTAATTTTCCAGACGACATCATTGGTGACCACCGCAGGGGGTAATAAATAATCCCCAACCTATAGCAACTGCTTACTGACTGACCGACTAACTGCCGAATCCGCAAAAACTCTGACCACACTAATCTACTGATTGACTGACCGAAAATCGGAATCATAACTGACAGAATGACACACGGATTTTTCAGTGACGAGCACAAACGAGAATATGAGCAAGCCTTTCCATTCCACAAACAAGAACCTTCCAGACCCGGACAGCCTGAAGCCTCATCCAGCAAGCTCAAAGGCAAGATGAAGGCTAAAGATTCACCCCCGCACATTCCGAAAGATTACCGACCCGAAGAAGATGAAGGTAAGTCCGATTCCGAAGACTCAATCAGCCTCGGGGGATGGGCACATTATAGCCCACCTTCCACTCCAGAGCCACCACGAATGGCAGCACCCACTCCTCCAGTTACCTTCAATGCTCCACTTCAAACCAGTCAAGACATGCCGATTCGAGGAAGTAAAGAAGCACCTAAAACATTTCAAGGAAAACACACTGAAGTACAACGGTTCATAGATCATTATGAACAACTTCTGAACAAATGCCGGGTTACTAGTGAACAAGAGAAGTGCGACCACATTTTGAATTACTGTTCTATTGATATTCAGAACGTAATTCAGACGATTGATTATTTTGATCAAGGTAAGTGGACTTACTTGAAGCGGGAAATTTTGAAGTACTTTGATGCAGAACGAGCGCTTCAAAAATATAAACCTGCCGATGTAGAGCATTACGCTGTGAAAATGCGTGGGCGTCCAATTTACAGTCTAACGCAGTGGAGGAAGTATTTTGTGAAATACAATGCAATCGCAGGAGGACCACTAAAACGAGGACATTTGAGCAGAGCGGACTATTTGGAGTATTTCTGGATAGGAATTCATCGACCACTACGACCGTTGTTGGAAAATCGGATTCGTCAAATGAAGCCATACAGAGGAGATGAGCAATATACTTTAAAGGAATTGAATGCCGCAGCTGAATGGTACTTCAGAAGGAACAAGTATGAATCTTTAATGATTCGTGCAGTTGAACTCGGGGAGGATCAGGATGAAGAATATTCAGGAGACGAGTCGGATAGTGAATCATCTAGCAGTGGGGATGATGATTCAGATTACGAAGCTTATCGGCGGAAGAAGAAACTTAAAGAAAGGAAGAAACAACAAGAAAAGAAGAAGAAAGTGACCTCAAAGAAGGATAATCAAGCTGGAGACAAGCAAAGGTACCCAGGAAACGAAGATGAAGTGGCCGGGATGATCAGGAAATTGAACGCGATGAATATTAATGATCCTGAATACGCACCTATTTATTATAAGGTCATGGTGATGGATCAAAGCGGCACCGCAGAAAAATGCGTGAAGCCACCGTTCATAGAAAAACCTGAACGGCCTAGATTCCGCGCACCGACGGGAGGAATTGCAAATAATAATAACCCCGAACGCCCGCAAACACCGGCAACATTCCTGTGATGCGACCCACAACATCTGTGTCGTCGGGAGACTCCGCATCCGTGCAAGACAAGGCGGTTCGAAGGGGACGCAGCGAGTAGCCCGTAGGCTCCGCACGTCCGCCTTCTGAGGCTTTGTTGATAGCGAGGGAGCTGCCGCACGTCCTAGGACTGCGCTGCTCCCTCTGCCGTTGTAACCCTTCGGTGGGCTCGCGTGAAGATCCAGGGAGGCAGTTGTACGCGTGCCCTGGCGATATGGTAGCGAGGCGCCGGGGGGTTTGAATCGCACGACTCCCTGTTCAACTCATCTTGAGGTGGACGTGGGGGTTTGTGCGAAGAAGTGTATATATTTATTTGTCAATATCGTACAATACAAATATCTACAACCAAAAAGGGAAATACAGTATACTAAAGGCGCAAGGCCTGAGAGAATATATATACGCGCGTAAGAATATATATAGTGCGTATCACAGAGCCCCCCCAGGCCTGGGGCCGTTAGTAGTCACTGTCCTGTCCGTCATCGCTGCCGAAACCATCGTCATCGGATTCCTCGTCTCTGGAGTCGTCGTCCGTGCTGCGCTTGCGATTGTGTTTGCCCGTTCGGCGCCCGCGTGGCTTTTTGCGCAGCCGTTTACGTTTGCCGCGGACTCTCTCGCTGAGAGGCACTGCCAGACGTGCCATCAGCCTCTGTGTCGCGCTCGATTTGGAAGTCATCCGGTCCATCAGAGGTAGACCGGGGAGGGCGAGGCGCTGAGTGAGGTCGACTCGCGGCGGAGACGCCAGTCGTTGTCGCAATGGAATGACGACGGAGTCGGACATGCGCGCGGCCAGGGACGCGGGAGGCACGGAGGGCGCGGTGAGGGGCGTGGCAATCTGCTCGTAGCGCGGCGCGGAGCTAGAACTTGCCGCTGTGCTTGAAGAGGCCATGCCGCTCGATAGTCGGTCGCCCAGCGCTGTGGAGGCGCTGGCGCCCGACTCGCGCACGCTGCGCACCGGCGACTCAGCTCGATGAGGGGGAGAGCAGCTCCGGGTCCTTGAGCGCCCGGAACGCCTAAACCAGCCCCACGTAGCAGGGCTAATCGACCTCTCCCGTCGCCTTGAGGGAGAGCGGTTCCGCGGTCGCCTCATGGGAGAGCGCACTCGTCGCCGCAATGGTCCTGGCGATGGCGGGTGGCGAGGCGAGGGGGAGTACCGGCGTCTCGGAGATGGCGATCGGGAGCGGTACGAGTGCCTTTCATAGCGCGGGACGTGCCGCCATTCGGGGGAACGGGACCAAGCGGATGAACGCCTCCGACGTGCGGGCGAGAGGGAGCCACGAGAAGAGCGACGGCAGCGGTGTGTCGAAGGCGAGCGCGCGCGGCGGCGATATGACGAGGGAGACCGGGGCGAGCGTGAGCGCGGACGGTCTGGAGTGGGGGAGGGAGGCTCCCGCGGACTGCGGGATGCCGCGCGAGCTGAGGCGGGTAGCATAGGAGGTCGTACGTATGGCGACCAGTGCTCTTACTGTCGTCGCGGCCCGGTCGGTTGCCCTTCGTGCTTTTCCTCCTCCGAAACATCGCCTAAGGAGACTTTGTTGTCGCCGTCACGGGATCCCACAGCGCGCCCGGCCTCATTCACGGATGAAGAGGCGGGCGCAGCAGCTGGGACCGGCGACGTGTCTACTGCCAGAGGCATCAGGTCGTCCACGGGCGATGCGCCAACTTCAGTATCCTGCGCGGCGGGAGCGGGATTGACCTGTACGTCTGTCATGTACACATCCGTCTCTCGCTCGCTGGTTACCGCCGCTGCTGGCGCTGGTGGGGCCGGAGGTTCGCCATCGTCGTCCGACATGCCTCCGTCATCGTCGTCGTCGTCATCCGGTCCTTCTCCGTGTTTCGGCTCCTCCTCTGTTGGTTCGCACGGAGGAAGGAGGCGTGCTTCTGGAGTCGGAGGCTTCCTCCCAGCGTCTCCAGGGCCGCTAGTCCGAGTCTCGTATACCCAATGCGACGGGTGAGTCTGGACGTACTCGCTTTCTCCTCCCTTCTGGACCATGAGGAAGTATCGTTCGTGGGGCGCGGGTGCGCCGAACACCTCCTGGTTAACGAGTCCCAGCGGCCCTACGTGATCCGTGCGGAGGTACAGTTCCCTACGGTTCTCCCTGTCGTAGCGCACTACATGAGAGGAGGTCGGTTGCCAGTTATGGGCGCGGCGTCTTAGGTATCGGAAGGGGGGAGTGGTCGCGGACTCGTACTGGACCCACTTTTCCCATTTGCCTGCCCCTGCCCCAGATAATACTATGGGGGGCTGAATCCACGGCATCCTCCAGCTGACGAGCACGACTAGGTCGAGCGCTTTCGACGTGAACTTCTCCTCCGGGGACCGGTGACGAGGTGGAGTAGTTGGCAGCTCGATCCCTTGGATCCGCGCCTTCCTCCTTGCCTCAAGAAGCTGCGACGACGAGAACTTGTTCGCATGCACGCAAACCTTCCCCAAGCCGCGCTCCTCTAAGCCCTCGGTCGTAACGGGGAACTGTTCCCTCTCCGCTATGAACTGGAATCCGTTCCCGCTCGCGGTCAGCAGCAGCGCGGCCGACGTCATGTCGAGGAAACCGTGAGCGCGGTTCGACGGTGAGTGGTCGCTGCGCAGAATCTCGCCCTTTTCGTAGCGGTGGTGAATGAAGATGGGGACGCCGACGGCGAGTAGCCAGAGCACGTATTCTTCGTGGGCGTCGTTAGCCCAGAGGCCGAGGTATCGTTCGTCCGCTAACGGGTACGGTTGGCCGCGGAGGGCGTCCAAGTCCATGGGTACGCGCTTCAGGGCGAGGGCCATCGAGATCCAGGCGTCCTTGCCGCGCAAGATCCTCTGCACGATGGCGGCGTGGTCGACGGCGTCTTCATACGCGGTCAAGGACTCCAGTTCCTCCATCATCGGACGGTTAGCGGGGATCTTGGGGCGTGTGATCCAGTCCGATTCTGCGAGGTCCATCTCGCTCCGAATCTTCACCATCCGGCGTTCGAGACGCTCATCCGCACGGCGTAGGTTCTCGACGAAGTCCGGGGCGACGCATGGAACACCATCGGCCCCCACTTTCCAGATGGCATGCACGGGCGTCACAAGACAACGTCCCAAGGGGTCTGATCTCCAGGTGTGCGCGTGTCGTACGAAGGGCGTCCAAGGGGAGTTGGCCTCCGCGTCGTATTGGGGGGAGACAAACGCGTCGAAGGGGCCCCAATGTCCGTCCCAGCGGCGCTGCTGGAAAAGCAGCGCCGGAGCGTCGAAATCATCCGCTTCGAAGCCCGGGAGGTATGCGTGCTGAAGGGAGTTGGGCGACCACAGTTCCCGTATAGCCTTAGGGCTTTCGACGTCCCGCCTGTTGTATCGCAAGACGTCGAGCAGCTCGAATCGCATTCCCTCGACAGTCACGGGCTCTTCCTCGTAGCCGTGCCAGCAATTAACTCGGGAGGTGGAGTAGACGCGGGTGTCGGCGGGCTTGCGGACGAGGATCTCAGCGCTGCTTGACGCTGCTGCTGTAGATCCCCCACTGGAAGAGAATGGGTGGCGCTCAGTGCTGGCCGTGGGGCCTGCTGCTGGAACGCCGCTCTCGAGGCTGTTGACGGCTGTGGCGGGCATCTTCGCGGTGGAGTAACGGCGAGGCAAGAGGGCGAAGGAGGCGGGTAGAGGAAATGGAAGAGGGCGGAAAGTGGAAGAATGATGGAGACAATCCAAAAAGATGTGGGAAAAACCTTGAACCGCGATCACGTGTTTAATCGATCATGCTTCACGCGAGGCGATGCATGCAGAGGTATTCGCGTCGCAGCGTTGGAGCGTTGCGCAGATCCGTCTCGGATACCCAGGAGTCTTCCGAGGGCTCGAACCCTTGCCAACGAACTAGGTACATCCGTTCTTGACCTCGGCTCTTCGACAAAGTCTTATGGCCTAATATGGCCTCCACGACGTACTCTTCTGAGGGCACCAGGTAGTCCCGAGTTGAAGGGAGTTTTGAACGTTCTCCGAATTCCTCCTTAGACATGTGGTACTTCTGTAGATGCTCTAGGTTGATGACCGGGGGCATAGGGTAGATGTCAGGAAGGCGAAGGCGGTATACCATCGGATTGATTTTTTCGAGTACTTCAAACGGGCCGATGGTACGTTGTATGAGTTTCTACGTTGTATGAGTTTCCTGCCCGTTCCTTCCACGTCCACTAAGGCTAGAGTGTGCGGGTTGACTAACACAAAGTCGCCGGGCTCGATGCTCTCCACTGGGCGGCGCCCCTTATTGTAAGTGCGCGCTTGTCGCTCCTGCACGAGGGCTATGGAGTCCCGAGCATTTTTGCGATGCAGCTCCAAGGCTTCTAGAAAGGTTTCTCCTTTCTTGCTCGGCAGGAAGGGTCGCTTGACGGGATCGTTCTGAGGAACTAACAATCCCACCGCGCCCCTAGGCTGGTATCCCATCAGGAGGAAGTCCGGCGTGTATCCAGTGGAAGAATGGACCGCAGAGTTGTAGGCATGGCCGATTTCTCCGAGCCAGTTGGACCAGGAAGTGCGGTCTGTAGCGACGTAGGCGCGTAGCATTTGCTCAATCGTTGCGTTAAGGACCTCCATCTGGCCGTCCGTTTGCGGATGGTGAGCCGACGACATAGCCATGGTCGACCCGTACATGTTGACGACTGACTTCCAGAATGCCGTCGACCAACGCTTGTCGCAGTCGCTGATGATGCGGTTAGGGAACCCGTAGACGTTAACCACGCGGTCCACGAAGATCTTCGCGAAACCCTCCTGCAACAATTGAGTGTAGGTCGGGACGAGGATAGCATACTTGGTAAGCTTGTCCACGATTACGAGGATCGCGGTGAATTTCTCCTTCCCAGAAGGCAGCAGGCCCGTTATGAGATCCATCGAGACGGTTGAAAAAGGCCTGGCCGGGATATGAGCAGGGCGTAGTCCTCCCATTCTTTTCCTATGGTCGGTTTTCGTCTTCTGGCACACGTCGCAGGTGCAGCAGTATTCATCCGAGTCCTTGCGCATCGAAGGCCAGAAGAAGAGTTCCTTCAGACGCACTAGGAAGCGAGAGGAGCCTGCGTGCACGCTCTCTCGAGGGGATTCGTGAATCCATTTGAGGATGAAGTTACGCTTGTTCTTTGGGACGCATAACCGGGCGTTCCAGTCCGCATCGAGGAAGTACAGGAGGCCGTTTTCCGCCTTCTGGAATCTGGACAGCGTCAACTCCTTCTCCGGATCTGGGATGTCCTGAGCGTAGTGATTCCGGAAGTAGGGATCTGTCTTGTAACCCACTACGAATTCCTTGATCTCCTTCTGATCGATAGAAAGGAGAAGATGAGCCCGGTGTTCTACTTCCTCTTCTTTCTCTCTGACTCCTACCGGATACGTCCAATGGTCGCCCTCTGGGAACGGAAGCGCCGACGATACGCTACCGTCATTTCCTTCCATGGACCAATGAGAATGGGGAGGGGGAGCTGCATCGAGATCTTCATCTCCGCGCTCCTCCCTTCCGTCAGGCACAGCGGCTACGAGACCGTGGTCTCCGCGCTCTCCTGTCTCTGTCCTTAGCGAACCTTCTTCCTTCCTCGTCTGGCTCCGCGTAGCTACGAACGCGTACTTCTCTACCGCCTCCTCCCACCAGCAGATGGCGAAAGCAGCTTTCTTTGCGAATGAGGGACGGTCTTCCGCCTGTTGCGCGATTTCCTGCTTGCCTGGCTCCGGAACGATAGGCACGATCCTGTCGCGAGTAGGCGAATTGTGCGGCGGGACTCGTGGAAGACGCGATAACGGGTCCACGTTAGAGTGGATCCTCCCGGGTCTATGTATAATTCTTAGACCCGGATACGCTGCGAAGATGGCCCCCCACGCCGCAAGACGCCTATTCGCATTCTCGTAGACACGAGCCCATTGCAGCGCAGCGTGATCAGTTACTAGAATCACGGTCTCGCCTTCGATGAAAGGCTGGAATTTAACGAGAGCTTCTTTCGCGCCTAGCGCTTCACGTTCCGTGGCAGAGTAGTTCCTTTCCGCACCCTTCAGCGTGCGACTCCAATACCCGATGACTTGCTCGACGTGCACGATCGTGTCGTCAAGAGTAGTGCCCCACTCATCATGTCCGTTCGGGCATTCTTCAACCTCTTTCATCAATGACGTGAACAATTTAGGAACCGGTTTCCCTGCGTCCCACGCGGTCTTCAATCTCTCGTACACAGGCGTTCCGGCGAGGTCGCGGACCTGGATGGGTTACACTTGCTGGAGGCTCGCTCCTAGAGCGTAGTCGGAGGCGTCGGTGTATAAGCGGTAGGGGCATCCTCTGATTGGATGTCCCAGAACGGGGGCTGCAGCGAGAGCATCCTTCGCTTGCTGGAAAGCGATATCATGCTCCGCGCGCCACTCCCACTTCACTCCCTTTTGCAACAAGGAGAACAGCGGTTTCGATATGAAGGCGTAATAAGGGATGTACGACGAGAAGTACACCACCATGCCCAGGAACTTCTGAAGTTCGTTAACGGATGTCGGACGCGCCAATTCTTGTATGGCTGCAACCTTCTCCTCGTGGGTGGACAACCCGAGTCGGGAGACCTTCTGCCCAAGCAGTAGTATCGAGGCATAACCGACGAAGCATTTCTTCGGTTCCAACGTGATCCCTGCGCCGGCGATGGCACCCAACACCTGGTCTAAATGTACCAGATGTTCGTCCCAGGACTTCGAGAAAACCACGATGTCGTCGATATATACCAACGCGAAAAGCCAGAGGTAGGGCGACAGAACTCCTTGCATAATACGTTGGAAGATGGACGGGCCGTTACGCAGCCCAAAAGGCATTCGTCGAAATTGCCATAAGCTGTGATGCGAGCGGAAGGCAGTCTTCTCCTTGGCGTCATCTTCCATTTCCAGTTGCGTGAATCCAGCGAGGGCGTCGAACGAGGAGAGTACCTGCGAGCCCGAGAGAGCCTGAATAATCTCAGCCTGTCTGGGTATCGGGAACTCGTCTGGCACAGTTTTATCGTTGAGTTTTCTGTAGTCCACGGCCAGGCGTGGCTTCCCATTGCGGAATACCACTACACAAGGCGCTCCCCATGGGCTGACGGAAGGCTCGATAACCTCTCGTTCAATCCAGACGTCGAATTGCTTGTCGATGACCTCTCTTTTCACCGGTGACGCGTGGTACATGGGCAAGGATATAGGGTGCGTTCCAGGATAGACGTTGACTGGAGCCTTTCCGGCGACATGCCCGAGACGGCCCCCCACCCCAAAGGCAGCGGCATTTTTCCTCAGAACCGCTTCTAGTTTAGGTTTTACGTCCTTTGGAATGTCGTCGCCCAGGTTCACTAGAGCGCTTATATCCGCCCCTTCCGGGACCGGCGTAGGATCCTCAGGAACAGCGGTAGTCTTGGGTCCCCAGTTCTCTTCTTCCGCTTCCTCCTCCGGATTCGCAGTCACAGTCTCAGAGGGCTGCGCGTTTGCCAAGTCTTGGGCTCGCAGCGTCCCCTCTATGATCTTGTGCAGCGCTTCCGTGGAGGCGGCGTAGCGGTCCCATTGTTCCTGGTCCTTTGGTTTGTCCGCGTATGAGTCCGGGTCCATTAGGCGACCGACAATGTCGCCGGCACGAATGAACCACGGACGCGTTCCTGGGTTGGCGATAGGCAAGAACGGGGCATCCGACTGAATCCATGTCGTGGGAGCTGCCAGCACCGATGAGTCGTCTGTCGAGATTAGTATCTTTTCGACAATCCAGTCATCCCATCCTTCGAAAGGACCCGATATTCTCACGTTGTGGACAGAACCCGCGGCTATAAGCGCGTCTTCCGCAGCTATCACGGTGGGTACTGTTGTCCGCCCGTCGCGTCGTCCTCGGGCGCGGGCACGGTTGCCAGCTTTCGCTCGCACGAACGCCTTCGCTAGGTTGGCCTTACGAATTTCGAATCCAACGTCAATGCCGTGAGCAGAAGATGCCGGAATGTAGTGAGCGGAGGAGCCGACTCTCAACTCCGTGCGGCCCGTCGACCATCGTTGAACGCCTATCTTGTAAGACGTATGGAAATCCTCCCCTATGAGCAAGGGAACTTGCATGTCCCGGACGACGTAGGCCTCTAGGTCGAAGCTAATCACAGCACCGTCGTTGTCGACAGTGAACAGTTTCGTCCTGACATACCCGAGCACTTTGGCGCGGCCGGTAAGATGGAATAGTTTCATCTTCATGCCCTCCTTGATCTTCGGCGGGTCCGGGATGGTCTTCCAAAAGTCCTCAGACATCAAGGTAATGTCCGCGCCCGAATCACCTCTCGCTTTGACGACTGGCGCGTCCAGGGAGCCTATGCGCGCAGCGAAGTGTAAGGCTCTCGATCCCAAGGAACCGTAACCCTCGGGGTTGACACGCTTCTGTCGCGCAGTGTATACCTTAGTGCCCTTGGCGTCTACTTCGAAGGGGAGCTCCTCCACTTTCAGAGCTCGTCGTAGGGCACGCCTTTGCGAAGGAAGATTGGTGTACCGCTCAGAGGCAGGTGGGGAGTCCGAATAATCGGCATCCTTTCCCTTTCCCTTGCGGTCATTCTTAATCCTTCTGCGGTGCGCACGGTTATAGCCATACGGCGAGGCGTGAGCTGCGAGGGCTCCGGTGTGAGTAGCTTGGACAGTATGAACATGCTTAGGGCTTTCACTCGACAAAAGGGAAACGGGGTAAATTTCAGCGAGCATTACAGAGTATTCGAGGTCGCTATGATCTACTTCGGTCTGGTCTATTTCCACCCAGAGAGCGTTTGCAGAGCGCATAGTGACCCACTTTCCATACCACGGACAGTCACGTGCGAAATGGTTGCCGCTCGTGCAGATGTAGCACTCGCCATTCGGCTGGCGCTCGCTCTTGACATCGTCGCGGCGGGTAAACTGTACTCCGTCGACGGTACCGCCTTTTGGCCAATCGCGGTATTTGGGCTTCGCAGGCATCCCTGAGGATCCGCGCTGCCCATTCCTGCGGCGATTATTGTCGACCAGTTGCGCCTCGTGACTGGAGTCGTCCTCGTCGCTGTCCGAGGCATTGCGTGCTGAGCGAACTTCCGGGGGCAATGGTTCCGGTTCGTTATCCGCCGTGTCAACGGCGTTAGCGGACGCCTTCTTGCTGTGACGGAAGAAGCGAGAGGAGTTGGGTTGATTGCCCGCGAGGGCCGCCTTCACGGCTACCATCTGCTCGTGCAATTCCCAGTGGTTGATGAGTGCCTCCTTGTTCTGCGACGCCTCCCTCTGGAGTACGAAGATGCTGGGGCACGTGCGGTCGTTTAGGATCGTATTCCACTCAACCGGTTGCGTGCGAAGGATTCGATAGACCGCCACGGGTCCGTCCGCGTCGACCCCGTCGTATAAAGCTTGGTAGTGATCAATGCGGCGCTGTAAGAATTTGCCCGGATCCTCCTCAGCGTTGGCGCGACCATTCTCTCGGAAGCGCATCTCTTCGAATTCGCGAGTGCGTTCGTGGCGCCATCCATCCGTAAGGAATTGTTCGCGGATGGCATACAGCATCGTTGACCAGTCCTGGCTGAAGTATTCCTGGTCGGGGTCTGTAAGAGTACGCCACCAAGCTTCCGCAGCGCCGGTGAAGAGTATGGGCGCGGCGTTTCCTAAGCCCTTGCGCATCTTGTGTCCCATTCGAGCAAGGCGAGCCATTCTGGCGAGGTAGAGGATGGCGGTGTTGCCTCCGCCGTCCCACGTCGGTACGGAAGAGAGGCTGATCTTATGATTGACCTGCCACTCCTCGGGGTATAGCTGAAGATCTGACGCGCCCTCAGGGTTATTACCCGGGTCGTCCCTCAGATCTTGGGTGCCGCCACCTCCAGCGCTACTTCTGCCTCTGCCCCCTCCTCCGCCTCCACCTCCACCTCCGCCTCCACCTCCGCCTCCGCCTCCGCCTCCGGGCCCAGAACCGTGGCTGCTTCCTGACGGCGGGCCCCCCGCTCCCGGAGGGGGAGGGGCATTAGGTCGACCGCCGTGGGAGGAGCCGCCAGGGGAACGGTCGAATTGCGACGCGTAAGCATGGGTGGTCCAGTTTTTTGGCGGAGGCACGGTTCTAGTCGAGGAAGGGAGACCTTGAGTCTTCGATAAGATTTGCGCGCCAGCGTGTCGCGCCGCGTACCCTGGTCGCATCGTCGATGGCCCCCCAGAGGCAGCCGGGGCTCCTGGGAGGCCCGCAAACTCCGGAATACGTCCCACTCCGGGGAGGGAAGTAATGGCGTGACGCGATCGAGGCGGCGCAGCTGATATAGAGGCCGGCATGGGAATATTCAGATGCGGAGGGGCGTCTTGGTGTTGGAAGTTCCCTCCCCTCAAGTCGCAAGTAGCACTAGGCTCCGCGCCAAGAAGAGGAGAGGCCTCTCTGATAGTCGGGAGAGGCCGAGGCCCACGGGTCTTGTAGAACTGCGCCGGGAGTTGCCCTTCTAAATCCAGCTTTCTCAATCCCACATCGATGCGCTCGGGAGCGATCTGTCGAGCGGCGGCAGCGTACTCCGGGCGAGCTAACAGTTTGTAAAGCTCGGGCAGGGTCGCGCCTCGATGGAACTCCGAGCGAACCTCCGACACGGTGGAGTCCACTGAACTGATGCGCTCGTCGGAGATGGTATTGGTGAACATTTGCTGGATAGAATTCAAGTAGTTTTTTATGTGCACGTCGGCGTTGCGTAGGCGAGTTTGAAGGGTCAGAAATGCGAAGGCGATCTCCGAGCGGCTGTCGTGGCCCTCCATCAAGCGGAGAAACCGGTGTCGCGGGTCGAGCATGAATCATTGGCGGTCCGACTTGTTGAGGAATTGGGCCAGTCCGTCAAGAACTTGCTGCACAGCTAGGCAGACATGGCCGAATACCACCAGAATGTCCGCAGACACACAGAAGAGCTGGGGTTGTCCCTGTTCGCGCTCCAGTGAACGAAGGAACGCGCTTGGGTGTTGCAATGAGAGGAGGCCCGCAATTCCATCAGAAAGGGTTTCCCAAAGAAGCTCGAGGTGAGGAAAGGAGTAGCGAATGAGCACGTCCCGTAGGGCCATGGATTCCTCATGGGATCGATTCGGAAGACGGCCGTCCAGCGCTCCGAAGCGTACTAGAGGGTCGTATTGGAGGGTGCTCTCCGGATCGTAGAGTTCATGGTAACGCTCTACAGAGCTGTGCAACGGTTCTTCGAACAGGTCGAATACGGCCGCCGGACCTTTGAATAAAGGGGGGTAGTCCTTCATGACGCGAGACCTGCTCGAGGTGCTGGATATGCTTTCGTCCCAGCGCACGCTCACCGACGATCGTTGACTAACCGAACGGGCCGCGCTGAGAGGAGCGTTGAAGAGCGAAGTAAGTGACGGGGTAGGGGACGGAGACGCTCTAGTAGGTGAGACAGGTCCGGAAGCACTGCGAGCCGAGGAGCTGCGAGCAGATGGACTTCCGTTGTTTTCCGACTCTTCCAATACGGGAGCTGGAGCCCCTTTGGGGGATGGTGTCAAGGAGTCCATGGACGAAGTAGTGGACACCGTCGAGCTGTTCACGCTGGCGGGGACGACCGTCCCCTCGCTGGACGACCCCGTCTGCGTGCTCGGCGAGTTTCCCTCCGAGGCGCCAGACGCTGACACCACGTCCTTCGAGACGGTGGTGAGAGAGGAGCTAGATCCCGCTCGCTGTCCTGATCTGGCAGCCGGCGTGTCGGCCTTCTCCTTCCCTTTAGATTTAGAGGACGCGCCGCGGGCGCCCGTTTTGCGAGGAGGGGGATCGTCCTGATCCGGCACTTCGACGACAGTGGCGCGCTTGTTGTTCGTGGCCGCGCCCGAGGGAGGAGAAGGAACGTGAGGGGTGGGAGAGGGATCGGAATTCCCAGGCGTTGAGCGGCTGCGAGTGGCGAGACGGCGGACGGGTTCAGACTGAGTCGAGCTCGACATTGAAGGAGCGACAGGCGGGCTGTTGGGAACTAGAGACTCCGAAGAGAGAGAAGATAAGGAGGAAAATTACGGATGGTCGGGCCCGAAAGTTTTGCAAATAGCGGGTATCTTGCCCTATCAGCGGGCGCGCTTTGCTCCCTCGACGCATGGATAATTGTTGGAGGATCAGATCCTGCGACCGCTATGAAATTCGGCGTCGCGAAGCCCGACATCGTGATTGTCCTCCCCTGAAACGCGGCAGGCTTCCAGGAGTGAAAAAGAAGGGTGGCGCGCGTAAGAGCGGCGCCAAGAAATCGACGGCATGGAGGATAGAAGGGAGAGCATGGGGGGGAGGTAGCACGAATATTCTCCAGCCGCTGAAGCCGCGAGGCGCGTTACAGGCTTGCTCGTCCAGAGGTTCATGGAGCGAGGGTCGGAATGAATTTAGACGATGGAATAGCACGCTAGTCGCTAGTCCCTCTATTCTTGCGCGCAGGTGATAGATCCACCTGAGTAGTGCTCGGCACATTGATTAAGCCGTTTAGCGTGTGACCTCATCTGACCGCCATGAGGGCGCGGGAGGTCGCCAGCGAGCACCACGTCGTGCAATAAGTTGGGTGCAGTGCTGAGGGTAAACCCTCCGCATGAGGAAAGGGATTCTTGTGGCGACCGTTCGTCGTAAGTCGTGCTAAGAATTTTGAAGCCACGTCGCCAGTCGTACGCCGGGGCGTATTCTAGGGGAAAGACGACATAGCGGACGTCGTAGCCTAGAGGGTACGTGCGTCGTACTACTGGCCCGTCTCTTGCAGGGACTTTACATGAGTCGCCACGGTGATGCCACCATTGTGATGCGACCCACAACATCTGTGTCGTCGGGAGACTCCGCGTCCGTGCAAGACAAGGCGGTTCGAAGGGGACGCAGCGAGTAGCCCGTAGGCTCCGCGCGTCCGCCTTCTGAGGCTTCGTTGATAGCGAGGGAGCTGCCGCACGTCCTAGGACTGCGCTGCTCCCTCTGCCGTTGTAACCCTTCGGTGGGCTCACATGAAGATCCAGGGAGGCAGTTGTACGCGTGCCCTGGCGATATGGTAGCGAGGCGCCGGGGGGTTTGAATCGCACGACTCCCTGTTCAACTCATCTTTTGATACTGCTCTTTCTAGGATTGAGGCTCAAGCACCCGAACGCAAGACGCCCGGACGAGATTCCTTGCCGCCCTCAAGTGCTACCGACGCTAGCTACGACGCTTGCGAAGTTCCTTTATCCGCAGTAACGGTGGACGACTCTCCTTCCGGGCCCCCCAGTTCCGACTCTGCCAACAACGACGCCCGGGAAAACCATTTCTTTCCCAGTGTCCGGACGTTACCAGCGCGGAACGATTGGCCCTTTTGGAAAAGTGGATTCAGGACGGAAACGATCATCAGGACGCTCATTTTTCAGACGAAAACGAGATTTGTGGTGCGCCTCTTCGACTTGTGGTGCACGCACTCCACGGAGATCTTAGCCCTTATCTGGATTACCCATCTATGGCGGCCGATGCGGACGCCCGTCTCGAAATTCTTCCAGTTCTTTCACCATTTACCATGGATTTTAGGACTCCACGAGGCGCTACGACAGCATCGCCTGATCCTACCCAGTCTCCGACATCCCTTGACTTTTCACTTCCGACGCCTCCTGCGTCATCTGATGGGGCGATGAATGGTAAAACCAATACCTCTGGGACGAGTGAGGACTCAAATGAGGGATCGAGCAGCGGAAAACGGAAGAGCCCGTCAGACGAGCGGATTGGGGAATTTCAAGAAGGGCCACGGAAGCGTTTTTGTAAGTTTCAAAGTGACCTATTACGCCGAGCCGTCATTCACCACAAAGCCTATAAAGCCACAGGATTTGTTAACGAGCATGTCATTCAGCTGCTCGCTGGAGTACGACTGGGCATTCTGGAAGGCGGGCGCCGCTTGGAGGGGCTGGCTTGGCACAGGTATGGGGTTGAAACGGTACGAGCTCAGTTTGCTGCGATCGAAAACGTTTGCGCTAACGATTGTTCAACTGTGGGGTTACAGCGACACTTTCCCGTTGAATTTATACGCCACCCTCTCCTTTTCGATGTGGAGGCCGCCAAGCTGCACGCCGTCTATAGTGTGTTGCACGAACATCACCGCTATGAACTCGCCACTCTCCTACACGACGTCCTCACGATCCGTTTCAAGAACGAGTTCGCCATGTCCCACGTCCTTAATGCACACTTTCTCGAGGGACAGTACCCCGCAGCGTATCACCGCTACTGGGAACTCCTCCCAATTCCCGAATCGGCCAACTACGTCTATGATGAGTCAAGCACCTCCGACGCTTCCAATGACAAGTCTGAGTCTGGTTGGAACGCCTATGACTTGCAGTACCCTCCAAACGACGGGTGGCAGTTACTTACGGGCCAGGATCTGCATGTATCGGGGGCTGCAGATTCCGCATCTATTGCCCCTGCCGTTGCTGTTGCAGAGCGTACCCACCTTGAGGTGCCCATCATTACCCTCGACGCATCGACCATTGCCTCTGGGATGGATGTTAGCGCAGCCACGGCAGATGTTTCCGCCGCCACCACCCCCGGCGACGGCACTAGTGACGAGGTTAATAGCTATAGCAGCAGCGACAGCGCCGACCATGTTCTCTATGTACGTGGTGAACCGTACTTCTGAAGGTGGGAAACTACTTAATCCGTCCGCCGCGAAACCAATGCTAACTTATTATAGATCCCGATGCCTACGTGCGTTCGATGCTGGGCATATCTATCGAACACTGTCTTCAACCATTTCCACCCTGCTTCTGACTGAATTGTTACGATCACTACCGTTCAACACGGGTGTACGATATTTTAGTTCCGACGATGAAGGCCGACATGTGTTTTCAACAACCATAGGCGGCGTAATGGGACAGTGGGTAGTACCTTCAACGGCGTGACCCAGATGTACTGAATCCCAGCATTCGATTCAACTCGATATAACGACTGATACGCTGATTCTGATATTGCGATGTATTCAAGTAGCCTTGATCATAGTACTGAGAATTCTATCGGCTACCTTGTCCTTGATTAAATACGTGCGAGTTAAATCAACTTGTCCGGATAAAAGGAAGTTTGAAGCGGTACCGACCTGTTATGCTTACGTCCTAGCAAATGGAAAAACAGTTGCTATGCCACGGAATCTTGGGCGGCGACTACAGCACTACCTTCGAAAAGACGTTCCCAAGCTAGGGGAGGATGTCAAATACATATTTTATCCGGTTGATATTCAGGACGAAGAAGGGAACGAATATCAGGCTTTTACTATGTATAAAAGAGTTGATAAGAAGGTTCGCCCAGTCTCTACTACTTTCTCACCTGATTACGAGGTTAAGCGGCAAATACCTGAAGATCCTATGAAGACTCTGCCGGAACTGGATCCACAACCGCCGGCATTTGAACCCACTTCTCGATTAACGGCGGAACGCCTACGGTCACTAGAGATAAACAAAGATGGATTCCTTAGCCCCGAAGAAGAGCGAGTGTTCGAACGAGTAATGGAACTCAATCAAGGGGCACTCGCATTCGAAGACTCTGAAAGAGGTACTTTTAAAGACGAGTATTTCTCTCCCAATAAAATTGCGACCGTACCGCATGTTCCATGGGAATATAAAATATTCCGATTCCGCCCGGAATATTGCAGAAAGTCATTGATGTGCTCAAATTAAAAATTGAAGCTGATGTCTATGAGATGTGCCAGTCATCATACCGCTCGCGTTGGTTTTGTGTATTGAAGAAAAACGGAGAATTGCGCATTGTTCATGATCTACAACCTTTGAATAAGGTATCCGTTCGAGACACTGGAATGCTTCCTATAGTGGATGATTTTGTTGAAGGATTCGCGGGGCGACAATGTTACACAGTTTTCGACTTATATTGGGGGTTTGACGCACGAAAAATGGAGCCCGAGAGTCGTGATATGACAGCTTTCATGACGCTGTTAGGGTTACTGCGGATAACTTCAATGCCAACAGGATATACCAACTCACCGGCAGAATTTCAGAAGTGCATGGTATTCATCTTACATGATGAGATCCCGCACATAGCCAATATTTTTATTGATGATTTGCCGATCAAAGGACCGATGACGCGATATCTTGATGGAACTGGCCAACCGGAAAAACTGAGAGAGAACCCAGGAATCCGCCGATTTATCTGGGAATATGCTAAGGATGTTCATCGTATCATGCATAAAGTTAATTGCGCAGGAGGAACGTTCTCAGCAGCCAAACTTCAGTGTTGTCGCCGGGAAGCTCTGATTGTGGGACAAGTGTGCAGACCAGAAGGACGAACCCCAGACACAAAGAAAGTATCCGCCATTCTTGATTGGCCACCGCTAAAAACTCCGCAAGAAGTCCGAAGGTTTTGGGACTTTGCGGGACAGTACGCATCTGGATCTGGAACTATTCCTTGATAATCCGGCCACTTACCGAGCTTTATCGTCGAAAACAGGTATTTTTGTGGGACGAGCGGAGAGAGCAAGCGTTCGCACGAATAAAACAATTGGTGGGTAGCGCGCCAGCATTAAGACCTATTAATTATGAATCAGAAGCGCAAGCATTCTTGTCAGTAGATTCAAGTAGAGACGCAACCGGGATGATTCTATCCCAGCTTGACGAGGAAGAAAGGAGGCGACCAGCCCGATATGGTTCATTACCAATGAGCGAAAGGGAATCCCGCTATTCCCAACCAAAACTAGAACTGTTCGGGTTATATCGAGCCCTTCGGCACTGGAGGCTGTACTTAATTGGGTTAAAGAACCTCACCGTGGAGGTAGACGCCAAATATATTCAAGGACTATTAAACAATCCCGACTTGCAACCTGACGCCGCTGTGAACCGATGGATACAAGGGATATTGATGTTCCATTTTAATCTAGTTCACGTACCGGCTACAAAATTTCAAGGACCTGACACCTTATCACGAAGAGAACGAGGGAAAAACGAGGCAGCTGAAAGTGATGATGATAGTTGGTTGGACGAAATTGCGCTCGCAGTTATCGTTCCAGCTGTCGAAAAATTAACATATACAGCCGAATCCCTCCCTTCATGTTATCTTATCCGAAGGGATCAGGAGCAATTACTATATGATATTCAGCATTTTCTTAAAACCCTGGAAGCCCCTACCTTTAATGATTCACAAAAGCATAGGAGATTCATCAGTCAAGCGACACGATACATGATGCGAGGAAACCAATTTCTGAGACGAAACGTAAAAGGACCTCTGTTGGTCGTAGTAATGGAGCCGAGACGACGCATGAGTATTTTAACCCAGGCACATGATGAACTGGGGCATCGGGGAATCTGTGCCATGTGGGAAACATTAAAAATCCGGTTCTTCTGGCCAAAACTATACAACGACATTCAGCACCACATCGCATCGTGTCACAAGTGCCAGATTCGCAGCACAAAGAAATTGGAAATACCTATAACAGTATCAACACCATCTGCCTTGTTCCAGACTGTGTACATCGACATAATGATGATGCCAGAAGCACGAGGCTATAGGATGATTGTGGCTGTCCACGACGACTTATCCGGTGCTTGTGAAGCTCGAGCTCTGCAAACTAAGACTGCGAATGATTTAGCATTATTTTTCTGGGAGTGCATTTATTGCCGATATGGATGTCCTCGCAAGGTAATTACTGACAATGGGTCTGAAGTAAAAGCAGGGTTCAAGAAGTTGATGAAGAATATGGGTGTACCTCATGTCCGCATTTCGCCATACAACAAGCATGCAAGTGGTGTGGTAGAGCAAGGACATTATACACTTTGGGAAGCTCTCGTAAAGTCGTGTGGAGGGAAAATAGAGCTATGGCCCGAAAAGTTACCTGTAGCACTATTGGCGGACCGTGTGACTGTGAGCCGTGTGACGGGGTTCTCACCCTTCCAATTACTGCATGCCGCGGATCCAATATTACCTTTTGATCTAACGGAAGCAACATTATGGTAAGCGGATTTCGCTCAGGAATGACTACAGCGGAGCTACTTACCTTGCGAATTCGTCAGCTTTCAAAACACGACAGGGATGTTAAGAAAGCGTCAGAGACTCTGCGAAAAGCCCGTTTCCGTTCTAAGGCCCAATTCGAAACACAGTTCAAAAAGCGCCTACAAAAGGATGAATATAAACACGGTGAATTGGTATTGGTCAGAAACGTGGGGATAGAAATGGAAGTAAGCTCAAGAAAGAAGACTGATGATCGCTATTTTGGGCCATACAAAGTTGAGCGGAAAAATCGCGGCGGAGCTGACATTTTGAAAGAATTAGATGGCACCCCATTCCGCCACAATCCTACTGCAGCTTTTCGCCTATTACCATATATAACTCGCAACCACTGGTTTATGCGGACAGGATGGATGGAGCAAAACGGAGATAGCGATTCCGAATCAGTCGAAGAAGGCGAAGAATTGTTCGAGTCATCAGAAGAAGACTAATTAGAGAGTTTGCGCAAAAGCCGCATAAGCCGCACGCGGTTTTTTTGCATTGCGCAAAGCCGCGGGGTTGATTTAAATTACTACCTTTAAAACCAATTCAAAACTAGTATTTTGGAGTTGGAAACTGGTCTGTAATAATATGCAATGTCATGTTGACGCCTTGGTGGCCCAAGCGTGGAAAAATCAACATGTGACCGCATCGATACCGCTTTGATTTTCGCTCCAGCGAGCCACTCAGTCCTCAGGTGTCAGTTTCTACAATGACTTGCGGCAAGAGACGTGCCAAAGCCAGTCCCTCTCCGACCCGAACACGGTGCTCGACGCGTTTACAGGCTAAGAACAACAATGAAGCTCCCGAAATACATTCTGCACATGCCTCCCCCGCACGCGATGAAAGCCCACCTTGGCTGGGCATAGAAGGGAGCCATCTGCCATCGGACGACGACAGCATCCACATTAGTTACAGGGTTCACAGGCGAGATTTCCCTGTGCGGCTTTGCGCAATGCAAAAAAGCCGCGTGCGGCTTTTGCGGCTTTTGCGCAAACTCTCTATTGGGATCAACACTAAAAACAGTCATTCCAAGCTTCGATCCATTGCAGCATGGCCGGTGCAGGGTTAGTCAATTCAAATGGCGGATTTTAAAAATTCTGAAAAGGACCATATATAAAGGGGAGAGGAGCTTTTCCCCACACTGGCATTTACCCACTACCCCTCCCATACCGCTACGCCCAATCAACGAAAAACTCTCGCTGCATTTTCGCTTTACTCTAGCTCTTCGCTTCCACCTTTCGCTTTGATTATGCAAATCTGGCACCCATATGCCAATGGACGTACTAGTCGCGGCAGCCTTTACGTCCATCGCGGGTATCAGAGCGATGAAGATGTACGCCACTTCGATGACATTGAGGAGGTAGGACTTTTAAAAGCCATTGGCGATTTCATTCAGAGTACAACTATGCTCATGACTTCATGATCTTCATGACAGGATATTTGCTCCGTTACTGAGTCCATCCAAAACTGTTATGACTTCCAGAGCGCCAGCGTCGTTGGAATCCACGCTCATTATCATGACGACGAACTCGTGACGGTGTCCACTGAGGCAGAAATGCCCATCAGCGCTCCTCTGTCATTGGAGGATAATGCCATGCCACCTGAAGGGCGCGGCAACGTCTACGTTATGCCCGAAACCGTTACAGTCAATAAATCGCCTCAGGCCCCGGTGGAACACATTGTACGCACCACAGTTCCCTTCGTCTATTTCCCCGCGCCACCTCCCGAGATCGACTTCGCCGAGCAGGTCATCTCTTCTGTTAACAACTTCATTCGCCAGAAGAATCGTCGCTGGATATTGGGCAACATACTCGGAGGAGCTCCCCCACCTTTCATGACAGTTCGACCCGCCCCACCACCCTTAAAAGATGCAAAGGAAGTAGCCACCATACGCTCTGCTCGCCTTGAGACAGGCATCCTGATCCACGAGATGTACAGTACTCCGTGGAAGCCTCTTCGTGAAGGAGTAATTGTGGAATGCGTTGGGACGTTGGAGGGGGATTGGAAAGTTACAGGGTGGCAATACTGTCAAGGGAAGTATGTCATTATGCTCTGGATCTGCATGGACCTACGATATTATACTTTCGTTCGGGCTTTCCATCAGAAGGTACAATCCCCAGGGCTAGTAAAAAGAATGTGTGCGTTTGGCCAAACCGTCTCACAAGCTTTCACAAAGTTTCGTGGAGTCTCTGCCCCTTTATCGGTCCAAGTCGAAATCGATTAGTTTGTAATATAAAACAAATGTACTGGCGGCTACGAACAACGAATTTCTGAGTCTGGTCTTCTGGAAAAATGACTGAGGACAGTCAAAATATAATCTGTCCGCCGCGGATGTAACGTCAAAAATATGTTAACCAAGAAGACCAGACTCACAAATTCTCGTAAAAATAATAATAAGTAAGGAAACTGACTCATGATGACTCATACTGATTTGCATGCATAGCCTCGTGACAGGAATGAGTAGAAGTAAGTCAAAACAAGTCAGTTGGAGTCAATATACATGACTTGCTCTGGGATAGAGTCAGGATGAGTCGATCCAGGAGGGTATATAAGGAGGGCCTGAGCCGAGATTGAGCTAGCTTTTTAGCACCCCCATCACTTGTATTACATAAGAAAATAAATTTCTTTCACTTACTAATTCGCGTGCTTCACCTGCTAAGTCAAGTACAACTAGTAGTTCGAATTGCACAACCACTAAGTGAACTTGCGTTCACACCTGTTATCTGTACTGCTGCTTACGTGACCAATTTTATTGAGTCACTTAACCCAATCCAACTGAACTGATTCATCGATAAATTTCCTAGAAAGGAAATTCTTGTTGGGGATTACAAACACCTGGGGATTGTCTCGATTAACGATATATCCAGACACTCCAAGGGGAATTAATTTTCCAGAGGACAGCGGTCATAGAACCCCTGCTGCTCATCTCGAGCAGTCCACCTCGGACCGTCCATCCCGCACCGCCCCTTCCCGCCACCCTGTCCCCCTGCGTAGGCCCCACCTCACACAGTCAAGGAGCGCTCCACGCTCCCCCATCCCCATCGTCCACAAACTGGCCTCTCGCCACTCCCCCCCTCCCCGTGTCGGACCGTAGCACGATGGCCCCGCTCTCTTTGTCTGCACAAAATCTTTGTCTAAAAAGAGTCATGAACTATATATAAACGGAACCCCATTTAGTTTTTTGATGTGATTGTCAGGCACGGTTCTTGCAAGCCTCGTTTAATGGCCTCGGCCCAGTCCTGCATTCCTCATCGGCACTTTGCACACTGGGGGCAACATTCAATTTACCTGCTCCGTAAATTGTGGGAAAATCTTAAGGTAATTTTATACAATCTGAGTAATTACTGGTTATTTACCAGACCGGTAAATCTCAAGAATATTTTATACATTCTTGTGATTTGCCCCAGATTTACCATGGTGGAAAATTGTGGGAAATTTTTAAATTTTCTTGACAATCACCTGATATTTGCCAAGCCGGTAAATCTCAAATTTTCCACCTCCGTAAATTTCAATCAAATGTCATAGCCAAACATCCTGAAAAGGTAATAATTCGATGAAATCCCAGTCATCTGACCACTAGGATTTCATTTCTGACGCTTCTCAGATTCAGTACCAAATAGATCACAATACATTGAGGACTTACTATAAATGGAAACTACTACATAGATGAACATGCCGGCAGCCAAATCCGGAAGGCAACCAAGTTACCGCATCTGGATTTGGAGCTTCCTGAGCACGTGATATGTATCCCTTTCTATTAACAATGACCACGGTTACCTCTGAGCCATCTATCCAGGCGTTCATTTCCTTTCTTCGTCTCTTGGCTATTCCACACTCAGAGCTGAATGACTGGGAGGCCTATCTAAAAAGTGGTTATCTTTGGAGGACAATCCTGCACCAACGCAGAATCTTTCTGGAACGAGATGAAAATTTAGGGGCACCTCTTGAGGCAGTAAATATTTGCTGTATTTCCCTCACTGGAGATTGCTGATGGGATGACCAATAGGCCACTAGCAGTCATACACGGGCAGGACATAATGCCAGACGTGTGCTTTTCACAGAGATCTATTATCGAATCATCGATGATTTTGAGATCATCTACAATGTCGATACAGCAAATTGGGTGGTGCCAGATATAGACACACTTGCCAGATGGGATGACAGTGTGGAGTGTACAGCTGCTCTGATTCACATGAACTCCTTGGCAGTTAGCTTTTTATTGCAAACAGCAGAAAAAAATCTGCCGATGTTTGGGGCTTTGACCCCAGAAGATCAAGAGATCTTAACACGGGATATGGTGGCCTCAGGTGCCGGAGGTGCTCTTGGTCTTCAAAATTCAATCCGGAGGGCAGAGGATAAAGCGATCACCCGGTAAGTCCTTGTATTAATCTTTCATGCACAAAACAACTGAATGAACCAGATATGAGCACTTCTATTACTTGCAGCAGTCCAGATATCACAACAACCTCCAGCTCAGAAAACTGGAGAAGAATGTCGGATTGTGGGCCACTGAGAATAAAGCGCTTATGAAAATGATCAAAGAGAGGGATCAACTCAAAGAATCCCTCCAAGCTGAATTGAATGATGCTGTTGAGATACACAAAGAAGAGCAGGAATCGTTCGAGGTGGTAATTGAAAAACTGAGGAAACAGGAAGAGGAATCAGTAAATACTCTGTAAGACGCCCAATTTCTATAGAAGAGAAAAAAAAACTAACTGGATCTTGGCAGGAGGACTCTTGAAGATAAATATGAAGTAACAGCTGGGTCACTGCAGGAAACAACCTCCCTCCTTGCCCAGACAGAGCATAAACTTCAAAGTATGGAAAAATTGCATGACGACGCAAAGGTGTGCATCTTGGAACGGTAAACCTCCTTTTAAAACAAGAGTAAGGAAATGATATATTCATTTCATAGAGAAAGCGAACTCAAGAAGGAACGAGAGGAGGCAGAAGAATATGCTATGAAATGGAGAGCGGCAAGACACGTCAGTTCAAGACTTGAAGACGAAATTAAGGAAATTAAAGTACTTTCTAATGGATAACGGATCTTCCTCACTACTTGCTCTAGGACTATCAAACAAAACTTGCAGAGCTCACCGAGCTTGAAAATACATTGAATAATGTGAGGCAACAAGAAGCGAAGGACAAGGAGGACCTGAAGATACAGCTTGAGGCCGCATTATCGACAGCAGTTACAAACAAGCAGACTATAGCGCAATTAACCCAACAAGTAGAACAAGGGAAGCGGGATCTTACCCATACAGAGACCAAAGCCGCACGCTACCTGGATGAGCTTACATCTAAGGAGGATCATGTCCGAGACCTTGAAGAGGAATTGTCTAGAATAGGATCGCTAGACCAACAACCTATTGGCCTTGATCTGCAAACACAAATTCTACAGACGCAACAGGGTCAACAGGTAGTTTTAGCCACTGAATATGATTACTGCTGACCGGTTATTTTAGAATTTGAGGGAGGATCAACAGTCTGCATGGATGGAGGAGCAGAGGACAGCTCACCAAGCAGAACTTGAACAGAATGTAGCAAAACTACAATTGGAGCGTAATGATCTGAACTCGAGGATGTCGTATGTCCTTGAGTTGATGATATAGCCGCTGTTCTAACTCTGTTATATATAGATCAATGAGGGCTGACCATCTTGCAGTACAAGTGCAGTTGGTACAGAAGATGGCAGATCTCACCAATGAGCACGACTTGTGCACAGAATTGAGACAACAACTCTTAGCTCGGATTGTGACAGCGGAAAGTGCCCATGATGACTGTCAAGAACAACGGCAACAGCTGATAACCCAGATTGCAACTCTTGAGAGCCAACACACAGACTGTTTAAGAATACGAGAACAGCTGGATACTCACATTATAACCCTCAAAAATGACCACAAGAACTGTGCAGACGCACAACAACAGCTTGTGCACCAGATCACATCTCTGGAGCATTCTGTCTTGGATGCAGAGGACGCTATTCCACAAAACTGCATTGTTCTCATCTGCGCTTGTAAGTGCATTTATTGGCATTAAAACCCGGCTGAGCAATGGCTTGTACACATATAGTGACCCAAAGCATTCGTACCCTGAAAAGACGTCTTGGACAAGCCCACCAAGACAAGAACCATGCAGTTAGTACACGAGAGCAGCTTGTGCGCCAGATCACTTCTCTGGAGCATTCTGTCTTGGATGCAGAAGACGCTATTCCACAAAACTGCATTGTTCTCATCTGCGCTTGTAAGTGCATTTATTGGCATTAAAACCCGGCTGAGCAATGGTTTGTACACATACAGTGACCCAAAGCATTTGTACCCTGAAAAGACGTCTTGGACAAGCCCACCAAGACAAGAACCATGCAGTTAGTACACGAGAGCAGCTTGTGCGCCAGATCACATCTCTGGAGCATTCTGTCTTGGATGCAGAAAACGCTATTCCACAAAACTGCATTGTTCTCATCTGCGCTTGTAAGTGCATTTATTGGCATTAAAACCCGGCTGAGCAATGGCTTGTACACATACAGTGACCCAAAGCATTCGTACCCTGAAAACATGTCTTGGAAAAGCCCACCAAGACAAGAACCATGCAGAAAGTACACGAGAGCAGCAGCTCCTGCACCAGATCATATCTCTGGAGCATTCTGTCTTGGATGCAGAGGCCGCTATTCCTCAAAACTGCATTATTCTCATCTGCGCTTGTATGTGCATTTAATGGCACTAAAAACCTGCTGAGCCACCATTTGTATATAGTGACCCAAAGCATTCGTACCCTGAAAACACGTCTTGAACAAGCCCACCAAGACAAGAACCATGCAGATAGTACACGAGAGCAGCAGCTCTTGCACCAGATCACATCTCTGGAGCATTCTGTCTTGGATGCAGAGGCCGCTATTCCTCAAAACTGCATTGTTCTCATCTGCGCTTGTAAGTGCATTTAATGGCATTAAAAACCTGCTGAGCCACCGTTTGTATACAGTGACCCAAAGCATTCGCACCCTGAAAACACGTCTTGGACAAGCCTACCAAGATATCGTAGGGCACGTATCTCCTCCCGTGCTATTCTTAACCTTGACCGGTCATTGGTACAGATGGGAACGCTACACCAATGGTTTACAGGTCCAGTTGAACACTATTTGGTCGAAATGCCAAGAGTTGGAAGATGAGACACTGTACGATTTTTCTTTTCTTTGCTTTTCTTTTTTTTCTGACTGCTCATTTTAGACACATGGTAGAACAATCATGGGCAAGCCGGGCCCAGTTTGAAACTGAAAGGGCCGAGTTAAAGAACACCATTGCATCTATGGAAATTGAGAGCCAGACACAATCAGACGCTCAAGCAGCTGAGCTGGAGAACACAATTACAGGGCTGAAGGACACAATTACAGAGATGGCAGACCAAGCTTTAGAGAGCCAGGCACAATTGGAAGCTCAAAAGGCCAAGGTCAAGAACACGATAACAGCGATGAAAGAACAAGTTTTGGAGAGCCGGATACGATCAGAGGCCGAAAAAGCTAAGCTAGAGACCGCCTTAACCGAGTTACAGAGCAAGATGGCAGCAATTGGGACACTGGAGGACATCATTACACAGCTGCGAAGCAAGTTGACTGCAGTTGAACAGAGCTACAGGGATACCGCAGATGAATTCCAATGGTTCAAACTGCAAACCTCTGTAAATGAGGTGATTCCTTTGCTTTCAATCCTGGCGCCCATGATTTGAATGTGCTTTAGCGTGAAGCAGCTACATGTCAAATAAATTATCAGGAAGATATACGGCAGCTCCGAGCAAAAATACGTCAGCTTCAAGCACAACTTGAGGTCGCAGAAGTTTGTAGTTTTTGCAGCATATTTTTCATATCTTGAATTATGTTTCAAAGGATGCTGTAGAACAAAGCAGCCGGAACAGACTTGTTGGGTTAAGCGCGGTACATGCATTGGGAATGCGAGACGGCCAAGACAAGTCTAGAAGCCGAAACAACACATAGTTTAATCGGTATCCATTGCCTCATCCTCCTCCTCCTCCTCCTCTTCGTTGTTGGATGTATTTAACCACCAATGCTCATAATTCACCTTGATCTGAGTCAGATCCTTGGCAAACATCAATGAAAAATCGGGGGCGTACTCGGCTTAGGGGCATGTAATGTATTAGATCCTGCCCATTGTATTCAATGGGAGTTGGGGCGAAGTGGCATCGGACATGATGGTTCTCGATGATACCCGTGTCAATGATTTCTGCGGAACATAGCGCCCCAAATACTCTAGGGTGCACCCTATATGGATCTGGTCTATTCAAGACCGGATCTGGCTTGTATCGACTGACAATAAGATATATGCTCTTGATTTCGCGACCATCAGCAGTGGTATGCCAGTACTGAAAGATATTCTGGATTTTCCCAGGGGCAATTTCATCTGTTTCTGGAACAGTGAACATGATATGGCTGTCCTGGTCCCGTTTGAGGACATTCTTCCGAGCATATCGGACTCCATTGATGGCAATTTGATCCATTATTGAAGCACTAGCTTTCCAGTCCTCGAGAACAAAGTCCTCGTATTTTTGGCAGAGGTACTCATGGAGCAATTGACGTTCTCGTGGAGAGAGAGACTCCCATCGGGATTGAGATTCTAAATCAAAGTGATGATCCTCTGGATCAAGCATAGTAGCCAGACGAACACCTCTTGAATCCCGATTCGATACCCATTCGTAAACCTTAATGGCCTCTGAAACTTTTGCACGAATCTCAGGATTGTCAGCAAGAAGAGCCTTGAGATTTGCTGTACGTGCAGTTGATTTCATGAATGTTGCTTCCATTTCTCCTGTTTGTAACGTCAGTATGGATCCATAATTTCAGTTAGGTGATACACACCAAATTTCATATTCGTATTTTGTCGCTGGAGAAGATGGATATAGCGCTCATAGAATTGTGCGCCTCGAGAATGTTGTGGCCCAAAGTCACGGAGATTCTGGCCAATATGAAATGCAGAATGTTGGCTAGGGATAATGCTATCCTCTTTGAATAAGATCGCCACTCCATCCATGTACCTCTTGATATAATCATCATAAATAGCGGCAATATCACCATCCATTAGCCGATAGTGAGCCGCCAAGAGTGCCATTACTCCGTGGGTCAAATTGAACAACAATTCTTGTTTTCGCCCAGTTTCGTCTCGCCAGAGCCAGATGAGGGTGATTGGAAGATGAATGGTGAAAATTGTCCGCCAGTGATCAGCACTGAGCTTTCCACGCTTTGCAGTACCCCAGTTCTTTGGTGCCGTGCCAACCCAACTTGGGAGTACTGTTCGGCGCATGTCAGCCCATATTTGCTGCATTACATCTTCGCCCAAAACCGCCCCCCTGTTGTTGACAGAATCCCCAGGGGGTAGCTGCTGTTTTTCAGCTGCAATCTTGTTTATAATCAGACTAAGGAAGCCAAGAAGGAGATATGAATATACCGATGCCATTAACCGATCGTACAGCACCTCCTTTGAGCCAATAAAGGGTAGGTTTCGCGCATCACAAACATGCACGAATATGGCAAGAGGAATCCTCCCAAGACTTGCCAATTTTGTGCCACGGTAAAGCGACCCAATTAGGCTTTCACTGAGTTGTATGTGCAGCTCTGTAAAAGAGGCTGGACGCCGTTTTGCATGTAATGCAGCGATGGCTGCCAACTTTAACGTCTGAACAGACTCTTGGACTGGTTCCGGGGTGGGAAGTGTGAGAAGTTCTTCGTCTGTAATATCATTTTCGTCCATCTAAAAAATGGCAGCGTAAGTCCAAGAATATATGATTGAATAATCAATTACCCATTTTTTGATTCGTAAAACAAACCAAGCTCTCCCTTTCCCGGATATTCGCAAACCATGGTCATTGCAAATGTGGAACAGCGTAGCGAAATTCGTCCAGTCGCTTGCCAGTATTTTGGCAAGGAAATCTGGGCTGTGTCGATATGCCTGGAATAATTTCAAGACTTCGGAGGTGCGTTCCACAGTGGGTCTTCGTGGTCTTGGAACTCTGGGTTCAGAGCCATCGCCACCCACCGCCACCTCAAGATCAATCCGGAACAGATTCCTAACGTGATTGTCAATCAGTCGGAGGTCAAGAGCATGCATCGGCTCAGTAAGAACATAGCGAACTGCCTGCCAGTAAGGAAGTTCAAGGAACGGAGTAAATCGTGCGCCATGCTGCTTGGCTAGCTTTTCCTGCTCCTTTGAACTCGCTGCATTCAACCACGCGTATGCATTCCGAAGATGCTCCTCGTGACTGCGAGAGGCCCACTTTGTGGGATCAAACTCTTCGATATGCTGTATATCAATGCCGCAGCCAATACAGAACAGTCGAGAAGTTGCAGAGGTGAACCCAGCTGCAGCACGCGCAGCAAGCATGTCCGCAGCAAGTGGTATCATCATCCCTTTAGCTCGCCTGCCCATCCTGTATTTGTGTGTCCGTGTGTAGAATACGCCAGGCTCCCAAAACTCCAGAAAATCTCGGGCTGCCAGCGCCAAGAAAGGGTTGAGGCGTCCCACTGATGGACTATATGGCCCTGGGCCGGTTCCAAGATGACACATATTTTCAAACAGGTAGCGCAAATGTATTGGAAAGTTGAGAAGAATTGCCCAGAAACCAGTAGATGTAACCTGTTGCTTAGCTTGTTTGTTTTGGTAAGGATTGAATCCGTCTGTTGCAAAGCTGAAAAGATAGCGCCCTTCTCCTTCGGGCCCCTCCAGAAATGGTTTACCATCCGGTCCTTTCAGATTTTGAATTTCAGGAGAGCTCCAAATATCGCTCATGGCTCCCGCTTCAGTTACATGTGAAACTGTTTGTGGATAGGTGTCGAGAATGTCCTCAATTCCGGGACGAGAAAGGATTCGGCCCAACCAGTCCTTCAATCGTTGATGGACATAGGTGAGATGAGGTGTGCAATGAACTTTGCCCCGAATGGTTTCCTTCTTCCACAACTCCGCTCCGCAAACATCGTCTCCCTGAGTCACCCTATCCTGGCAAGTGGGGATGTCTGGATCCGGATTTTCCCTAGTAACAGGATTATCGGCATCAACGTTGTATGGCTTCAATGCCCAGCAGGATGGGCAGCACAAGTATGTTTCGGTGACAGGATCTAGATGCAGTTGTCGACAGACGGTGCGTGGATCTTTGGGGAAATTCTGGATATTGTTGTTTGGACCGCCAACTGCATTGACCACGTCACGAAGGCCTGCTAGAAGTACAGATCCTCCATTGCGTGTAACGTGGAACAGCTCGGTCATCATCGCCGTAACGACCATAGAAACTAAAACACTCGGTTCCCAACGTGATATGGGTACAAAATTGACCTCTTAATACTCAAGTTAGTGCCATGATGTGGACAACGATGTGCAATTACTCACCATTGTTGACAACAACCTGCCTTATATCCAAATGCATTCGTTGCTGATTCCAGTGAAGCCCTTTTTCAATTGAGCATCTATCAATTTCTCGCCATATCCTGTCCTCCAGATCATTCTTTGCACGACAGAGTGGGAGGATATGTGTGAGACCTAAAAGCTCCCAGAGTCGGTTTTCATGCTCCAGAAAAGGAGAGTTGACGCGGGAACCATTCTTCAAGCGATATTCCCCAGAATTTGGGATATTTTCTGTAATATGCACATATGCCCCATGCTCTGCTGGCGTATTGACAAACACAAGTGGAGTGGCGAGGGAAGTGGAAAAAAGCAGTGAACGCTGTTGAATCTCGGATGCAATGAGCTGCACTGCAGCACCTGTGTGCGGCTCCAATTCATTAGAATCAGAGACAATGGAAACAGCACGGGTTGGACGTTGGCGCTGATGGGGAGTAGAATGAGGGGGTTGCAATGGATTGGATCTATGAGGGGGCAGGCCAGGTCGGTTTGGTTGAGCTGATTGTGGATATAGATTAGATTGGCGCATAGAATTGTTATGAGGTACATGTTGAGCTCTTCTGAGCTCAGCTTGGATTTCCAATATCCTGTCATCGCGTCTGTGGTTTTGGCGCGTCGATCTAGTGATCTCTGGGTACCTATGGTGGCAATGACCGACACAGTCACACCGTGTCAAAGATCTAGACATTATGCTGCAGCTGTTGAGAGTAATATGACCTAGAAGAAAATGTTGGCATACATGGCAGTAATCAAATTGAAAAGATGAATTGGACACATCAAAACAAACAACGGTCTATATAGGAGACGGGTACAAAGAATATGCATAATGTGGCGTCAAAGTCGTGAGATCGTAGTGATATGTGAGGACACTGCCCAGTTCAACTCTATTCAAGAATGCTGCACTCCGACAGATGCCCCACGACTAGCACTGCGCCGCGCATTCAACGTGGTCCTTAGCACCCAATTTGGAACGCCATTGTCGTGAATGGTAAGCACGCGCTCCGAAATATTGGGATGGACCAAAGTCTGGCGATTCGCCCAGATATCCGTGATATCCTCCCAACTATTTTCCTTGTTATAGAGCCAGACCTGAGCATTCAGCGTGGCGGTGTGGGTGTGTATATAAAAGTCGCCAGGGCTGGGCAACACAGGAAGACGTTGAGGCGGCTCACTGAGATCGAAGTTAGAAGTAGACTGAGAGTAGTGGAATGTGCCGGATGAGCTTTGGGAGCGGAATGATCCAGGTTTGGATCTGACTTCTAACTGTCGGCCATTGTAAGAAACAGTGATGAAGTGGACATCTGGCTTCTGTTGCCCTTTACTGGATGTTGTGCTCGAGGGTTCTGTTGTCCTCGGAGTTGCAACGGAGGGGGGCTCTTTTTTGACAGAGGTCCTACTTGTGAAGGAGGCGGGTTTGTCTCTGGCGAAAAATAAATACTATTATATAAATTTAAGTCTGTTAAGACTCACTGGGAGAATTTGTAGTGGTAAAGTTGGGCTAGGATATTGCCAATTAAATCCTGGAGCTCACTTGGTGACAGAGACAGATTCTCCATTTCGAGGGTCTGCTCAACCACCATTGGCATATACTTCAGATCTCCATCAGCCCCAGCACAAATTATGTGAACGAGCTCGGTGTGATCGAGGCTGGAAACCTTTGCGAGAGCATCGGTGATCCCCTTGCGGAGCTCTGCAGCCAAAGGATTTCCCGAGAGGGTAGAGGTGACAGGGGGAGAATGCATTGTGGCCCGTCAAGGTGCACCAGATCTAAAATGTGTCAGTAATTGGAGGGTTTTTTTCTATCAGACATACATGGACGAGATAGACTCCCTAATGAGACATTTCATTATCAGTGGTTTTCATTACGGTGAATATACCAAGTTCTTACAGTTTGACATTTGGTGCCATAGTAGCTGGTTCAGGATCCTCGTAATGAACTCGGTCCTTTCCCTTTTGCTTCCCTAACTGTACTGATGGCGGGGTGGACTGGGTGGGTGCGGTGAAATCTTCCTGCATCGGAGCTGGAGGTGAAGGGAACCGATAACGGTTTGGCTTTGGCATGCTTAATACAATTTTTAACTTTTGACTGAGACACTCACATTACTATGGGCGGTGTCCTGGGGCTCCTTATGACCACTAGACGTTGCAATAAGATCCACAAAGGCAGGGGGGTTCTTCCCATAAAAGATACTGAACGGAAACATGGGAGTTTAGAATCAAGAGTCAAGGTCACATCACACCCACGCGACACTCTGAAATATGTGCATACAAAAACGGGAGTCGAAAAAAAAGCAGTGGTCTACTTGCAAACATGTACATGTACACGTCCATTGTCTTACATAGTATCAACCTCAATGAGCACTATTTCTGAACTACTGACAGGTACCTCAGTTTCGGAGACGATACCCTGAAGGAGCCCGATGAACATCCTGTATGGGATATGATTGAGAGTCATACCTGGTCAGAGATGGAATGGGTTGCTGCCATATGCATCTCTGTCTTGACAGCAGACTGAAGTACATGAGCGTCCAGAATTGACATATGGAAAGATCATACCGCAACACTTGGAGTAAACTCGATTGTCTTAGTAACAACCTCGGTGTACGTGACTGTACTAGTAATAACCTGCAACACCGGTGGCTCCAGGGAGCGAGTAAAGAGTGTGCCCAGCTTCTGCCACCCCGCGGTGATTGAAATTGGTGGGGCTAACTCTTTTATAGTGTTCCCATTTCTGAATATCAACACACCCCCGAGTGCAGTTGCTAGGGCAGATGTAACCGTCTGTAAACGTATCTGGCCGACCTCAAAACAAAATAAATTGAAGCAACAAATAAGTTGTGTAGTTGACGAACCGAGGTAAAGAAGGATTTCCTTTTGTCGCGGGCTGTCCATATAGTGAGCATGCAGTCGTCAAACTGCTCCGCAATCCCTGTGACAAGTGTATGGATGCTATGAGGTTCATCTTTATAATAGCCCTGGGGAATTATGATAAGTGTTTTAAATTGGAGAGTCTGAAATGACATACAATCGCTTGCACCAACTCATCTGCAGCCTTGTGTCAATTATTTGTCTAGTGTATAGGATCCTGCTTACCGTTGTGGTTGAGTACCTGAACTGCATCCCGTTTTCCAAGTTTAAAAATGGAGACGTTTCCTATCTTGGAACCGGATACAATAGTATTGGCTCCGATGAATGTAACGGGTAGTATCACATCCAAGATATGTTGATTGGGCTGGTTTGTAGTTGAAGCCAGTTTTTTATTGCCAACGTCATACCATTGGATCCCTGAAAACATAACTGTGGTTGCAAGAAGCCGCGAAGCGGGAGATAATGCTGATCCACCGCTGCGCATTATGTTGGTCAGCGAGGCCAGTGGGTCCAATAAGCCGATTATACCAAAGGCCCTCAATATTCAATCTCCATCGCAGGGGCATTTTAGAGTCATCCGTAGCAAATGCCCTTGAATAGTTTGGTTATCAGATGCTACGGAGAATTTTTATGTCACTTACACAACGCCCCCGTACAAGTATTGTACAAGGAGGAGCTTCTCCTTTGTATGAAAGTGCACAGCTTGCGTGATATCTTCCCCAAATCCATCGATATTTTGCGGTCTTGGCAGATTCTTTTCATCGGTCCACGATGCTGGAATATGTTAGAACTAGACTGGGACAGGTTCTGCGCTGACTCACAAATAGAAGACTGGCGTACAACCAATACCTCGTTATTAAACCCAATAGCAAGTTGTTTCCCAGTAGTGTCAAATTTTAGGCACCGGACGGTACCGGGAACAGCATGTTCAAAGACTAGATCATTCTGTTCAATAATTAGTGTCTGATGATAGATAGGTAGTGCCCGAGCTACCTTGAGTTGGATGGTATGAATGAGCCCATTTGCTAGTCCACACGACAGCACATCTGGATTGCCTGGATGCCAGGCAATTCCTCGGACAGGGGACACTGCATTATATCTTTTTTTGAAGGTCCAATTGCGGGTATTAAATACCAAAAGAAACGCATCTTCGCCCCCTGTTGCGAGGTATCGACCGTTGGTAGAGAATTCAATGGTGTTTATACTGTCGCTATGCCCCGTGAGGGTGTGGGCTTTGCGAAAGATGGGAGTTGGGGCAGTAGACATGTTAGTGGACCAAGGTTGAGATGCTCTAGATCTTGTCTTGACATACACGCGCCACATGCTATACTTATATATTATTTATGAATCACGTGCAGTCAGACACGATTCAAGCCCAGTCGGACAGTCCTACATAATGTCTCATGTGTGATCGTCAGCATATTACAAAATGAAAGAGATTCTTGGCATGAATGCAAAGTGCTCGCGCAGACTAATTATTACTCGGGAATTCACCAACATCTATTATCCTTCGGATCCAGTATCCTTTGGCGATTCGCTCTCCCTCCATCTTCCTGCCTTTCGGGATTTGGGTTCCAAGGGCCCAAACATGATCATCTGAGATGTGATTAGCATTGGATGTTTTGGACGGATAATACATACTAATCTGCATGGTTGTTAATATTGACTTGGAAGTTGAAACGACCCTTGCAATGATAACGTCGTCTGATTCACTCCACATCGATGGCACGTCGTTAGAAATGGTTTTTCGTCCAATTGTGTCATCATAAGTTCGACCAAACCCGTCGTGGATGTAGTATATGTTCCATGGTTCCGGGGAATCAAGAATGAGAGATTCAAGAAGCGGCATAGCCTTCAAGAAGTGGTGCATTGCATGCTCATTAAACTGATAATTGTGGTGATCAGCTACATTTCAGAACCTGGAATACATAGGACACACCATTGACCTTCGAAGACGTAGATTTTGGGTAACGCGGAGGACTCTGAGGGGCAAAGAAAAAGTTGAGACCATAGCAAGAATATTAAATGCCTCGTCATCAGCATCCACCATTATGTCGAGTTTTGCCAGATTTCGGGCATGTTTTATGTTATCCACCATATTTTCATCCCATGCCGATTCCAGATGAAGCCGAAGCCCAACCAGGTTGTTGGCAATAATGCCTAGGCTCGCCAGCTGTACGAGGGAGCCCTCGAAAACCTTGAGATTTGGCAGGTTCAGAGAGATGGGGTCTGGGTTTACAGCCCCCGAATCGCTAAAAGGAAAGCGGATGCGCACAGCTTCCAAGGAATTATGATTATTAAGAAATTGAGCGAGAGTCGAGGTGGTGGTGTCGGGTGGGACCCAAGAAAACGAAATGAGCCTGGGGAAGGATTGATCCAGGATAGCGACATAAGCTGTAAGAGCCGACAAGTTTGAGCTGGTGATGCCCAAAGCAAGTCGAAGCTCTTGCAGCGTGGGTTTAACAGCTGCAATGATATCGCACAAATTGGTTTGAAACCTACACCTGTTAAGCTTCACCTTGCCAATCGTAAGTGGACAAGGAACTTACACATCACTTTCCTCACACCAACGTGCCAACTGTTTCTGCCCATCTCGGATAGTGAGACTTTTGACCACTTTCGGAAGCTCTGGCTTGTCGCTCCAAATTGCGCAAAGCCGCCCAAGGTTGGTAGAGTCGATAGCAATGTGATGATGGAATATCGGAGTGGCAACCGCGTGGAATTCTTTCGACGCCACAAGGAGGTTGCGTAAGACTGACTTGTTCTTAGCCAACTTCTCAAATATGAGGTTATGCAGCTCTGGGGGAAGCCGGGGCCTAGAAAGGAGCCGCGTTTGATTTCTAGTTGTCGGCATGGTAGTTGAGAGTTCAAGCTTGAGTTAAAATTAGCACCCTCTTTGTTCTGGATCAACACAAGAATTACCCATATCTGCATTCAACCACGTGAAGTGTGTATCAGTACAGACTTCACGTGATTAACCCAAATAACGAATTTAGGGACGATGAACTTGGGTATATAGAAAGAAGCATAGAGTAATTATTTGCTTGGGAGTTCACTAACTTCCCATGACCTTTGTTTTTGCAAGCGTTCCTTTGTGGTCCCCTCCGTCTGCCTTCTTGCAATTTTTCTGGGGGTTTTCTTGGGTTATAAAAGACAAAACATAATCATCTGGGCTGTCATTAGCAAATTTGGAGGATTCGAACATCAGGAAAATCTGAAATTACATCAGAGACCATCATAGCCCAAGAAAGACATGATAGATCTCATAGCAAACCCCCGTCTATATAGAAAGGTGGGAGGGGCGGTTTGAGTTTCATAGACAACCATAATACTAGTGTCGTCTATGAAATGTCCATAGCCATAGCTCTCATAGCTCTCATAGATCTGATAGTCGCCGCGGTTGAAGCTGGTTCACGTCGCTTTAATAGCAGCTCATAGACGTCAAGGATATTAAAAGCACAATTGCAGCACAGAAAGCATTGTATATTATTCACGGTAACTACTGACTACTGGACAATGAACAGATGGTGAAATTAGCGTGAGACGTAGACGGTGCGGTGCATTAAACATGAGAATAATCTTGAATAGAGGCGTCGGGCTAAGGATTATAAACCTAGACACACAATTAGCAGGTGGCCAGGAACGTCTGAGCTAAACGGACGAACATGAACGTGATTGTACGGGGTTTATGAGGGCTGAGTAAAGACTGTGGTGGTTGCGGGACGAAGAGACCTGTGAACCTAACCCTATATTAATATACACACAACGGTGAATGGAAATGATGCGCACAATCTAAGCCGCGACGTCCGGTGCGCCCGTTGCAGTGGCGGACGCGTCGGGCTTGTCCTTGCCGGTTGCGTGTGCCTCAAGGGCTTCGAAGTCGACTCCATCCAGCTCATCCTCATCGGGTGGAGCGATGATTTCCTTGAGGTGGGGGAAGTTCGACGTCGAACTGCATGCAATGAGTTGAGATGTAGAAAATGAATAAGGACGACATACACAATCTTGGAGTACAGGCTGCGCTGGAATTGGGCGAACCACGTTGGCGACTTGACCTGTAAATTCAGCAGCGCGGCGCGGTGACGCTGGTATCTGAATGGAGTTAATGAGTAGTGAACGTGAAGAAATACATATAAACTCACTGCGAGCCAAACCCTTCTTCGGTAAATTTGATTTGAATGCGCACGCCCGTGGACCACTCGAGCAAGGAGTTCAACATCTGTATGGTTATTAGCAAGGGCCATGTATACAAGATCAACGTACCCCGCCTGTTACGATGGTCAATATGGGCACCGGAGAGTCGACGAACGCCCGGAACGTTGCGGCGCGCACCCCCTCGGACTTGTGAGTATCAAACCATTGCTTTGTCGTGACATCCTTGTAGAACGGAGCGCCGTAGGGCTGTTGGACGTCATACGTCAGCGTCTATATTGGGTTTGTTTAAGCGACGCATGGTGTGACAGATATACGGCAGAACATACTTTCAAATTAATTCCACCGTACTTGAAGATGCCCTTTTTGCCAGTGAGCCACTTGACGTGTGCAATGATCTCGGTGGGCGTGTATTCGCCGGGGATTCCGTACAGTGCGACGGCGCCCTTGCAAAGGGTCTTGATCTCACCCCGAATCTGGGACGCACCACCCCATGCCTGAAGAATTAAATTAGTCGCAGAATCGGACGGAATGAGGAACACAAACATAAGTGGTCAGTTGAGCCCGCCGCTTGCCGGATTTCTCGGCCGCAGCAAGACGCTCGACGAGCTCAGGCACATGAGAGACTGCGACGGCGTCTGACATGGCCTCCCACGCGAATTCGGTGTGATCGGAGGGGAACCCGTCCTGGGTAGCGATGCTCACGCGGACCGCCGATCTACCGACATTGGCCAAACGCACAGACGCTGGGCTGAACGATGATTGGGTTACGCGGGCGGCGCTCCTCTTGGAGGCTTTGCGTGGACCGGCAGCCCTCTTGCGCTTGACTACCGGTTCGTCCGGAACCATCTGCAAATGATTAATCAGAGTTGTAAGATTATATATGTGCTGACTGTACCTCATCGTCCTGCATGGGAGTAGGGAGCTCATCCTCGCTCGCCTCCGGATCCTCCTCATCTAAGAGGTCTGCGGTAACAGAGCCAGCATCGCTGGCATCTGAGCTCTTCTCGTCGTCCGTGGTAACACGGCTAGAGCCTTGAATGATGTGAATCAAAGATGCGCGAAGCGATAACATCGAGCACATACCAAGGAGGCCTGACAGACCTGCACTGTCGTCCTCCTTGAATGAATCCGAGGTAGGGGCACTTGAGCTTTTAGTCTTGGAAAATGCATCAGCACAGGGAGTCAGAGAAGTATGTATACATACTTTCTTTTTGGGCGGAGCTTCCTCGTCTTCTTCTTCATCAAGAAGTTCCTTGTTGCGCTTGACAAGTGCTAGCAAAAATGTGAGTCATCCCAGATCATAGAGGATCAAATGTACCCTGGGCTTTGGCCTCCACAAGCTGTTTTTCGAGTGCTTTTTGCATGGCTTTCTGCGTCGCAATGAGTTTCTCCAGTTCGGATTCTGAAGCGGCCTTTGTGGTTCTCTTCTTGGCCTGTGGCTTGGATTTGGGGGGCATGGGTATTAGAGGATTAGTGAGGTAGTTAAAGAGTGGAAGTGGGAGTGGGAGGAAGAGTGACGAAAAAAATGGTGACTATGATGGAATCAAACTCCGTATGTTTCTGATCGGGCATCTTTGGCCGTACCTTGGCGGCCTTGGCATATAAGTGGCACCATTTTATTTTGTACGAGTGGTGCCTCTACTGCTACCCACTGGTGCATTCACCTTGAATTCGATTTGAATTTATTGTTAATTTTGCTTGCGCCGCAGATCACTGACGTCGAGACATCCGCGGAAGCAATTTTGATTCCACCTGTCATGATCTGATGGACGTAACTGTCTTCCCCACTTTGATCGATAACGCGCTCTCCCAGAACATCCACGATAACCGCCAATATGTCTAGCAATGTCGACGACGACCTGTACTGTCCGGCCTGTGGGAAACAATTCCGAACCCCAGGTGGAACACAATCCCATCTCAAACAATCAAAGAACTGTGCCTGGTACCGGCGAGGGAAAAATCCCGAGGGTCGGCGTCGGACAATGAGAACACCATCACCCGACCCACCTGCTTTCGATGACGATAATACTCCAGTGGACCCCATCATCGATATTCCTGTGGAGGAGGTCATGCAGCAGTGGGAGGATGATTTATTCCAATTTATTCCAGCCGATCCTACTGCAGCGGGACCATCTTTGGGGCCGCAACTCAATCAAGCAGGGCCATCTTCGGCGCCACAGACTACCCCACAGACACGTCATTTAAGCGACGATGACGAAGGCTGTTTTATCGAGTCCCATCCCACTGCTGGTCGTGTTATTCGCATGAATGATAATCTGCATGCAAAGTGGAAACGGTCATTCGGCTTAGCACTTGATCCTGACGGGGACGTCGAGATGGGGGACCCTGATTCTTTGAATCTTTTTGCGCCCTTCGCATCTGAGCTCGATTGGCGAATAGCAGAGTGGGTTATCAAAGACGGCCCGGGGCATAAAGCCTTTGATCGTTTGCTTGAGATTCCAGGGGTGCGCTTCCTTTATTGAGCCACAAATTTAATCTGACATTCGGACAGGTTCGCGAAAAGCTTGGGTTGTCCTACAAGAACATTCGGGGGCTACATCAGATTGTGGATGGCATACCCGAGCGCGCCGAAACTTGGATGACAAAATCTCTGTCTTTTCCGGACCGTCCGGGTGAGAAACATATTATTCGATACCGTGATCCACTCGCTGCCATTCGGTCGCTCCTCGGAAATCCAGCGCATGCAAAGGACATAGTCTATGTTCCAAAGAAGGTGTTCTCGGATGCGAAGCGGGACAACCGCATTTATAACGAGATGTGGACGGGAAAATGGTGGACTGCAGTCCAAGTGAGTTTAATCCCCAATCCAACCAACATCTGTCTCATTGCGTGCAGAGTGAACTCCCCAAAGGCGCCGCACTTTCTCCAGTAATCATAGCAACGGACAAGACACAGCTTACACAGTTTTCGGGAGGGAAATCAGCGTATCCCGTCTACTTGACACTCGGAAATATTCCCAAGGCTCTCCGTCGAAAGCCATCTCAGAGTGCTTGCATTCTTCTCGGCTATTTGTCTGTCGACAAGATTTTGCGCACGGGGCTGACGAAACAGACTGTTAAAACACGCAACCAGAAGCTCTTCCATGCGTCCATGCGCCTCATCCTTCAGCCGTTGATAGAGGCTGGGAACAAGGGCATGGAGGTAGTTGGTGGAGATGGAAACATTCGTTTGGTATTCCCCATTCTTGCGTCATATGTTGCAGACTATCCAGAGCAGTGCTTGGTCGGGTGTACAAAATATGGCACCTGCCCCAAGTGTCAGCGCAGTGCCGCGGACTTGCAGAATCCGATTACGGGACCCCCTCGAACCCCGGGTTGGACCCTTGGCGTTATTCGGGATGCCGAGAAAACGGGGACCGAGAATAAATTCCACGATTATTGCATGGAGCATGAGGTCGCCGGCATTCACCGTCCATTTTGGGAGGGATTTCCTCTCACTAATCTCTCCCTTTCCCTCACACCCGACGTCTTACACCAACTTTACCAAGGAGTTTTCAAGCACCTTGTCGGGTGGTGCCAAAGTCTCATGACAGAAGCCGAGCTCGATGCACGCATTCGCTCTCTCCCACCTGCCTTTGGGGTGCGCCACTTTCCGAAAGGAATTTCGTTGCTATCACAAGTCTCAGGAATGGAACGGAAAGCGATGGCCCGCATCTTACTTGGCTGCCTCGTTGGGAAACTTCCCACGAAAGGCATTAGAGCTTGTCGCGCGATCCTCGACTTTATTTATCTCGCTCAGTACAGCACCCATGACGAGGGGACGTTATCTTCCATGCGATCCGCCCTCAAGGTCTACCACGCCGACAGGGATTACTTTATCACCACAACCGTCCGCGAGGATTTTAATATTCCTAAATTCCATTCCCTCCTTCACTACGTTGAATCCATCGAATTCTTTGGCACCACAGACAATTACAACACAGAAATGTTTGAACGCCTTCATATCGACTTCGCTAAAAATGGCTGGCGGGCATCCAATCGCCGCGACGAATTTCCCCAGATGATAACTTGGCTGGGCCGCCAAGAAAAGATCTCTTCATTTTCCACTTACCTGGCTTGGTTAAAATCGACACGGAAACCGGCACCCCTGCCTGTTGTCCGCACTTTCACGGGCCAGGCTATCCAACTCGCCAAGAAACCACAATCCCCCCGCCAGCTTCTCACTACCATCGAACTTAATCACTCCACCGATTCATTTACTCATACTCTAAAGGAATTCCTCAATAATAACTCAATAAGACCGACTCAGCTTCGCTCCGCCACTCTTCCTTTCTCCAGGCTTGATGTGTACCACAACTTCAAGTTTGAGCCCTCCTCCCTCGATCCCGGTGCCGATGCAGACGAAAATAATCCGGAGAACTTCCAAACGGTCACCGCTCGGCCGCGATCCGAGGACCGCACATCACCTGCTCGGTTTGACACTGTTATAGCACGCATTAATTCAACCGCCGAGGCAACCGGACTCTCGGGTAAGTCATCTCCGTGTTCAACATCTCCGCAACTGACGTCGCAAATAAAGGTACACGCATCGGCCGTGTCAAGGTTCTTTTCAGACTCCCAGACAAGTTCGATGACGCCACGCCCACACCGTCCCAGTGGCCCAAGACCTGTATGGCTTATGTCGAGTGGTTCACAAGTTTTAAACCCCGGCACGAGGTCAACCATGAGATGTATTCCATCACTGTCCCGCCTCGACGCGCGAACGGATTCTGCAATGCGTCTATCATCCCCCTCACCGACATTCGTCAAACATGCCAGCTTTTCCCGAACTTTGGTCATGGTGATGTCAACCCCGAGTGGACGTCGGACAATGTGTTAGATGAGTGCCGCACCTTCTTTGTTAATAACTGGGCGAGTCTATATGCGTACCAGTCAATTTGGTAACTTAATTCTCAACTATACTCTATGACATTACCCATAGACACATATAATCCTGATATAATTTCAGAGACACACAGAGTCGGTGTCCACATATGTAGACATTTATAATCGGAGCATTTAATGTATAGACCATAGTAGTGTATCATAGACCTCCGTAGTCCGCCCGGCCACTGAATAGACCGCCAGAGACCACCAGAGACCATCCGAGTCCCCGAAAGCTACCCCTTGTACTTCATAGTATTTCAGATTTTCCTGATGAAGGGATGATACATGCATCTTTGCAATCTGGCCAATACTGGAACTAGATTATCCGACTTGGTTCTAAGATTCAACACCGAAAACAGTACGTCCAGTACGCAGGAACCTTGTCTTTGGAAACAATTATATCAATGAGACTGAGAAATTTCGCAAACATGGGATGGACGCTGGTCGGCAGAGCTGGATTGTGCATGATACGCATATAAACGAGGACCGCGTGAGTCAGTTGAGGCAAGGTCAGCTCGTTTCGAGTATGGTGGAAGAGATCCGCGAGAGCACTGTAGAAGTGCGAGCTGTCGAAAAACGCCTAAGTATGTCGAATACGGGAGGGAAAAAAGAGGACACCCTTCCTTTCCTGTAACATCCGTCCCCAAAAGAATGCGTTCATCGAAAAGCTTGTCTATGTGAGGAATGATCGCACGCCGGTGGGCACCACCCGGATCTTGGACTGAAAACACGCGTCTAGAGCAATGTTAGAGCAAGCTGTATGTGACAAAAGTACACACACATCTTCATGAATGGTTAATTGAGCTCGTATGAATGCCACTAGGCCACAGGACTTGGGGTTCAGCAAGAGATAGACCTACATGTCAAATTGGCCAGTTTCGTGAAAAAGCGCATTCAGTGCCGCAATACTGACCATTGTGCAGCCGACGAAGCGTCAATTGAGTGCCCAGAGATCTAATTCGGAAGTCTGATGAAGAAATAGCACGAGTTCAAGCGTCCCGAGCTCACCATTTAAAGTCGGCGCTCGAGGTCACCGTGACTCGGACTCTGTCACTGGGTCGGACTTGCACATTTCTGTAGAGTATTCAAGGACAAAGAGTGAAACCGGAGCGAATTGAATACCTCTAACGGACAGAATACAAATACTTTCCTCAATTTCATCCCCGAGATCTCAACGAGTTCTGTGAGTCATCCTCCAAAATGTTCAACTATAAGAGAACTCACTTTGATGGTAAAATATGCATCATTATGTCGTATATCTTGAACGTTTGAATCCGAAGGTAGCGTGCCTGAGGTTCAATCGGGGTGAAGTAGGTGAACTAGACGTTAAACATCAGACTGAGTGAGCGCAGCTGAGTAAGACTTACCTTGAGTTCGAGCGTACACACTAAAGACAAGTCAATCAATAACTGCTCGACCGACTGAAACCACAGTCGACATACGAAGATAATCTCCCATTGAGGATATACTACTACCTTGAACTGATTGAAGTTATTGAAGCTGAACTTGGAACCTGGACTTGGGTTGAATGAGAATATTTGATAACAGACATACCTGGGGTCGAGCTCCAAGTGAAATCAGAGGACGAAACCTGATGGAAATCAATTCTAGTCAGTCAGAGAACATAGATACCAAAAACACTGACCAATACATCCCTGGAGTCAGACGAGCAGAGTCTCGGCCCTTAAATCGAACGGTTCCGCGATGCCGAGCGGATGGCCGTAGATTCGGCCTCCGTCGTACTGGAATTAAACTGTAGTCATAGAGCCGATAGCTAACGCAACGGCACGTACCTCCAATCAATCGGCCATGGTTTCGGCCTTTCGTGCGTCCTGCGATGCCGAGTAGCGCTGGTGCTCTCGGCGAGAGTGACCTGCTTAGCGGGATGTATCGGCAAAGTTTCGGATTCAGCGCAGAGGTTCGGGGAGCGGGCTGGACGACAACAAAGGTAAGTGAATGTAGTTGAATAAAATAACTGGGTCAGACGCACATATGGCGTCACAAATTTGAACCGCGCACGGTATTTGAGCATAGTTGCGGCCTTCAAAATCGCGCGAAGCAAGTTCAATTTAAAGTCTGCGAATAATTAGTCGATGTCAGTTTGAATTCAGTGGTTAGGATATGTATGAGGGACTAGCGCTCGATCCAGTCCATGTTGTGCACGGCATCATTAACCGACTTGATATTGGCGACGTTCGCATTCGAGTGCTTCCCCCAGCCAAGGACCACCATCCCCTTGCCATCGCCCACGATCGTGACGGAGACGTGGCGATCTTTGTTGCCTTTGGACGTCTGCCATCTCGCTATGCGCGAGACGACGGGGATCTGGATGAGCCCCTCTAATTGAGTCTTGGAGATGGGGATGTTGGCTTCCGCGGTTTCGCTGACTTGCTCCGGGTCGTCCGATTTGGTGTACTCGATGTCGGGGTTCTTGAAATCGAACCCATCGGCCTCGAGCGCCTCGTTGAAGATCGAATGGTGGTTGCGGACGACGACCCTGTTGTGGAAAGGGCTGTCTTTGGTTGGCGGGAGTTCGAGGACTTCGCGCGAGTCCAAGAGCGGGTCGCGAGTCATGAGGTTTGGCTAGGGCTCGCATCTGGCGGCTTGCTCAGCTTGCACTGCGTTGAGGTATCAGCAAGTCGCTAGGAAGCGTGAAAAATTATGAGGCTTACCCCGGGCCTGCTCTTCTTTCTCTTTCGCGATCGATGCTAATGCAAGCGTCCAGACATGTATATATCAACGGACAAGATACGTACCGATTTCTTCCTCTTCCTCTTTTAGCTGAGAGGGGCTTTCATCATCAGGGTTGGGGAGGAGTTGTTTAAAGATATCGAGCCGTCGGATTCGCGGAGCCGCGACTCTGTCCGGTACCCCAAGCGTACATCTTCGTACTTGGCAAATATGGCGGCGATGGCGTTGAAGATGGTCATGTCCTCATTGAGTACCGGGGTTACAATGCTGTCCAGGAGACTGAACAGCTCCTCCCGATCTGCTAGACTCGTACGGCTCTTGATGGCATACTGCACATCGCAGTTGCGCAGGTGCCGCGCAATTCATCTACCGGGGTGTCTTGGTAATAATAACTATTATTATCTTGAGAAAAAAAACCGTAAGTGGAAGAGAATGGCGAAAGAAAATACGGGCCTACTATGGGAGGGTGGCGCGAACATTTCATCAAAAAAACTGAGCCTGCTCTTCGCCCTTCGGTCCATCCTGGGTTGAACATGACCGCGCTAAGTGCGGGTACAAGCACGTAACAGGAAAAACATACCCATCGTAGCTAAATACTCAGCTTTCTCCTTGGTTTTCTTCTCCTCAGTATTGATCCTCTTTGGATGGTTCAGAAACCATTGGACGTGGACGTTTAGTACGGAGAGCGGGCCGTCGTATGTGGCCAGGTTGTTTTCTATCCGCTCGAACTTCGCCTTGTCTTCTTTGACGGACAGCACGAGCTGCGCGAGCCGCCACGCGACCTCCCTGGCGGGGCGGCTTTCCGTGCCGAGGTTTTCGAGCCTCTCCTCGAAAACGGGGTCGTCGACTCGAGGGTAAGCGACGTCCAACGCATCATCCGCCATCCTCTCCAACGTGTCGGGGCGCATCTTCATGTCCAGCAATGCCTGAATGAATTTCGGGTCCGTGGGCTCTATTTCTTCGAGGGCCGCCAGCATCTTGCCGTACTTCTCGCCTACAACGTTGTATGGGCTGCCAGTGTCCTCCACGGTGTCGGGCGCGTTCGGGTCTGCGATGTCTATAGAAGACTGCGCGACAAGCTCCTTGAACATCTCAAACGGCACGGGTTCGGGTGGGGGGTTGAGCTCACCGGCTTCGGCGAGGTCTGGGGGGGGCTTGACGGCTGTTCAGGTATTCGGCGTAGAGCGATTCGGGGGAGGGTTTCTGGGAGACATGGCGGCGGAGGTTGGGAGGGGGGATGCGCCGAGTCGCCAGGAGCGTCGGCCGTCGTCCAACGAACCGGACGAGTCTGTTCATAGATTCATGCCAAGGCTGGACTTCAGATAATGATAAAAAAAACAGAGACACGCGACTGCCACGCGATCATCAACGGAGATCGTCGCCGATCTCACATCAGTGGCTGTGTGATTGACAGCGGCCTTTGTCCTCGTCGCCTGTGCCTCTGCATCTACAGCGTGCTTCGCGTCGGTCGGTGACACAGTGCGTCAATGCAAGCAAGTGGATAGATATGGTAGGTAGGTAATTGTAGTAATACAATTTCTTTTCCGCGCTCAGAGAGGGCATTATGACAGAAGCGTAACGATTTTTGAAAGTGCAAAAGATCGCGATCTCAGCGATCGTCAGTGTCATTGGCCGCAGTAGGCGCAGATGAGGATGAGGAGGGCCGTGCCCGCTCGCCGATCGCGGGCGATTGTTGAGTGGGAGGCCCGACGGGTGGCGCAGATGCTGGAGACGGCGCGGGGACGCGTGGTACATGTCGCGCGGGACGTGGGCGCGGGCCGACGGGCTTCATTTGATGAATAGCAGGAGCAGGATGGGCAGATGACGACGACGAGAGCCCCGAGCCCGCGCCGATCACGCGCGATGGCGGGGTGGGAGGCGTGGGTGGCAGGACGGACGCCGCAGACGGGGTAGGAATAGGAGGCGCGAGCGGCGAGGCGGCGAGCAGCCGGGGCCGTGGGCGAGGACCGTCGGGTGTCTGTGTAGGGCGCGGGTTCCGCGTGTATCCGGGAGGAGGGGTTTCTTGGGGGGAGTAGGACGGCGGTGGCAGAGGTGGGCCGGCCTGCACAGACGACTCAGTGAGCGCTCATCTGTGAAGCCCGAGTAGACTCACCTGCATGGGAAATATGCGTGCTAGACGAGACGATGATTTGAGGACTTCAAAGACGCGGGAATTTTGAGGTTAATTCTGATCTGATTGCACAGCGCCGCCCACTGGCACGTTTTGTAGGTGGGGTGCTGACTCATCTGCGTTCACATCCCCAGCCTCACAGGGCGAGTCGACCGCGAGCAGCACGCGTACGACGACGTCTTCCACAAATAACGAGGACATCAATTTCTGTTATCTCATTAGGCGCTTGACTGTGCGTTTCGTTCCTTGGTGTCCTCGCCCATGCCGCTGCCGACGCTGACCCTCCTCGCAGCTCTGCGCGCGCTACTGCCTCGTGTGCCACAACAAGCATGGCCGAGTTCGAGGCCCTCAAGCCGTACGTCTGCAAGTCCTTGCTGTGCGCCTACCAGCACTATGCTCACAACCGCGGTGCATCGCTCGAGGTGTGTATTTTGACTCCTTACCGCGCGCGCTCCATCGCTGACCCGCATCTACATAGACGAGATCATGCACAACCCCGAGACCGTCGACCTGCTCATCTCGCTCACGTACTCCGCAGCCACGGAGGGCGTCATCGACGAGGAGCCTCTTCCCATCCGCCTCGAGCTGCGCGCGCCACCGCCGGACAAGGTGCGCATCGAGGTCCCGCAGCCTACCCCGCACCAGATGCCACCCAGCGATTGAGACATGCGACCGAAGCGCCGCAGAATAAATCTGAGGTGGTGCATCAAATCCCGCCTCTCTCTCTCTCGCACGCATCCCGCCGTCCGAGCGCGCCGAGTTGCGTCGGTACGATGCATACGACCCCGCGCTACTCCCCTCCGAGCCCGCGCGCACGCGGCTCTGTCTGTGCATTCCGAGGCCCGCCAAGCCTCTACATCCCAAAACGGTCAGCGCGCACAAAAGGCGCGTTGCCGGCGCAATACCGACCTCTACAACGCGCACACGGCGTCGAACGCGTCCTTGGTGCAAATACGAAGCGCTCCGTGCGAGTTTAACAAGACGGGGCGTCACCATGAAGTGGCGAAGTGCCTAAAATCGAGATTAGTCGGAGATCGGAAAAAGCGGAATCAAGGCCGAGGACCGTACCGTGAGAGCGGCGCGCTGCCTCGCGGAGAATCCCTCTACATTGCGCGCAAGGTATCCGCGCGCCTCGAGGGGATTGCGATGGTTTTCATAGAGCTGTATAACAAATTGTCAAGAGATCAGTTTTCGGGAAATCCGCACTAAAGGCGGAGTACTGACCGGGGGCCCCGCTCAGCGCGGGGAAGCGCTCCAAGACATCTTGTAGAGTACAAGATCTTGTTAGCAAGAGGTCTGGATCAAATAAATGCGCCGGAAACCTACATTGAAGACATACTGTCACTAACGTGCAAAGCAGTGAGTTTGCCGAAAAGCGCCATAATGAAAGGGAAACTGACCGTACGGGCGGCGCGTTCTCCGGGAAATAGCGGCGGCGCATTGCATGAATAGCCTCCGAGTGCCATGGAGCAGGATGTCGAGGATCCAGCATGAAATAGTTGCTGGATGTAAAATCAGTAAGAGGATGAAAAAGGCCGAATATCGACGAAGGACTCACCGAAAGCGCGCAGCGTAGATGTTCCCCTTGTGCCTGTCGAGTAATAATAGATGTTAGTAAGAGGAATATCGCCGAGAAATGCACGAGGAGCTCACCGGTGAGGTCTTTTATGCCTGCGAGCTAAATGGTCAGCAACTCGAAAATTTGATATAAAAATAGTTGACTTACTTGGAGAGCCGCGGAAAGCGGGGAGAGGGTTCCGATGTATCGGGTGCGTCTCAATTCATAGCCATGGACCGATAGAGTTCGTCCTGAGAAGGCAATTGAACTACATGTAAAAGCAGTCAGTCACTGAAAAAATGCGAAAAAGTAGTGAGTTACTGACCAGCAGCGCGCAGCGGGGACGGATTTTCGGTACTTTTAGAGTACAGTCTAATGTTAGCAAAAGAAATATCAAGATAAATTTGCGGAGGAGCTCACTAGCGAGGCCTAGAAGCAAAAATAGTCAGTACCTCGAAGAACCGCGATAAATTCAAAACCCACCTTCGTGCGCGCGCGTCCTGCGATCCGAGGGCTCGGAGGCGAGTCCCTATCACGCATGAGGCCGCACGACTGATTTCCCGCTGGCCGAGGCCGCGCGCTCGAATTCCTGTGCGTTTCGAGGCACGCCGAGCTGGGGCTTCGATTAGATGCAATCCCCGCACAAAGTGGCCTCGGAACGACGTGTCTGTACATCCGGGGCCTCGGAACGACTTGAGCCACGCTCCTCAGATCTCGTGCTTCGAATTAAATGGACCTTGAGCACAAATTTCAAGAGAGGGCGAGGAGGACTTACCGGCGAGAGGTAACATTTAATAAGCATCTGATGGCTACCCGAAAAGTGCGAGAGCTTTGCACCCATGAGTCTGGGGGCCCATACGGACATTAGTGTGAGTGTATTGCATGCAGGGAGGGAGGTTCCTACCGCGCCAAGCCAGGGATTCGTTTAAATGTACCAAAAAAAGCGATTTTAGTACGAATCTAAAAAAAAGGTTAGTCGAGTACTGACAGAAGTCCAAGAGAAAACAAACATTGCGCTCCGTATGCAGTACGCTCAGAGGATCACTCCGAGAACCGTTGAACGCTCAGGCTTGAATTGAGGGCATAGTTGGTCTGGATGATAAAATGATCAGAGATACAACAATAATGGCGGGGCTTACCTAGATCGCGCGGTGGAGTTGGGCAGTAGTCGGAATTCGCTAAAACGATGGCTTCCTGTGAGAAAATCGGAGATAAATACGACGAGAATGTCTCACCTCGGAAAAACGCATTTTTTGATGCAAGTGCCTCAGAAGGACAAAGAACGGGGCGGATGCACGCTTGGAACGCCCGGAAACTGCTGAAAAAGGTCGTTAGTGGTAATTACAGTACAATCTGGCCTGGGACTTGCCAAGAATCTAGTGGGGTTGTAGAATAAATCCGAAGCATTGATTCCAGAATTAATCTGGACAATTCAGAGTCAGTAAACCTGTGACCAGAGATCTGAGTGAAATGAGTGACTACATACCCCAGTGGACATTTCGCAAAGCTCAAATCGAGCTCTTCAAGCGATAGCGCTTGAATTGACAGTTGGACATCCCTAAATATCGATATAATCAGTAAATGAAAAAGTGGTCAATACTGACATTGAACTACCTTAAAGGAGGGCGAAAAAAAAAACAAGGAACGTGACCCATTATATGGATCGCCTCCAGGAGCCTTGAGCCGAGAGGCTCTGTTCTGAGCAACGAGTTTGGCTGGATGACCCGGTCAGTATCTGAAAAAAAAGCGTAGTACCGGTAAAGTACTGACCGAGAGCGGGCCGTTGGAACGTTTCAAAGGCACATACAGGGTAACGTTTTAAGTTAAGTGAAAGAATTGGAACAAAAAAAAACGGAGACCGGGCTCACCAGAACAAGTCGGCGGCATCTTGGTAAGTAAGGCGATTGACAGAATAGCAGCACTGAAATCTTAGTATGAGTGTCATGCATGGGTTGAGGCCGAGTTCTACCGCGCCAAGCCGGGGAATCGTGTAAATGACTCTATAAAACGATTTCAGCAGGAAATCTAAAAAAGAACGTTAGTCGAGTACTCATATAAGTTCAACGGGAAAAGAACGTTGCACATCGTATACAGTACGCTCATAGGACCGCTCCGAGAGCACTTGAAGGCTCAGACTTGAATTGAGGATATGTTTAGTCTGGATGATAAATTGGTCAGACATGCAGAATCCGAGTCAGTTATGGCAGGACTTACCTACATCGCGCGAAGCAGCAGCAAGACCATGTTAGCTTTAGGTCGCATGCCGCGCTCAGAATCACCCCCGCCCCACAAGCTCGCGCGCCAGTCGTCATCTGCTGAGCAATTGCCGTGTATTAATCCTGCTCCAGCACTTCGTGTGGGATCCATCCTGTGCTCCACCCTCGCACGCGGCGCTCTCACCCACCCTGCCCAGGATCATATTGAGGGCTATGGGTGCCCGTTAGCTACAAGGACGCAAATATCCCAGGCCAATATGTACCTGGAAGAGATTTGACGTTCGTGGCCGGGACATGCCTCATAAGCTTCGTAAATATTTGTATGCCATCTTTAACAAGTCAGCTCTCACACTATTCACGACCTGGGCGTCAGCTACCTTTCTTGTAAGGATTCAAACGCTCGGCGCGTTCAGCGAATGCTACACCGCTCAGATGCATGACGTCACATCACATCGATCGTGACATCATCGGTCCAAGCGAGATATATTGGGAGAAGGGGGAACCAGCTGAGGATACGGTTTCGTTCGTCTACCGAGTAGGTCAGGATTTTGTTGGTGTTTAGATTTAAAGAAGCCATACAATGCTATAGTGAAACCCCGCGTACATTGACTGCTATTAAGATATTAGCCAGGAGAAAGAAAAAAAAACCTATAATATGAACACACCTGACGGTCAACGGTTCTACGTCGTCGTCCTCTGCAAAATCGTTTGTGGATTATCGACGATGCCTTTCCTCGTTTCTTGTATCCGTTGGACCTCGAACATGGGCATAACCCACGCGTCCATCTCCCTCTGGCTTCCGTCTAGGTTCTGAGTCTGAGGGAAGCATAGCTGACTAAGGACGTTAGCGTGGTTGTATTGCATGCAGTAATTCGTACTGCGTTCAGCCGGCGAATCTTGTAAATATCAAGAAAATTCAGCAGGAAATCTAAAAAATAACATGAGTTGAATACTGACGGAAGATACGCAGGAAATGAACGGAAAATGTAATTAGAAAGATGCTGAGAAATTAGAACTTGCGTACTTTTAATTGGACAATCGCGTCGGGGGCCTGCTGGCAGCCGGACAAAAATCGAGAACATAGTCTTGTGGCCGATGCGTCGTGAGCGCTGTTTTGAGTCGTCCCCGGGAGCAGCCTGATACTGCTTTGATCCCGGCCCTTAAAGACGCGTCCCGCCAAGGCAGGACGCGCCCGGGTACAAAAATCAATCTCTTTATATTTTTGATCGACACAGCTCTAATTACACTCAAATTATCATATACATTACTAACGTACAGAGTACAGAGTAATTGTCCACTCTATGCGAAGCTTGTCACCTCCACAGAATCCTCCCCCGGGATGCTCTCATTTCGTGCCCGACATAACGACGTCAAAGGGTAGGTTTCAATGCAGTATTTATATCGCTGGTCAGAGCGCGGGAATCTGACCTTGACCTCGAAGGGATCCTGGTCTTTAGGGTCCTTCGGCGGGATGATTTCCGCATATTCTCCGATGTGCGCCGTGTCTCCGTGCCAGTCTTCCGATATGATGACCACGCGCACCATGTGAGCCATGATGCTCTCCGTCCGGTATCGATTGCCCTTTTGCATTGTTCGGAGAGGCTTCAGATTGCACGGGCTGAGAAAGAGGCCATCAGCCCCGCCCTCCAACTGCGGCTGCAGAAAAGTCGACGTCAACTTGTCGCGCTGTAGAACCTTCTTCAGAACCACGTAGCCCACTGCTCCTCCCGCCTTTTTCATCGTTCTGGCCGTGGTGCTGAGCGGAGCCCCGCTGGAAAAATCAGCCACGACGTCAAGGCGTTTGCCTACAAGTCGCTCATCGCTCATCCAGCTTCCGTCACGCTCCGCGGCAGCCATTTGCCTCCGCCGACGGTCCCTGGGCAATTCCACAGGATCTTGCGCAGTCGGAACCCATGTTCCTTGGACCTCCGCCGGGTCTGGTTCCGGCGTCGGTGGACGATAGTGGATATCAACGCCCTGGGGAATCCAAACAGCTTCAATGACGGGCAGATTCATCCTATAGAAACCGAGTCAATACATTGTACCTGCCCGAACGACAGAAAATGCACCGAAGGTCCAGCAGATTCTCGATTGGGACCGGTACCACGGTCAAAGTTCCGTCCAGCTGGACGTGCATTGTAGCACCGCGCCAGACCTCTTTAAGCTCGCGGCCTTGCTGGCGGGCCGCCGCTATGTCGGGTTTATGGCCGCTGAATCCACGCAATGTACCACCTTTGATCATGCCGTGCCGACCTTTGTGCATCTGCTTGCGAACCACCCTGTTTGCAGTCTTTTCCTCCTTCTCGAAGCCGCGGATCAACACCGGGGTGTTTTTCCAGAAACCGCCGGTATGGATCTTTGCGGCGATGTGTGATCCGCCAAAATGGCGCTTGTCAGAACTGATGCCACAAGCTGCGGATCTTCGATGGCCATTTTTTCCAGCGACGTGTCGTTGTTGTTCGCCAGGTGCAACTGCTCGGGACGCATGAATAACAAATCGTAGGTCGGGATCACAAAGGCGTTGTCCCGCACGGCTTGGGCCTGCGGTTACGTGTATTAGAGAGAAAAAAAGGCAATAGAAAATATAATGATAATACTTACATCGTATATGTTGGCCGCGCCATCCCTCAAGGCGACGATGAAACCGGCGCGTCCTTTATATGGTCCCTGATAGACCGCCACCCAATCCCCGAGATTGAAGCACAGTGTCAGGACTTTTATTGGATACCAATGCCGATCAGCTCCTTCGATGCTCGGAGCGACTTCCACCATACCCGCTGCGGCGTCGATATTCGCAACGCGGCCGGTACTCCGGTCGGGGATAGTATGGGGGGCAAGGGGCGCGTATTTGGCGATATACACGCGATCGTACAGCTGCAAAATTCGCGGCTGGTGTAAAAGTGGTGCCGGATTGAGGATGCTTTCACAAAGAAGGAAATGTCTTCTTTGCGCCTGGTGACCGCGGTCGGGGACGGCACACGCGTTATACCATGGGCGTCGACGGTATACGACTCCAGAATGCCGGCGACGCGGAGATACTGGGGAGGGAACTTGTCCCTGTCCTTGGGCTTCGCTTTCTTCCTCTTCTCCTCGTTCAGGTCAAGGGTGCGGACGATGACAGCATAGCCAGCCTTTCCCGCATGTTCCCCATCGACGACCATAACCCTGTCGCCGTCCATTACGGCCATCATGGTCGCGCTCGCTGTCTTGGGCACAGGCGCATCGAGGAGCATGGAGCAATCGCTGTGGTGAGCATGCAGCTCGTGGGCTTTGCGAAAGAACTCCACCTCCCATTCTTCAGCGTTGACATTTTCGACGTTGATAAGACCGCGGGACGGTTGAGAGTCGAGAGAGCCGAGGACTAGAAGGCCGCATAGGATCCAATTGTCCTCATACAAGTGGTATTTGTTCCGCTTGACGATCTTGTTTGCCGGAAAATCGCGAAAGTAGAACAACTTTTGTGGGATGCGGGGTTTTTTTCTTTGTTCTTGTTGCGCATCGCCCTCATCCGACTGTTTTGCCTGAGGATCGTCGGCCTGAGGGGGCATGATGCGCGGGACGACCAAGATTTCGTCCGTGACGGTAACAACGGCGAGGTTGCCTTTATACGGGCCTCTCGTGACGCGGGCGAACACTGAGTGCTCCAATGTGTCCGGGATTATGCCTCCAATGCCAATGTGAAGGAGGGCCGGTTGGTGTGCGATGGGAATCAGTTCCTGTTTCTGGAGGCGGCCCTCAAAGCCCTGGAGTGCCCATTTTATCCAGTCGAACTTCTTTGTTGACTTCGGTCCCGGCGCGAGCTCGACATAGACACTAGTGGGATCTTGTGGCGTGATAAAGACCGAAGGGAAGTGGAGGAGCTCGGGAAAGAAGTTCTCCCGAAAGGTGATCCAGTCTGGTTCACCGGCGCCTTTTTTTTTGGGCACGAAAGACATGAGGAAGGCCTGGGCGCTCCGAGCGGTTCTGAAAAGGAAACGGAGCAGGGGGGGGTCTTCGTCGGTTGGGAGAAGAGCGATTTTCACCAAGTCCGCCTCTTTGTCCGTTCTGTTCTCCTCGGCCTGCCTGTATCGTGCCTTGAGCCACGCCGCGATTCTCTCGGGATCCTTGTTCAGCCACGGATCGGCACCTTGGTCGTCGGCGAAAGCGGCGCGCGATGGAGAGGCGATCAGACTACCCATGGGGTCGTCACCGGCGTCGTCAATGAAGGCTGAAGATCAGGTAAGCAAAAAGAACGGAAAGCGCAAAACACGCAGGTTTAATACCTTGATCGTCCTTTGTCGGTTCCTCCTCGTCCCCGGAGCCGCTATCCTCAGCGTCTAGATTGAGGAACTTGCGAATCTCGCGGGGAATGGGCAGCTGGGGCTCGTCGACTTCCTCCTCGCTGGCATAGTCGTCGTCAGCGTCAAGATCACGGATCTCGCGGGGTCCGGGCAGCTGGGGCTGATCAACTTCGTCCTCGCTGGCGTTGTCCCCGTCCTCGTCGCCGCCGCCGGACAAGAAAAGCGCTGGAGTACATTCGTAAGCCCAAGCATTTTCTAAGCAAAAAAAAAATCACGTTACCCTTTGGTCCTTCGTCTACATGCGCGCCCTCGTCATTAGGACCCAGATCATCCAGGAAGTGGGTCATCTGAGGAGGAAACGCATCAAGCGCCTCGTCGTTAGCCTCCGGATTTTCTCGCCGCGCTCTTTTGGGTGGGGGCGAGGATGAACCATGTACGCGCTGTAGATAGCGTTAATGTCATCACAAAATTTAAGCGCGATTCAGAAGTGGCATACCGAACGTCTGCGTTGGAGGGAAGGCGCACGTCTGATGGAATCTACCTTGCCGAGGCTCTGAAGAAATAAAAGTCAGTGAATATTATTATGGACAGGCAAAGGAATTAAAGGATTCATACCTCGTCCGGGACTAAGGGGCTTGGAGCGCGGCTCAAAAAAGGCTCAAACTCGATCTCGCCCGACGGTGCGCGCTGAATGAGCTGCGGGAGCGCAGCTGGGGCCGGGAAAGGCGAGACCGATGCGATGACGGCGGGTGCCGCAGCGGAGGCGGGTGTGGAGGACACCGGAGGCGCATGCTGGACGGGTGGCAGCGATTGGGTTTGACTTGAGGAAGGCGCGGGAGAGGGCAGCTGCCGCTGCACAGTGGCATGGGCGACACTGGGGGATGGCAGTGCGCGCTCGATGGCGGGTCGGGACGCAGCAGGGGTAGAACAGACTAGGGGTGCACGCTCAACTGCAGGCGCGTGCTGGATGCGGGCCGGCAATGAGGGCGTGCCCCGCCGGAGAGGGCGCTGAGAAACTGGGGGCGCAAAGTCGATCGGTGGCGCAAAGTCGACGCCCGCCGCATATATCTGGACAATAGGGCGCGTGGGGTTTCCGTAGTCGTCGACAGCGCCTTGGAGCGCGAGCAAATCCGCTTGGAATTCTTCGTCGAGGTCCATGGTGCACTACGGGCGTCGATCAGCACTGGTCGGATGACGCCGCACACTGTCTGTGTTTTTCTCCCGTTCTCCCGCTCTTTTTCTGAGAGTTGGGCTCATTCGCCTCGATTCTTATGGGAGCATTCAGTCCCCGTAGTACGCTCATTGCGTCTGCATTGTGGTCTAACTACGCTAACTACTACTTACCTGGCAGCCTTGGTGGTGGTCCGAGCCAAAAGGGAAAATAAGCGCCGGAGCAAACTCTGGCCAAACTTGATGGTGAAAAAGCGGAGGAGCCTTTCTCCGCTCGACCCCGTTTTCTCCCATCAAGTTTGGCGCGTTTGGTCAGGCGTCTGTTTGCCGGCTTGCCTTGCGACCACCATCATGTCGGTGGTCGCTGTGGCAGGGCGGCGAGCGGCTGGCGTACGGCGGTGGAAACCGGTGGGGGACGACACGCATACGGATATTGCAGGTAGTTTAGCCTTGAATAAAATCTTTTGAGGTAAGTGACCCCGGATAACGCGAAACACAAAGGAACGACTGACACGAGTGCTTCATCCGTCCAGGCGGGCCAACGGAGTGTCGAGGGCACGGAGGGAATGTTACTGTGTATCCTAGATCTAATAACAGCGGCGCTTCGAGGTCAGACCGCTTGAAATTCAAATGAGAATTTAATGACCTACCAAAAGCAATTTAGGATCGGTCAAACTGTATACAAGGCATACAAGGCGCGCTGTAGGAGGGGACCAGGCGCGCAGGTGCGCGGGATGCGCAGAGTCCGACAGACGAACAAAAAAGAACGCGGCGCCAGGTTAGTACGCATCGATTGTCACTAATGCAACGACTTAGAGGCCTGTTCTCAGCAGCAGGAACACATGGCGCGAGGGATGAATAATCGAGCTGTCGCTCTTCGTGTCATGCAAAGTTTGGAGGGGCACCGACACAGTGGAGCGAACCATTGTGTGTTATTGAGCATTTTTCTGAATTTTACCCGCTGAATTTTCTGTAGGACATCCACGCTGTCGGCGGCAACTGCGGTACCGCGGCGTGCGGCGGCTGTGCGGCGGTGGAAACCGAGCGCATAGCTAGAGGTGGGAGAGGCCACACATACGAATTCCAGGTCCCGCTAGTCAGCACCGAATAAGAGCTTTTGAGGTCAGTGACGCCGGATGACATGAAACACAAAGGACGACTGACACGAATGATTCATAGGTCCAGGCGGCGACCGCAGAAAAAGGCCGGTACTTTATATACAATCCATTCAAGGTATTCATATGTGTAAATAATTCGCTGTAGTCGCTGGATTGACACCAAGTTAGATTTCAGTCCTGTTTCTTTGTCAACTCGGAATGCCCGCAAACGATCAAATCAAGCTGTTTTAAATCTCTATCTCCTCGTGGCTATCGAAGGCGACGCAGGCAATGTATCGGAACCATTCTTCCTGATTCCCGCGGCTCTCCGAGTGAGTTCACCATTTTCATTTAAAATTTTCGAGTTGCTGACTTGTTAGCTCTTAGTGTCCCTCCCCGGTGAGTTTCTCGTGCATTTATTCGTGATTTTTGTCTCACTGGCAGCTACTAGGACTGCCCAGGCGAGGATAATGTTTCCGCTGCACGCTTTCGGTGAGTACTTCACCAATATTCCGTTTCTTTTTTTCACTCCCTGACTAATTTAGGACTCGGCCCTATTTCCTCCTAGATCTTCGACCTCCCGCTCCAGAACTCTCGGATGCAATGTACGTGATGCACCGCTGTCATTTCTCGCCGAGCGCGCCGCCCACAAGGTCAGTTTCATTCTCTTTATCAGCTTTTTCGGTAACTCACCGTTTTCGTCTCAGGCGTACCCCGGACGCGTTCGGCGCCTTGCGCGGGTTGTACGGGTCTGTATTGCACTGGTACCGCGCCTTTTGTGGGTGCAGAAACGGCTCGGTGGGTGGGGCTCGCTATGTCGCTCGGCCCCTGCTGCTGAGGCGAGAATTCGCCCGTGGGTCCTCGCGGGACGTACGCCCGATCCCGACATTCAGAAGAACAGTAACGCGCATCCTGGCGCTGCGTGTCGGCCGCACACACCTTGCTGTGCGAAATACAGCCGCCCGCCGCGCGCCCTTTCGCGATACATCTTGCGGGGCTGCTCCGGCGCCCGCTCGTCTCGCTGATTCTGTCAGCGCGAAAAGAGCCACTCGCCTCCAATTAACCCAGACGATGTCCTGCCTTGTTTGTGCAGTTTCAAAGGACTTGTTGAGATGGGCCAGGTTACGGCAACCTTCATGCAGAACCAGCGCGCGGTGACTCCAAATGAGACGCTTGGCCCTGCCTTACAAGGCGTTGCCCTCGAGTCACCGCCACAAGAAGCAGCGAGAGAGAATGTTGAGGCCATGGGGGGCTTCTGGTCGGGAATGTCGCCAGATATACAGAATACTGTGCAATAGTCCGACTTCCTATCGGCCCACGCGAAGGTCACTCGCTTCATTCGTGTTCCCTGATCGATCTACTCACCGCATTGCAGATTCTCTCCTACTTGACGTGCGTTATGCGATGGGGTGTTGACAATCAGGACGCATACGGGGACGCCCTTTTGGTCGCTACTCTACGGCTTCTTCAGGATTGCCCCATGAATGCAATTGGAACGGCGCAAGGTCCGTCCTTTCTTTTGTTTCATAATGCCAAAATACAAATCTAAGTTCACTGCAGGAGCTGACTGCCGGAGCTGATTGTGGTTTTCCGCCATCTTCTGGGCGGTGCCCACCGCCGTGCGATCATTTCTCACATAGACAAGCTGTTCGATGAACGCGTTCTTTTGGGGACGGGTGTTATTGGAAAAGAAATGTTCCAGTGGGTTTCTTTTTTGTTTTTGAAGTAATCTACATACTTATGCGTTTTTCGACAGCTCGCACATCTACAGTGCTCGCGGATATCTTCCACCATACTCGAAACGAGGTGACATGACCTCAACTGACTCACGCGGTGCTCGTTTATACGCGTATCATGCACAATCCAGCTCTGCCGACCAGCGTCCGTCCCACGTTTGCAAAAATTCTCATCAGTCTCATTGATACAGTTGTTTCCAAAGACAAGGTTCCTGCGTCCAGGATCCTCGTGTACATCCTCGACACCTGCCTTGATCGGCTCGACGCCCTCAACGTTGTGTTGGAGGAGGTTCACGCTTCCTTGGACCGTGCCAAAAACAACAAGAAGGACGACCTTTATGATTGAGAAGGCTCGTCCCTTGGGCGGAGCTGCCTTCATGCTGGAGAAACGGGAAGATGTTATTCATGTTTTGTCGATACCCCACTCGCGCTATTTCGGTTGCTTCAGATTTACGCAATCTGTTTAAAACACTGCTCCATGGATTCCGTAGTTCTGGCACTCATAGCGGACGAGCTGAAAACTGCAATCGTAAAGAATTCTTGTGCATTGTCGCTGCTGTCAAATACCTCGAATCGTGGTTGGTGCGAATGCCACTTGCGTCCCAGCTCGAAACCTTCATAGTTCATTTTGGCAACGATGAGGGCTTCCGCTTTGCTAGTGATGAACCCAGCATCGACCTCGCGCCCGGTTTGGATTCCATGACCTAACGTATTAGACTGGGTGGCCTGCGGGCCAACGTATGTCGCGGGAACCTCCGTCCAAAAGGCGGGGGAGCTGTTCGCGTGTGGCTCTGATACGCGGGAGAGCTCTGATACGCGCGAGAGTGGTTCCACATTTTTTTGCATTTGTCATTCAAATGGCAGTGTTCGGCGTGTGCTTGTGATTTCGATGACCGATCAATCATATTTTGCACTTTGCCTCCTCCCCTTCTCTCCTCCGTTGCTTTACACCCTCCTCCCCCTCCCCTCCCTCTCCTTCCTTTATTCCCCTTTCCCTTCTCTTTTCCACCTGACACAACGCACATTCGTCCGTTGTCCGCACCGGGAATCTGGTCCAGGTATGCGAGGTCGCAAGAGAAAGTCCTCCGAGGATGATGATGATGAGTATTTGCCATCACCATCTCCGCCTCCGCCTGGCCCAAAACGTATCGTTACAACGCCGAAGGGGAAGAGAACCCGGCTGACGACCCAACGCACCAACAAGAATAGTCAGCCCATTAAAAAAGGCCAACCCGCCGTACCGGTGTGTTTATATGTCATTCGGTGGTAAACTTTGGCTGATTGAGGTTACTTTTTACGCAGAAGCCGCCGAGGGTGAATGATTCTCTCTTCTTTTTTTGGCATTCCAGTATCTGAAGTAGTGCATCGGTAGCTGGACGCAAGTGCCGATGTCCCTCATCCTCGTGGGGAGATGACCTCTCCCAAACTACCATTGATACCCGGGCATGGCAACTCAGACTTAGAGCATCAGATGCTCATGTTTCTAGCGCACGCCGATGTATTCCGCATCCCACAATCTCTAGAGGAGTTGCGGGACCGCCCGAAGAATACCTTGGCAGAAAAGGCACTCGCGCAGACCAGGATAGATGCCATGGACGACGTACCGCAGGCTGTATCCTGCATCATCATTGACTGTAACGGCGTTGTGCTAATTGCCTATCTTGCATCCCGCGTTGCAGGCGCTCCACCTCCCAAATCTGGCAAAACATTTCATAGCCAAGTTAAAGAATATATGTCCCCCGTGGCTCTCCTCAAGCGCGCCAGGGTGAGCTGAGCGCCTTATTATGGTTGCAGCTGGGGCTGATATCGGACAGCCTATTGTGGAACAGTACAACAAGCGCACGTGCCGTGAGATGGAGGCTAGCAAGGATAAATATGTGTATGATGGTCTTCCGGTATGTCTGAAGCGACTTTCTTGCCGGGGGATGTCACAGGATGATATTTGCAGGCTCAGACTGTAGCCAGAACCTACGAGGCCTCCCAAGTCCTAGCTGCCCATCATCGACCAACTCTCCACCTCCGCGACGTTCGACACCGCCCTGAGGATGATTCAGATCAGTCGGACCCTCGCACAATGGCCTATACTGCTCCAGAGAATCTCCCCGCCCCCGACGACACTCATCTGGGCCCGAGGCAACAGCGCATCCTGCGAGGAAATAGACGGGCCCCAAAGCAAGCCCCCTTGGGGTGTCCAGAATCATTTCAGGGACAGCCTGACGCCGACAATGAAGATGTGGACGATAACGACCCTGATCCCGAGAACGACGACGACGACGATGACAATATATTAACGCCGCTCACATCTGATGTCGAGGCAGACGATGCTAACGCATTGGATTTCACCTATATTCCTGCAGCCCACCGGGAGGGATTAGAGAAGGAGAAGGAGTTTGTGACAGAGTTCGAAAGAGGAGAGACAAAACATGAGCGCTGTGGGGTATCGCACATGGTACACGGATGGCATCAACAGGGCACCGGCGGTGGCATAAGTTCTACTGCGCGTTCGCAATTGCTCCTATTGATGCTTTTTTTTTTTTTCAGGACTTTCTGGGGCCGTCCACTGAAATGACTGGCAAATCAGGGGCGCAAAGCATTGCAAATGCCCATTATTTTGCCGGTACCAAAGAACTCAACCGATTCATAGGCGTTGTCTTACACGCCGTATTCCCTGAGTTCTGGATGCTGTACACTAAGGCCTTTGCTGCTGGACAGGTACATCAAGACGATGAAGGACCGTACCTGGGGCGAGCAGTCGTTCACAAACTGCAAGTATATCCCCATCGCGATGGCCTCGATGCGGGACCTGGGATAGCCACTCCCTGTGGCTACTACAAAGGGGGGGCAATGCTTTTCTCAGATATTGGTGCAAAATTCCAGTAGGTCCTATGTTTCCTTCAATAGAATCATCTCATTTCATCCTGAGGTATTCCCCTGGCGATCTTTGTGCAGCCCGTTTCAATGTGCTGTACCACGCTGTCAGCCCCTGGCAGCCCACTACGGTCCCGACCGAGCTCTCAGCCAAGCAAATCACTCCGGGGCGCATTAGCACAGTCTTCTTTACCCCTGAGAAGGCACTGCTGGTACTGAAGGAGCACCTTCCCGGCTGGATGAGGCGGACTGTTGGGGGAATAACTGAAGACCCAAAAGCTGCGGAGATCCAGCAAAAGGCGGCTGCAAACAAGAGGAAGAAAGAAGCAAAATTGCTGAGACAGGAGGTGAACGAGAGGCAGAGAAAGGCGCGGCTGGCACATAAGGCGGGAGCACTCTAAATACACACTTGTATTTTGCCGTCAGTTATTCTGCTGCAAACAAGAAGAAACAGACAAAATTGCTCAGGAGGTGAATGAGAGGTAGAGATTGGACCATCGGCCAGAATGATTCCGGCATGGGCTGAAGCGGTGATTGTGTGATCCTTCGATTAGTGACACTTGATTACATAATCTTTTCACCTTGAGTCATACCACCACCGTCTCTCAATGCAGATCGGGCGCTCGGCCAAAAACGACTTTCGCCGCATGCAGGCCCTCAACTTGGACTTACGGGGCAGCAAGTATGGGCCGCCGGGACGGGGTGCACTACCAGTGTCACGTACACAGAACGTCGCCAACTACTGTTCATTGCGTGAGATTCTTATTGATGCTTCTTCCCCCGGATCTGACAAGTCCCAATAGCGCCCGAGCTGAAAACCACGATTGTGAAGGAATTCCTCTGCGTTGTCAACCTAGAGGAACTATCCAAATGGACAGCAATAGATGTTGTATTTCACCAAGTGCTCCAAGGCTTCCGCTTCCGCCATGTCAACCCCCGCACATTCCAGGAGGCTTTTGACCTCTTGGAAATATTTAGTTTCAATCAGGAAATCGCGAAAGCCGTCCGCACATTGCAGATATCAGTTAGCTTGGGCAAGCCACCTGAGAAAAACCCCTTTGATCATGACCCTCCCAATACCCCCCATGCATCCGATGATGAAACGCCAAGTAGCACAACCGGAGAGTACGACTTCGAAGATCACGCAACTCAAGCAAAAAAATTCTGGGCCCTGTGGCAAGAGCATTCTCCTTGGCTCACGAGGATACACACCCTTACCGTCTGTTTCCACCATACCGACACCAGTTTCCTGTCTAGGTGGATCCAGCATGGTCAACTAGCGACCCTGCAATCTCTGTCCAAATTACATCTGTGTCCCGTTTGGGAGGAGCATACCGGGCAGGTGAGTCTTTTGTTCCATCTCCTTTGCAGACAGTCCATCTCATTGGGCTGGAATAGTGGAGAGTGGAGGACAGGCATCCCAGTGGCCGAGACTATGGTCCATGGGACGACGAGCACTGGGCCACATCCCTTTGTCATTCTGACATCTCACACATCGAGCTTCTCATCCTGACGACCCCGGTGTACCCGTTCTGGCCCCCGACGCAGCAAGCTGTTGACAAACTACTGGAATCCTGGTTAGGCCCATTGCCGCCTTCATCGCAGCTCAAGAAGTTTATAGTCCACTGCGGCAACGACGAGGGGATGCGCTTTGCCCCTTATCATGACCATCTCGACCTACCCCCTGGCTTGAATTCGGGCAAACTAACATACCGTACTGCGTTGCCCGCCAGCCAAGATACGTCATGGGAGCTTCCAACGCTAAAGTGGAAGAGGATTGAGACGTCCAGTAGGTCATGGACCTGGCAAGAGGACATGGGCAGCTCTACTTACTGTGGCCTGGGTGAGCACAAGTATTTTGAGGGGCTATACCACCCGCAAGTGGAGCCTCCTGCATACATTTTGGGCTACGAGCAGGATTTGTTTTTTGAACGTGGTGTTTGGGGCTGATGCAGGCCACTCGTAGTCATGGGGTCTAAAACGATGGCGCTCCGGTGTATAAATTTACTGCTACTGCTATTACCACTATCTCTTTTCCCCCCTGTTGATAAATGTCTGTTTTCTCTCTCTTTTTCTGGCTCTGTCTAAGAGTTTGGGGGCTCATTGGCCTCGAACCTTATCGTATACATGCTCATAGTGTTTTGCGCTGCTGAACTATTACTCACTTGGCAGGCTTGGCGCTGCTACTTAGCGTGTTCTGAAATCTAGCTGAGTAATATTATCCTGAGTCTTCTGCTTGATCCCAAATCAATTTCAAATGATCGTTGTCAAGTGTAGAAACTGCCTGGGCGGTTATCTACCCACTGCTTTTCAAGCTCAAACCCGTACCTCCCTCTGGGCCTTCGGGCGCGTCTGTAAAGGCGCGGGAACTCCGGAGCTGGCAGTGTCCTTCGAGACCTGCTGGCGGCGTGTGTAGCGCTGGAGATTGTGGTACGGCAAGCTTGTACCTCCCTTTGGGCCTTCGGGCGTGCCTGGAAAGGCACGGGAACTCCGGAGCTAGCTGTGTCCTTCGAGACCTGCTGGCGGCGTGCGTAGCGCTGGAGATTGTTGTATGGCAAGCTTGTGCCTCCCTTTGGGCCTTCGGGCGTGCCTGGAAAGGCACGGGAACTCCGGAGCTGGCTGTGTCCTTCGAGACCTGCCGGCGGCGTGCGTAGCGCTGGAGATTGTTGTATGGCAAGCTTGCACCTCCCTTTTGTACGGCAAGCTTGTGCCTCCCTTTGGACCTTTGCCCCCGCTGCTTTTCAAGCTTAAACCTGTACCTCCCTTTGGGCCTTCGGGCGCGCCTGGAAAGGCGTGGGAACTCCGGAGCTGGCAGTGTCCTTCGAGACCTGCCGGCGGCGTGCGTAGCGCTGGAGATCGTTGTACGGCAAGCTTGCGCCTCCCTTTGGACCTTTGCCCCCACTGCTTTTCAAGCTTAAACCTGTACCTCCCTTTGGGCCTTCGGGCGTGCCTGGAAAGGTGCGGGAACTCCGGAGCTGGCGATGTCTTTTGAGACCTGCCGGCGGCGTGCATAGCGCTGGAGATTGTTGTATGGCATGCTTGCGCCTCCCTTTGGACCTTTGCCCCCGCTGCTTTTCAAGCTTAAACCTGTACCTCCCTTTGGGCCTTCAGGCGTGCCTGGAAAGGTGCGGGAACTCCGGAGCTGGCGATGTCTTTTGAGACCTGCCGGTGGCGCGCATAGCGCTGGAGATTGTTGTACGGCATGCTTGCGCCTCCCTTTGGGCCTTTGCCCCCACTGCTTTTCAAGCTTAAACCTGTATCTCCCTTTGGGCCTTCGGGCGCGCCTGGAAAGGCGTGGGAACTCCGGAGCTGGCAGTGTCCTTCGAGACCTGCCGGCGGCGTGCGTAGCGCTGGAGATTGTTGTACGGCAAGCTTGCGCCTCCCTTTGGGCCTTCGGGCGCGCCTGGAAAGGCGCGGGATCTCCGGAGCTGGCGGTGTCCTTCGAGACCTACCGGCGGCTTGCGTAGCGCTGGAGATTGTTGTACAGCAAGCTTGCTCCTCCCTTTGGGCTTCGCGCCTACTTCTTTTCAAGCTCAAACCTGTACTTCCCTTTGCCCCCACTGCTTTTCAAGCTTAAACCTGTATCTCCCTTTGGGCCTTCGGCGCGCCTGGAAAGGCGTGGGAACTCAGGAGCTGGCGGTGTCCTTCGAGACCTACCGGCGGCTTGCGTAGCGCTGGAGATTGTTGTACAGCAAGCTTGCTCCTCCCTTTGGGCTGACGCTGTCCAAGCTGTGGCACAATCTTCCATGCTTCTTTTGCTGTTTGAGGATAGCGCTCATGAAGCCCACGTCTGGCACACTGAGAGATACGTCAGATGTCGGATCCCTCTCTTATGCTGTTACCCGTGGTTTAGAGGATAACCCTTACTCTCCAGATCTTGAGCGCGCATCGTGGTTATTGTCTGCTGCTTCCAGCTCATGATCAGATACAGGGAAGATGAGTCTTCCCGCACCAAGGGCAGGTCACAGCAGCATTTAGAGGTCACGGTTTGGTGGCTGATCAACATGGAGCCGAGAGCAGGACACGGCAGGAGCAAATCGTGCGCAGGCTGCTCAATATTGTCTGTGGGAAAATCTAACTTCCAAAAAAGTCGGTATTTTTTATGTTTCATGGATTTGAAGCCGGGTCACAAAACAGATACAAAACATCTGTACTATAGAATATTATTGTACTTCTGGCCAATTAATCTTGCGTACAGAAACTATAGTGGACAATTTAAGGTACATACAACAAGAGTACAATGTGGGCCGAATGCTAGTTCATCATGTTCCATGGGGTCCACCATTGCCGTCACCTTCCAAGACACAATCTACGTCAATTAGAAAGTAAGTTTCAAATCCCCTGATAATTACCTTGTTTCTAACTATTTATAATTTCATGCTTATTAGCAAGGAAATGTTACAAAGCCCCAAGCCAAAAAAAATGATCGGTGGAGCGGAGGAAGATTTCTCCGCTATTTCACCATCATGTTTGGCACCAGTTTGGTCTCCTGTATGTTTTCAGGTTGTCATGCCACCATCATGAAGTCGGTGGCTGCTGTAGTTGCAGGTGGGTGGAAACCTAGCGCATACATGGAGAGAGAAGCATAGACAGATATTTAACCATTAAACCCTTCTGAGGTCAGTAATATGAAAAGGAAAGTGAATTAATCTGGTCATAATCAGAATACTTAGTTGTGGGTCAAACCAAGTATCCAGGGCGTGCTAGGACATTCAAAACGAAGGTTTCTTGTGTAGGGCAGATGCAATAACGGCAACATAAGGTTAGGACTCCCAGATTCAAATACAAATGACAACAGCTTGAAAAAGATATCCAGGATCGTACAAGCTCTGTACAACGCCGTTGTATGAGGGCGTCAACTTTAGCTGCAGTCAGTTTGAGGTTGTTATGTAGATATCATTTATAACAGGAAATAACTGACGAAAGAATATATGTAGGCTCTATGTGGCAAAGGCCCCACGCATTACATTTATCGGAGAGCTCCCAGGATTCCTCCATTTTCTCAATTAGGGGAGGAGGACAAGCCCTATACAAAGGGGTAATATACGACTTTAGGGGTCAGAGACCTGACCCTACCTAATCTATTCTATATGTCTTCTGCTTGGGCTGGCTCACACGCAGGCCTCACATGCTTCGGCAGATGCACATCATATGCTGCTGTCACAGTGTGACAACTCTTACTGCCTCCCCATCGATTGCGCAGTGGATGGATCCGCCTCAACCCAAATTGTTTGGGCTGCACAGCCCACTCTTACGGCGCATTGCTGTTGCAAAGCAGCGAATTTACAAGTACAAAGAACACTGTCGTCGGGGCAGGTGGCATGACTACGCCCGCCAAAGTCGGAGATATTACACGTGTTTTGCTATCATGGCGATCACACTTAGTGTCCTATACGCCAAGGTGGTCGGGAATGTACAGGCCCTTACAATAGCTGTGACCGCGTTAGATGCAATGTTTGGAGCCTTGATCGGTACGCCCCTCTATTGTAACAATTAAATTGGAGTAAAACTAATACAAGATGTATTAGTGCATCGCATGGGACAGCGTAAATCTGTACTACGACAGCCAGCCCCTCCAGAGCGGCTGCAAACAGGGCCAACAGTAAATATCACAATTCTAGGTCCATTCCCTAAACCGGTCTCGCTCAGTGCGTATAGTCAATATTTTTTGGGGACGACAAATTTATTGTCCCTCTACATCTAGATATATCACGCTGCGCTACAATAGCCCATATTGCTTTCCAACTACGACATCGGCATCTGATCCCAGATCTTACAAGAGTAAAACATCACATTCTCTTTCCCAAACGTCAATGGGCCCCTTTAAAGCCTACGGACATCTTGGATGAAGTCGGAATAAAAGATCTCTCCGTTCTTCACCTTCGCATGTCTGTCCTGGGCGGTTCTCAGCAGGAAAATAATCATCAGGGCGAGGCGGAGAATTCTCAAAGCACGAAGCGTAGCGGCCAAGACAATAATCGAGGAGAGGAGGCAGGGTTTGAACGCAAGCGGGAAAGTTCCCATAAGGACAGCAATAAAAGCTTTGACGACCTCCATTTAAATGATCGAATTACAAACTCTCCTCTTGTTGCTGAGCTTCCCTGGACGGTCGATGGAATTGGGGATGAGACGTGGCATAGCAGCTGGCTTCTAAGACAATTTCATATTCCACAGCCTATACAATTTCAGGTGAGACATCCTGCGCTTGCTATGCATTAAAATCTCATCCATGAATCAGAGTTTACTTGAAAACATCAAGCGAGTTACGGGAGACCATCTGTCTCCCAATGGCATTGCGAAAGAACAATTTGCACGTTGGTTCTTTGGCTTCGATGCCACTATAGATGTGAAAACAAGACTCTTGCCAAAATCTTTAAGCGTATTTGCGCTCCAAGTAATAAACTTTCTGACCCTGCGGCTGGAGCTTGGAATGACACCGAGAATCGGGACCAATCCACGGTGTCAATTGCCAGATGGCATACAAGGAAGGACTGCAGAGGTATGTAGAACAAACAGGTATCCCCGAGTCCTCTTCCTAATACTCTCTTATTTAGATTCTGACCCAACTGGAGGATTGGCCTTCAATTGTACAGGCAGCATGCGATGTCTTTAAAGCATCATTGGCTGTGGGGGAAAGTAAAGCAGACATACCGACACCATCTGAACACCATCCGACATGCGATCAGAATTCAGCACAGCTTTCTGCCCTCCTCTCAAACTTGGTGGAGAATTTTCGACCAAGTGCATTCGAACTTATCCTAAGAAACCTGAGGTTTGCTGCTTTTGCAATTGGCTGGTTTTGTCAGGTGTGCATATATTGAGATCCTCTTCATAATAATAATCGACCGGTTACAGGGGACCTGGAACGTTCCAACCAAGTTATGCGATATACTGGACAAACTGAAAACGTGTGTATATTTTTGGATATCTCCTCATTCCCCACCGCTCAGTGTATACTTGAAATAGTCTGGGATTTGTGGGAGAAGTTGGGGGTGAAGTGCGACAGAACTTCAACAAGGTCAAAGATATTTTGGCCCCTCTCAAACTGGCTTTGTCACTCTCATGGATCGTCTTGCTCATACCCTGGGGGCTTGCAAACTATTCTTTTCCGGAAGATAAATTGATCAAGGTTTACTCCAATTCACCGTCTTCCCCATATTGATATTGACTTGACAATACAAAGATATTTCAATCCTTCGGAAATGAGGCTAAGCCGGAGTGGGTGCAATACTGTGAAACTAAAATCCAGGATGCAGTCTGGGCGCTCTCTCAAGGGCTAAAGCCAGCTGTGCAGGCCTGCTTTGATTTACTGCAAGATTTGAAGCGAGTTCCATGGACGTCCTTATTTTCTACAGATAAAAGCTGGTTTAGTGAGCAGTATAACGCTTGTCATATTCACCTCTTAACACTTCCTGATCAGAAGCAACTACTCCCTCATCGGACACTAACAATACACCCGCTATTGATAACAATTCTGAGTACGACATGATGCAATATATCAATGAGACCGAGATCTTGCCAGGTATGGTCCACTTCAATCTGAAAAGTACATGTTCCTGACAAATATGGGAAGATGAGACTATCCTCTGTGAAGCACTTTCATCGGACAGTCAGATATGCAAGCCTCCCGCAGACGTCGAGAGCATGGCTCCCCCGGAGAACTCCCTACCCAATCCTACAGAGCATCTACCTCCCATCCAGTCTTGGTTGGGCCCCACAAACTTGGATATACCCTGTGGATTGAGCTTGTTAGGAAATGCCTCAGGTATGGTTTATAGAAGAATCTGGAAACTCGACTGAGTCTTTTAGGTTCTGACATCACCATGACGACTTCTTCGGACATACTCACCGTTGATCCGAAATTACTCACTGGGGATTCTAGCCCCCCTGTTCCATATACAGAATCGAGTTCTCGACCTTCCAATTATCCCTCTGGGCCATCGGATCCACCAACTATACTTGCTGCTCTGCCTCTTACTGACTCCATGACCACCAGAGGAGAGGATGTCATAATTGCCACCAAAAAACGTAAACACAATCTTGGGTGGGACGATCTCAGCGACCTTTCAGAACTATCCCAAAGCGAGGGAGAATCTGAGGCCAGCTATCAGTCCACTCCCAAGAAACGCAGACCCAAGAAAGCCAAGAAAGCAGAGAACAATGAAAATTCGATACAACTCGAGTCAGACGATGAGGATATCCAGGAAATTCCTTTCATAGATCTTACCGGCGACGATGTAGGCTTTTGGCTATTCTATAGTTGAATTAACCCAACGTAATTTTGTAGGACTCCCTGCGTCCACAAGTCAAAACCTTCAATAGGCAGCATGAAGTAACCGTTCAGAGAGATACTGCAGGCATTATTATTACTCTCTATTCCGCCAACAAGTCGAGCAAAGTCAGTCAATACATTTTCAAGGCTTTCTGCAAAAAGGTATACTTCGCGTCCCTGTTTGTTCCTGCCCAGTCTGATATACATACGTTCAAGTCTCGGCATCCCAGAACACTGGAATTGGAGCAGTCCAAGGACAACGAGTACTGCATTCTCAGTGAAATACAGGACTCATTCTTCCACACATTTATCCTCAAAGCTCCACGTTATCACCTGGATTCGGCCCTAAACCCAGAATTTGTAGAGGGATGCTCCATATTTTATGTAACTGATCTTGCTGGGTGGCTTGCTTTAAACCCGGCCACTCGCCAAAGGATTTTTGAACACCGTCACATTGTTATCAAGGGTCTTATGTCTCATGCAGTCCTACAGATTGGGTTTGATGCTTTCGATTTCATGGGCGTTCGTCTAGGACAATATCTACCAACCCACGGTTCGTTAGATTCCATATATACAACGCTTATTCTCATCTAAAATCCATCTGGATAGACTTGTCATTACGGACAGCTGACAAGCCTACTGGCGGTATAACATTTCACACCCCCAATGAATTTCTTCGAGAAGCAGCGCGCCACAAAGCCCATGAAGAAGCTCTTAGCAAAGCATGCGAGGTGGCTGGTGCAGATACCGACAAGGAGCCATGTCCTGAAGAGATGGACACAAAGACGGCTTCTGAAGACCGGACAAAAAGCCCTGCGATTCCTACAGATGGCAAGGTATACAATATGTTGGATATCCCCATGGATGGGACAAATATCCCTGATCCAGAAGGCTTCAAGTAAAATATATTCTGCCAAATTGGATAGACGTGCTAATGAATCAAACCAAGGGATCTTAGCACAAGCGATGCAGCTTTTGTCCGTACTAGAAGCATGCCTGGTTGCCAATATGCCGAACATGGATCCATCGATAAACACACAAAATGGGGTCTCGCCACAATTGCTGGAGCAATGACGCCGGTACATCTGGACAGATTTGCAACAATGATTATTATCATGGCAGGGGCAAAAATGTGGTACAACGCAATCGCTACCCCGTTTATGAATACAATCAACGCTTTTCGGGACTTTGAGCCATTTGAATCCGGCACTCAAGACCGTGCGTTTGAGGGCATTCTTCTGGAGGCTGGAGATATTATGTACGTGTCAATACCAGTTTCTGATTTATTTATTTATTCTCTTGTAGGTTCATGCGGCCCGATACACCTCATTGTGTTGTTACCACCGATACATCCATTGCATGGGGACGCCACTTTCATGCAGAGTCAACAATGCCTGACAGTGTCCGCGGCTTTATACATACCGCACTTCTGGATCAGGCATTGACCAACGCTTCTCATGACGGGACTTCAATATATTTTATCCAAATCCAGGCGTTTTGGTTTGCAAATTTCAAGCTCATACGTGAAGGTAAGTTATCCAAATTTTAAATATAAGTGTCACCTCATATATTGCAGGCGCTCCTGTTGGATCCCATACATTAGTCCATATTCCCCAAATTGGCACATGGAAAGGTTTACTCTGGATGCTTTACGTTGGGAATCTGGTCATGTTCCTGGATGCCCTGGATTACCGAAACTATCTTAGCGATGGAGATCTTACAGAGCATGAGATAGCATCAGAACTGCTACGCCGGGCAAAGACACAGGAACAGCACCGTCTAGCTTATGTCACCTTTAAAAACTTCAGGGCCTGGTTCACTGTAAACTACGAGGTGCAGAGGGGAGGGGCAATTATTAGGGTCAATAACGACATATTTGAGGTATGTTTGGCCGTTCCTATTCATTGATGTATCTCAAGACAATATCTAGGCCTCTATTGTCCATTTAGCAGTGGTGCTTGCATTTTACAAGCGAGTGAAGACCACTGTTAAACCCATGGCTAAGGGGTGGACCAGCGAAGCTTTTGAAATGCGATTGAAGGATGCCTTGCATCAATACTCTGGAAAACGATTGACAGAAAAATTCGATGCGATGATGAACGAGGCAACAGTTCCTGCCGGGGGGTGTTTTCTTCCACATAATTGGACAGAAAACACATTCACTGTTGAAGAGAAACACTATCCAAACCATTTTTGACTATATAATATTGATTTCCAATTTTTGCGGAGAGTGATCACATGCACTGTGTATTGGTACAGATGGCATGTGACTTGGCCCCCGAAAAAGAAAAGAAAAAAAATCCCCTGGTCCAAACAACATTCACAAATGAATTATGGTCAGGCCCATTATTTCTATAAGTTCTAACACTAGTTCATTTGGCTGGATTTCCTAAGCAGTTATTCAATGAAATCATGTCAATCAATATTGTCCCAATCTGGCGACTGGCGTTTTGTAGGATATATATGGAATTCTGATTATCTATGCAAGTAAGTAAGTTCCCTGTTGCTTTCAATAACTTACAACTGTTATTGAAAGATTCATTGTTGAGGTTATATTATATTGACCTGACGCCTTCTTTTGGTCAATTTCGCTTCCATCTGCCTCATGTTTGATAACATGAAAATGCCTGTATAAAAGAGGCTGCGACTCCTCTCTCACGCAGTCGCACCCAATCTTAACCACTACCTAGGTTTTTTTTGTTCCTCCAATAATGGTTTTTTTGCGCCGTGAGCCTACTGGAACCCAGAGAGTATGTTCTTACATTTCCGTATTTATTCATCCTCTGATGGGTTGTTGCAAGCGCTCTATAAGCCAGGGTCGCTTGTACTCTTACGCCAACTACAAGGCAACCAAGGCACCCATTCATACCTGGACCAAGATTATCCGCCCTGGACAACCTCAGCCCCCTATTCTAGCTGCCAATACTGGCTTGGCCCACATCAGTACACGAATTCACCACCTCCCCTTCCTGGCTGTGGAGAGAGTCTTTACAGTTCAAGGCGTTGATATCCACGATTGTGTGGTCGAGGTTGGGAAGCATCGGTTTCTTGTCTCAGCCCACTACAACGCCACTGCCCCCGTCAATGGCACCCTAAAGGAATTTGCCCCAGGCTTTGACTGGCGAGGTGAAATCCTTATTGTCGCCCTCGGACGTAAGGTTCCCTACCTTGCCAACATCAAGCCTCGCCTGTCCCGTATAGCCATGAACAAGTAGATCTCCTGTCTATTTCTTTTCACTTTCTGATCTCTTTTCTCACAAGGTTTATGGCTGGATACATTCAGCATATCCATCTGGGTCGCACCATTCCCGCTGCCATGGCATAAAGGGGATATTATGTATGTTGTTGTAACCACTACCTCTAGTTGGCCGCAGTACACCTTTGCACAAATGTATTGTTTTCTGTGTGCTTGATCACCCTATTATGCGTCTTTTGCATACATGTATCAAAACAAACTTAAAGCACCTTTCACATAAATGCGTCAAAACAGAATTAATCCGATAGGGAAATAATTATATTTTGCCTTCAAATTACTCGTTGTCTCTTACAATCATGACATCTTATAACAGCAGGTTTGGCGGTAGCCGGAATGATACACCACCTATAACTTCAAGCCATTCTGTTGCAGCATCCAGTTTATCATCGGGACGCACAAGACGTAAGGAATTATGCTCGCAGTAAGACACGTCTTAAATTTCATCTGGTTTCTTAGAAGATCAGACATCCATCCATGGGGGGGAGGAGTACGCTGAAGTGCGACGTGCATATACATACGGTGAGATATAGAACTCACTCCATGCCAATAATCAGGTTCATTGTATTCTCAGGGGGTCCATTTAGCCTCGACAACCCAAGGTATCAAAGAGATACTCCGAGGCCTGCTGCAGGTAAATCAGCTGTATCACCAACGGCGTTATCTTGCATATACATTCAAGCCATTGCGACGCCATGTTGATATGCTGGAATATCTTGGTGTTGATGGGATGTCTAGCGATGAATCTGACGCAGAAGACATTGGGGACACACCTCAATACCACATTCTTTCCCCTTTGTGGCGATGCAGGAAGATAGCTGGCTGGTTTCGGGTGTTTGATTCTCTTCATAATATTCTGCGCAAGAGTGGAGAGATCCAAGCAGCTCGTGGATCTTTCCCTCGACGACGCAAAGTGACCCAACGGAAAAGCAAAAGTGTCAAGTTTGTTGCTGGGCTTCCTATCAACGTATATGATGAAAGATGGATGGAAAGTGATCGAATGCGGAGGTACGATCTCCGTCCTTCTGCCCAACCATATGATTTCAGCCATGACGCGGATATTATGGAGTTCGTTAGCCCCATTTCTATCTTGAACAGTTTCTGATATATATAATTCCAGAGTCGCTCTATCGCAGGCGAGGGCACAACAAGCATAGTATTTGAATGTTTGAACTCCTAAATCTTTAGACATTGCTACAATTGTCATTATGTTTAATGAGATCCCAAAGCCAGTGCACCTCGGTGGCAGGCATCCCACATGGAACGAGGTGTTGAAGGAAGTCCTCTACACTGTAACTCTTTTTCCATATTGCCTCTATTGACTTAATAGTGGGTTCATCATAGCCATGCGCCTGTAGATAGTAACTCGCAAGCTTCCCTAGATCATATGTTGCATATTTGGGAGCCTCCGATGTAGACCCATAGATTGTGTCGGTAATACCTTTGAAGTCTCGAATATGTGAGTATATCATCTGATGTTTTCTTGGCTTTGGGGCGGTCGGCTTAGGGGTGGTAGGATCTACAAGTTGATAAGTCACCAAAACATGTTTGCGATTCGCAGCGGTAACGCACCTAACCCCAAATTCTGCATTTTACTCATATCTCCTTTCAGGACCATGTATACCAATGCCTCTTTAATAGTCTCGAAGCGGTGAAATTTGGGGTACATGAAGTCATGAACCTGTTTGGTAACCTGGGAACTATATCCGATTGTGAGATGTTACAAACAAGTCTGGAATCCCACATACTAGTCTCGCACATAGATTGCACGTTCTGTTTGCCCACGATACACAGCATAAAATGGCCCATTAGTTGCAAAAATGTCTGCAATCTGGCTGGATTCCACAAGTGCCTTTGCAAAATCTTCAGGTGCGTCCTCTGCCCTTTCACAGTGAAGTTTCCGAAATAAAGGCTCTAAGTCTGCTGCAGCATTTGCTTCCACTTGACTGGTGCATTTTATCACAATTGGCATAACCGGGGAAGATTTGCCGCCAGCCAAAAATGGGCTGTGGATAGTATTATAGATAACAGAACTATATTTGACCTAGAGAGCACTTACGCTTGCTGGAAAACCCCAGGATTGCTACCCCCAAGCACAGCATATAGCTTTTCCATAGTTCGTGAAGATGTCCAAGATGTGTGTAATGTGTGAAAGCTCACCTGAGAATAATCATAATTTTGGAATTGAACATCCTGATGTGAGATCAGTGAATCCGGGAGATCCCAAATATCATGGGGCTGATGGATTTCAACCATCATCCAGTTTAAGGAATAATTAACTACCTTATTTAGAAACTTTAGCTATAAATAACATATTTGGTGATGACATTTGATTGAAATTTACGGAGGCGGAAGATTTGAGATTTACGGGCTTGGCAAATATCTGGTAATTGCCAAGAAAATTTGAAATATTCCCACAATTTTCCACTGTGGTAAATCTTGAGCAAATCATAAGAATGTATGAAATATTCTTGAGATTTACCGGTCTGGTAAATACCAAGTAATTACTCAGATTGTATAAAATTACATTAAGATTTTCCCACAATTTACTGGGCCCGTAAATTGAACGTTGCCCCCAGTGGCAGCTGCCTCCTCTTTGTCCTGCCCCGCTTCTGAACTCTTCCGGGCTTTGCTGCCCACGGGATGACGACATCGGTCTCGACCTCACGTTCGCGGACCCATTGATGTCATAAATTGACCAAAATAATCACCAGCCGTAGATGCTGATGGAGTACACAAAGACCGCGTGGCAAATGCCAAGAGCCTCGCGCTCTCCTTCTTTCTCTCCGCACGGTGCTGGCTGCCATGCGGAGGCTTTACTCTTTGTTCCTCCTCACCTTTGAGCTTGCACTGGACGATGTTTAAATCATGAAACCATCCAACACCCATTCCTCACCACTCTGGCCACCCCGAGAACCTTCTGCTTGATGCCCCCGAGATCCCAAGTCCAAACCCGCTCGAAAAGCGTCAGCAATCCCCCTGCTCCTGCCCAGCCTGTGCCCCCATTCCCCACCTCTGCAACACCGTCCGAGATCGCCGTCTCGGGGTACCCTGACCGTCCCGTGCCCTCTGCCATGACGAAATCGAAGTCCGTGATCCAGGCACTCCACTTTGGGAAAAACCCCGTCAATTCGTACAGTGTGTCGCTCTCTCTGAGATTATATTGCCCCTAACCAGTCGCAGCCGGCTCTAAAGTCAAGGGCAAGGCCCCCGCCTCCCGCCCCTCGTCCTCCGCCTCCACCGTCTCCTCCAACGCTTTCGCGCCCCTCTCCGACCACATCGAGACGAACACGGTGGAAGAGAGCGCAACGCCCGCTGTCCACAACGAGACAAACACGGTAGAAGAGCGCGTGACGCCTGACCTCTCCGTCACTGTGGAAGAGCGTGCGACGCTCAACCTCCTCGGTCTCCCTGCTGACTCCCTCGTGGACTCCAACGGCGGCGATATCAGCTCCTTGGAGCCCGCCGCCCCCATCGACGACCCCATGAAGCTGCTCGCCCGCTGCCTCGCGCACCTCCGCCCCCGCCCCACCCTGCCTGGCACAACAAGCGGCGCCGGTTCTTCCACCTCCACACTCGGATGCGCCCAGAACGCGGACGGCTCTCTCCGCGACGCCGCCGACATCTCCTTCTTCAATGATGTTGACGACGAGGTCCCCCTCCCCGCGCTTTCCTCGCTGGGTTGCGCTCAGAATGCCAACGGCTCGCTCCGTGACCCTGCCGACATTGTCTTCTACAATGATGTCGACGATGAGGTCACGCTCCCCGCTGTCGAGCCTGCCAGAATCATCCACGACTGGGAGCTCGCGTCCAAGTGCGAGATTGACTCCGGATCCCCCTTCCTCGCCCCCATCCCTGACATTGCCGCCGCGCCCATCCCCTCCTCCGCTGCTGCCGAAACCACCAACTCGAGCACCCCCGCCCTGTCCGTTGCGATGGGTGCAACCGTCGCAGGCACTGTCGATGCTGCTACTGTGGAGCAGGTGCAGCAGCCCGCAAACACTATTTCTGGTACGCGACTCCCCAGTCCATTCACGACCCCACTAATGTACCAGAAGGTATCCCAATTGTCGCGACCTCTACGGCCACTACCACGGCGACGGCCCCCTCGGGTGTCACCCCCGCATCCCCTGTGCTTACAACTGCCCCCCCGCCCTCGGCGCTCGCTGCTGCCCCCGCTACTGCCACCCCCTCCGGCTATGTCTCGCCCTCCGCCACGAGCACCACCACCACCATCCCCTCATTTGCAACTGTGGCCGCCACCCCCGCAACTGGCATGACAACCCGTGGGCAAGCGGCACGTCGCGCTGCCGTCGGCTCCGCCAATACTCCTTCCCCCTTCCTTCCCCTCCCTAGGGGGATGTTCATCCCTAAACCCGCCGCCGCCGCCACCGCCACCACTACAGCACCCCCTCCGCAGGCAGCTTCACCCCCACACCCCTTCCTTCCTTCAGGCCCACAACCGCCCGCTGTGCAGCAGCCTGTTGCACCGCCTCTCGCTGCACGCTGCGCACCCGGCTGCTGCACCCCCGCTCGCCGCGCAACCACCCGCCGCCATGGGAGTGGGACGCCCCACGCCTGTCACAAGCGCGGCCAGTGCCCCCGCTCGCATTGCGCCTGCCGCTGCAGCTGCTGCCCTCGGCGGTGTCGCACTCCCCGCCTTCTGCCCTGTCCCCCTCGACGTCCCTGGTGTCTACCGCCCTGATAGCCATGCCGCACGTGAGAATGTCGCGCCGTGCCAACTCAACAAGTGGGATTCCCTCGTCGGCAGCAAAATCCTCGTGTTCGAGTGGGAGGGGAAACCCCACTCGGTTAACAGCACCACCGTCAAAGACCTCAAGACGGTCATCGCGCGCATCACTGGCAGCCCCGCCCCCCTTGTTGGTCCCCCGGAGGCAGCAAACTCAGGAAGCTGGGCTGCGCCCTACATGTACCTCGTCTGCGGGGTCTCCGACACCGACATGCAGCTCCTCCTTAGCCGCCCTGTCTGGAATATGGTTGGTGGTACTACGTTCTTTGCCATCCCCTACGGCTCTCCCTCCCTGCCCTTCCTCTTCACCCTCGATGGGCTCTCCTACGGCGTTGACGATGGCGTGGAGGTAGCCGACCTCGTCGTCTCCATCATTTATGGCGATCACGATGCTCAGGTGTTCCTCACCCTACACCATGACAATTACCCTGCCGGTGTCGACCTGATGTCCCACTTTGCTGCCTCGGTGCGCGTCATCCCCATCAGCCTTCAGATCTCGGGAGGACGATCGCGCATCGCCTGGAATGTCACTGCCACCCCGCCCTCCCTCGACGTCACTGACAATCACGCTTGGATCTCCACCCTCTCCACACTTGAATTCGACTCCGCGATGCACTGGGTCGGCAAGCCCATCTCCCCGCCGCGTTTCTGCTCCGGATGTAAGTCGGCCGGACACGTTGTCGGCATCTGCCCCCTCCCCCAAATCCCAGGCTGGTACATCCCCAAGCCCCCCGCCTCTGCGCCCACCTCCTCCTCCGCGCCTCCTAACCGCACTCAGCGCCCGCCCAAGGGCTTCCGAGGGAACGCCAACAGGCAGAACAGGGGGTGCAACACCAACGGCGGTAGGACCAGCTAGGTGCTCATCCCTTCTCGCGCTACTACTAGATGTCTTGCCCTCCCCTGTATCTTCCCACATATCTTCCTCTTTACCTTCTCGCACCTTCCATAGCCTTCACGACCCTTAACGCGCCCCAAGTATCTTGTATTGCCTGTAGGAAGAAATACGACCCATTTTTAGAAGAACTCTGTGTGACTTAGATGCAATTACCACTCCTTGCTCTTCGCCACCATTTCCCACCTGAGCTACTCGTCTCATGCCTCTGCACTGGAGTCCCCGGAGCCCTACACCCACTCCTCACTATCACCGCTTCCCAGCTGGAACGGAGCTGGCAAGTTCGGCCACACGGCCTCGTATGTATGACTGACAGAAGGTGAGAGGTGCGTCGCCACGGCTCTATTGCGACGCGACTGAATCCCCATAGGCCCACATTTACTACCGACCAGCCTAGGCAGTCGGTAGGAAAGCCCAACGGGGCGAGCAGGTGCCCGCTCAGCATGAAGGTACCAGAACGGTGGCCCACTTGAGGCCAGGACATGCTGTGCCGAGAGGCTTTAGTAAGTTGGGTGAAAAATGCGCGGTGTGTTTGCCCTCCCCTTCCCCGCGTTAGTACGCACCTGACATAGTCCCCCACGGTAGGCATTAAGCCACAGTCTGGGTAAGACTGTCCGCTACCGGTCTACGGTTGTAAGGCCAGCTGTGTCAACAGGCAACTCCGAACACTCCCCCCCCCCCCCCCCCCCCCCCCTCATGGAAGTCAATGATGGTATAACGGAAATCTTGTGCCTCTCTGGCTCTGGAGGGGACCATGGCATCTCCATCAGCCATGCCCCCGATGAAGGAGCAGGAGAGATTGGTGATGGATCCCCACTCACTCAAGTTACAGATGACAGCCCCAGGCGCTCTCAGCACACCCGCGTCCACCCTGCTCGCCCCGACGACAGGTATACACCCGCACCACAGGCGACAGCCTCACGCCCTCCTCTGCATTCTACTGCAGCCCCGCCGCCCATGCCAAGTCGTGTGCACACACCGCATGTGGCAAACATTCCCCCGGCTCCACCTGCTCTGCAACCAGGTGCACGCCGGCAACCCCCCGCCCCTACTCCTGTAACTAACGGTGGTCAACGCCCGCGCACGCCACAGAGCCGAATTCCTTCAGATGAAGAGTCCGCCCCAGCCTTTCTTAATTGCAAAAGAGCCAAACAACAATTGAACAACCCGCAGATTGAGCGCAACACATGCGCCCAGGTGCGTCTCTCCGCTCTCAATGGTAATGGATGAGGAGGTACAAACTTTCGCCATACGGAGAACCACTGGAATGAGATTAACCGTTGATACGACTGGTTTTGAACCACCCGTGTAATCACACATTTTCGCGATTCTAAGAACCTCTGTTCGGTGGTATACAATTAGAGCCGGAGTGAGCTCCGAACTGCCAACTGTGTATTAATGATGCTAGAGGGGTTAGCACGCACTGAGGAGACAGGAAGCACGGTCCTTGTAAACATGGGGGATCCGCTTCATGATCCTAGAAGTGTTCGCGAACTCTGTCAGACAAAGTTGTTTCCTGTGATCTGGGAAGCAGCTTGCCCTGCAGGCTAGATACCATACCCAGGAGATATAACAAAAGCCTTGACACCCTTCATGGATTGTACTGCACCAGACAGGGGCAGGGAACAGTTCGTGAACACCACTTCCATGCGGGAGGGCTGCAGAATGAGTTCACGAACAAATGTTAATATTCGCGAACCTCACTTTCATCGGACTTATGACTGAAAGGGCAAAGGAACGAGTTCGCGAACCATGTTAAATGTTCGTGAACCTCTGACTATTAGTGCCTGGCCAGAGTTGGTTCAAGCAGTAGCTAGCCCTGGGTCTAGGGGACCACATGTGATGATCGCGACTGTGTCGCGAGGACCAAATACTGCCAAAGCGGAAGCATATTGGTGATCGGAGTATTCTTGAGCCGAAGCCGAAGGGCTTCGTGTTCGCGAACGGCTGAATGGACCATTTACCGCTCTTACGAGAGCAGGGCAGACACATAGCAGTGGATTATCAACCATGCCGATGTGGGACGTGTACGCCAAGGCGGCAGGCCAGGTCGCGAAACCCTTCGGCCTGTACTGAAACATTTCAAATATACCTGAAACAGTTCGCGAAGTCATTTCTGATGACTGTCCGATGCCGGGCACCTATCCCACTACCACCAGAAGGCCACGTCACTATTCCTATTCCGTTCTGAAGCTCTCAGTTTACTCATTTTCTCTTATTCTTTCTTATTCATAGTCATCTGTCATGTATTTATCGAAAACATATAAAAGACCACGTAGAACCCGCCTTACAGAAGCTCACCCTCGGTGTTTCTAGATGGATTTCTAATTCATCCTTGCCCCCTTGGTTGCGCTTAGACGGAAGTCGAAGCCACCTGTCAAAGGTGTTGGTGTCCTCTGTATCTGTGCGGAGATTTGTGATATAAAACATTTCTCTTGTGTAGATTCATTAATACAGAAGCTTTGATTTTGTTGGCTCCATAAGCTTTAAAGGATCATCCAAGCCAATCACTTCAACCTCGTCTCGTGGAGGGTCACAGCGAGTTCGCGAAAGTCCTCTGTTAAGTTGCATGAGGCAGGCTAGTGTTCTATTGGAATCGTCCACGCATAGTAGGCCGGTCGTAGTTCGTTAGTTGGGCTATTGGAATTGTTCCTGCCTTAGTAGAACGGTCGTAGTCGTGTCCGCTATTGGAATCAGCCCCGTTTAGTAGGCTGGTCGTAGCTGTGCACAGTTCGCGAACCTACTGTGGTTCCCAGAGCAAGCTTTCATCTACCTAAACTCCGATACCTTGTGTCAGAGCTGTGCACTTTTAGTGGTTTTCAAACTACTGTAGGCTCCTAGAGGTTCTGATTGATCCTTCTTTGAGTTGATCCCGTCCCACAAAGTTCCATCTTACCTGTGCAGGGTGACCCGAACTCAATTATCTCGCACTTCGTATTGGTTGTGTGTTGTGTGTGTAGTGTGTGTGTTAGTGATTTAGTGTGGTGCTGTTCGTTGGCATCTATCTGAGGACCTTACTGCATTTCAGCCTATACTTAGGTGCACCGTTTCACCGTATGATGTTTGACGGAAAAATTGGGATTCTGGCAGTGGGCGAGACCCACCTATCTGGCATCCAGGTGGATGAGATCGAAAGTACCTACACCCGTCTACATATTCTCAATTCCATTGACCCCGACTTCCCGAATAAGGGTGGGGTCGCCAAGTTCTAAACCACGACATCACCAATATCAAAGGTGTGTCCGTTCACCGGCTCATCCCCGGAAGGGCGATCCTCGCCACAATCCCCTGGCATGGTAAGCTCACGCTCACTTACCTTGCGGTATATGCCCCTGCGGACTCCCCCGCAAAAAACCGAGATTTCTGGCTCCAGATGGGAGACCTCTGGCTTGAGAATGATCTTCCAGTACCAGACGCCACCGGAGGCGACATGAACAATGTTGAAGAAGGCATCGACCGCCTCCCGCACCACCCTGACGATGATGGCGTAGCAGAAGCTGTCGCCCGCTTTAAATGCATTCTCGAATTAAAAGATGGTTGGCGTGCTGCCAACCCTGACCTTAAAGCCTATACCTATACCCACCCCTCGGGCTCGCACTCCCGCCTTGACCGCATCTACGTGTCCCCTACCCTCTTTAAAACCTGCCATAACTGGTCGATCTCCGACGTTGCAGTCACAACTGACCATCAATTGGTCTCTGTTGACGCATGCGCCCCCGGCGCCCCCTTCATCGGCAAAGGCAGATTTTCAATCCCCCTCTTCCTCCTGAAGGACAAGGATTTTATTGACTACGCAGTCCGCACAGGGAGCGACCTGCTCCCAGAAACCCCGCCCCCGGCAGGAAGTGACTCCATCCAACAGTGTTTCAAGCTGTACAAGGACAGTCTCCAACTCTTCGCGCAAAAACGAGCTAAAGAAAGTCTCGGAGCGCTAGAACAAAAGAAAGTCAAACTCCAGAAGGAGCGCGACGAAACACTCAATGAAGTAAACACTCCCGGGCTCCCCCCTGAGACCCAGGAGAGTGCGCGAGCTGCGAAAGCGGCAGGGCTGCAGAAGAACATCATTAAAATCAATGCAGTCCAGCGCAATAAGCAGAAGCTGTGCACAAAGGTTCGCTTCCAGACAGAAATGGATCACACTACAAAGTACTCTGTGAAAATCAGTAAAGCTCCGAAACCTCGCGACACAACATATGTCCTGAAACGCACCGACACCGTCCCGGCCCAGAGCCGCACATGCTCTGACCAGATGGCTGAGCTCGCGCGAGACTATCACGAGTCCCTCCAGAAGGACCCTACAGAGGACGACCTGCAGAAAAAAGATGACGATATAGACTCCGTCATTAGCAGTATGCCCCCTGCCCCTGTCATTCCGGAAATGGCTGACCTGGAAAAGAACCTAGACGAGGATGATGTCCGTTCCTCAATAAAAAACTAGGCCAGAGGAGTGGCTGTTGGAGTAAACGGTGCCCCTACCGAGCTCTGGTCCAGACTCGACGAAGTCTTCCAGTCCAACTCTGCAACCCCCCCAGATCCTGCTCATCCACGAGTCACATTTGACGTAATTAAAATGTTAACCGCTGTCTATAATGACATTGATGTTAGGCGCCGGGGCGCCCACGCTTACTCATCACCTTATTATCTAATATGTTTACATTTATTTGTACTTCGAGTATAAAGGGACGAGCGCACGTGGGGATGGGTATCTTTTACACACCCATCCACTAGGCCCGTCCCTTCCTTGTCAATACACGGAAACTGGACCAGCTTATATTTGGAGTTGAGTAAGAGACCCACAACCCCAACTAACAATTGAGGAGAATGGTGTCGAAGCTGGCACCGAGTTCGCACGGGGATGTATGTGCCCCATTTTCAAGAAAGGGGATGTCACCGACATCGCGAATCATCGACCAATTACGGTCCTAAACTCTGACTATAAGATTTTCACGAAAGCGCTTAACACAAAGCTTACTTGTGTTGCCCCAGCCCTCATTCACAAAAATCAGGCTGGTTTCATGAAATGCCGGCGCATCGCCGACCAGGTCTTCCTGGCCCAGGTAATGGTTGAATATGCTGAAGAGGAACTCCAAAATGGTGCAATAGTTGACCAGGAAAAAGCCTACGACAAAGCATCACACCGTTATCTGTGGAAAGTAATGAAAGACAGAGGTCTCCCAGACAAATTTATTAATACTGTCAAGGCCCTATACGCCCACGCCGAAACTCAAGTCGTTATCAATGGTGTTCTGAGCTCCTGCTTCCGAGTCACAAGGGGAGTCCGCCAAGGCGACCCCCTATCATGCCTCCTCTTCAACCTGGTCATTGAACCCCTCGCCTGTATGCTCAGGGCGTCGGACCTGAAAGGTCATTCAGTTGATGATACTATGGAGCGAGTTGTCACCGAAATGTTTGCCGATGACACTACGGTGTACCTACGAGACACCAACAGTTTTGCTGAGCTACAACGCATACTCGACAGTTGGTGCCTTGCTTCGAGCGCAAAATTCAATGTCGCTAAAACTGAAGTCATACCCATTGGCTCACCAGAGTTCCGAGCTGAGGTCCTTGCTACAAGGAAGCTCAACACCGAGGACAATGCGCTCCCGGACAACATTCATATTGCGGCAGATGGTGAGTCGGTCCGCATTCTGGGAGCCCGAATCGGCAACGAAGTCCCTGAACAGGGCATCTGGACCCCCATCATCGAGAAAATTGACTCTGCCCTATTGAGGTGGGGGAAGTGCTCCACAACCCTTGAAGCCAGATGGCACGTGATCCAGATCACAATAGCTGCGATATCTCAGTACTTCACCCAGATGAATGGCATGCCAAAATCTGTTGAAAAGAAATTAATCAGCACCCAGCGGGACTTCGTCTGGGGAATGAAATCCTCCGCAGTTGATAGAGCGACACTCCTAGCCCCCATCAACGAAGGCGGGCGGAGCATGTTCGACATAGAGGCACGTAACGAAGCCATTCAAATCATGACCCTGAAATCCTACCTGGAAATGGACCCCGAGAAGCGTGCGACGTGGGCCCGTTTTGTCGACAGGCTCCTGGTGAAGCATGACAAAGCGACCTCCACAGTTCAACCTGGTTCCCACGTAAACCCCTTTATGCAGACCTGGAAGCCCAAAATCAGCAGTAAATTTCCAGCCTTTCTCTGAGGCATGCTTCGCATTGCAGCAAAATATGGGGTTAACTTCGACTCCCCGAATCCTTCCCAAGAAGTCCGGAGACTCCTCCCCATGTGGCACCACACCGGAGAAAACCCAGCGCTCCGGCGACACAACAACACTCCCCAGTGCAAATGCCTACGTGAGCGCCACAGAGTCATGAAAGTAGGCCAAGGCATGGCAGTCATGGACCAGCTCTCCTCCCCACTCCATACCGTGACGGATACATGCATCTGTGCGCCCTGCAGCGACGACAGGCTTGAAAAAGGTTGCGCTTCCCCGCACCGTTGTGTGGTAGCCGTACGCACTCATTTTGACCACCTCTTCCCCAAGTGGGACCCAAGGATCCCAGACGCTCAACTCCTCCCTACAAACGTGGATTCCCCGGACAATCAGGAGTTCCGCGCTCCCCCTGAGATTTCATCCCTTACAGACGGTTTCCGCATCTTCACCAAACATGACATACCTCAAGGGGCTCCCCTCCCCGCACCCCCACCACCCGTGTTCGCAACGGGTACCCCCACCTCTGCCGCGATAGTGTCTCTCTGCATCCACCCTGACTCAGTGGAAGCTAAGAATAGCGCTGGGGCGTGGTTCGGGCTTGCCGACCCACGTAATACTGGCACCCTCCTCCCGGTAGGAGCACCCACGAACAGACAAGATGCCGAGCTTGCCGGCGCGCTACTCGTGGCCTACGCGACCCCACCAAACGCCCCTCTACTCCTGACAAGCAGGACCCTCGCAATTCCAAATGCAATGAACAAAAATCTCCGGAAATGGGAGGATAACGGATGGATTGGGGTAGCAAACCCCGTCCCGGCCCGTGCGCTCACGGAGTGCCTCAGAGCACGCAGCGCCCCAACGACCTTCATTAAAGCCACATCCGCAGAGGCCTCGTCACAGTGTGCCGCCGCGGAAACACTAGCCCGTGATGCCCTTGCAGCGGAGCCAGTGCTACATCCCCCCCCTGCTGCACCCGGACATCCCGTCCTCGCGGGTGCAAAACTGAGCACGATGACACAGAAATTGGTGTACCGTGGTATCCACGCGCTCAAAAAGACGCCTGCCCGAAAAGCTACTGGCGAAATGGTGACGCTCATCCAGAGCGCCATAAAAAGCACCAACGGTCGAGCTCCTCAAGAAGCAAGCATCTGGTGTTCTGTTCGCCATAACGACCTCTCTCGCCAGATTAAGAACTTCCTATGGAAAGGGATTCACGGCGCCCTACGTACTGGCCACTACTGGACTCACATCCCTGGTTATGAAACACAAGCGACATGCCAGCACTGCGGCGAAGAGGAATCGCTCCAGCACATCTTGATCGACTGCAAACGGACGGGACGCGAGCTGGTCTGGAATCTTGCAAGAGAGCTGTGGACCATGAAAATGGGGTCCCCAGTGCCCCCCCCTTCCCTCGGGGGAATACTGGGTTGCGCGCTGACACTAATGGAGGGAGAGAGCAAGAAGAAGCCATCTGGCACTAATCGGCTATACCGGATCTTGATCTCCGAATCCGCTTATCTTATCTGGAAACTTCAGAACGAAAGCGTAATCTCGAATGGTGGCGCCGCCCCGTCTGAGGCAGAAGTTCGCAACCGATGGGTATATACTATGAATGACCGCCTCGAGGCAGACTGTTTCCTGGCCTGTACGACGACCCAGAAAGATCGCGCACGAGTTGTGCGCAATCTTTCTGCGCACGAGTTGTGCCGTCATTGGTGCTACGCACTTGGCACAATGCCCTACTAGAGGGCCACAAACTGCCACAAGATTGGCTAAGAGAACCCAGGGTTTTAGTGGGTATTCTGGCCACTGTCTCCCATGCCCCTTCCCCGGCCTCAAGCCGGCAGAGTAGGCACAGCTGAGCGAGCCACATCTGAGCCCCACACTACGGCACCCGCCGTGTGCATAACTGCATTTCCCTGGGGTGGAACCATTCTTCTCTGAATTGGAGGTCGAGATCCCTCCATACTTACGCGACCTAGCAGGCTAACCTATTGTTAGTTGTGCTACGGTTGACACTGTACCACCAAAAAAAAAAAAAAAAAAAAAAAAAAAGACCTATCTTAAAGACCACAGCCACCTTACAAACACAAAGACCGCCAAAGATGTAAGATGTCAAAGATAAAGTATTGTTTTACTCATGTGTACCATGAAAGATCACTAAAATAACTAGGAAATAAAATTATGCATTTTTTGTATGTAAGTTGGTTTAAGTCGTAATTTGATCAAAGGATCAAAGACAAGTGCCAGCCACGTGCCTAGGTCGCACCTGGCGGTCAGGTGCCTCAGTCTTTGCCTCTGGTGTCATCGCAGGGGTCCGATCGGGTTTCTCGCTTATTCCCAATCTTTTTGATCACGATTACCAATCTTTCAGCCCCGTTTTCCCTTGCTTTACACGCCGATGTATCCCATATAATGCTGGATACTTGGGATTGATTTAGAGACTTGTTCACTATTTCATTTCTCTCCCCCACATTTTTTCTTCGCGATTTTATTTGAGCGGAATCCGGGACTTCGGGCTTTTCCTGTTGAACCTCGCGACTGAACACGTGCTCGAGGATTGGTAATAAGCTGGAAATCCTCGCGGTAACAACAGGACTAATGATGGTGGTAGGCTGGCAAGCGGCAGGGCACAAACAGAATGCAGGGAGTAAATTGGGTGGGAAGAGGAACAATCAAATATTTGTTGCCGGTAGAAGGCCCTTTGAAGGTGATAATGAAATTCTATACATAATGAATATGTATAGCCTCAGTATGGTACAGCTGCGCGTGCGATTGCAAGGGCATGCAAAATAATAATGAACCGTAGTTGCCCCGCAAGTCCACAGCCAACCTCTATCACCTGTGTCTGTCTGGTTTCCGGGATCTTTCTCTCATATTTTGAGCAACAAGAGTTGGGAGCAATGATGAGGCCAGTATCTTGGGATTGGCAGGGGTGATTGCATTGAGTGATGTGAAGTTGAATTCAAAGTTGGCAATCTTATGGCGAGCGGAAAGAGCATTGAACATGATTTTTCAAACTCCGTCCTTCAGCTGCGAAATTGGTGCGAGCTGTGGGTTTCTTGAACGGCTCATGATGCACACAGGCTTGTGCCGTGAAATAAAAGAATGATGCTTTTCAGCATCTCTAATGTATAAATCTAGTCGACAAGCAGCGGCGGATAAGAATTTTACGATGCCAACCGACAGGTCACCGGATCAAATTTTGGTGATGGAATGTTCCTGCCGTCAGGATGCCGTAGATCCGGGGGCATGGTGAACCAGGCGGCAGCACTAGAAGCTCGGAACTACCAAAACTTCACCATATTTTTTCGGATAGACATGGAGACAATAACACATCTTCCCACACAGTCTTTGAAGGGTTCTAGTTTTTCCGAGAGGCTGAGTTAACCCAGTCGGCGAAGACGGCATGTGCACGTGCAGTGCACGATTATATAAGCTGAATCGTGACATTTTCGGTCCTCTGAGCACAATCAGAACTAAAGTTCTGTTTGTGAATTAACATTCCCGCTATCGTCCCCACTCGAATCCAACTTGGCCATTGAGGTGGTCGGCGGTTGAGGCGGTCTGGCTCATGCGGTTGGGGGACAGAATAAAATAGTATTAAGCTATGCCGGTAGTTTCGTGGGGATACATTTGAGAAAAGTAACATATTGAGAATAATCAAGAGAAGGGAGCTGCCGTTCAGCAGCCATCCAAAGTGGTCCGATTCTGCCTGAGGCCCCGACGGAGGCTTTATTAGCCGCTCCATGTGTATGGGGATGCTTCAGTGAATGCATTCTCAACAGCGGAACTTCCTAGGCCTCCCAATGCCGGAGAGTGGACCATATATCGGAAACAGTACGACGCGGAAAATATAACCGCAGGATTATTGACCCTGGCGACTTGGTGCAGGATCGTGTAGCTGATGGGATCTACATCAGGGTAATCAGAACCCCTCGCGCCCAATCTGAGACGGCGAGACGCACCGGGACTCTCCACTATCGTTTGCCAGTATGCTGGAACTAAGGGCACGCGGTGGAGGAACCTTGCGTCGGGAAATCGATTGTCGACGATCGATGTGAGGGAGAGGGCCGTTTCGGTGTGCACGACGTGGTCTGTCCACACTGTAAACTGTGACTCGGTCAAAATCGGGGAGCTAGACATGAATGTCACGGTAGGATCGATGCATGCCAGCCGCCGAGGGTGGCGAGACACGTGTATAATGTTCTGGCTCTCCGCCCAAGGCTCTGACGGAACCTCGTGAAACTGTTCGGACACACCGCAGGGAAGAATGTCGATATAAATGAGGACATGTGGCATTTCTGAGGATAATCTTCCATTGACTAGAAGAGGAGTTCCACAGTGATTGAATGAAACGTTGGTTACAATTGGTTTTGGAGATGGAAACAAGAGATGCGCAACTGAGAATTGAAATTAGACTCGGCTCAATTAGATTTTCTAGACGCGTCGTACGTTCATGGCCCTGGAAGGATTCCCGCAACACGTGTAACCTGCTCGCGACCTGTTTGGTCGTTCGTCGTTGGCCAGTCTTCCTCCAAATATATTCCGAAATAAATTGGTTGCGTCCAGGGAAGCGACCGAGAAATACCGTGTCCTTGCACACTGTGGGTGCATATTGTTCCAACCCTGCCAGAGTTTGTCATCGGCGGCTGCCCAGCGCAGGGATTATAAGTGAGAGAGCCACCTTCAAGAAGAGCAGCCTCGAGGTTCATCGACCAGACGGCCTCGCCTCCCTCTGACGTCCGCCTCCATTTCCTGCGCATTTCCAAGATCGATTCTACCCGGTCAAAGGTTATGCGGCCATGAGATCCGTCTTCGCCCCCGATTTCTGAGAAAGACATGATGAGGATCGTAGGACGCCACAAGAAGAATGTCCTCGGGATGGGAAAGGTTGAAGAGCCCGGGATATATCCTACACACCATGCATTGCACTGGAAATGTGTTAATGTGAGTCATTTCAGCCATCACGGTGAATGGTAAGATCCGAGCTTTAGCGGAAAAAATAAGTGAACATACTATTTTTGCGCGATCGAAACCGCTTGTATGATAGCACCAAATTGATCAAGAATTCGATGCGCGGAATTGGACGCCGGCCAATAGTAGATCTTTCCTTCCTTCCAAGCAGCGCTTCTGAACCGTAACGGTTACGTTTGTCACTTTGCCACACCGCCCGCGTCCGCCATCGCCGCGGTTTACATAAAGCTAACTAACTGGTGTGGTCTGAGTGACCTAGAAAATCTGGAAGAACAAAGTAGTGCTCTCAAACACCGAATTTGCAAGGACTACAGAGAATATCCTTTTTGCTATATTTCATGCTGTGGATCAGGGTATAAAATATCAGCCGATCAAGATGGACTCTGACACGATGCCCGATGCGCCTGTGGGATTCATGCGCTGCCACTGTCTCCTCACAGTTACAACAGATACGGCAACCTTGTTCGAATACAGTGCGGTCTAATTCCCTCCGCAGAATTCTTGGCAACGAGGGCAGCGGGGGTGCTGAATACTATTTCTAGATGTTATAAGTTAAGTAATACAGAGGTTGGCAACGTGGCCAATGTGGATTAGATAATTATAACATCTTATTTGCCCACCACGGCGATGTCCTGAGCTATCCCTCAGATGGAGGATCCCGGTATCTGTTCTGCTCCCCTTCTCCTCTGCCCTCGGGCAGCTTGACGAGGTCCTTTATCGCGCTTGAGCGCGTGGGCTCGAGGCTGCGCTTATCGCCCGGCTGCCTCTTCTTCATGGTGCACTCTGTGCTCTGCCCGGCGCGGTTCTAGCTTACTATAGTAATCCGACCAAGTGTTCAGGTGACGGGTGACGGCCACCCGTGAACTGAACACTTTTGGTAGAGGTGACGGTGACGGCGAAGTTTTGGGACCCAAATACGCTAAAAAAACGTGAAAATTTCGGGTCAAAGAAATGAACACGGGTGACACCCTGTGAACAGTTGGTCGGATTACTACAGTAGTCGTGCTGCTAAGGATACGTGCGGGCAACGAGGTATCTGGGCTAGTTTTCGCGACCCCGCGCATCCACAACGCAGTCCGTCGGGTCCCAGCTTCGTTCAACAATGCGGCCGCGAACATGGACCTTGCCGCTTCAGGCAAATTTCTCCGTCTGCCTGCCGTCCTTTCCACGGGTCTCGGTTGAAAGTGCGTAGCCGATAAACGGACCAGCCTAGTTGACGCCCAAATCGCGCTTAGTATGAAGTTGCTATTCTGCTTCGTGCGTGCACTCTTTTACCCGCTGCGAAGTGTTCCGCCTGGCGGACCCTTCGACGACAAGCCAGCCTCTCGCTTGAGCCCTCGACTTCGTCGCCCGTCTGTGGATGCAGTCTTGGCGTGTCACCCCGGTCGACCGGGGTTCTCGCCGCTCCCGTGTGCCTCAAGAGCGCCTACGCTGCGAGTACTACCCCACCACCTCCCAATCAATGGTAGTGAGTGACTTCGCTACTCCACCTGTCGAGCGAAGATGGGTTTAACGTCCGATTAGTGCTGTACTTTTCTCCCTGCTCAAGCGTATAGGAGGCTGCCCACACTCTCGCTGCCCCCCTGCGCATTTTTTGCTTGTTTTGAACCAACCACCAAGGTGTCAGGTCTTCGACTAATGAAAAACACAGAAAATTGACGACACTGTTCTAATACCTTCATTTCTTAGAAACGCTGCGAACAAACCTCGCCTATTCAGTCCCGTCCTTTCTACCTCAGGCTATGTTCGAATGGAGTATAGACTCTGTAGTAGAGACGACCGGGAATTCTACCCCCTTGATTGACCGCCACGCGGAATGGGGAATCAAAGCGTCTAATCAGTTCTGAATGGGGTCAGGAGGCCCTGGATTCACAATGTCAATCATACAGTTCTAGCGGACTGTGAGCATATCGTAGGAGACCGTAACCATCAATGTCATAAGTACACGTACAGCCGTAGATAGTACTATGCTATATATCAGTCTACACAACTGATGGCTACGCGGCAGTACACCAGGTAAATTAGTATTGGGTGAGGTAAGTAATAGCGTGGGGGTACGAGAGATACGATTTTTATGTAAGGGTGCGAGTCTCCAGATACTCAACAATATCGCTCATCCATCCCGGGGCGAGAAGGTGTTCATGGCCCACTGTGTGGATGGTGTGCTAGAGTCGCTGGCTGCAGTATAGCATTCAGAGATGAGCATTCGCGAACGTTTCCTGGGAATTACGCCGGGAGCGGCCCGCGGGAACCCGCCCAACGTTTTAGCTGCTAAGCCAGACGGAAATATCCGTACCTTATGCCGCCTGGGGTAAATCGACAGCCTTAGGGCAATTTACCGGATGGGCGAAACTGGTACTTCCTAGAAATAGCGGCGGAAGCGGGAACCCGCCCCAGCGTTATAGCTGCCAAGCCAGACGGGAGTATCTATACCTTGTGCTGACTGGGGTAAATAAATAGCCTTACGACAATTTACCGGATGGACGAAACTGGTACTTCATTTGCTAGGAGCAAGTATCAGCTCTCCGAGGGACCGAGTCCACATCAACGTCGCAGCGGCAAAATGACCTTCTGTGCTGAAAGCGGGGAAGCAATATGCTATGGAATTATCTAATATGCACCCCTGCGAAGGCTGGTAAGGAACAATTTTTCATCAAGACGATTTCTGACCGTTCGGAGGTTAAACCATGCCGGTACGAGGCGCAGCTTCTATTTGCGCAAGTCCGAAGACCGGATCCGAAGCTCTGTCCGTGTTGACACCCACGGCGCCCGCCCCAGGCGCCAAAAGCTAGGATCAGTACCTGCCGACCAGGTATCCCAAACATAGTACAAGGCGCTTCTCGAGTCAGAACTCGCTATCCCCCCACCAAATATCTCGGTTGACCCCGGTATGCACATTGCACGCTGTCCCAGAGGTCCGCCAGAATGGGGTCGTAATCAACTCTGGGGGGACTCGGATGCGAGCAAATACGCTGTGTATCAGCAGACAAGACGTGAAGGCCGGCCCCTTGGACAAATCCAGCGTAATTCGCGGAGGTATGTGATGAGGATGGAGCGAACTAAATACGCAGCAGGAGAACTGGGTAGATAATAATTAAGTGTTTGCGAAGGTCTCCGCAGTCTGAGCGCTCGAGTAGAAGTCTCCTTGTATGCCGCTAGTAGCCTATTTCTTGGTGGCAGGAGGATGGCAGTGGCATATGCACGGGCTCCTTTTAGTCCTCGTGGTCGGTAATCGCGGGAGTAAAATGAGGGTATTGACGGGCCAGAGTTGACCGGTTGGATATCAACCAATAGTAGGCGCTTGCATGGGCCCTGGTTTTAGGTCGGCTCCCGGCTCAGATGCTCGTAGCGCGCTATACAGAAGACAATAAGCACATCATTCATTGGACCATTAAGGATTCGGAGCGACAGATCATTCATTCCATTGGTCTTAGGGAATGCTCGAGGCAAGGCGAGGAAAGTGACTTGTCTGACGAATCACTGTCTCGGGACAAAAGCAGGCTCAGACTAAGCTCATCTAGATCTGACTGCTAGCCGAGACAAGTACGCATCTCCGTCGGTTATAATGTCCTCAGTTTTCTTACGTCGCTTCACCGCACCCCTTCGAGGGCCTTGTACATATCCATTGGCACCCTCAAGTGCACCAATTCCTCGTCAATTCAAGCTTGATACATCACCCTGTGCACGACCTCCAATATCATCACGACTTATTTTGGTTGCCTGAGTTTTTTTGCTGATTGCCGTCCCTATGAAAAGCGGTCCCGCAGCCTAGTCCAAAGTGGTTCGATACCCAGCCTCAGTTGCAATTCTCTCGCCCTTCGGAGTATCTCCACTATCTCGAAGCGGGCTTCAACTACCGCGACACTCGAGCTAGGTCTTTCCAGTTCTCTCTCCAATTGCCATTAACTTCTGCTCCATTCTGTCCAAGTTTCGAACATCGGGGCGCGATGTCCTTCCCTCCGAATGCCGATCATATGGGGAGTAGGAAACTTCCGACTCCTAGGGATTTTGACCCGTCAAGCTCACGCCAAAACAAATGATGGATAAGCTGTTCTTGAGTTCCTCCCGCTTCGGGATCAACCAACTGCCGCGGAGACTCATGATTAGGCTAGTTCTCGCCGCTGTATCCACCTACGCCACGGCCACCGATCTGCCCTGAATGATACTATGCCATTTATCTTAATTGGATAGGTGCGACGCTTTGCGGCTTCCGGATTCGAGGCGACATTAACTTGCATGAGACGCAGATATCTCAAGATTAACAGATTTGGCACCGAATGCTTCCGATGGACTCGTGAGGTGCAACTTGCATCAAACATAATTTCAATATGGAGTTCGCCTCTCAGCCAGGATAAGATGGACTGGATCTCCTCGGTGAGGATCCCACTTGCCTTCGCTTCCTGCACTCGAACCATTGCCGTCTCCGGAGCTGACAATGCCTAGTACCTTTACTACCATCCTGAATATGCCCAACGCCGTTGATACTGCCACCGCGCTCAACATGGGTGCGAGCACGGAGGTCAGGGACGCGAACTGCGACGGTCCCCAGTGCTGCCACTGCGGTGTGCGGGGTGGATCCCACGCGTACGTCCTTGTTCTGTGCTTCACCGCAGGGAACTGAATCATTGCGATCTAGCCCGACCTGCCCCTTCAGTACGCCCCATCCCACTTGCTAATCCCCGGCATGCTGAGCTTTCCCTGAGAGTAATCGGCAGCCCAATATCATCGCCCTTTCTACCTTGTTTCTACCCAATTTCCATTTCCATTTCTCGACTCTGTATGTCACGATTTCTTTACCCTCTTCATCGCTCTCAACCTCGGATTTTAGATTGTAGTTGAAGCTTCCATTCTCTCATAATGCTCTTTGTTTATACGTGCATTCATTCACTCATGCTATTGCGCTCACTTTTATGGCTATTCTGCACGACATCCCAGGTCACTACTTTTGATTTCTTACCGACGCCCCTCACTTAATCACTCCTTTTCGGTATTCGGACAACTACATTGCTCTTTGGTTGGACTTTCTGTCTAGCATGCCTCACATACGAATACGGCGGTTGGGCCAGCTGTTACTATCCATTTACTTATTCTGGGCGCGAGGCAGCTCCATTGACCAATCGTGAGACGTCTACGTATCATTGATATATGTAGGCTATCACAGCGAGCGGGCCGTTGACGTCTGTAGCGTACATTAGGGCACTGTGTACGTAGGTACAGTACCTGCTTGTTCCTTATAGGGACCTCCGCAGTAATACTATCCTCCTCCTCCTCCTCCTCCTCCTGTAACTCACTGCGTTTTAGGCCGGGCCTAAACTTCTTCCGTGTTTAGGCGCCTACACCGAGTTCGGCAGGCCTAGCCGGGCACGTGTGTCTCACATAGTCACTGCGTGACTAGGCCTGTCTAGGTCCCGGCAGACACCGGTGTCCCATACATTTTGGAAGTCAGAAAGGAAAGTGGCACCATTTGGACGCCATTGACAGCACAGAGGTTAGGCTGAAGTCAATGGCACAATTTCTTTGTCGCAACCCGGTTGTATTATGTGTAAAGGCAGTGCAAAAGATTGCCATCGCAACAAGCTAATTATTGCAAAAAAGTGTCGAGTCAAGGCTTTGAGCGAGACAGACATGTGGCTAGGGAGCGAAGCTGAGCTAGGCAACATAGACGAGGCAACGTCGGCACAGCTACTTCGCGCTCCGCAATGCCGTGTCTAAGCGGTGGCTATGTGGCCGCCTAGGCGACGCCTAGATATCCGACGCTCTCAGGGCCAAGATAGCGCGCATGAAACGCGGGCGCAAGAAAAACATGAAGAAGACATTCAGATCCGACGACGTATTTGTGGTCGATGTGGATGTGATGTTGAGGGCACCCGGACTGAAAGGCTTGCTGTCGGTCACAGATGATGAGGATTTGGGGACTAAGGAGAGTGGAATCTTGCAGCCCGAGTCCGTGGCAGAATCGCAGGCAGCCGACTGGGATTGGTAACTCGTTGAATAGCTGTATATCCGTGTAATTTCCCAAATAGGCAATTGTCAATTGTCATCTGTCAGTCCTGACAGTCAGCCTGACATTCTGACTGACAGTTAATTATTTTCTTCAAAGTGGAATTGTCAGCGGACCCTACTAGGCGTGATCTGGACCCCTAGGCATAAATAGACACACATAGCACCGCCTAGTTCGCGCTCGATCACTCCGTGTTTAGACCGGGCCTTAACGCAGTGACTGTAGGCTGTCTATCCCCACTGTCTCCAGGAACCACGCAGGACCCGAGATCATTGAGAGCATTAAAAGTTCAAATACACACGCGGTCTCGTGGGGTTGAAGCATTTATGGCCGTACGAGAACTTTGATTGCATATGGGGGAGGATTCCATGGGAACTCTTGTATTGGCATTGCCGGGTGTCCGGCAGTCCGTTTGGAGACTGCCAGGTATATGAGGATTTTGAGATGGTCGCCGAACTTCAAATCCAGTCCAACATCCTCCCTGATGATGCGTGACAGACAATAGCGTATCGGTGTAGAAGTCCCCCTGAAAGAATTGCCCTGCCCCTAGACCCCGCTGCGGGATGAAGAAATGGTTTTCGGGGTAGTAACTTAAAGGGGAAGGCGGCAATTGCCGGCGCCACCAACGCGCACCCTAGTCTCTCTTGACAAATTCCCTCGCTCGTTCCTCGTTCTAAAGGCCACCCCGCCATCCAGATTCAAGAGATCCCTGGTCGACTTTTTTGGGCCCCAATGCCGCAACGTATAATAAGCCCCTCCACTTCCAAGACCGAGGTGACCGTGACCTTCCCTCTCCCCCCCGAATCCCCAGGTTCCGACCTCGGACGGATTACATAAATTACTTAGTAAAAATAGTAGTGCTCAAAATTTTGACATGGTTACTAGTACTACTAGTACTAGTATTATGACAACTTTCTAAAGACCTCGGTCGCTTGAAGGTGATATGCTCTCCTTCTGCGAATAGAATGCTCTCCCGCAGGTGCAGGTGCAATGGCCCGTGAGATCCTTCTGCCAACAGCGTACTACGATTGTAATCTTGACCGTGCGACCCATTGTGAGGTACTTCGGCGGGGCAAAATGATTTTTTCCGTGCGCACAGAGCCCGCCGTATTCGGTATTGCCACACTCGCGGAATATGATAGGAATACGTGTTGGCGGAAGAAACGCCGGAGGCCGATGAATGCCATTATGCCCTAGGATTCATCCTGCGAACACCGAATCAGCCAGAGTGCGAGAATTACATTCTCATTCAAGTTTCACTTGAGCCTTGGAGAGTCTCAGATTATCTGCGGTTCCATCCGGATTTCTCAACCACTTGTTGGGTCACCTCCGATGTAGTACAGGGCAGCGGCAATTTCTCCCGTCTATACCGCTAGCTTTGGTCATTGGACGCTATCGGAACTGCCATTTTGTCCCTGACAACAAGACCTGGAACACAATTTATGGAGTTGTCACCGAGAATTATTGCATGGAATCCAGCGGGCGGTCAACCAGACGGTAGTAGATGCACCTTCCATATCCACTTGAATTCACTGTTACTTCCGCTGGAGAGCCGGTGACCAGACGAGTGCAGACGGTGTCTTGGCAAGCAGTCCAAGGTCAGACGGGTAATCAAAGCAGCATGGAACGGATCCCGCCGAATTTTTATTTGTGCTCCCGTCAGGGAATGTGTCGGAAAAGAGGACATGCCGCGCCGACAACGAGCGGATCACCCGCCCGCATCAATGATCAGACCTCATCACGTGCCGTGATGTTTCATTCGTAAAGGGAAAGGAAATTGTGACTCACTCGCTCGTCTCTCCTGCCACCACCACCGACTTTGGACGCCGCTGCTCTCTTCATCCTACGTCGGCCTCATCCGCTCTACCCGCTTCTCTTCTGCCACTGGGCCGAATGCTTAGCTGGTGCTACTGCCATAACCAATCTGTTCGAGGAGTACGCAGCCATCCGTGGGGCGCCGTGTCTGCGCCTGTCGTGCGTTTTCACTTCGGCAAATCCATTCTGTGTGGCTGACGAGATGTTCCAGTCCGCGCCCGCACCCATTGATGCTAACGTGACCCTGTTCCCCACGAAGTGCCATCTACGTCCGGGAGGCTGTAGCTCCTCCCTCACCGTTACCGCTCCGCAGCTTACCATCCCGGCGTGTTCAATCATGCGCGTCCTCCGCCCGTCGCCATCGCTCGGAATTCGGGCCGATGGCTGCGCTCCTACTCCGTATGCTGCATGGCCACGACACCCACAAGCTCCCTCCGCATGGACTGCCCGCTGCTCGACCTAGTCCGCGTCCGCGTCCGGACTCGCATGTTTTTGCTTACCGACTTGCCATTCCCCGAGTCGCTTTCAGGCTTTTCTCCATGCTTCGATTAGGCTATGTGTCTGCTCTGGAACGCTATTCCGAGATGTCCAGTTCGCCGTGCGTCTCCGCCATCGCTCTCGCGCATGTCTCCCTTCCCGAGTGAGACCATGCCTTGGATCATTGGACCGATAACACAAGGAGCGTGAGTCCGAATGCGGGACTCCGCCCTTACTCGTTATCGCGCCCCCATACATCCCGCTGGCTACGCGAATATCGGTGAAAGGGGAAGCGATGGCATGGACCCCTCTGTATGCCACATCCTGTGTTCCCGAAGCTCTTTCTACCCGCTTGGCACATGTCTTCTGCGAGGGCTACTTCGCCTTTACTCAGAACCGAGCTCAGCGCGTCGACGCCGCTTCGTCGCCGCCACCGCTCTCACCCCGCTTACTACGTGGCAGCACACGCTACATTTCTTGCGTCGATTTTTGCCGTTGTCTCTTGCGCCCTACGTTCTGCAGCGCCCACAGTTTCTACGTAGCCACCATCCAAGCTCGACCATGCTGCGCATGCAGCCAACGCATGGAAAGTGCTTTCCGGATAGCTCCTCTAGGCACGTCGAGCTCGCCCTTGAGTCCCCGTCCTCGAGCAGGTTCATGCGCGCTAGCTGCTGCACCTTTTGCGCCGATCCACCGCGGGGGCTTGAGCAATGCCGTGTGCCGCTTCCTTCCTAGTCAATGCTGGGGGGCTAGCTCGCGCCGGGAATTTACTCGAGGCCGAATATTCCCGGCTCCCCTCTTTGACGTGGGCGAACTGTACGCGTCGCTGGGACCGCTGGCAACGCGCGCGGCTTCCCCGAGCCCTGATGCTGTGGCGGGGTCGAGCTCGCCGCCCGTGCGTCCAGTTTCTGCCTTTGCGCACCTCTATGATGCTCGGCAGCGCGGGGGGGCTGACTTGTGCCTTCGGCCCAGCAGCAAGTCTCCACCGCGCGAAGTATCGGTTCGCGCGCGGGCGTCCAGCAGCGGTCTTGTATCTCTATCCTTGTCCCGACTTTCATCATTGCACCTCCGGTCAACGCGCTCTTTTGCGCGGAGCTCGATCCGACACTCCGATCACTTCCTTGAAGCCGCCGCCACCCTCTCGCCGACTGCTACGTGGCAGCGACACATGGTTCCCTCTGCGTCGCCCTCGCTGCGAGCCTAGGGCACACCCATCATCACAAGCTTCGCACGAATACGCCGCGCTTAAGATGTTTCTAAATCAAACTCACCGCCCCTGGCGCGTTTCTGCGTTGCTTCATGTATGCGCCGCTCGGCTGCGCAGCTCCCGCGCCTCCTTGACCTTGCGCCGCGCCGCCTTCCGACCTCGCGCGAGCCCCCTTGGCACTCTCCCTATCGAGTTGCCCGTCCAGCAGCCTCAACACGGCCGTTCACCGTCGGCGCAGATTTCCAGCCAGAGCCTCGGCTGCGCGCCCCCGGCGCCGTTGCCCTAGCTTAGTACGCCGCATGGACGTTGAGTTCGCCGCCCACGGCTTGAGTCTCCGTCCGAGGGCTCGTACTTCACTATCCCCGGCATATCGCGCCTACCAACAATCTCCCGTTCCACGGCCCGTTGCACACGCGGTGTCCTCGACACACTTTCAGCCGCTGCTTTTGGAAGCAAGCTTAGTGTGCGCGCCTTCCCCAGATCGCGGTCTTGGAACGTCGAGCTCGCCGCTTGCGGTTTGGGTCTCCGTCCTAGGACACGTAGACGCTATCCGTTCGAGTGTGTGGCCCCCGCGGCTTCCTTGCTTCCGCACGCAGATCGATTTCGCACGTTTGAGCCTAGGCGCGGCGTCGCCCAGGCTCAGCACCGCTGCCCGCTTGATTGTGGTCGCTCTATCTCCGTCTTCGCGCAAGGCACTCGCCCAGCTGCGCCATCGGCGTCCGGTCCTTCTCGATCTGAGCCCACAGAGGGCTTGCATACCGCCCACTGAGAGACGTCGAGTCAATTCGCGACTCCGTCTGGATACAGCACCTTCAGGAATCAGTCGGAGCCTGTGTACGCGCGCTTGCGATTGAAGTGCGCGAAGATGGGGGACTCCTTTCGTCTCACGGAGCGTTTCGTTGACTCGTACGATACCTTCCGCGGCCATTTGTCTGCGAAGCGCTTTCGCCAGAGCTTCATCGGCCGCTTGATAGGAATCGCGAGTCCGAGACTCTGCCCCGCCCCCGCCCGTCGGTATTCCTGCAAGGGAAAGCATGTAACCGGATGCGATCTACCCCGAGCTTCTGTACACCAAGTCGCTGCATCGCCCAAGTCCCTCCTCTCAGGGCGCCTTCTACCTTCCTGCCTGTATGCGCCTCGTTCTGCGCGTCGCCTTCGCTGCGTGTCAAGGGTTTCCTGACCGGCGACAGGAGTATTCCCTTCTGTGTGCTGTGGCCTCAACTCCGTGCCGGCTGCTCTTTCCTTCGCATTAAAAGCACCAGTCATGTCAGCGCGAGCCGCTTCGACGCGAGCATTATGATTCCGCACGGCTGGCGTCCGCGTCTTCTCGGCGCTTTGGAGATTTTGGGACGTCGAGCAGCGAGCTCATGGCTGACAACTCGCGGCTCCCCCTGCACGCGTTGAGCCTGCCAGCCCGAACCCGATGCCCCGCCCACGCTCGAGCCTCATGCGTCGATAGCACGCAGCCTTCCAGCGACGTCGAGCTCGCGATGCGACTCATTTCGCGCAAATCTTAGTATTCAATGTTCTCGGTTCGATCGCAGCTCTGTTCTTCCGAGAGACGTAGTGTAGCCATTTCAATATACGGTGTACAAGGACGAGGAACGATCACAGTTCCCGGTAGAGAAGACATTCAAAGATGAGGGATTGGGGGCTAGTTCCGAGTGCGGTAAATCTGTGTTACCGTAAGACCGATCCGAAGACCGATGCGTAATTTACGTCCGGAAAGCTCTGGGTACACTTCGTGAACCCGATTTTTTTTTGCGAGCCTATTCTAACTCCGAACTTTGAAACAAAGGAAAGACTTCTTTGATGCCGGACGACAAAGAACATACCGCCTGTTGGACATGACATGCCCTGGTAGGTGCCCAGATACGTGCCTGGCCGGCAGGTAACGGCCGGCGTTTGCCCCGGATCCGTTCCCGTGTCCGATCGTGGATGAGTGAGCTTTGATAGATTATTGTGCGGGGAGAGGAGCCTATAGGATGCTGATGTTTCCTGAAATAGCCGCCCCAATCACAATGATACCTGAACGTAACAGTCTCAATAACATCGAACCTGCCACTGGGACTCCAAGCCATCAGATTTTGGATGGTCGACGGATAGTTATGTCGCAGTCGGATACGAGCGCAGCAAGACCCGCAGTCACTTTATTATTGGTACAGGAACATTATGGGTGTTGCGATCTATGCGGCTGCTTCGAGGCGGTGAGATAGGCGGAAGTTGTGGATGCCGAGATACAAGGCCGAGTCGCCACACATAATCCCTACTCTCTCGGAAGACACTCTATGCGGCTCTATCAAATTAGGGTGGTCTGTATACTGGGTCCTCGCAGTGTACAAGGATAGCACGAAAGTTTCTTGAGACACATATTAACATTCCCGCTATCATCTCCGCTCGAATCCGACTCGACCATTGAATTGCTCGGCGGTTGAAGTGGTCCGGCTCGCGCAGTTGGGAGACTGAATAAAATAGTATTGAGATATGCTGGTTTCGTGAGGAATTACATTTTGGGAATAGTAACATATTAAGAATAATCAAGGGCAGGGAGCTACCGTTCAGCAGCCATCGACGGTGGTCCGATTCTGCCTGAGGCGTAGATGGAGGCTCTATTAACTGCTCCATATGCATGAGGATGGGTCGAAATGAACCTCAGTGAATGCATTCTCAACAGCGGAACTTTCTAGGCCTCCTAATCCCGGAGAGTATTCGGCCATATATCGGAAACAGTACGATGCGGAAAATATAATCGCAGGATTATTAGCCCTGGCGACTTGGTGCAGGATCGTGTAACTGATGGGATCTGCATCTGGGTAATCAGAACCCCTCGCGCTTAGTCTGAGACGGCAAGACGTACCGGGACTCTTTACTATCGTTTGCCAGTATCCTGGGACTAAGGGCACGCGGTGGAGGAACCTTGCGTCGGGAAAGCGATTGTCGACGACAGATGTGAGGGGGAGGGCCTTTTCGGTGTGCACGACGTGATCCGTCCACACTGTAAATTGTGACTCGGCCAAAATCGGGGAGCTAGACATGAATGTCACAGTAGGATCGATGCACGCCAGCCGCCTAGGGTGGCGAGACACGTGTATAATGTTCTGGCTCTCCGCCCAAGGCTCGGACGGAACCTCGTGAAACTGGTCGACCACACCGCAGGGAAGAATGTCGATATAAATGAGGACATGTGGCATTTCCGAAGATAATCTCTCATTGACTACAGGAGGAGTTCCACGGTGTGGTTTTGGAGACGGAAATAAGAGATGCGCAACTGCGAGTTAAAATAAGACTCGGTTTAATTGGATTTTCTAGACGTGTCCGTACGTTCATGATTGTGGGAGGACTCTCGCAGCTGCCGTAGCCGGCTCGCGATCTGTTTGGTGGTTCGTCGTTGGCCAGTCTTCCTCCAAATATATTCCGAAATAAATTGGTTGCGTCGAGGGAAGCGACCGAGAAATACGGTGTCGTTGCACACTGTCGGCGTATATTGTTCCAACCCTGCCAGAATTTATCATCGGAGGCTGCCCAGCGCAGGGATTATAAGTGAGAGAGCGACCTTCAAGAAGAGCAGCCTCGAGGTTCACCGGCCAGACGGCCTCGCCTGTCTCTGATTTCTTCCATCTCCTGCGCGTCTCCAAAATCGATTGTACCCGGCGATGGGAAGACATGGCGAGGGTCGTAGGCCGAAGCGGTACGTGGTGGGAATCGTTCGAGTACGGAAAAGTCGAAGAGCCCGCGGATATATCCTAGACAGCATGCTATGCAAAGGACATATGGTAGGAGGAAGACTGCTTTAGGAGTCACGGTAAACGGCAGGATCCGACGTTTTAGCAAGCAGGACTGAGGAAACAAAAGAAATCACATACTATTTTTGGGGGATCGGCCACCGCGTGGGTTGAAGAAAATCATACCCGCGGTATATGGTGTCACCCCCAATCTATTACGAATGAGTATCTCTCACCCATTCATTTGAGTCCGTAACAGCAGTTACGTAGATAACTGTGTGAGCCACTTTGTGGCACCAAGCTTCCGACATCGCCGCGGTTTCCGTAAACCAAACGAACTGATGTGGTCCGAGTGACCCTGAAAATCTGGAAGAACAAAGTAGTTCTCGCCAAGACCGAGCCTGCAAGAACTACAGAGAACACCCCTTCTTGCTCTATCTGATGGGGTATAAAAGATCGGCCGATCAAGATGGAAGGAAGGAAGTTTATTTTAACCGCGGCGGTCTCATTAAGGAACATAGCGGGGCGGCCCGTGGACTACATACACCGACGTCAAATGCATGCTACGGACATCCTCACACTTACTCTAACGCGATGCCGATTAGGTTCCCGATGCGACTGTGAGATTCACGTGTTTCCACTGGCTTCTCAAATTTACAACAGATACGGCAACGCATATAGTGCGGTGTAATTCATTCCGCCGAACACCCTGCAGCGAGGGTGGCCAGTATTGAATCTATTTCTAGAGGTTACAATACAGAAGGCGGCAATATGCTAGTCAAGATGCCGTGGCCAATGTGTATTAGATAATGATTCATGTTATTTGCCTACCATGTCGCCTGGCTGCCTCTTCTTCATGCAGGCAGAGTGCACTCTGCGCTCTGCCCGGCGCGATTCTAGCCGAGTTGCGCTGTTAAGATACGTGCGGGCATCGAGATATCTCGGCTAGTTTTGGCAGTCCGCCCCCTTCACCAGATCTCGGTTGACCGCGCGCAGCCGATAAACGGCCCAGCCCAGTTGTCCCCGTTTAGTACGAAGTTGCTATTGTGGTGCGCGGTGCGCTCTTTTGCGCGCTGTGAAGTGTTCCGCCTGGCACCCTCTTCGACGACAAGCCCTTCTCCCGCTCGAGCCCACCACTCCGCCGTCAAGGGGGTTACACACATTCTCTCGCTACTTCCCTACTTTTTTCTTTTTGAACCATTGACCAGGGTGTCAGGTCATACAGTATATTCGATGATGATGAAAAGTAGAGTAAATTGACTACACTGTTCTTGGTTCCTTAGAACGCTACGAACACACCTCGTTGTATCCAATTCCGTCCTGTCTATGTCTACGGTCGAACGGCGGAGGATAGACTCTATCGGAGAGATGACCGGGAATCCTACCCCCTTGGCTGCCCGCCGGGCGGAACGGGGAACTAAAGCTTGAATTCGCAATGTCAATCATACAGTTCCAGCGACGGTGAGCATGTCGTATCTAGACGCGCAACCGTCAATGTCGTAAGTACACGTACAGCCGTGGGTGATGCGCCCCATGGTATATATCAGCCTGCACAGCTGATGTGAATGCTGGGACCGCGTACTGCAGGAACTCAACAGTGCCGCTCATCCATCCCAGGCCGAAAAGGCGATGCCCATGGACCACTGTGTCGATGGCGTGCCGGAGTCGCTGGCCTGCAGTATACCATCCAGAGATGAGCATTCGCGACCGTTTCCTAAAAATAGCGCCAGCAGCGGCCCGCGGGAACCTGCCCCAACGTTTTAGCTGCCAAGGCAGACGGGAGGATCCGTACCTTATGCCGACTGGGGTAAATAAACAGCCTTACGAGCAATTTCGGATGGGCGAAATTGATCCTTCATTTGCTTCCGTATTGAAAGCGGGGTAAACAACTAAGAAGCATCCCGGCGAAGGCTCGTTAAGGATTAATTTTAAAGATTAATTTTTTAGCAAGACGATTTCTGACTGTTCGGCGGTTCAACCTTTCTGAGTGCAGTGAAAGATTCCGAGCCATTCGGCCACAATCGATTACGACGAACACTGCTCGAGGGACTCTGATCATCGCCATAGGCATCGAATACCGTGAGGTCCGGCTGCATCTAGATGGGAGGATCGAAGCGAGCGTGCTATGCAGTTGTCTGGCGGGGAAATTCAGACAAGGCTCTGGGATTGGGTGGGCCGGCTGGATTTCATGACCGTCAATGAATGCCGATACAAAGCACAAATTTTATTTGCGCAAGTCCGAACATCGGCGTAGTTCTGTGGGCCGTGTGGACGACTCCAGCGCCAAAAGCTAGGATTAGGAACTGCCAATCGGGTATCCCAGAGATAGCTTCTGGAGTCAGAACTCGCCATTCCCCCAACCAAATATCTCCGTTGACTCCCGGCATGCATATTACACGATAGGCCACCGGAGGCCTGCGTATAGACTCGTGACCAGTCTGCCTACGAACCGCCACAATGTGGCGAGCACGTTGCCGTAGGCAGACTGGTACAATTCGGAAAAGTTGATTGGAGTGGGCGCGGAGTTTGAATTTCTTTCTGTGCCACGCCCTGGGCTCAAATCTTCATATTTCATTTGGGTCAAAGCTGAGGGGTTGGATCTCATAGCAATTTCTTACTTTTTGTCTCCTCAGAATTTTATTTTACGGCCCCAGGCTGCCATAGCGTGGCCCCGAGTTTAATCGAGAAAGTGACTTTCCGGTCCGAGGGACCGGGAACCGGTGATCGGCAAGTCTTCGGCACCCCTGTAAAATTTCAAACTCAGGCCCAGCTCAATTAGGCTTTCCGAATTGTACCAGCCTGCCTATGGCAACGTGCTCGCCACATTGCTGCAACTCGTAGGCAGGCTGGTAACGAGCCTAGCCTGCGTAATCAACTCTGGGGGGCTCGCATTGTGCACCAACAGATAGAACGTGCAGGGCCCCTGGGAGCGTAACCGACGGAGGTATGTGATGAGGATGGAACAAACGAAATATGCAGCAGGTGAACTAGTCTCGTACACATTCCCTCATGACATCCCGCCAGACTACAGAGAACCGGGTAGATAGTAGCCACGCGTTTGCGAAGATGGTATCCGCATTCTCGGCGCTCGATTAGAATCTCCCCCTATGTCGCTAGTAGCCTGTTTCTTAGTGGCAAGGGGATGGCAGTACTATATGGGCAGGGCTCCTTCTAGCCATCATAGTCGGGAATCGTAGGAGTAGAATGAGGGTATTTGACGGGCCAGAGTAGACAGATTGGATATTTACCAGCAATAGGCACATGCTTGCATGGGCCCGGGCTTAGGGCGGCTCCCGACTCAGAATCTCCTAGCGCGCTATACATAAGACCATAAGACTACAGGGAGGTCATTCATTAGACTATTGAGGACTCGGAACGACACAACATTCCGTTGGTCCTGGGGAATGCCCCAAGGCAATGCGACGAAAGTGGTCAGCGTCTGGCGGAGAATTGTCTCGGAACAAAAGCGATGCTGGAGGCTCGGACTAAGGTCTGACTTCGATCCGGGACGTGTACGCGGCTCCGTCGATAGTTTAAATTTGTTGGCAGTATTGTAATCCTATCGATTTTTTCACGTCGCTTCACCACACCTCTTGCTAATCGCTGCGACTGCCTTGTACATATCTAAAGTCACCCTTTAGAAGACCCATCCGTATCTTCAAGCTTACTGCCTTTGTTCATCATCCTTTCTATCGCCTCCATGACTTATTTTGATTGAGCCGGCATATTGCTGATTGACGTCCCGACGCAAAGCGGTCCCGTAGCCGGTCTAAATTCGTTCGATACCCAGCCTCGATTCTCTCGGTCTTCGCACTCCTCACCGGACTCGAGGCCGGCTTCAATTACCCTGAGGTCTCTTGCTGTAATTACCATTAACTTCTAGTCCGGTGTGTCCAACTCCTACGACCGGAGTGCGCTGTCCTTACCTCCGAATGCCGATGATCTGGGGAGTCGGAAAGTTCCAACTCCGGGGGATATTGACCCGCCAAGCTCGCGCCAATCAAATCACCGCTAGGCTGTTCTTGAATCCCTCTCGCTTCGGGATCAAAGTTCTCGCCGCTGTGTGATATCCCCTACGCCACTGCCACAGATCTGCCCGGAATGAGATCTCAAGATTCACAAATTTGGCAATAGATATATGTCGCTCGCCTCCCGGCCAGGATAAAAGGGACTGGATCTCTCTGGTCAGGACCTCACTTGCCTCCACATCCTCCACTCGAACCACTGCCGTCCCCTAAGCTTCCGCGACAATGTCGGGTACCTTCACTACCATCCTTAACATGCGCAACGCCGTTGGTAGTGCTGCCGCGCCCAACATGGGTGCGAGCACGCAGGTCAAGGACGCGAGGCGCGACGGTCCTCAGTGCTGCCACTGCGGTGTGCGGGGTGGATCCCATGCGTATGCGCTCTTTCTTGCTTCACCGCGGGGAACTCAATCATTGTGATCTAGCCCGACCTGCCCCTTCAGTAGGCATCATCCGACTTGCTGGTCCCAGTTCCGCATGCTGAGCTTCCCCCAGAGTAATTGACAGCCACAGACCGATATCCTTGCCCTCTCTATCCAATTTCCAGTTCCATTTCTCGACTCTGTATGTCACGATTCATTTACACTCCTCATCGCTCTCAACTCCGCATTTTAGATTATACTTGAAGCTTCCATCTCTTCTAATGCTCTTGTTTATACATTCATTTACTCATACCATATCGCTATTTCTGCACAACATACCTAAGGCCTCTAATATTGATTTCCTGCCCTCACCCTGACCTTAATCACGCCTTTTCGGTGTTCGTACAACTACATCGCTCTTTGTTTGCACTTTCTGTCTAGCATGGCTCATATACGCATATTACTAATCATTTGGTTATTCTGGACGTGAGGAATCTCCACTGACACTAGATTTATGGAAACTGTAGGCCTTCCATCCCCACTTTCTTTAGGAACCACCCAGCGCCCGAAGTCGTTTGGAGCATTAAAAAACCCAAATACACACGGGGCCTTGCAGAGTGGAAAACATTTGTGGCCGTACGAGATTTTTTATACATAAGGGAGATGTTTCCGTAGAAACTCGAGGCATTAGCATTGCAGGCTGGCTCAGGCCGCACGTCTCGGGACTGTCAGGAAAGAGGCGGCAACTGCTGGCGACACCGCCACCCAGATTCAAGAGATCCCCGGCCAACCTTGTGGGGCCCTATTAGCCGTTCACTCAGTATCCACTTCCAGGACCGAGGTGATCGTGACATCCTTCACAACCACCCCGAATCCTGTGGTTAAATAAAAACAGTAGTGGTCAAAACTTTGAAAAGGTTACTAGTATCACAAGACATGCCGTAGCGAGGGCAAGGCTTCTGGGGATGTAAGAGGTTAAATTAAAAACATTAGATTATTGAGGGTAATTCTCGCACAACGCAGAGGTCGTTCCGCCATTCCCACACTCACGGTATATGATAGGACGGCTCCGCGATAGATGACATCACGAAATGAAGCACATTAAGGGACGGAATGAAAATCCCTGCTGGGGGAAGAACCGCCGGGGCTGAGCCATTGAATCATCCAGAGGGCGAGAGTTACGGTTTATTTGAGTCTTACAGAGTCACAGATTACTAATGTGCGGTTCCTTTCGGATTTGTGAGCCACTTGCTTGGGTTTCTGTGAAGTAAATTCTGGCCTGCGATCTCGTAAAATGACACGGTACATGGATACCACGCACTGGCACGCAGGATGCATCAGTCTTTTGACAAATAACTTGTGGCTTGTTTGGCCTTGTGAGCTTGTCGGCAATTGCCAGCAAGCTCACAAGGTCAAAGCGGAAACAAAACACCTCTTAGAAAAGTCATAACGAGCCCGGAGAACCTCTTGAAACTAGGACGATGTCCTCCCCACTTTTTCGTGACCGTGTCGTACCCAGACATGGTGATTGGTTCCTATTTGTGACATTTTTTTTGCCACTAAACAGAGTCGAACTAGTGACCTTGTCAGAACGAGGACTCAGCTTGTGACCTTGCGGAGCTTGCACAAATTTGGTGGGGCTTGTGGGCTTGTTTGACCCGGGCCTTGTACAAGCTCACAAGCTATTTGCCAAAAGTCTGATGGGGGCAGCTAGTATATGTACCTTCCATATCCACTTGAATGTTGAATTCACTGCTACTTCCAACGCCAGACGGATAATCAAGTAGCAGGTCACGAATCCTGCCGAATTTTGTGCAGCATATTCGTGCCTAATGTCTCGTAAAAGAGGACATCAACGAGCGGATCATCCGCCGCATAAATTAGCAAACTCCGCCATCATCACGTGTCGTGATGCGTGGTATGTTTGTTCCCCGACCGTAAAAGGAAAGAAAATTGTGACTCACTCGCTGGTCCCTCCTGCCGCCACCGACTACCGCCGTCGCCGCCCTCTTCCAAAATTGGCCCGCCCGCCCAAATCGCCTTCCTCTCGCTTCCCTACTACCCCTGGGGCTGCATGCTTAAGACTCCCAGCAAAAAGTCGCCAACTTCTTGAAGCTTTTGGTCTCGTCGCCTCCGCGTTGGACTGGGGCTTCCATGAAGGCCTAGGGCAGGGTTGAATTCACAAGACGCCATTAATATTTTCCGCTAGATCTACATCATCATCATTCATCATCATCTTGCGCTGCCGTTGCTGGCCAGAGATCAGAAGGTTTGAGACCTTGTCTGTCTGGAAACTCCTTTGTCTTTGCGTCGCTCTTTCCATTCATCCACATATCTCAGGCGATCTTCCTCTGCCTCATCACCTCAAGTCTCGGTATGTATCTTGTCGTTAGGTCCTGGCTAGGCCATTCACTTCCGCAATCCTGTCTTTACGGTTCAAATTTCGCTCCTCTGCTGTACGTCATTCCGTCTCTGTCGTTGCCTCACATTTCCCATTGATAAGCCTATGAAACGATGCACCTCAGAGCCGTGCCCAAAGGAACAGTATTCGATGGCACTTAAAAATGGCCCCATCATCCCGATCGGCGCTGTGATTGATGTCTGCGCTTTGGCCCTGTCCACCCCAACACCAAAGCGCCGTCTCAGTATAAAAGCAGACACAATTTCTGAGTGGCTTTCATACGCCACCCATCCTGCTCCGCGCTCGATAACTCGTACTTTGCAACGATGGCCGGCAGAAACGAGAACAATGAAAAGAACAAGAACACCAACCGCGGCGGGAAGAAGCCTGAGGCTGCGAAATTCAAGTTCGCCCTGCTCAAGGCGAACCCGAAGGCGCCCCGCCCGGCGCGAACCCTTTCGCAGGACGTTCAGCAGCGCGCAGCGCGTGCCCTCACCGGAAGTGGCGCAAATCTGAAGACGATCGGCGGGAAGGGACGCGTGCGAGCCAGCAATGCGACGCGAGCCCTGTGTGGCTCACGGGACACGCTGCATCCCAAGAATGGGGACGCGACCGGGCCCACGCGGTATAACCCGATGGGTAGCAGACGCAAGGGGACGACGGAGCCCGAGTATCGACGCGCTCAACGCGGCGCTCGCGCTGTTCGCGCTGGCACCGCCTCGACAACCTACGTCCCGTTCCCCCGTGTGTCCGCCTTTCCTGGTATCCACCCACGTCCTAACGCCGAACAGAGCGCACTCGAGGCCCTGAAAGAGCCCGTAACTCCACCCCTGCCTTTCGCCTCGCTCACGTCCCTCTTCTCCCACCCCGACCTCCAGCCAGAGCTCGACATCATCCCCGCAGCTGCCCATAACGATCTTCTCCATGCTCGTGCATCCACTCCGTTCCTTCGGCTTCTTCATCTCCTGACAGTGAGCTCAGGTTGAAGACCCACCCGCAGCCTCCGTCTACCTGCCTTTCCGCCCGCTTCCGCATGCGCCCTTCCACGAGGATTGCGTGGCAGGGACTCTCGTAGCAAACCTCGTCGAAATCGCGCGGCACGCACACACTGATCCCATCTCCCCCCCCCCCGCGCGCTTCATTCACACGTTCTAGATGTAGGTCACCCTTTTTACCCTCTGTGGATCGAGGATTTTCGAATCATTCTCGACCCCAAGTGCCAATTCCTCGCGCTCGACATTGCTAAATCCACGAGCCACCCCACCCGCTCCCACTCATTTGACGTCCCACACCGTTTCTTTTGCAGCCTCTCCCTCGCTAACCACCATCCTATCCCGCTCAGCTCGCCAGTCCGCAAGTACCATACGTATTCATTCTACTTTCTCTCTTAATTTCCTTCAATGGTCCGTGGTTTCCGGGCCTCTGGCGCCGCTAAACTAGTCAAAGACACAACAGTGGACGTGGACGATCTCGGTTTGGCCCGGGGATCCATCAGCCTCCTACTGAATGGATTCGCGGCACTGACGCCCTCAGCGTCAGGTCCCTCTTGGCTCGGGAGGCTCAATTTTCAAGGGTATCGGGGGACGCAGCTGAGCCTCGCGCTGAACAGACATTTCCGGGTCACCAGACTATGGCTCATGGTAGGTCCGTCTGCCGCTGCGCCGAGTGGAGGACACGACACAGCTTTGTTTACGGGCTCGGACATGAATAACTCACCGGCGACTCCCCTACCCCGGCCCCTCGACTAAGCGCGAAGTCCCAGCCCAGCATCGAACGTGTATCTGTTGGGGCGACGTGGCAATGTTTACTCGTTCACTGTCTATGCCGAAATTCATTGGCAGAGCTCTCTTGCATAGTCGTCGACATTCTAAAACAGTGGAACACCCTGTCCATATCGCGGAGATCCATGAACGGATTCCCCTGCTCCCACTGCCTCGAAGTAGTCAAACTCCCTGTGCATGCTTTGGTACTACTCCCCGCGGCCGTCGCTCGTCGCAGACATCTCCGACGCCCATTTCGCGCTGGCGGCCCCAATCGCCGTGTGCTGGTCTGCGTCGCCCTTTTTTCATTACCTCGACACTTCCGGGTGGACGGCCCTGGACCGCTACCGCATTCACGAGTCGTCTGAAGGTGTGTCGCGCAACCGCGTCCCCCGCACAGCCGTCATTCGGAATATACTGCTCCAGCAGGGGCTGCAGACCGCCTTGAGGCTCCTTTCATTGCGGCCCACAGAGAATCCTACGGCATTGCACGCGGAAATGGTCGCATTTGCCCCACGACTCGTCCTTGCCGATGCACTCAGGGAGCCCGCCCTTTGCCGTGCGGCGTATTTTATATCCTGGTGGCCGCTCCCGCTCTTCCAGCTTCTGGCTGCCATGTACGTCTTCCGTGCTCTAGTATCCGGATCGGATCTGACCCTGCTGTCTGTCAGTGGCACCACCGCATCTATGTGCCCTACGCATTCGCCGCGAGCTATAACCACACAATCAAGGGATTCTTCATGAATGCGGTCGGGGCATTTCTGGCGCAGTTCCTTGCGCGCTTGAATACACGCCAGGCCGCGCTGCTGCTCTGCCTCGTGATTGCGAAACCGGTCGATGACCACTGCGGGTACTGCTTCCCGCTCGACCCGCTCCAGTTCCTCTCGCAGAACAGCGCGGATTTCCCTGATATCCACCATTAGGTAGGTCGCTCCACACATTTATTTCGGCATAGTGAACTAAGGCCGAGCCACCACAGGAAATTGGCATGAAGTACAATTTCTCCGCTCCGTTCTTTGTCCACTGATGGGGACGTGGATGATGCGGCGGGAACTTGAGGTGCGGAGGCAGAACAAAGTTAACCATAAGCACAGCGGGAGTAATAGTGGTAGGGGGCTAACGAGTTTCAGCGTTACATTCGAAAATAACCATGCCTGTATTACATGATATATGGAACTATGCCACCGTCACACGGCAAAATGATTGGCTCCAGTCGGTCCTGAAATGTACCTGAAATGTTTAGTTTCCATAGAACAATATGTTTGGCTGAAAGTGTACCTGAAATGAAAAGAGTCTGCATGTCTGAATTCGAAGCCGAAACAACTGGATTCGGGTCAGTTTTTGGCACACCTGAAATGTCTTGTTTCGGCCGAGGAGTAAGTCAACCTGAAGCTGCTGCTGAAACTATTGGTTTCAGCAGCAGCTTCAGCACACCAGAAACAATAAGTTTCTACATTAACTTCGGCCGGTGGCGAAACAATAAGATTCAGCAACGGCATCAGCAAGGCTAAAACTGAATCTAGAGTGCTCTAGACCGCTCTAGATTCAGCTTCAGCATGGTCGCTCTCTGATGCCGAAACAATAAGTATCAGGCACATGGAAACTGCTGCTGAAACCAATGGTTTCAGCAACACGTTCAGTGCCGCTGGAGCTGCATCTGAAATGGAAAATTTCAGATGTGCCAAAAACAAACCGGAATTGGGTAGTTTCGGCTTCAAATTCGGACGCACAGAGTCTTTTCATTTCTGGTACATTTTCAACCAGACTTATTTTTCTATGGAAACTAAACATTTCAGGTACGTTTCAAGTCCAACTGAGGCCAATCATTTTGCCGTGTGCGTATAACTCAATTTGGGCGAATGCCTTGTGTTCGGAGGTTCGGCAATGAGCCGAGGATGGCACAAATAAATCGGCAGTATGGGTATGCGACTCGCAGTTGCACGCGTGGTTGGTCCCGAAACTCCGCTTCCATTCTGGAAGGACCCAGACAATCCTATGGGCCACAGCAGGTAGAGAGAATTGCCGGGACACCGGTCCAAACTCAAACGCCGAACGACGATTTAGTCAGAGACACTTACGGGTTATTCTCCGACTTGTGGACGAGGTCCTCTTAGTCACCTGCGCCTAGGTCAAAACCCGTGCATTTCATGCTCTGGAGTAGCATTTTGGTCCGTTGTCCCTGTGGTATTCGCTCCGTTCTTCCACTTATACACCCACGGCTTTGCTCGACGCTCATCCGCATTAGGCTCGTCTTGTAGAACTTTGTAGAACTCTGCACTCGATTCATGCCTGGTGACCACTCCAAATATCTCAGCTGCACCTGCCAAAGGTACATAGGTGGCCAAGTCTCACATAAGCGCCATGTCGAACGCCCTGGGCGCTTGGATTGTCCCGACGTCGGAGCTGCCATCCGTATGATGGACACATCCGAGGTTGTGGAGGAGCTTGATAGATTACTGTGCGGGGTGAGTATCCCGTTGATGGGAAGCTGATGCCGCCTGAAATAACCCCCCCGGTCAAAAGGATACCCGAACGCAACAGTCTCAATAACATCGAACCTGCCACTGGGGACTCCAAGCCATCAGTTTGAGATGGTCGACGGATAGTTATATCGCAGTCGGGTACGAGTGGAGCAAGCATTCTGACTTTATTCCTAGTACAGGAACATTATGACTGTTGCGATCTGTGCGGCTGCTTCGAGGCGTTGACACAGGCGGAAGCTGTGGATGCCGAGCTACACCGCGAGATCGCCATTCATAATCCCTGCTCTCTCGGAACGCACTCTATGGGGGGTGTTATAAATTTAGGGTGGTTTGCATACTGGGTCCTCGCAGGGTACATGGATAGCACGACAGTTTCTTGAGCCAGATATCCAGATTCCTCCGCTCGAATCCGACTCGGCCATTGAAGTGGTCGGCGGTGGAGGTGGTCCGGATCGTGCGGTGGGGAGACGTAATAAATGGTGTTAAGCTATACTGGTAATTTCGCGGGGAATTACATTTTGAAAATAATAAAGGGAAGGGATATGCCGTTCAGCAGCCATCCGTGGTGGTCCGATTCTACTAGAGGCGCAGACGTAGGCCTTCTTAGCCGCCCCATGTGCACGGGGATGGGTCGAAATGAACCTCAGTGAATGCATTCTCAACCGCGGAACTTTCTAGGCCTTCGAATCCCGGAGCATATCGGAAACAGTACGATGCAGAAAATATAACCGCAGGATTATTAACCCTGGCGACTTGGTGCAGGATCGTGTAGCGGGTGGGATCTGCATCAGGGTAATCAGAACGTCTCGCGCCCAATCTGACAGGGCGAGACGCACCGGGGCTCTCCACTATCATTTGCCAGTATCCTGGAATCAAGGGCACGCGGTGGAGGAACGTTGCGTCGGGAAAGCGATTGTCGACGACCGATGTGAGAGGGATGGCTGTTTCGGTGTGCACGACCTGGTCTGTCCACACTGTAAATTGTGACTCGGTCAAAATCAGGGAGCTAGACATGAATGTCACGGTAGGATCGATGCACGCCAGCCGCCTAGGGTGATGAGACACGTGTATAATGTCCTGGCTCTCCGCCCAAGGCTCGGACGGAACACTGTGAAACTGGTCGACCGCACCACTGGGAAGAATGTCGATATAAATGAGGACATGCGGCATTTCTGACGATAATCGCCCATTGGCAAGAGGAGGGGTTCCACAGTGATTGGATGAGACGTTGGTTGTAGTTGATATTGGAGATGGAAATAAGAGATGCACAACTGTGAATTGAATTAGACTCGCTTCAATTGGATTTTCTAGACCCGTCGTACGTTCATGGTCCTTGGAGGATTCTCGCAACACCTGTAACCGGCTCGCAATCTGTTTGGTGGTTCGTCGTTGGCCAGTCTTCCTCCAAATATATTCCGAAATAAATTGGTTGCGTCCAGGGAAGCGACGGAGAAATACCATGTCCCTGCACATTGTGGGCGTATATTGTTCCAACCCTGCCAGATTTTGTCATCGGAGGCTGCCCAGCGCTGGGATTATAAGTGAGAGAGCCACCTTCAAGTAGAGCAACCTCGAGGTTCACCGACCAGACGGCCTCGCCTCCCTCTGATGTCCTCCTCCATCTCCTGCGCATCTCAAAGATCGATTGTACCCGGTCATGGGTTGTGGGACCATGAGACCCGACTTCATGCTCGATTTCTGAGAAAGACATGACGAGGATCGTAGGCTAAGCCCCAAAGAGCAATGTCCTCGGAATCGGAAAAGTCGAAGAGGCCGTGGATATATCCTAGGCACCATGCTATGAAAGCAAATGGGTAGAAGGAATGTCACCTCAGCCATCACGGTGAATGGTAGGATCCGAAGCTTTAGCGCACAGGACTGGACCAAATAAATGAACACTATTTTTGCGCGATCGGCACCGCTTCATGAATTCGGCGCGCGGGATTGGACGCAGTTCAATATAGAAGCTCTTCCCCTCCTTCCAAGCAGCACTTCTGAGCTGTAACAGCAGTTATAATTGACACTTTGCGACACCGCCCGGTGCAGCGCGCGCCCGCCATCACCGCGGTTTGCATAAACCAAACTAACTGATGTGATCCGAGTGACCTACAATATCTGGCAGGACACAGTACTCGCAACGACCGAGCCTGCGAGGACCACAGAAAATATCCCTTTTTTGCTATATTTCACGAGTGGATCAGGGTATAAAGATCGGCCGATCAAAATGGACGCCGACGCGATGCCGATGCGCCTGTGGGATTCATGCGTTTCCACTGTCTCCTCAAATTTACAACAGATGCGGCAACCTTGGTCGCGAATACAGGGGGGTGTAATTCACGGAATGCCTGGCAAGTAGGGCAGCTAAGTGGGTGTTGAACACTATGTCTAGATGTCATAATAAGATAATTATTTATGTTATTTACTCACCACGATGTCCTGAGCTCTCTCATCCTGGTATCTGCTTTTCTCTCCTTCTCCTCCTCTCTCAGGCAGCTCGACTAGGTCTTTCATCGATCCTGAGCGCGTGGGCTCGAGATCGTGCCTATAGCCTGGCTGCCTCTTCTTCACGCCGGGCGAGTGCGCTCTCCACCCTGCTCACCGCGGTTGTGGCTTGGTCGCGCTGCTAAGATACGTGCGGGCTTTGGCGCGCTGCGAAGTGTTCCGCCGATCTCCCGCTCGAGCCCTCAGCTCCGCCGCCCCTCTTTGGATGCAGTCTTGAATGTCCCGGGCGGGCCAAGGTCCCGTCCGTGGTGCTATGTGAGGACCGCATGCTTCCACTCCACCTCCCGAGTGGAGATGGGTTTAACGTCCAAGAAGCGCAGTAATTTCGTCCGTATATGGGTTACCCGCACTCTCGCTGCTCCTTTACGGAGTTTTTTGAACCACGGAGGTGTCAGTTATATTTGATGAAAAGTACAGGAAATTGACTACGCTGTTCTAATACCTTGCTTCCTTAGAAACGCTGCCAACACACTTTATGTTATCCAGTTCCGTCCTTCCTACATCAGGCTACGTTTGAACGGAGCATGTACTTTATAGTAGAGACGACTGAGAATTATACCCCTTGACTGCCCGCCGCGCGGAATCGGGAATCGAAGTGTCTGATTGATTCTGAATGCGGCTAGGAGGCCCTGAATTCACAATGTCAATGATACAGTTCCAACATATTGTGAGCATATCGTAGATGGAAGATAGACCGTAACCGTCAACGTCATACACGTACAGCCGCGAGTGCTGCGGCCCACGGTATACAATATATCAGCCTGCACAGCTGATGTGAATGCTGGGACCACGTGCTCCCGGTACTCAGTAGTGCCGCTCATCCATCTCGAGCCGAGAAGGTGTTGCCCATGGCCCACTGTGGATGGTGTGCCGAAGTCGCTGGCTGCAGTATAGCTTTCAGAGATGAGCATTCGCGAACGTTCCTAGAAATAGCGGCGGAAGCGAGAACCCGCCCCAACGTTTTAGCTGCCAAGCCAGACGGGAGTATACGTACGTTATGCCGCCTGGGGTAAATAGACAGCCTTAGAGCAATTTACCGGATGGGCGAAACTGGTACTTCATTTGCTAGGAATAAGTATCAATTCTCCGAGGAACCGAGTGCATCAGCGTCGCAGCGGCAAAATGACCTTCTGTACTGAAAGCGGGGGAAACCTTTTGCTACGGAATTATCTAAGATGCATCCCGGCGAAGGCTTGTTAAGGATTAATTTCTTAGCAAGACGATTTCCGGCTGTTCGGAGGTTAAACCTTTCAGAGTGCAGTGAATAATTCAGCCACAATTGATGGCGAAGACAACTACCTGAGGGACTCTAATCATTGCCACAGGCATCGAATACCGGTGAGGTCCGGGTCCGACAACATCTAGATGCCGGGCCCGAGGGAAGAGGAATCCCCGGTGGGGGATCGAAGCGCAAGTCCGAAACATCGGGCCCGTAGCTGTCCGTGTTGACGATCCCGGCGCCCAAGCTATCTGCCTATCGGGTATCCCAAAGATAGCGCAAGAAGCTTCTCGAGTCCCACGTTAACCCGATATGCCCCCAACCAATTATCTCCGGTGACTCCCGGCAGTGAACACGATCAGCCACTCTGTCCCGGAGGTGACGGGCTCGTAATCCACTCTGGGGCTCAGATGCGAGAAAGTACACTGTGCATTGAAGTGTGCATTGAAGACTGCCCCTTTGAAGACAATGCAGCGTAACCCACGGAGGTAAGTAATGAGGATGGAGCGAACCAATTATGCAGCAGGAGACCCGGGTAGATAGCAGTTACGTGTTTACGAAGATCTCCGCATTCTCAGCGCTCAATTAGAGATCTCTTCGTATGCCGGTAGTAGCCTGTTTCCGGGTGACAGGAGGATGGCAGTGGTATATTCCCAGAGCTCCTTTTAGCCCTCGTGGTCGGCAATCGTGAGATTGAAAGAATCCCTCGAGGCAATCCGAGGAAAGTGACTAGTCTCTGACGGATAACTGTCTCGGGACAACAAACGGCTCAGACTAAGCTCATCTAGGGTAGTCTCGGACCATCCTCTCATGACATCCCGGCTGGGAACCCTGTCATGAGAGTCTGGGCCAAAGCCAGCCGATGGCAGGTCTCCGTCGATCGTTTACATTGTTGTAATCACGTCGCTTCACCACATCCCTTCCCAATGACCGCGACTCCTTTGTACATATCCAAAGTCACCGTTAAGAGGACCAAGTCTCAAGTATCTTCAAGCTTACTGCCTCTGATATCTATCCTTGCATCGCCTCCAATATTATCACGACGTATTTTGGTTGAGTCGTTATTTTTCTAATTGCCGTCCCAACGAAAGCGATCTCGTAGCCGGTCCAAGTTCGTTCGTTACCCAGCCTCAGTCGTGATTATCTCGGTCCTCGTACTTCCTCACCGGACTCGACGCTGGCTTCAATTATGACCCGACCCAAGCAAGGTTTTCTTGCTCAAATTTTGCTCAAATTGCCCTTCTTCTAGTCCGTCCTGTCCAAGTCCTAAGACCGGAGTGCGCTGCTCTTACCGATGAGCTGGGGAGTAGGAAACGTCCAACTCCCGTGTATTTTGACCCGTCAAGCTTACGTCAAAATCAAATGATCGATAAGCTGTTCTTGAATTACTCCCACTTCGGGATCAACTGCCGCGGATACTCATGACTAGTGTAGTTCACGCCGCTGTGTGATAATTCACAGGTCTGCCCTGAGTGATGCTATGCCATATAACTTAATTGGACAGGTGCGACGCTTTGCGGCTTACGGATTCGACGCGACAGTAACTTGCCTAATGCGCAGAAATCTCAAGATTCACAGATTTGGCACTGAATTCCTCTCCGAATTAGCAATGAAAAGTCGAACAGCGTGCATCCGTCGAATTTATTTCCATGCTGGTCAGTATAAAAGGAGTGGATCGCCCTGTCAGGTCCACACCATGTCTTCACTTCCTGCATTCGAACCACTTCCGCACCCTGAGCTTCCGTGACAATGCCCATTCCCTTCACTGCCCTCCTGAAAGTGTTCAACGCAATTGATACTGTTGCCATGCCCAGCATCGGTGCGAGCATAGAGGTCAAGGACGCGAACTGCGACGGTCCCTAGTGCTGCCACTGCGGCGTGCGGGGTGGATCTCATGCGTACGCGCTTGTTCTGTGCTTCACCGCGGGGAACTGAATCATTGCGATCTAGCCCGACCCGCCCCTTCAGTAGGCCTCATCCAACTTGCTAATCCCAATTCCTCATGCTGAGCTTCCCCCCGAGTAATTGCCAGCCCAATATCCTGGTCCAGGCCCTTTGCCATTTCCATTTCTCGACTCTGTATGTCACGATTCTTTTACACTCCTCATCGCTCTCAACGCCGCATTTTAGATTATACTTGAAACTTCCATTCTCTCCTTATTGTCTGGTTTATGTGTGCATTCATTCACCCATACTACTATAGCGCTCACTTTTATCGCCATTTCTGCATGACATCCCAACTACCATTGATTTCTTACCCACACTCTTACCTTACTCACGCCTTTTCAATGGTCGGACGACTACATCGCTCTTTGTTCTTTGTGTCTCGCATGCCTCACATATGCGTATGGCGGGTTGGGCGAGCTACTACTATTCATTTACTCATTTTGGACGCGAGGAAGCTCGATTGACCCTGTAAATGCATAGGGACTGTAGGCTGTCTATCCCCACTCTCTCCAGGAACCACCCTACAAATGGGAGAGGATTCTATATAATCTCTTGGTATTAGTATTGCAGGGTGTCCGGCGGCCCGTTCGGGGACTGCCAGGTATATGAGGATTTTGAGATGGTTGTCGAATTTTAAATCCAGTCCGATATCCTCCCTGATGACGTGACAGACACTAGCGTACCGAGGTTATTTTAAGTCCACCTCAAGGGGCGGCGATAATAAAATTTTGGGGGACATAGCCACCTTATTTCGAAACCACCGAAAATCAGCCCCCACCCACCCCACCCTCTACAAAAGATTTCGTCCTCAGCACTGGATTTGCGGCCTGTGGGCGCCCACCCCACCTCCTTAATAATCATCTATTTTTCTTCGAATATGAAAAAAAAAACTCAGTCATTACTTGCTGCTAAGTTACCATCCCCAGACTTACAACCCATTTTTGCGATACCCTGCTCTTGTCCCCGCCATCAGCTTTAGATCAACAACAAAAGCATTCCACCAGGGATTGTAGATCTGTTGAAATTGGGCAGGAATTACAGCATAGAGAAGAAGTTGAAAGTGATAGTCAGATGGTTTGAGATGTTTGTCGACTCCAATCAGGCTCAGATTGGGCTTGGAACAAAATTTTACGGATGTGAATAAAATTTCAGCAAGGTACAAATTCCAGCACCCACCCACCCCACCCAGGGGTAGCATCGTCCTTCGGGAGTTTCATCTTCACCACCCCTTGGTCCACCTGACAGAATTCTACCCTGCTCCTATAGAACCTGCTGCGGGGTGAAGAAATAGTTTGCGGGGCAGTAACTTAAAGAGGAAGGCGGCAATTGCCGGTGCCACCAAGGCGCCGACGCCACTCAGATTCAAGAGATCCCCGGTCAACTTCTTTGGGCCCCAACGCGGCAACTTATAATAAGCCCCTCACTCAGTATCCACTTCCCAGACCGAGGTGGTCGTGATCTAACTCCCCGAATCCCGTAATTTCTGGTTCCGACCTCGGACGGATTACATAAATTACATGCTAAAAATAGTAGTGCTCAAAACTTTGAAGAGGTTACTAGTACTAGTATTATGACAGCTTTCTAAGGACGTCGGTCGCTTCAAGGTGATCTATGCTTTCCTTCTGCGAATAAAATGCTCTCCCGCAGGTGCAGTGGCAGTGGAACGTGAGATCCTCCTGCCAACAGAACAGGCTTGTAACCTTCACCATGCGGTCACTTTCAAGGACTTCGGCGGGGTGAAACTGCTTTGATGCGTACCCATATGGTCCGTCATATAGCCACCACTCCCATACTCACGGAATATGTCCCACACTCACGGCGTATGATAGATTCTCCGGCGGGTACCTCTTGGCTACTTCCGCTGGAGAGCCAACGACCTTAGACGAGTGCAGACGGTGTCCTGCCAAGCAGAGGGCTACCCCAGGCCATGAATTCCCCCGGATTTTGTCCGGCATAGTAGGTATCGCGCCGGCGACAGCGGATCACCCCCAGAAACCAACCTCAGCCGCATTTGCCTCCTCACGTGCCGATATTCGCGTGGTATGTTTGTTCCCCGACTGTAGAGGGAAAAGAAATGGCCAGACATAATCGCCCGATTTGGAAATGATCCATGTCAAATCAGGCATGACCGGCGCCAGCTCAGCGTCACGCTCTTCCTACGTCAATTCTGGAGCCAGAAACCCGAGTGTAGCTCAACACCTCCACCCACTACGTTCTACACACAAGAAGCTGAGACTAACCTCAAATCCTGGCGGCTTTCCCTTCCGCCGTGTGGTGCACCAGGTGCGTAGTCAACGCGCTTCTACGGGCGCACACCAATTTTGTCCTATGTACAGAGATGACCATGTACTATCCTACATCGACGTCGGCAATGTCAAGAGGGACATCGCCAGCATCGGCAAGGAAGGATTGGCACCAGTGTTTTTGGCTGTGATGAAGCAACTTCCGCTGCTTGCATTTTTCTGCTGCCCCTACATCGAAGCCGAATCCCAAGCGCCTCGCTGGGACGGAGGTGCTACCGCAGAGCGCTGGTGCTCCTGCAGCTTAGGCCGCACCAGCATATGCGCATATGCGGCTCTTATGCGCAGCACTTGCATCTCCGTGCGTACCCATATGCGCACTCGAATCCCTCTGACCTCAACATTCCAGCACTTACAGGGGGTGCTCTTGCAGACATGCCCCGCAGACTTGCACCTCGGTGTGCGTGTCCTCGAGGCAGATGCGGCTTCACCGTCAGCGAGAAAATCCGGCTGCATGCCGGAGAAGATGTGCATCACGCAAACTGCAGGGCACTGGGGGGGCTGGCTTGTGCCTTCGGCCCAGCAGCAAGTCTCCGCCACGCGAAGTACCGGTTCGCGCACGGGCGTTCACCAGCGGTCTTGTACCTCCATCCTCGTCCCGACTTTCATCATTGCACCTCCGGCGAACGCGCTCTTTTGCGCGGAGGTCGATCCGACCCTCCGGTCGCCGCTTTGAAGCCGCCGCCGCTCTCTCTCCGACTGTTGCGTAGCACCGACACTCATGGTTCCCTCTGCGTCGCCCTCGCTGCGATTCTCGCTTCCCGCCTAGGGCACATCCACCGCCAAAAGCCTCGCATGAATGCGCCGCGCTTAAGATGTTTCCTGATCAAGCTCGCCGCCCCTCGCGCGCTTCAATCGCGTACTGCGTTGCTTCTTGTATGCACCGCTCGGCTGCGCAGCTCCCCCACCTCCTTGACCTTGCGCCGCGCGGCTTTCCGACCTCGCGTGAGGCCCTTTGGCGCTCTCCCTCGTTCGCCATCGAGCTGCGCGTCCAGCCGCGGCAGCCTCAACACGACCGTTCACCGTCGGCGCAGACTTCCGGGCCAGAGTCTCGGCTGCGGCACCCGGCACCATTGCACTCGCTTAGTACGCCGCATGGACGTTGAGCTCGCCGTCCACGGCTTGAGTCTCCGTCCGAGCGGACGGCTCGTACTACTCCACGGCTCGCTGCGCACGCGGTGTCCTCGACACACTTGCAGCCACTGCTTTTGGAACCAAGCTTGGTGTGCGCGGCTCCCCAGATCGCGGTCTTGGGACGTTGAGCTCGCCGTCCTAGGACACGCAGACGCTATCCGGTCGATTCTGTGGCCCGCGCGGCTCCCTTGCTTCCGCCGGCAGATCGATTTAGCGCGTCTGAGCCTAGGCTCGGCGTCGCCCACGCTCAGCACCGCTGCCCGCTTGATTGTAGTCGCTCCATCTCCCTCTTCTGAGCTCGGTTGAGCTCTGCTGACCCGGGAGACTTGTTCGATGTCCACAGACTCTGTGGACCCCCTCAGGCTGTCTGCAGAGGTCGACAGAGGTCTGCAGCGTCTGCCGAGCTGGGCCGACGCCCGGCCTGAACGCAGTGCTTCGCCCAAAGCACTCGCCCAGCTGCGCCATTGGCGTCCAGTCCTTCTCCGCGATCTGAGCTGCTTCACAGAGGGCTTGCATACCTCCCACTGAGATGGGGGACTCCTTTCGTCTCACGGAGCGCTTCGTTGACTCAGTACGATATCTTCCGCGGCCATTTGTCTGTGAAGCGCTTTCGCCAGAGCTTCATCGGCCGCTTGATAGGAATCGTGAGTCCGAGACTCTGCCCCGCCCCCGCTTGTCGGTATTCCTGCACGGGAAAGTATGTAACCGGATGCCATCTACCCCGAGCTTCTGTGCATCAAGTCGCTGCGTCGTCCGAGTCCCTCCTCTCAGGGCGCCTCCTACCCTGCGGCTTCCGCCTGCCTGTATGCGCCTCGTTCTGCCCGTCGCCGTCGCTGCGTGTCAAGGGTTTCCTGACCGGCGATGGGAGTATCCCTTCTGTGTGCTGTGGCATTAACTCCGTGCCGGCTGCTCTTTCCTTCGCATTCAAAGCACCCGTCATGTCCGCGCGAGCCGCTTCGGCGCGAGTGTTATGTTTCTGCACGGCTGGCATCCACGTCTTTTCGGCGCTCTGGAGATTTGGGACGTCGAGTTCGTGGCTGACAGCTCGTGGCTCCGCCTGCACGCGTTGAGCCTGCCAGCCCTAACCCGATGCCCCGCCCGCGCTCGAGCCCCATTCTTTTGTTAACGATAACACGCAGCCTTCCGGCGACATCGAGCTCGCGAGGCGACTCCGTCTCGGAAGGTCTTCGATCCCGCGCAAATCTTGGTATTCAATGTTCTCGGTTCCATCCCAGCTCGGTTCTTGAGAGAGGAGTAGTGTAGCCATTTGAATATATGGTTTACGTGGGCGACGAACGATCACGTTTCCTGGTAGAGAAGAGATTCAAAGATGAAGGATTTGGGGGCCAGTTCCGAATGCTGTAAATTTGTGTTCCGTAAGACCGGTCCGAAGACCGATACGTAATTTACGTCCGTAAAGTCTGGAGTACACTTCGTGAACCCGGCTTTTATTTGCGAACCCATTCTAACACCAGCTCAAATTTTAAAGCTTCTTGGGTGCCGGACGACAAAGAACATACTGCCCGTTGGGATCGTGGATGAGTGGGCGTTGATAGGTTATTGTGCGGGGAGAGGGTCCAGCCTATGGGATGCTGATGTTGCCTGAAATAGCCACCCCAATCACAATGATACCGGAAAGTAACAGTCTCAATAACATCGAACCTGCCACTGGGGACTCCAACCCATCGGATTTCGGATGGTTTACAAATAGTGTTGTCGCCGTCGTGTAGGAGCGCAGCAAGTACCCGCATTCTCACTTGATTCTTGGTACAGGTACAGGGTGTTGCGATCTGCGCGGCTGCTTCAAGGCGGTGAGACAGGCGGAAGTTGTGGATGCCGACGTACAAGGCGGGATCGCAATGCATAATCCCTGCTCTCTCGGAACGCACTATATGCGGCTCCATAAAATTAGGGTGGTTGGCATACTGTGTCCTCGCGGGGTACAAGGATAGCAAGACAGTTTCTTGAGCCACATATTCCAATTCCTCCGCTCGAATCCGACTCGGTCACTGAATTTTTCGGCGGTTGAGGTGGTCCGGCTCATGCAGTTAGGAGACTGAATAAAATAGTATTGAGATATGCTGGTAATTTCGTGGGGAATTACATTTAGAGGATAGTAACCTATTGAGAAGAATCAAAGGAAGGGAGCTGCCGTTCAGCAGCCATCCGTGGTCTGCCTGAGGCGCGGATGGAGGCACTATTAGTTGCTCCATGTGCATGGGGATGGGTCGAAATGAACTTGAGTGGATGCATTCTCAACAGCGGAACTTTCTAGGCCTCCCAATCCCGGAGAGTATTGCGCCATATATCGGAAACAGTATGATGCGGAAAATATAACCGCAGGATTATTAACCCTGGTGACTTGGTGCAGGATCGTGTAGCGGATGGGATCTGCATCAGGGTAATCAGAGCCCTCGCGCCCAATCTGAGATGGCGAGACGCACCGGGACTCTCCACTATCGTTTGCCAGTATCCTGGGACTAAGGGTATGTGGTGCAGAAACGTTGTGTCGGGAAAGCGATTGTCGACGATGAGCGATGTGAGGGAAACGGCCTTTTCGGTGTGCACGACGTGGTCCGTCCACACTGTAAATTGTGACTCGGTCAAACTCGGGGACTTAGACATGAATGTCACGGTAGAATCGATGCACGCCAGGCGCCTAGGGAGGCGAGACACGTGTATAATGTTCTGGCTCTCCGCCCAAGGCTCGGACGGAACCTCGTGAAACTGGTCGACCACACCGCAAGGAAGAATGTCGATATAAATGAGGACATGTGGCATTTCAGAAGATAATCTCCCATTGACTAGAGGAGGAGTTCCACAGTGTGGTTTTGGAGACCGAAATAAGAGATGCGCAACTGCGAGTTGAAATAAGACTCGGTTCAATTGGATTTTCTAGACGTTTCCGTACGTTCATGGTCCTGGGAGGACTCTCGCAACTGCCGCAGCCGGCTCGCGACCTGTTTGGTGGTTCGTCGTTGGCCAGTCTTCCTCCAAATATATTCCGAAATAAATTGGTTGCGTCGAGGGAAGCGACCGAGAAATACGGTGTCGTTGCACACTGTGGGCGTATATTTTCCAGCCCTGCCAGAGTTTATCATCGGAGGCTGCCCAGCGCAGGGATTATAATTGAGAGAGCCACCTTCAAGAAGAGCAGCCTCGAGGTTCACCGGCCAGACGGCCTCGCCTGTCTCTGATGTCTTCCATCTTCTGCGCGTCTCAAAAATCGATTGTACCCGGCGATGGGAAGACATGGCGAGGGTCGTAGGCCGAAGCGGTACGTGGCGGGAATTGTTCGAGTACAGAAAAGTTGAAGAGCCCGCGGATATATCCTAGACAGCATACTATGCAAACGAAATATGGGAGGAGGAGGACTGCTTTAGGAGTCACGGTAAATGGTAGGATCTGACGTTTTAGCAAGCAGCACTGAGGAAACAAAAGTAATCACATACTATTTTTGGGTGATCGGCCACCGTGAAGAAAATCATACCCGCGGTATATGGTATTACCCCCAATTTATCACGAATGAGTATCTCTCACCCATTCATTCGAGTCCGTAACAGCAGTTACGTAGATAACTGTGTCAGCCACTTTGGGACACCAAGCTTCCGACGTCGCCGCGGTTTCCGTAAACCAAACTAACTGATGTGGTCCGAGCCTCAGTGACCTTGAAAATCTGGAAGAACAAAGTAGTTGTCGCCAGGACCGAGCCTGCAAGAACTACAGAGAACACCCCTTCTTGCTATATTTGATGGGGTGGATCAGGGTATAAAAGATCGGCCGATCAAGATGGAAGGAAGGAAGTTTATTTTAACCGCGGCGGTCCCATTAAGGAACATAGCGGGGCCCGTGGACTACATACACCGACGTCAAATGCATGCTACGGACACCTTCCCACTCACTCAACGCGATGCCGATTAGGTTCCCGATGGGACTGTGGGATTCACGTGTTTGCACTGGCTCAAATTTACAACAGATACGGCAACGCATATAGTGCGGTGTATGTAATTCACTCCGCCGAACGCCCTGTAGCGAGGGTGGCCAAGTATCTCGACTAGGTCCTTCATCAATCTTGAGCGCGTGGGCTCGAGACTGCGCCTGCCGCCTGGCTGCCTCTTCTTCACGCAGGGAGAGTGCACTCTGCGCTCTGCCCGGCGCGATTCTAGCTTAGTTGCGCTGCTAAGATACGTGCGGGCATCGAGATATCTGGGCTAGTTTTCGCAGTCCGCCACCTTCACCAGATCTCGGTTGACCGCGCGCAGCCCATAAACGGCCCAGCCCAGTTGACCCCACTTAGTACGAAGCTGCTATTGTGGTGCGCGGTGCGCTCTTTTGTGCGCTGTGAAGTGTTCCGCCTAGCACCCTTTTCGACGACAAGCCGACCTCCCGCTCGAGCGCACAACTCCACCGTCTAGGGGGTTACCCACATTCTCTCGCTACTCCCCTACTTTTTCTTTTTGAACCAACGACCAAGGCGTCAGGTCAGATATACGATGATGATGAAAAGTAGAGAAAATTGACTACGCTACGTTGTTCTTGATTCTTTAGAACGCGGCGAACACACCTCGTTGTATCCAATTCCGTCCATTCTATATCTACGGTCGAACGGAGGATAGACTCTATCGGAGAGATGACCAGGAATTCTACCCCCTTGACTGCCCGCCGGGCGGAATGGTGAACTAATGCCTAAACTCACCATGTCAATCATACAAGTCCAGCGACGGTGAGCATGTCGTATCTAGACGCGCAACCGTCAATGTCGTAAGTACACGTACAGTCGTGGGTGATGCGGCCCATGGTATATCACCCTGCACAGCTGATGTGAATGCTGGAACCGTGTACTGCAGGAACTCAGCCGTGCCGCTCATCCATCCCAGGACGAAAAGGCGTTGCCCATGGGCCACTGTGTGGATGGCGTGCCGAAGTCGCTGGCTGCAGTATACCATTCAGAGACGAGCATTCGCGAATGTTTCCTAGAAATCGCGGCGGCAGTGGCCCGCGGCAACCCGCCCCAACGTTTGAGCTGTCAAGCCAGATGGGACAATCCCAAAACAATCCGTACCTTATGCCGCCTGGGGTAAATAAACAGCCTTACGAGCAATTTCGGATGGGCGAAACTGATCCCTCATTTGCTTCCGTATTGAACGCGGGGGAAACAACTAGGAAGCATCCCGGCGAAGGCTCGTTAAGGATTAATTTTTCAGCAAGACGATTTCTGACTGTTCGGCGGTTCAACCTTTCTGAGTGCAGTAAAAAATTCCGAGCCATTCGGTCACAATCGATTGCGACGAACGGTGCTTGAGGGACTCTGATTATCGCCATAGGCATCGAATACCGTGAGGCCCGACAGCATCTAGATCGAAGCATCAGTAAAACAGCACATTTGGCTTTGGGATCTTTTGTCTTTCAACCACGTCTTTGACTGTCTTTGGCTTGGTACGGTAACTTGAGTCTTTGATTCAACGGCTTTCAACCTTCTTTGGCTTTGCCGAGATGACTTTGTCTTGGCAGCGGCGTCTTCAGACACTGTTTACCAAATGAGCGCTATTTTGTTAGGGAAAAGTTATCATCATGCAGCATTGAAGGTTAATCCCTCAGAAGCATCCTGTCTGCCTTCCGGCATGTGCAAAATATGACGATGGCGGCAGTCCCAGTGAGAATTTACATGAAGTCATTCAAACTCCGCCGATCAGATCAGGATGGTTACGGGTGGCGTGATCTTGATGGTTTTGGTTCGTCGCTCTTTCTCTTTCCCCCACCATCTCCTCCCTCCTTCTCCCTGCCCGGTGTGTTCTTGTCTGCTCGCCGCCGCTTATCCTGCCTCTACTTTCTGCCTCTGCAAAATGTGAGTCTCCTCGTCCTGTCCTTCATCCTATACTGACCCCGCGGAATGTAGCGATTGCCTGGATCCGTTACCTACGCCCTGTGTACCCGTGCGCCCGACACACTCACGCCTGCGCCGCAGATCTATTACCTCAAGAGGATCACTGTGCGCGACATAGAGCTCATCTAGGAGCCGCTCATCCTGCTGCACGGTGCGTCCTCTCTCCTGTCCTTTGCCGCCCCACGTCCCCCATCTCATAGGCCTGCGTAGACAGCCCGCTCGTCACTATCAACACCCCGAAGCGTGAGTGCTGCAGTCCCCCAGGCCCGCACCCCGCCGACTGATCCGCCGAGCAGTTCTCGCCACAGGTCCGTGACGCGACCGTAGACCCCATAGTGCGTCCCCCTGTCTCTTCTAGTTCTCTGAGCGCTCGCTAATATGCGCGTTATGCAGACCCTCATGTCAACGCTGACGCGGCTCTTCATCGCGTGGCGCATCAGCCTCGTGCCCATGGTATAGCGGGTTCGTCACGCTGCTCACCTTTACCTCGTTCAGTGTGTCTTCCCCTTACAGACCCACCCCTCGCGCGTGCCGTCGCTTGTTTGGTCTCACGGACAGTACCCCTCACCGCCACTAAGGATTTGTGTAGGGCAGGGTCAGTTGTCCGGTACGTGTCTCTTATTTTCTGCTTTCTGTATGCTAAACATTTCCAGGTGCGCGAGTTGAAGCCTATTGTCTGAACGACAGTCTCGCCTGCGCTGGCATCACCTTCCACGCTAATCCCGATTCCGCGCGGAGCACGGCCTGGCGCAGGATGTCTATGCCCCTGGCACCACGCTCCACCGGCAACTCCTGCAGTGGTTCGGCGAGCTTTGTGCTGTGCGGCAGTGCAGGAGAAGGTTCGGGCCTGGTGGGCTGGTGGGTACGCACAATGTAGTCTGTCTTTGTATGTATTAGATTTGAATAATTGAATTGTTCTGCTGTCTTTTGACATCTTTCGAACTGTCTTTCCCATCTTGAAAAGCAAACTTGGAAAGGCAATTTGTGTCTTTATGGTCTTGTCAAAGACCGGGCGTCTTATTTAAGACAAGTGAACCTTATTTGACAAAGACACGCGTCTTTGGGAAAAACACGTCTTTGGCATCTTTGGTGTCTTGGCAAAGATGCCAAAGATGCCAAAGACAAATGTGCTGTTTTACTGATGAGCGAGCGTGCTATGCAGCTGTCTGGCGGGGAAATTCAGGGCTCTGGGGTTGGGTGGGCCGGCTGGGTTTCATGACCGTCAGTGAATGCCGATACAAGGCACAGCTTTTATTTGCGCAAGTCCGAACATCGGCGTAGCTCTGTGGGCCGTGTGGATGACTCCAGCGCCAAAGGCTAGGATTAGTAACTGCCAATCGGATATCCCACAGATAGCGCAAGAAGCTTCTGGAGTCAGAACTCGCCATTCCCCCAACCAAATATCTCCGTTGGTTCCCGGCATGCATATTACACGATCGACCACCGGAGGTCTGCCCAGATGGGCTCATTATCAACTCTGGGGGTCTCGCATTGTGCATCAACAGATAGAACGTGCAGGGCCCTGGAAGCGCATACAGCGTAACCCGCAGAGGTATGTGATGAGGATGGAACAAACGAAATATGCAGCAGGAGAACTAGTCTCGTACACATCCCCTCGTGACATCCCGCGAGACTACAGAGAACCAGGTAGATAGCAGCCACGTGTTTGCGAAGATGGTCTCCGCATTCTCGGCGCTCGATTAGAATCTCCCCCTATGCCGCTAGTAGCCTGTTTCTTAGTGGCAAGGGGATGGCAGTATATGGCAGGGCTCCTTCTATCCATCGTAGTCGGGAACCGTAGGAGTAAAATGAGGGTATTTGACGGGCTAGAGTAGACCGATTGGATATTCACCAGCAATAGGCACATGCTTGCATGAGCCCGGGCTTAGGGCAGCTCCCGGCTCAGATTCTCGTAGCGCGCTATACATAAGACTACAGGGAGGTCATTCATTGGACTGAGGACTCGGAATGACAAAGCGTTGGTCCTGGGGAATGCCCCGAGGCAATGCGACGAAAGTGGTCAGTATCTAGCGGAGAATTGTCTCGCAACAAAAGCGATGCTGGAGGCTCGAACTAAGATCTTACTTCGACCCGGGACGTGTACGCATCTCCGTCGATAGTTTAAACAGTATTGTAATCCCATTGGTTTTCCCACGTCGCTCCACCACACCCCTTGCTAATCACTGCGACTGCCTTGTACATATCTAAAGTCACCGTTAAGAGGACCCAGCCGCATTTTCAAGCTTACTGCTTTTGTTAATCATTCTTTCCATCGCCTCCACGACTTATTTTGGTTGAGCCAGGTTGAGCCGGCATTTTGCTGATTGCCGTTCCGACGAAAAGCGGTCCCGTAGCCTGTCCAAATTCGTTCGATACTCAGCCACATCACAAATCTCTCGGTCTTCGTACCTTTTCACCGGACTCGAGGCGGGCTTCAATTGCCCTGAGGTTTTCTTGCTGCAATTACCAAAACTTCTAGTCCGTCGCATCCAAGTTTTACGACCGGAGTGCGCTGTCCTTGCCTCCGAATGCCGATGATCTGGGGAGTCGGAAAGTTCCAACTCCGGGGGATTTTGACCCGCCAAGCTCGCGCCAATCAAACGATCGCTAAGCTGTTCTTGAATCCCTCTCGCTTCGGGAACAAAGTTCTCGCCACTGTATGATATCCCCTACGCCTCGGCCACCGATCTATCCGGAATGAGATCTCAAGACTCACAGATTTGGCAATAGATATATGTAGCTCGCCTCCCGACCAGGATAAAAGGGACTGGATCTCCCTGGTCAGGACCTCACTTGCCTTCACTTCCTTCACTCGAACCACTGCCGTCCCCTAAGTTTCCGCGACAATGCCGGGTACCATCCTTAATATGCGTAACGCCGTTGGTGGTGCTGCCGCGCCCAACATGGGTGCGAGCACGCAGGTCAAGGACGCGAGGCGCGACGGTCCCCAGTGCTGCCACTGCGGTGTGCGGGGTGGATCTCATGCGTGCGCGTTTGTTCTGTGCCTCACCGCGGGGAACTGAATCGTTGCGATCTAGCCCGACCTGCCCCTTCAGTAGGCCTCATCCAACTTGCCGATCCCAATTCCCCATGCTGAGCTTCCCCCAGAGTAATTGACAGCCCGATATCCTCGCCCTTTCTATCCAATTTCCATTTCCATTTCTCGACTCTGTATGTCACGATTCATTTACACTGCTCATCGCTCTCAACTCCGCATTTTAGATTATACTTGAAACTTCCATTCTCTACTAATGCTCTCGTTTATACGTACATTCATTTGCTCATACTATTGCGCTTGCTTTTATCGCTATTTCTGCCCGAAATCCCCAGGGTCACTACTCTTGGTTTCTTACCGACACTCTTACCTTCATCACGTCTTCGTCGCTCTTTGGTTGGACTGTCTGTCTAGCATGCCTCACATACGCATATGGCGGTTGGGCCAGCTACCAATATTCATTTATTTATTCTGGACGTGAGGAAGCTCCATTGACCCTGTTAAATGCATGGGCACTGCAGGCTGTCTATCCCCACTCTCTTCGGGACCCACCAGACCCCAAAGTCATTGAGAGCATTAAAAGTTCAAATACACACGGGGTCTTGCGGGGTTGAAGCATTTATGACCAAGAAAACTTTGACTACATATGGGAGAGGATTCCATAGAAACTCTTGGTATTTGCATTGCACGGTGTCCGGCGGCCCGTTTGGGGACTGCCAGGTATATGAGGATTTTGAGATGGTTGTCGAACTTTAAATCCAGTCCGGTCCCCTTCCTGGTGATGGGCATTAGCGTACCGACGTTATTTTAAGTTCCCCTGAAAATTCTGCCCTGCCCCTGGAACCTGCTACGGGGTGAAGAAATGGTTTGCAGGGTGGTAACTTAAAGAGGAAGGCAGCAATTGCCGGCGCCACCGGCCCCAGATTCAAGACATCCCCGGTCAATTATTTGGGCCCCAACGTGGCAACTTATACTTGGGGGTGTAGGGCCGCTGCAGAGCACGGCATGTACTCATACTTATGTAATTGTTTTCCTTCTTTTTGTCGTTTTGTCGGTATCAATCAAATTCAGACAGTGCAAATATTACCGCTGCCACGGTTCGGGTCGCATCTTCTGTTATGCAGGTGTTCAACGTTCAATGCCAACGGAGGAAGAGCATTAAACTGACCATCACATTCGCAGTTCTTGCCCGTCTCAATACTGTCATGATACCAAATGCTTCCACTTTCTTTGATTATCGTGGCTATGAAGTGATTACTCCCAGAATATACGATACCCCTCAGAGCGGACCTATGACGATCATCCCAAGCTGTAATGTGCAAAACCAGGTCTAAAATGATCGAACTATCCTCGATGGAAATGGCAAGAAAATTGTGACTATGTCACTCACTCGGCTCCTGCCACCACCATCGACCATCGACTACCGACGCCACCCCGCATTGGCCCCGTTCGCTCCACCCACCTTTATCTCACCTCCCTCTTACCACCGGGCCGAATGCTTACGAGAATAAAGTCGCCAACTTTTGAAGCTTCTTGGTCTCGTCATCTTCACGTTGCCAAGATGGGGCTTCCACGAAGGCCTAGGGTAACCTTTAAGAATTCATCCAAGTCTCTTCTCTGCTAGATCCAACCCATCATAATCATTCATTGTCATCTTCCGCTGGCTGGCCAGACATCAGAAGGTTGTCTTTCCGCTCCTTTGTCCTTACATTGTTCCTTCCATACATTCGGGCCATTACCTCGAGGTGCAGTATGTATCTTGTTGCTAGGTCCTAGCTCTTGTCTTACGGTTCAAAGTTCGCTCTTCTCTGCTGTGCGTCATTCCGTTTCTGTCGCTGCCTCAAAATACCCACTAATAAGCCTATGAAACGATGCACCTCGGAGGCGTGCACAAAGGAACAACACTCGACGGCACTTAAAAATGGCCCATCACCTCGGCCGGCGCTTTGATTGAAGTCTGCGCTTTGGCCCCGTCCACCTCAACGCCAAAGCGCCGTCTCAGTATTAAAAGCACAACCGAATGTTTGAGCGGCTTTCATACGCCACCCATCCAGCTCCGCGCACGATACACCCGCACTTTGCAGTGATGGCCGCCAGAAGCGAGAACACTGATAAGGACAAGAACACCAATCGCGGCGAGAAGAAGACCGCAAAAGTCAAGTTCTCCCTGCACAAGGCGAACCCGAAGGCGCCCCGCGTAGCGCGAACCCTTTCGTCGCGCGTTCAGCAGCGGGCGGCGCGTCCCCTCACCGGCGGCGGCGCAAATCCAAAGACGATCGACAAGCAGAGGCGCGCGCGGGCCAGCAATATGGCTGGAGCCCTACGCGGCTCGCGGGACGCGCTACAGCCCAAGAACGGGGATGAGACCGTGCGCACGCGCTATAACCCGCGGGTCGCAGGCGTAAAGGGAAGATGGAGGAGAAGGTGGACCCCAGCATCGACGCGCTCAACGGAGCGCACGCACTGTTCACGCTAGCTCCGCCTCGTTCACCTACGCCCCATTTCCCTGTGCGTCGCCAATCCCTTCCCCGTCGCACTGATCGCCGATGCCTCCCAGATGCACAAACCTACCCCAGAATCGTTGAAGGAGCCCGCAACTCCGCCCCCGCCTTTCGCATCGCTCGCGTCGCTCTTCTCCCGCCCCGACCTCCAGCCAGAGCTCGACATCATCCTCCCGCAGCCGCCCATAACAGTCTTCTTCATGCTCGTGCGTCCACTCCGGTTCCTTCAGCTTTTTCATCCCCTGACAGTGAGCTCAGCTCGAAGACCCCCCGCGGCCCCCATTTACCGCCCCGTCCGCCCGCTTCCGCGCGCGCGCTTCCACGAGGATTGCGTGGCAGGGACTCTCGCAGCAGCAAACCCCGTCGAAATCCCGCGGCACGCACACATTGATCATCCCACCCCGGGGCCCCTCTCCTCCGCAGTCGCACATTTCTGACAATACGCCTAGCCTACGCCGGGTCCACCTCCAAATCCGTCTGTCTCTTCCCTCTCCCGTATTCAGAGCCCCTATCCACAGTCCGCGCGAAACCCTTATTTTGAACGGATACAATAAATCCCCCCCGGCGCTCCATTCACACTTTCTAGATGTAGGTCACCTTTTTTATCCTCTATGGATCGAGGATTTTCGAGTCATTCTCGACCCTAAGTCCCAATTCCTTGCGCTCGACATTGCTAAATCCACGAGCCACCCCACCCGCTCCCACTCATTTGACGTCCCATACCATTTCTTTGCAGCTTCTCCCTCGCTAACCACCATCCCATCCCGCTCAGCTCGCCAGTCCGCCAGTAACATACGTATTTATTCTACTTTCTCTCTTAATTTCCCTCAACGATCCGTGGTTTCCGGGCCTCTGGCGCAGCTAAACTAGTCAAGGACACAGCAGTGGACGTGGACGATCTCGGTTTGGCCCGGGGATCCATCAGCCTCCTACTGAATGAATTTGCGGCACTGACGTCCTCAGCGTCAGTTCCCTCTTGGCTAGGGAGGCTCAATTTTCAGGGGTATCGGGGGACGCAGCCGAGCCTCGCGCTGAACAGGCATTTCGGGGTCACCAGACTACGGCTCATGGTAGGTCCGTCTGCCGCTGCGAGGACACGACACAGCTTTACGGGCTCGGACATGAATAACTCACCGGCGACTCCCCTACCCCGGCCCCTCGACTAAGCGCTAAGTCCCAGCGCAACGAACTTGGTCAGCCGTGTACCGGTTGGGGCGACGTGGCAATTCTGGGATCGTTCGTTAGTCGACTACTTGTTCCCCTTCTATGCCGGAATTCCTTGAAGTATAAGACATGGAGCTCAATCTCGCGTAATCGTCGACAATCAAAAAGAGTGGAAACACCCTGGCCATATCGTGGAGATCCATGAACGAATCCCCTTGCTCCCACTCCCTTGAAACAGTGTGTTCAAACTCCCTGGGCATACCTTGGTACTACCCTCTGCGGCCATCGCTCGTCGCAGGCATCTCCAACGCCCATTTCGCGCTGGCGGCCCCAATCGCCGTGTACTGGTCTGCGTCGCCCTTTTTTCATTGCTTCGACACTCCCGGGTGGACGGCCCTGGACCGCTACCGCATTCATGAGTCGTCTGAAGGCGTGTGGCGCAACCGCGTCGCCCGCACGGCCGTCATTCAGAATATACTGCTCCAGCAGGGGCTGCAGACCGCCTTGGGACTCCTGTCTTTGCGGCCACCAGAGAATCCTGCCGGACCGCACGCGGAAATGGTCTCAGCATCTGCGCACTCAACGGGCTCGGATTAAGCAATCCTCCTAGGGTTACTGTTTGCCCGACGACTCGCCATTGCCGATGCACTCAGGGAGCCCGCCCTTTGCCGTGCGGCGTATTTATATAGTGGTTGGCGCTCCCGCTCTTCCAACTTCTGGTTGCCATGTACGTCTTCCGTGGTCTAATGTCGGGATCGGATCGAACCCACTGTCTGTTAATTAAGATTGCGATGGACACATGGCAGTACTTCGTCCTCG